>OZ023251.1:0-639155 GCA_964006365.1 Trididemnum miniatum | reverse complement strand
AAAAATCGGGAAGAAGCGCCAGGGTTAACTGAAAGAGAAAATGAAAATATGTAAACTAGCGAAAAAAGAATTTTGCCTTTCGCGATAAATTTAGCGAGAAACCTGCGCAATAATGCTAAAACGCAAAACTAAGGCCTCTGTCTTGATAGTTCGCGCACTTTGATATCAGCGGAGTTTCTTTCGGCGGGACGAACATACTTCCCAAGTTCTCGGCAGCGTAGCCGAGTGCATTTCGGAGCGATGTTTTTACGACTGACATGATAACAAGTTTTAGCAACGTTGATGGTTTAACTCCTACTTAAGCCTGGTCCTTGCATCCTTGATAAGACGCTTCACGACAACTTGATCTGCTTGGTGGAATCTAACAAGCAGCAAATTAAAGTAAGAAGTAAAACTCAACCATAAACAACGAAGCACAGACAACTCGTAAGCGAATCTGGATTCGTTCGATGTATAGCGCCTCCGTCGCTTTCTCATGACAGGAGGATAAAAATAAGAAACCAATCAAACATTACGCGCACATTCACCCACTTATGCTCTAGTCTAACTAGTTAGAAATTCCATAAACGGATTTGACCCGTAAGCTACCAACCTGTAAGGTTACCCACAATGCATAAATCCCTGCAATCTTCCATGATGACGTAGTAACGATTGCTAGCAATGATGACGGAGTAGCCGATGACGTCAAGGTTTCAAGTAGGCTACATTTGTGCTGTTGGCATGACAACACAAAAAATGAAGGAAAAAAAGGACACACAAGTAAAATAAAAAGACATCCAAAAAATGATATCCAATCAACTTCCCTAAAAACAAAACAAGTTTTACAGTTTAACACAGCGATGCGGACTCGCAAGCATTTCTGATTGAGTGCAAGTCCGTGTTCACCAAATGTTTGCAAACCGCGTTTGAGTTCAAATTCGAGTTCATTAATTTTTACCGAGTTTACTTTGAGCTTCAGTAGTTTTTAGCGGGCTTAGACTAAGTTTAAGCAATTTTTGTCAAGTTTAGGATAAGTTTATCACTCAATCATCTTTTTTTCGACGTCGAGTTTCAGTTCAGGGATTTCGGTATTTCAAGGGAGCAGTGTTGCTTCCACCAAGCCGTGAACACTACAGGGACGCGATCAGCAATGCATTGCGTTAAATCGAGCACAGTATTGGCAATTTCTTCCGAGGATCCACTTATTGTGGCGCTGCGAGATCCAGCGCCGATTCATGGTCGTTTATCGAGCTTTGAACAAAAGGAAATGTCAATCAAATACGATTCATTTTTCATTGTCAACATCTCATCGTAGGCGAGCATAATGAATCATTTCGTTCGCTCGCTCGTTAAAAATTAAACAATCTGGCTTTGCTGCGAACCTGAGCATTTAACCAGGTAATATTTCTTATCGGCCGTCGACTATGATATCACAATTGCCACTGTCTACATGACGGCCAACCCTACACATGACGCAAGATAATTTCATATACTGGCTATATTGCGCCGAAGGGTGTGGGTTCATCTCCCCGGCTTAGCGCCTGGGCAACACAGCTCTGGAGAAACATCGCAGCGGTGGCGAGCTATTGGCGACATTGTGTCCGATTTGACCAGCCCGAGAATCGAACCCAAGACCTTCCGCGCCAACAGCGATTTCTGTAACCGGGTGCAGGGAACAATCGGCCGTCAGTGTATAACCAGCTGTCCGCGATTTCTCTTTCACGTTCTTCTGACGTCAGGCTACTAAGGGTTAGGTTCAACCCCTTAACCCTCCGAAAAGCGTGAAACGAGAAAGTGGATAGCGGCCGATTGTTCACTTCACCCCTTTGGCCACTACGCCAACCGGCCGGTTTATAAAACTTTAACCAAACAAAATTTGATATTTACCACGCACGCCCCCAGTTGGCGGGTGTAGCTTGCCCCACTCTCGTCTGTGAGCTCCGACCGTTGTGGAGGGATCCGTTGACTCCGTTAGTCACGCCATTAACTTCGTTTTCGTGACCGCATCCGTTGGTTTCAGCTACGCTCTGTTCACTTTTAGCTACACTCTTGCGCGTACGCATGTTTCTAAATCACAAACAAGGCCTAAAAGAACTAAAGATATTCTAAAACTGAATTAGATTGACCTGGACAATCGGATCCCCAGACAGTTGGGGAAACGCAGCGTTTGAGCAATACTTCACATTTTCATCACTTTAGCATTGCCTGAAACACTGCTCGATCAGACCAGTTTTTGCCTTACGTTTGAATACAACACATAGGGACCTAAATAGCTTAAGAAGGAAAAAGAAAGTCGCAGCAATTCTTACAACTGGACGTTTCGACAACATGGATTCAACTGTCATCAGTTTGTACTACCGTTGCTTTCAATTTTGTAGAGCCATGATTACACTGAATCTACGTTGTCGAAACGTCCAGTTTTATGAATTACTGGAGTTTTATTTCTCTTCCTTCGTATACATAAATGATATTTTTCTTTTTATAACTTACTCAACTTAAGATTATAAATCGAAGAATATAAATTTCTATCCTTCGCTCTACTGCTCTTCAATGCCTTGAACGAAACCTAACCAGGAATTAAACCCTTGACCTTTAGTAGCAAACCAGTGACCAGACTTATGACAATTTATAGAGGCAGGCTGAACATTTATATAATATCAGAAAATTTGAAACTAGTCACGTAAAAGCTTTGATCAAAACCTCAATTGTCAGTCGATGTGAAACAGCAAGACATTAGGGAATTAGTCAAATCGATTCTATTCAGTTCGTAGCGAAAAATCTAGTTAATGACAAGCTGCCTCAAATCCGTAAAACGTCACTGTTTATCACAATTAACTTTGCAAACTTCCGATTGAAGACCTCTCTGATCAAACAGGTGAAAATGGCGATAAGCAGAAGTAGCAAGAACGGCTGTGCAATGTTAAGACTCTTGTCTCTCGGCCACCATTACCTTGTACACACGGCCAATTTTTGTGAGCTTTAGGTTCGCTATACTGGGTTCTAGTTTCTATGAAACGGAAACTAGAACCACGGGTCTAAAGCTCGCGAAAATGAACATGAGGACAGGGCACTGTATTTTACGGTAGCAGAGCCAATTGCGCTTTGGAGAACTTTGATAAAAAGATTACAGCCAGTATATCAGTAATCATTTTACAAACGTTTCGGTAGGAACTTACACCACCATCATGATAATATAAAAGGTAAAAGGGTATAAACATAAACGATGATGGGATAAGTTCTTACCGAAACGTTTGTAAAATGATTACTAACATACTGGCTGTAATCTTTTTATGAAAGTTGAGTTCCAAAATTCATCCTCATGCTCCTTGCTTAAGAGATATTGGGTAAAATATGCTTCACAAAACCAACTACAGCACTAGCAAATTCGATCATTTATCAATTAACTTAATACTTAAAAAACACGTTTCCATACTCCGCACTTGCACCTATCGCTGCTTACAAACTCCAGTTATTTTGAAACACGGCTGCGGACTCGAACTCGCTCTTTTTTGCCCAACTCGAAATCGAAAGAAGTTGACCGAATTTTGAACTTATCCTAAACTTGACAAAAATTGCTTGATGCTTGCAGTCCCGCTTTGAAATGCGATTTTCTGAAGATCGGCGAATCGGTTTAATTCAATTTACGCGGGCAAAGGAATAACAACTGCTACGTGAAAATCTAAGACCTCGAAATGAGTCATGTTGTCAGCAAAGCCGCTGTTTCCTGAATAGGCCAACTTCGCCGCTTTCAACGCGAAATACAAGTTTCCTGGATCGCTCGAAATCCAATCAAAGCGCGATGCATTGACTTCACCGCAATCACTAAAGTTTGACTGAACAAAGAAGTGCAACAAAAGGTAAATCTACCAAAATCTGACTTGACCAATTTTCGCGTTTTTGTATTTTAAGAACAGTTCTTGGCTATTGGTTGTACATAAGTACCCTGTCCACATGTACGCTATTGGTTATACATAAGTACCCTGTCCACATGTCCAATTTTCTTGGGTTTTCGGCCCACGGCTCTTGGTTCTAATTTCTGCGTCATAATCACTTTTTAACTATGACATCAAAAAGTTGATGATGACGCAGAAACTATAGAAACAAGAACTGTGGTCCTGAAGCCTCAAAAATTGAACATGTGGATAGGGTAAGGGTCACCTAAATGGCATAAAGTTGGCTATGAGCACGAGTTCGTGTTATCCGCGATTTTGGCAGCAGTTTAAGTAACACTTTACAATAAATATGGCAAATTTTAAGCTCTGATCAAACTCAAAAAAGCAAAAGCTTACGAATCTTTGCTCTGGAGCTAGCTGAACGAGGTTGAAACTTGATTTCTTCATTTTTATCCTCCTGTCACGAGAAAGCGACGAAGGCACTGCACATTGGATGAATCCAGACTCGCTTTTAGGAGTTGTATTTGTTTCCGAGTTTTTCGCTCGAGTTTTGCTTCTGACTCTTTTTAATTTGCTGCTTGTTAGATCCCACCAAGCAGAGACAATTATCGTGAAGCATGTTATCCAATGACACAACAACACTCAAAACTGCATATCAGCAATATAGAAACAATAATCCACAAGAAACTGTGCTGTTAGTTACTAACCCTCAGTCGAATCACGATCTACACGCTTTTCCTTTGCGGAAATATCTGTGTAATGATTTTACCAACTTGATGTAGTAGTGTTCATTATACAATCGCCGAGCTTACATAACAAACACGGTATTGTTGACACATGGAAAATTAATGCAAGCGCATCAAAACGCTTTTATGCAACTGTTACGCAATGTTGCGGTCTGACTTGAACTTTGGAAACAAGGATTTTAATAACAAAATACTCAACTTGTCATCAATTCAAAAACTCGTTAACTGCGTTCATGATAACTAACAAATTACCAAGGGTAATTCCATCATAGCTAATTGTCTCTACACTAAAAAAAAAACAAGGAAAAAGCCTGTGCAGTGTCAGCTTACACCAGTTCAATTCTTAGGATCAGAAACCAGTGGGGGTAGCGGTTAAAGACATCGTTATTCGAGAGTTCGATTCCCGGGCCACTCAAATTGGATGCAGTGTCGTCAACGGCTCGCCACCGGTGTGATGTTTCTTCGGAGCTGTGTTGCTGAGGTTAAATAAATCAATAAATCAATGAAGTTAAAATCGATCTCCAGGCGCTAAGCCGCGGAGATGGATCCCGCCTCTCGTTACGGCACGCTTTGGCGAATTACCGCGAGTGTAATGAAGACTTGATAAGATAATTCCAACAATACGAGTAAGCCTGTCTCTTTCAGTCCTATCTACAAAGCATTGCCACGTCACGGAGCAGGAATCGGAACAATTCTTGCGCTTCCATCACAAAAATGTGAAATGAACAAGTGGGTAAAACAAATTGATTTACCGGAAGCTCCGTTCCATTCAGAATAATTAATTAACTATGAACAATAGAAATACGATTAATTACCCTAAGTATCACCACTTGTCTTAAAGGCTAAAACCCATATACAATTCTTATTCCCGACTCTTCAAAATTGTTCAAACAAACTGAAAAGTCAAGTCGCGTTAAAAATCCTCACCGAAAATCAAAATCAAATCTTCATTATACTCGCGGTACTGCGCCGAAACGTGTAAGCAATGACATGACTATCTCCGCCGTTTAACGCCTGGCAAACACAGGCCCGAAAAACATCGCAGCGGTGGCGAACCGTTGACGACGCTGTGTACGATCAGACCGGCCCGGGAATTGAACCCCAAACCTCCTGCGCCGATAGCATAAACAAAACATAGACGCATCAAAATGCAAAATTAAAAGTTCGCAAGTTTCATCACGGCATACTGGCGGTATACTGTTTATTTAAAGCATTAAAGCAAACAAGGTTGTATAACCAACTCTTGCGTTATCAAAGCGGTAGTGAAATAGCTCGTTCCAGCTCGCTTATGTGCTCTTTGCTTGAATTTTTAAAAAATCAGTTAGATTCTGCCAAATCTAGGGCTTTACACTCGAAACCCTACATTTGGGCGCGAGGACATTTCAGCGCGAGGCATTTGGGCGCGAAATGCGATGCAGCGCACTTTTTACAATCATCTCTCTACTTTCTAAAAAAATTTTATTGACAGCATTTTTACAAAAATTATATATTTGCTACCGTACTGGTAAGTGTTTTAATTTTTCATTATTTCTTAATTAGGACCAGAGAGGGTCTCGATTATAATCGTAATATGTAATTTGTAATCGATTACGCCATTTTCAAATAATTGTAATTGTAATCGAAAATTGATCGCATGGGTGCGTAATTGTAATCGGTGGAATCGATATAATCGAACCATCTCTGAATAGAAACTTCACGTTGTATGATTTGATATGAAGCGTGAAAGAAGTGACGTCGCTCGAAGCTGATTGGACGAACCTAATCACGCCACTGAATTGCAGCAGCTCTACGGCCCAGATTTGCGTCTTCTAGAATTTGAGCTTACCTAAATCGAATAGCTACGGCCTATGCTAGCATCACTTCAACGTATTTTTTCTTTTTTGACTAATTCTGACTTTGTGAAAGCTGTAACAAAATCATTTTTTAATTTTGTCAAAGCCATGTAATCGTAATCATAATCGTAACTGTAATCGTGACGATTACAATGTGAAATATCGTAATCGAAAACCGACTACAAGGGTGCGTAATTGTAATCGGTGGAATCGTTGTAATGGAACCTTCTCTGATTAGGACAAGCAATAAGCGAACGAACCAACTGATGTATATTTACGGAAACTTAAGCAAGAAAAACTAATGTATAGTCAAGGTTAAAGTAACCGAATAAGCAAAGACTTTTTTCTATGTTTATCTAATAGCATAAATCTAAGTATCTACTTTGCGATAATTTTGTGTATTAAAAAACAAACGAAGGTTTTAGATTTATACAAGATAATTTTTGTTTGTGCCGGTGTTTTTGTTTACTTAACTTAAGCTACATAATTGCTGCAGGAAACAACCGAACTAAATAAGAGATGTGGACTTACGGAAACTTGAGCCAAAAAAACTAATGTGAACCCAAGGTTTAGTTACCGATATGCAAAGGATTATTTTTATGTTTAATTGATTGCATAATTTGAAGAACTTTGCGATAATTATTTTGTGCAATAAAGAAAAAACAAAGGTTTTGAATTTATGCAAAGTATTTTTTGTTTGTGCCGATGCTTTTATTTACTTAACCTAAGCTACCTAATTGCTGCAGGAAACAAGCGAGTCAACAGATAGATATAGATCTGCGAAAACTTAACTTAGAAAAATAATGCTTAGTCAAGGTCAAGTTACCGATGTGGGCAAAGACTTACTTATACGTTTATTCCTTTGAATTAAACAATTAGTCAAGCATAGAAATACGTCTTTGCTTATCGATTACTTAACCTTGAGTACGCATTAGTTTTTCTTACGTTTCCGTAAGCATACATCTCTTATTTGGTTCACTTGTTCCCTGCAGCAATTAATTAGTTTTGGTAAAGCAATAAAAGCATCGGCACAAACAAATAATATTTTGCATAAATCCAAAACCTTTGTTTGTTCTTTATTGCACAAAATAATTATGATTATCGCAAAGTCCTTTGAACTATACAATAATTAAATACAGAAATATGTTTTCGCTTATCGGTAACTTGACCTTGTCTTCGCATTAGTTTTTTCTACATCGTTTTCGTAAGTACACATCAATCGGTTCGCTCGCTTATTACTTGCAGTAATCAAGAAATTAAAAAAATTATAACACTAACACGGTTGCAAATATAACATTTTTGTAAAAATGATGTTGATAAATTTTTTTGAAAATAGAAGAAAAATAATTGTGAAAAGTGAGCTACAACGCATTTTGCGCCCGAATGTCTAGCGCCCAAATGTTCTCGCATCCAAATGTCTGCGCCCAAATGTCTCACGACCAAATATCTTGCGCCCAAATGTCGTAGACCGTTACACTGCTTATGAAATGCATTAATATGCCTGTGCATTGCTTTTAAAGGTTTATTATTCGGATGAATGTTTTGCACGCGGCTGCGACTCGAACTCGGGCTTTTTACCGGACTCGAACTTCAACTCAACAAGCAAAAATCCTTTAACTCGAACTCGTCCTCCAAATAGCTGATTGAGGTTTGAACTTCCTCTGATTTTAACAAAACTTTCTTGAACTCAGCCTAAAAAGGATAAAAACTACATGAACTTGGATAAACGCCGTAAAATTGCTGAACTCGCGTTGTAAATTCTGAGTGAACTTGAACTCCACTAACAACGCCTGCGAGCTGACACTCTGGTTTCGCATTTAAATATTTTTGCTGTAATTCTTTTATTCCATTAGCCTACTTCTAGCTGGTGTGCTTCGGTCCGAAAACACGTCACGAAATCGGGTATGTTTGCTGTCGGCCGTTGTGATTGGTAAATTAGATGTCACAATTGCAACTGTTTATATTGACAGCGGATCATTCATATTCCCTCAAATCGTATTAGACCTGAATAAAATTTAGAAACTGGCAGAAGTGAGCATTTTCTCTAAATAGACCAAAACGCAGCGCAAGAAAGCGCAAAATTTTGTAAATTATTAAGAAAGCAACGCAATTTGCGCAATCTGATTTTTAGAGCGTTGAAGCGCAGCGCCAATTTAGCAATTAATTTTTTACGAAAGTGAAAGCGCAGCGCAACCTTCACAATTAATTTTTTACAAAAGCAAAGGCGCTACGCAACTTTTGCCATCAAATTTTTTTGAGCGTTGAAGTGCAGTCCAACTTCTGCCATAGAAACTTTAATCAGGCGCAATAGCGGTATGGGTGTTTTTATCTGAACACCTTTAAGCGGCAATGATGCGAGACCCAACTATAATTCAGTAAGTATACAGCATGGTTCACTTAGTCGATGGATAAAAAATAAAAATGGTGCAAAAACATTGTAGCCTCAGTGTTAGATCTAGATCAGTTATTTTAGATCTAGTTGCAATAAAAGCACTTTATTGCAAGTAGTTGTTTGCAACTGCGATAAATTTCAAATCAAACTAATAAAATTTATTCAAAAATTAAGAGTGATCGAATCAAATTTTCAAACATCTGCAGTACTGCACTGTATTTTCTCGAATGAACCAATACAAATAATCTTCTAAAAGTTTTAGGGATCGAAGCTCGGACATTCTGTCCTTAAAAAGGTATTTCGGTAATAAGCAGCGTTTACACGGAGTAGGATACAATTTTTCGTACGAAAATAACGGTTAGCACGAACGTAAGCTGAGAAACAGTTGAAGGTTACGATGTGGCAAGGGCTGCCGCTCTAAAACAATCAGTGGGTAGGCTCAATAAGCAGTATATCGGCAAGTTCAAAATAACGTCACAAACCCCATCTTTCTAATAGAAATTATTGCATGCTTCAATTTTAACAGCATGCCACACGTGAAAACAGGAGACATAGATTGGCAAGGCGCAACAGGCAGACCGTTATACAAGCTATTACGGACTGTGCCACAATAGCAACTTGATTGTTACTTCAAATTCCACCAGGGCCGGCGTCAAGGGTAGGGGCAGGGGGCCTGGTCCCCCAATCGACATGTTTGGCCCACCCAATCAACAAGCTTACTATTTTGAAGACAGCGGCTTTTGTGCTTAATTTCAACCTTTGGCCCCCCCTGATAAACGCTTGGCCCCCCTAAGTCGACTGTTCTGCCGCCGGCTCTGACTTCCACCAATATCTTTGTTGCTTCCTTGGATCAGTAAATGCTCAACTTTACTACGATTGTCTCTTTTGTACCTAGCAAGTATTAAAGAGCAGAAATAAATTTTCAATTTAACCACAACATTCACGCAACATCCGTCATTCCCAACGACCTACTCCAGGGGTGTCCAACCCGCGATCCGCGGGCCACTTGTGGCCCACAAAAGCTTTCAAAGTGGCACGTTAAACTTTGTACATTGGTTAGTTAATTCTTCCTCACCCGCGGACGTGATATTTTAAGTTCCAGATTCGAGTCCTTAAATAGCATGTGCTAAGGTGTCCCACCAAGGATACAGGAAATGCAGCGAGTGCATGTATACACACTGCACTGTTTTGATTATTTTGTTGTAAATTAAACTTGCATTTGTTATGTCGTCATACTGAAACATGCTGTCACACCATAGCAGACTACTAGGCTTACATACTGTAATGGACTGGAAACTAGACACAATGCGCATTATATAGTTACTAGTCTGTGGTCAAAAGTACAAAGGGATTAGGCGTTCGTATTTGTGCGCGCTTTGCACATGCTATCGCATTGAGTATGGCAAGCAAGAAACGAAAAATAACAAAAAAGATACGATTTTTTGCATTGTTTTTATAGTCGCTTATATATTGTCGCCATGGTAGTAAAATATAGCCCGCGAAAAATTTTGAAAAGCAGATATGGCCCGTCACTCAAAAAAGTTGGACGCCCCTGACCTACTCTGTAAGATGGCATGCGCCGCTTTCTCGTGATAAGAAAACTGAGACGGAACAAAATCGAACCAATTAAGTAAACCAGAATCTTAAATTTTGTTCTTCACCATTTCTTCTAGTCTACATTATTTTTCTTTAGCCTTTGAAATTAAGCCCGTCGGTGAGTCAATAAGTTTATTTTACCAGAACGCTAAATAAAGAGCGCAGGACAGAAACGGAGAAAGACCTTCCGGTCATCTGAATCAGCCGCACCTTCGGCAGCAACTTACAATTATCAAATTGGTACAATGCAAAGGGCTTCAGACTCAGGGTTGAAAACATAAAGCATTGAAATTCAGACTCATATAAAAGAAAAATAAATGTACACAAACAAAAAAGCAATACAAATTTGTTTTATCAGTTTCACATTACACATAGGTATTAGAATGTTGTAGCACGATTAAACAGTAATTAACACAGCTTCGATGTCGTTAACGCATCTGTTTCAATTGCAATTGTGACGAATTTTAAGCAAAACAAAGTTTTATTGTACTGCTAAAAAAAAAAAATTAATAAATAAAAAGAAAGTTATTTAAAAGCCATGTTTGAGGATTGAAGAAAACAGCCGTCAGTTCATCCCATTAGTCATATTTCAACAGAGAATCATCAATGACAAATGCTACAGCTACCGTACACTGTTGATACTCCGACAAAACAAGAGTACAGTCTATTTAAGATTTGTGAACTCGGGATGGCACGCACCTCTGTTCTGGTTACAAGGCCTCAAGGCCGAAGAAGAATACAGAGTCTGCCATAGCAAAAAAGAAGGTAGGCGGAGCCTACCCTCAACGGCAGCACTGCGTGAAATTACGTCACTTTACGCGGCATTCTAGAAAGCAATTGTAAGGTCTTTGCAGTACAGCCATTAAAAAAAAAACCGCTTGGATTCGAATCCTGCGGAAAATATTTCCATCAACTACTCATGTCAAAAATCGCACGAAATTTCGTAGGACAACAAATCCAACAAAATTTGAATTTACAGTCAATTGACCATTATTTAGTAAATGAACCGAATATAACAATGATTGCTTTTTCTAACTTGAGCGACCTGCACTTACACAGCGCAACCAACTTTTTCCAGTTCGCAACGCAATAAAGCGCAAGCATCATTTACTCCGTGAGCGCAGCACAAGTTGCGCAACGGCCAAAAATAATACGTTAAAGCGCTTTGCAATTTCCGCAATTGCGAATAATTTGCGCTTGAAATTGCGAAATGCCCACCTCTGGAAACTGGTAACTATAAATAATAAATTATGTGGCAGTGTAGAATCTGTGACTCTCTTTGCTGTCTTTTTATCTGACCGTCATTTTTTTTTTTTTTTTCTTTCTTTCTGTGCTGTATGTGTGTGTGTGCTCTTTTTCTTTATTTGATAAAGCTCTATTGTCGGGTGCTGCAACCATGCTTCTCATGTTACTTTTTTTTATCTTCTATTCTCCCCTTGCATGTTACAACGTTTATCGTTTTGTTGCTTCTTCCCTTTTCTCGTGCTGTCCAATTATACTGTATATTATTGTTGTGTTGACGGTACGGAAATAAAAGACACTAACTAACTAACTAACTAAATTATGTGACAAACATGTCGAAAATTATGACCACATCTACAATCATATTCATACAAATTGGAAACGAAATCATGACCGTAGTCTCACACATTTAGCTTAGCCTAGTTTATGGGCCTTTGCCAAAATTGAACTACTATACTTGTACGTTAATCCACGAAATATTCCTCATTTCATTTTGATCTCTAAACTGAAACCTTTACCTTGACTCTACTGATATTCTTAGCGTGAATTACCGGTACATTCAGCAAAATTCTGGAATCGTTTGGCCTCTTTCTAGACCTAAACACTGCAAAACTGCAAAAACTTCGTGCGCATTTCTACTTCCGGACAGGCAAAAACTAAAATATTGGCTAGCCTCTTGCTGAACCTCACAATTATACAACGAAATCAGCAACAGCAAACTACCAATTACAACTGCCAACGAGCACATTTCAAGTGACCCTCGTCTTATCTTTCGCCGGCATTGTTCTTGGCTGCTATTGTGTAATCGCCAAAAAGCTCGCTGAAAAAATACGACTAAGGTCCACCCTTTTGCTGAAAATGCGTAAGTGTTGTTTTCCACGTTGCAAAACGCGATTCTGCCTCCTACATGACTTTGTTGCAATAATTTTCACAGCTTCTTACAGCAGTTTGTTTACTGTTGTTTCATTGCAGATACAGGCTGCAACATTGTGAATTTTTTTTTCAATTTTTACTTTTGTGAAGTCACAAATAATTATGTATCACAATTTGATTATAGTCATTATTAGTTGAAAAGAGCAGAATCATTGAAATTTTAAAAATATATTTCGACCTTAATTTGTCAAACATCGTCAGTCTTATTTAAAATGGAAATTGGGAAATTGTTGCAGTTAGCTACGCGCGTAATTAGCAATCCAAACAATACGAATTAAAGTAAATCATAAAAAAATTTACATCATTCCGTTAATAATTGACTCAGTGCATTATGATGCTGATACTTGAAGAAAAACATCACTAGTCAGCTGGTGTAGCCTAACTGTAAATATTTTGGGGTGCTACTCACCAATCTGCAACTTCAAATTGGGCTAAATACCCAATGATAGTCTTGCTAAAGGCTTAAAAAATTCATCAAATCTTCTTAAACAAGTCGAAACTCACTAAGAACTACCTCAGACCGCATTGTAGCTCAAATCGTTAGCTTGCGTAATATTTGCGAAATCGATGTTATAATTCAGTAAGGCCCCTAGCAACTGACTCCAATATGCTGCGTATTGCATTGCAAGCATTCCAGATACAAACCAAACCAAGCGAACTCACGCAGGTGTATATTTGTATACAGATAATGCATTATCTGAGTCAACTTATTAATAGTCACCCGAGCTACAGCCTGAAGCTACCGCATAACCTTTATTTCTTTTATTATTACGTGACAAACGTCATGATGGTGATTTCATTAAACAATTATTCTGGAAGATAGTTGCAAATGTGCGGCGTAGCCAGGGGCTAAGGTTACCGAGGAACTGCGTCCACTTTTAAAGAATTTGAAGTATGCTTTAAGATATTCTCATAAAATACCGTAATTTTTGTGACGTTTGGCTATCGCAAATTTCCGATCCCCCAGAAATTTTTTGCAAGCTCTACCCTGGCGCCCAGAAATGGGCATTTATCGAGATAATTTATCGGCGATCATTTATTTCCGATTATCGCTATCGCTCAAAATGATTTTGATTTATCGATTACCGATACCAATATCGTTTTTGTAATATATTTTGTTATCGCCGACAATTATTGCGATAAACGATTCTTTATGTGCACAGTGTTCAAAGTTAATGAGTTGGTGCTGTGGAGAAAATACACGGTGTCTATGAAGTCTTGTTGCAACTTGCAATTTAAAAACATCTCTCTTGGTTTTATTTAATGACGCGGCAGAGTCCGTGAACAACTCTTTTTTCTTGAAAAATCTAGAAAAACATTTTTGCAATTTGACTCACAAAAAATACTTGTTAAAAATTTAACGCAACATTTATCGGAAAAAGTTATCGGCGATAATTCATCGATTACCAATATCGCTTTAAAAAATTGTAATTTTTCGATTATCGGTATCACCCAAGGATTTTTGAAATTATCGATTATCGTTATCGCTTTACCTCAAAAAGGTTTGTCGTGTCCATCACTGCTGGCGCCCGGAGTTACTCAATGCGTTGTTGCTTATATCCGTCAAAGATACAATGCATTTTTTTTGTTATTTCAAGCTACTTAATTGCAGCTTAGGATTTTTGTGGTAGTGAAGTACATGCATCATGGAGATGACCTAGTTGAGCATCGAATCTGCGAAGCCAGCTTCGGAGTCCAATGCACCAACCACTCGACCAACTCCATGCGCTAAAACAATTGTTACAAAAGCAGACACAAGAAACTGTGCTGCCACCACGCGTCAAGTAAAAATCTTAAACAAACCAGCAAAACGGTGCTAAAACTCCAGCATGCAATAGATATGGGACGAAGCTACAATTAAGTAGCACATGGAGTTGGCTGAGTGGTTGGTGCATAGGACTCCGAAGCTGGCTTCGCGGGTTCGATGCTCAACTAGGTCATCTCCATAATGCGTGTACTTCATTATCACAAAAATCCTAAGCCGCAATTACGTGGCTTGAAGAAAAAAATGAAACACTTCAAATATTTTCAGACGTTTTCGTATATACTAAAACCCAGTTTTGTATTTAGGTGGGGGGGGGGGTTGCTTAGACTTTACCTTGTCAACTTTGCTTTTTAGTGAAAAAAGAAAAGTTGCTGAGTGACTGAAATATGCCAGACTTTTTTGATCGCTTTCGCTGTGTCCCTTCGTTTTAATATTTTTCGCTACACCACTGGCACAGGCATTGCAACCACAACGCAAAGTAACCAAGACTTGAACCCACTTTCTCTATTTCTTACACAGACAACAATTGCAAAAAGTTTCGTTCGTATTTAATTTATTACATAAATGCAAAGCATGAAACAATAAAGAACAATAAATCTCGATATTTTTAACGATTTCCGATACAGCCTGGTCAACAACACAATTGCAGCAAGGTAGACACAAAATGGTACACAGGAGGGGCAAAGAGGATTAACTTAAATCTAAACTAGGGTTAGGGGGCCTGGCGCTACTAAGCGAAGGTATAACATTTTGGTGATGGGTTCGATTCATGGCTGGAGCCGATCGCATTTGACATGCATACCGGGAGGCTACAGACTCGAAGAGCGCAAGCTCACTTCGCAGTCTCCCCAATTTCTGTTGAATGCTCTTAAATAATTTCTTTTTTGTCATTGCCTGTTTTGCCTCCTGAAATAGCTATTAGTCAGCCTACAAACACCAATAATTCACACTGAAAAAAATTAGCGATAATATGTAAATCTGTGCCTATTCGAAACGATTTTTCGGTGCCAATTCGGGATCGCAGTCGGTTATTTTCAATTTTAAGGCCAATCGAACGGACTTTTTTATCTTTTTTCAATGCTAATAGCCACCTTTTCAATCTATAAATTTTTGGCATTTATTTGATAACAAGGCTGTAAATGATAAAATAATTAACGGAATTCTTACGTCATCAACCCTTGCAAATTTGTGTATGACAAAACAAACACAAAATATAAATAAAAAATAAAACACGTCACACAAATATTCGGTCGATAAAGTCACGTGCTTACTGCATCGTTTGCATTAATTCGCTCAAACATTGCACTCATACGGGGCTTCCCCTTTGCCAGAAAAAAGGGGTCTGTAATTTTGGCTTCACAAAACTTTTTCCAGAAATAACAAAAGCCTCGTCAGCCTTGCTACGCACAGCCAATCCAGGCTAAACTCATTCCAGACTGTAAAGACTCTTTTTTGCATTGCTTTACCTGGACATCTCGACTTCATCTCTTTCCTAGGTTGTGCCCTATTTTTAGCAGGCGACTGGCCCCAAAGTAAAGCAATGCAAAAAATTGTCCAGGTAAAGCAATGCAAAAAAGAGTCTTTACAGTCTGGAATGAGTTTAGCCTGGATTGGCTGTGCGTAGCAAGGCTGACGAGACTTTTGTTATAGTCGAAACATTAATTTGTCCCTTGCAAATTTTTCCAAATAATTTTCGGCATACAATACATATGGGACAAAAATAGCTTCCATAAACTGGACGTTTCGACAACATAGATTCAGCTATCATCATCAGCAGTGTAAGCAAGGCAGTTAAGCACAAAACTGAAAGTCTGGCTGAATTGGCTAAGTTTTGTACCGCTTTGGTTACACTGCTGATGATGACAACTGAATTTATGTTGTCGAAACGTCCAGTTTTAAGAATTGCTGCGGCTGTATTTTTCCTCCTTGAGCTATTTTTCAAATAAAAAGTGGAATATAAGCGATTCTTGAAGATTTTTTCCCTGAAAAAACAGAAATTCTCAGTTGCCAGTCGGTCGCTGCTGATTCAGCAAAACGTTGTCATTTCACTGGAGGTTTTGCGTTACTTTGAGATGGGGGAGTCCCGTCAAGTGCCTTTCCCAACGGCACAACAAGTTAACTTGCCGGCTTGTTCTTAACAATGTCCTTTCATTGCTGAGCGTCAAGCAGGAAAGCTGTGAATACCAATTTTAAAGTCATTGGTGTAACAAGACTAGGAATCGAGCCTAGGTTTACAGCTCCAGAGTCACACGCTCTCACCACTCGGTCATTTGAGCTGTATATTGGAATTTTTTGCGTTTTGTGTTTTTATTGTCTTTCAAATTTAACTATTCCACTGGTTTCGACCTGTGTTGCCCATCGTTCTATTACGTAAGTTCCACGTCACTTCCGTCTTTCCACGTGAACGGGAATACTGCGACGTCACAACATCTTCGATGCAAGGATTAAAAAATCCGATTTATTGATCCATTCCAACGCTAGCATCCGAGCATGTGGGATGAAATATCCGCCGGATTCATGGAAGTTTGGGCTGGATGTAAATGATGGGGATGAGCCCCGGTGTGTCCGGATGCTGCGGCCATGTGGTGGGGCATCATCATGGCTGCGGCTGCGGCCGCCGCATGGGAGTGAGGACCGGGAAGAAGCATTGCTTGAGAAGGATGAGGCCGGAATTGATGGTGAAGTCCCGGATGGGATCCGGACATAGATGAAGCGGAGTTAAAGGGTCCGTTTGGCATGGACATGGATGGGCCCCCAATCATATCCGCCCCAGGAATGCCCTGAAATCCTAAACCACAAAAAACAAATGACTCCAAATTCGGAATACAATAAATATGGCGAGAAAATAGCTTAAGTCGTGGCCACGTTAAGTGTTAGTAGCTGCTACTGCACATCGAGCTAGACGCTGCGACATGTTAAATTCAAGTATTCGCTACCAACGTGTTTGAGATCACGTGACGTAAACTAGACAATAAGCTATTTTCATGTCATAAATAATGCTAATTTCGCTTGTACGTGCTTCTAGGTAGTTTCTTATTTTTCACGCAACTGCAAACATGAAGTAGGAGTGGGTGGAAACGCTCTGGGCCGGGGTTATGCTTATGACGTATTGTGGAATCCTACAGAAGTTTGAAACCAGCTGGATCTTATGCAGCCAACTCTTTCAATAACTTGCTAGGTGTGCCACATTCTTCTTCTCTGGATAACCAATCCCTCACCCATCTTCTGTTCCTGTTTCGAAAGACTTCACTCTAAACTTCTTTTCTTGTTTTTGCACTTCACAATCTATAATGCGGTTGATAGTCAGACGATGAACTTTCGGCATTTTGCTATTGATAAATTCTGATATAACTGCTGAATTCTGCATACTCTACACACTTGCGACTTCATAATCGCTTCTATTAGTAGCAGCGTTAAATCGCTCAATGCGACCACTTTTGTAGCGGCGACAAGCAGTGTTCGCTGCTTCAATAATCGCCACTCAACGCTTAATGTAATCGCAAGCTCTAAGGACAAAACATAAAGCCATAGATGGGCAAGTTAGTCAAAAACCTTAACTTCATTAATGCATACTCCGTTGATAAACTTCGTACCTCCGCTAAAGTTATTTCGCTAATTTCAGATCTAATTAACGGGAGTTAAGCAAGTCCGTTAATTCGTTAACCGTCGAAAAGGTTAGTTATGTTACTGACACATTACGTTGAGCAAAATTTAAATTTGTCCTACACAGCTACACTACAGGCGATTTTGACTAGTGATTTTGATATAATATCCTGTGACCTAACGACAACTTTTACAGTAGTAACTCACTGTTTCGTAAATCTTACTTTTGTAATCAATATTTAAATCTTAATGCGAACTTATGGATAGAGAACTAGCAACAGGCCTGCATTACTGTACTTTATTCTAATTCTAGTCCTTTTCTTGCAAATGGATCTACTCGGTACAAAAGCTACTCCAACTACTGAAGGCTTAATTATTTTCTCTTCGCAATATAATTTCTCCTCACACGTCACAAATTAAATTCTCTTTTGTTTCCACTCCAACATCTCTAATTATCTTACTCTTTTTGGTAAATATTGCGGAACATATTTAAATGCATAGTTGGTTTAGGACGGCGGTTTTGTTGGGCAGGTACAGACCTGTTTTCCGCAAACACTGAACGAGCGAGATGACGCTTTTTAGGGGCAAATGATAAAATTAACGAAAGGTTTGCTTTTTAACAGAACCTAACGGAAGTTACCAAGCGTAATGCGTTAAGTTAGTGGACAGTTTATCGGAAGTTAATGAAGTCCGTTAATTTCAAAACGAAAGTTAACGAATTATCTAATCAATGAAAACATTAGCTTCGTTATTAACGAATTAACGATTAACGAAAGCGCGCCCATCTCTGCATAAAGCCAAAGTAATTCCTAAAACTGTATGTTTCGACAACATAGATTCAGCTGGCATCATCAGCAGAGTAAGCAAGGCAGTATAAAACTGAAAGCTTACACTGCTGATGATGACAGCTGAACCTATGTTGTCGAAACATCCAGTTTTAAGAACTACTGTGTTTTTTTTACCCCAACATTATTTTCGTCAATGCTACAACAAAATGGTAAAATCCGAAAAATTCGGGGCAATTTTTTGGGGGGTGAGTTGAACACGAACTACGCTGATGTATTTATTTGAAACCACTTTTCAGACACAAAATTATCAATTTCGTTAATAGAAACCTACCAGAAGTCCAAGGAGGATGTCGCATACCAATATGGGGGTGCTGCCCGTCTAGAAAGCCCCCCATTCCCTGCCCGTCTGGACTGTATGTGCCCATAGCGTTGTTGACTAAAAAACAAAGAATTGCATTTGACTAAAGCAAGCAAGTTTTACATTACGTCATCATACATTTTCACTGGTGATTTTAGGAACTTCATTCTACTGCTTTAATAAAAAATTTATTGAATAAATTTGTAATTATTTTTGAAAAACGTTTACTTTTCCACAACGATTGGTCAGCGTTGGGTTAAAGACATCGCTAACGGTGCGGTAGGTCTGGATTCGATTCCCGGGCCGGTCAAATCAGACAAACGGCTCCCCACTGCTGCGACGTTTCTTCGGAGCTGTATTGTCCAGGCGCTAAGCCGCGGAGATGGATCCCGTAACTCGTTACACGCTTCGACGTAATACCGCGAGTATAATGAAGATTTGATTTTTTTTTAATTTTCATACCTCTGTTGGATTGGTCGATCATAGGCTGGACGATTCGTCGCCGGGCGTTGATGAACCTGATAAATAAACATCAAAATCTATAACATAAACAACTAAAAACATTTTAACGAACTTACAAACATAAGCATAAAAGTATAAGACGTTTTTTGAATTGGAACTTTTTTGAAAATAATGCCTAAAATTTAACAAGTAAAAAATCAAATCTTATTTTAATGAGTTTGAATTACTACAGCGACAAATTGATAATGATTGTTTGTTGTTATTTTGATAGAGGCGCATAGCATAAACATCTTGTATATCGCAGGAGATTGTTCCTAAATGTTTGAAAACGAATTTTTCTGAGTGATTCTTTGATAAATAGTTTTGTTATAATCATAAGGCAGAGGATTATTAACAAACAAAGCGCTCTATTGCATAACAAAAGATGGTCACGCGCCAATTGAAAATTAAACTAACCGCCCATAGACCGCACGTGACTTGATGGCCCAATAGGGGCACAAAAATGGGGTTTTGACGGTTAAGCGATATCAGTAAATATACGTAGATTAAAGAACGCTAAGTTACGCTTGGCTGGAAATAAACTGGCAAAAAAAATCGACAGCAAACTTTGTGGCTTTATTATTTTGTCTTCCTTACGTCGTAAGAGGTGCACTTTCACTAACTTAACTTCATATAAGGGCAAGCGCTGGGTGGGTTCACCACCCCCAAAGAAACCCCAGTGCGAGCTGTTGTTTTTACAGCTGAGAGCTTCTTGTAATTGAAATGAACCATTAACAAAATGAATGCAAACCCACAGATTTTTTCAAAGCGTGAATAAGGAATTATATCTACCTCCTAGCTTTAAACTGTTAACCTTTGACCTTTGTAGGTGAGATTTAAGTCGTGACGCTTGAGCTGAAGTCAATTTATTTTTTCAAACAAATTTCTGATTTTTTCAGCAAAATATTTGAGCTATTCAAGTGGATAAAAAGCTGTATGAAAAGTGCTTAAAAAATCAAATACCGGTAGTGGTTAAAGACATCGCTATCGGTGCGGGAGGTCTGGGGTTCGAGTCCCAGGCCTGTCGAATCGGACACGGTGTCGCCAACGGCTCACCTCCACCGCTACGTTTCTTCGGAGATGTTTCTTCGTATGGCGAGTGGCGTGGCCGATCTCCGCGACTTAACGCCTGGGCAACACAGCTCCAAAGAAACATCACAGCGGTGGTGAGATGTTGGCGTCGCTGTGTCCGATTTGACCGTCCCGAGAATTGAACCAAAAACCTCCTGCACCGATGACTTTAACCACTTCAACAACTGGTTAGTTTTTCGTTTCTAGCGACTGATCAGTCAATGTTTTTATTTATCTCGCGCAAATAACCCTCATTATTTTTCCCACAATTTCCCCGCCCTCCATTTTACTTTTGAGTTTACCAACCTACAATCGCCCATTGTCACTTTCAAAGCAAATGCAAAAACAAAAAAGAAGAGAAAAAAAAGAAAACTAATCGATCAAGAACGAAACAATTTCACAAAAATTGAGTAGTAACGTTCACAAAATTTAACTGATTCCGTAGTAAATCATTACCATCATTAAAACAATATCATGCTCCAACGACCGCTTAGCGTGGCCGTTTAACGCATTGGAGCGAGAGGTCTGGGGTTCAATTCCCGAGCCGATCAAATCTGACACAGGGTCGCCAATGGCTCGCCACCGTTGCGGTGTTTCTTCAGACCTGTGTTGTCCAGACACTTTAAGCCGCCCGGGAATCGAACCCACCAGAACCTCTTGCGCCGTTATCGATGTTAATCAAAGAATAATATAATAGATTAATATTTTTAAAATCGTGTAAAATATTCGGTTTATTGCGTCATAATCACAGCTACTGTTAATTAAAATGACGTCACGAATTTTTTAAACTGCGTCAATCAAATCAAAATTGTAAAATTAAGCTCGGAGATGATTAATCGTCAATTGTAAGCTGTATATATTTTTTGTAAAAAAAACAAGCAAATACTGAGCCAGTGGTTAGACGCACGGACGCGAATTTGGGTCGAAAAACTTGAAAAATTAACTTTTCAGCGAGTTCTTGGCGCCAAAACCATCTTGCTTAATCGTATTAACTGGCTCGTATAGTTTAAGCTGCAATTAATTCAACAAAAATATCTCAAAATCTACAAATAATAAAAGATAGCTCAACTTGGACTAGTTCTGCAAAGTTTATCTCTTTCGTAAACCTACTTCAAAATTTTAAACTACCATCGAAAAACAAATCAGATCTTCACTACACTCGCAGTGTTACACGGAAGGCGTGTGATAAGCAGCGGGATCCATCTCCGCGGATTAGCGTCTGGAAAACACAGCTCCGAAGAAACATCGCAGCGGTAGCGAGCTGTTGACGACTCTCTGTCCGATTTGACCGGCCCGGGAATCGAACCCGCACCTACCGTGCCGATAGCGATGTCTTTATTTAATATACTAACCGAACGGTTTAAATTATGACGTAATTTTTAAATATTTTCTGTCAATGAAAGTTTATCTCGGAAAAACTGAGTCACATTTTTTCGTATTAGTAGAAACAAAGAATTACAAAGTACTTAATTGAACACAGCGGTAGGTAACTCAGCGAAACGGCGGAACACGATAAAAGACCGCCCAGTTCGCCACACAGCTCATTACGTTTGCAAACTATTAATCAAAATCACCCACCAATTATTGACTTGTAGAATTTTGAGACCGGTTTGGTTCGCCAGTGATTTTTTTTGTTCTTCTGAAGGATAAGGATGCTAAAAATTAAAAAAAAAATTCAATTTTCATTATACTCACGGTATTACGCCAAAGCGTGTAACGAGTGGCGGGGCTCATCTCCGCAGCTTAGCAACTGGGCGACACAGCTTAGAAAAAATATGGCAGCAGAGGCGAGTCGTTGGCGACACAGCGTTCGATTAGACCGGCCCAGGAATCAAACCTCAGACCTTCCGCCCGATGGCGATGTTCACTGCGCCAATTGGCCGAAAAGGTTTTCAACGCCATAAAAGTGTTTCCATTTTACAATCATTGCCAAATTCATGAAAGTACAAAATTCAAGCAAGTACAACAGAACATCCTTAATCTAGTGGGAAGTAGCGGTAAGTCGGACAGTTTCGGCTCAGAAGAGCAGGCCTCTCATCAGCATATAACAAATTACCAAGTTTTAATCCAACTAAAAGCTGCCATGATTTCTGCAATCAAGCAGAAAATGACTTTCGAGTCTTTTCAATGTCGCTGAATGTATTTTTTATTCTCTCGTGACTTTAGGTTGAGAGTCCTTGTGCGTATAAACGTTGTCAAAACGTCATTTGCGTTTAAACGCACGTCGCAACGCATTTTACGCATGTGTGGACACGTAGAACGCAGTCGCTTAAAATTAAAATCATAAAAAGTCTTCCATCATATTTTCTAGTCTCACAATTTACTTCACCGTCAGATCAGCGTTGTTGCTAAAAATATCGCTATCGACGCGGGAGGTTAGGAGTTCGATTTCCGGGCTGGTCAAATCGGACATGCTCACTCCGTCAATTTGTCGAATGCTTCAGACTCAAGGTTCTTGGTTCTATTTTCTGCATCATAATCACTTTTTTTACTCACGACATCAAAAAATTGACCTTGATGCTGAAACTAGAATTAAGAACCGCTGGCCTACAGCCCACGAGAATTCGACACATGGACAGGGTAACTGTAGGCTTTTAACTTTACACAAGACAAAAACTTACGGTGAGATTTTGAAATAGCCAAGCTCTCATGATGTTGGTGGCATGCTTAGGGAAAATTCCTCTTTTCTTCTGCTGGGGCTTTCTCCCATGGTCAGAGTCTTCTTCGGCCCCTCCCTCTCCGGAGTAAGATGACCCCTCCAATATGCTTCCTGAAAAAAAAAAAAAAAAACGATAAAAAAATGAAAGAAAAAAAAGGACGAAAATCCACTTATGTACTACACTGCAAACCACGAGGCCAAACGGATAAAACTAATGTTTGCGTAAAACGGACAAAATTTTAAGCGCGGAGGTGTAGCGGCCATCGGACAGGGCCGCATTATTACTCTAAGGGGCCCGAGGACTAATTTTTTTTTGGGACCCTGGGGCCAGAGCCCTTCTCCTATGTCGGGCGCTAGTTGGTGCAACCATTTTTTTATCTGTCAATCACGAATATGAGTGAGATTGAACTTGATTTTACATCAAGATGCAATGAGCCTACAGCAGTCGTTTAACTTGAAACAAAGCATGTTCTTTCATGTTACAAGTTAGGATACACGAAAAGCGAAATTTTAATCGGTTTAACAAAGCTTGTTCTTGTTTAGACAAAATTGAATAACTTGTACCTGTCGATATAATCTTGTTTTGTATAAAAAAATTCGGATTATTTAATACAAAAAAATGGCCGGTTGGTACAGTGGTTAAAGATAACGCTATCGGTGCGGGAGGTTTGAAGTTTGATTCCCAGTCCAGGCAAAGTAGTCACAGTGTCGCCAAGAGCTTGACTCCGCTGCGACGTTTCTTCGGATCTGTGCTGTCCAGGCGCTAAGCCGTGGAGATGAACCCCGCCACTGGTTACCGACTTCAGCGCAATACCGCGAGTATAATGAAGATTTGATTTATTTTGTTTATTACAAAAATACTTGGTGTCAAAGTTGCAAAAATTCGGAAGTTCGAAAACTGAATCGATTCTTAGACAGGTCAGATTTGTAACACATGCGCAATAGATATGACACTTAGCCCTACTTCTTTAAATACGCCAGAGACTACCATCCCCGTAAGCTTAGTTGATTGATCTAGGAACCGATCCCGCGTTTTTGAGTTGATAAAATTGCATTTGCTTTCGATGAGAAGCTTGAAAGACTTTGAAACTTTATTTTTACTGAAATCAAATCTTTTCTCTCTGATGGGAGTTAACCACCGGCCACACACATTGCACCAATTAGTGCTTCCTCAGCAGTATAAAAGAAACCGCTACTATAGTTGCATATGCATCCACCCATCACGAGAAAGCGATCAAAGCGTTATAACGAGCTTGCTTAGGAGTTGCCGACCATCTGTCTGCCACTCTAACATGGGAAAATCCCACCAAGTGCCTTTTCCAACAGCAACTTGCCGGCTTGTTCTCCACACTGTCCCTTTAATGCTGAGCGTCAAGTACGGGAACTGTGAAAACTAATTTTAAAGTCATTGGTTTGATCTGACTCGGAATCAAACCCGAGTCTACAGCTCCAGAGGCAGACCCTTTATCCACTCGGCCATCTGAGATGTTAAACATTCAATACTTCAAAAAACTCCATCGTTGAAAAAATCTTTGGATGTAAATTAAACCTCGCTGTTTAATTATGTAAAAACCAAACTTCTTAAAATAGTTTAAAAAAAGCTTTTGAGATACACATCAACGCATAAACAAAAACAGCATTTGTAAATTAAAAAAAAAAGCGAAAAACTTCAGGTATTTTTAGTTTTATTCAAGCTGCAAAGAAACTTTGAATTTACAATTTTTTGTTCAATGTTAAGTTAGAGAATTTTAAAGTGGTTGTAAACTTACCTTAATTTGCTTATGCGCTGACTGCTGAAGATGAAAAAATCTATGTTGTCAAAACGTCAAATTCAGAGTAAAAAATCACAAACAGATTAAAAATTTCGGTGCAGTCTGAATTTTTTTCCAATAGCTTAAATTTTTTCTTCTTAAACATTATTTGGTTTCAAAGACCGGCGCAGGTTCTCACGATCCACCAATTTATTTAACAATCAAATCTTTATATTCCCGGTATTACGCTGAAGCGTGTCACGAGTGGCGGGGTCCATCTCTACGGCTTAGCGCCTGGGCAACAGAAACATCACAGCGGTGGCGAGCCGTTGGTGCCACTGCGTCCGATTCGACGGGCCCAAGAATCGAACCCCAGACCTCCCGCACCGGTGGCGATGTTTTAACAATTTCGCATGAAAAAAGCAATCAACAACACAAAGATAAAACTGGTAACTTGATCAATGTTTATTGCGGTCGGCGTAGTAGTCAATAACATTGCTATCGGTGCGGGAGGTCTGGGGTTCTATTCTTGGGCCCGTCGAATTGGACACAGTGTCACCAACGGCTCGCCACCGCTGCGATATTTCTGTGTTGTCCAGGCGCTAAACCATCGAGATGGACCCCGCCACTCATTACACGATTCGGTCTAATGCTGCCAGTGTAATGAAGATTTGATTTTTTGATTATTTCAATGTTTATTGCGGAAGGACTTTAATCAGAGGCAAACTTGATACTACAAAAGACTACATAGAGAATGCATTAGTTCAATCATTAAAGCGGATTTGAAAAATCTCAAGGGATGGAGAAAAAGTTTTTGAAAGATCCCTATGTAGCTTGGCATCACTGATGCTATTAAAAAGATCTTATTACTGGCTGCGTAAGACTAGTTTAACGCTTCATGTAAATCTTAAAACAAAGCTCAGCGATATGCTCATAAGTAATGAAATATTCATCTCATATTGATTAGAAACTAAGCCTTGAAAATGAAGAAGTAGTATAATGCAAGCTACATCGGTACACAGCGTGAAATTGCAACGAATTAACAACTAACATCAACTTCTTTACGTAGCAATGAATAAATGAACAGGTTGCAAATTCTGTAAACAAATTTCTGAAAAAAACTATTTTTCAACAGCGAAAAATTGCAAAAAAAATACTAGGAATCGAAAACAACGATAATTTTCAACACCTCATCATACAACGCTACAAAAAATATTAACTACAGTTATCTCTCACTCGGTGGAGCAAGAGGTACAAGTGAGACAAATACTGGACCCTAACTCGAGATCAAACCCGAATAGTCCAAATGTGTAAAGTTTAAAAAATAGAAAAAAATCAAATCTTTATTATATCCGCGGTATTACTCGGAAGCGAAGGATATAACCATCTCTGCGGCTTAGCGCCCGAGAAACCCAGCGGTGGCGAGCCGTTAGCGTCCTATTTGACCAAGCCGGTAGTCGTACCCTAGACCTCATGCGTCGATAGCGTTGTCTCTAACCACTGCGCCAAAACTGAAAATAAGTTTAACAAAAATTGTGGGAGATCGTAATTTTTTGACTTTACTTCGGAATAAAATAAATATGGGACGAAAATAGCTTAAAAAGGGAAAATACAGCCGCAGCAAACCTTAAAATTGGACGTTTCGACAACATAGACTCAGCTGTCATCATCAGCAGTGTAAACAAAGCAGTGCAAAATTGGACTCGCACAGAAAATGCATCGAACTTCTGAGAATAATAAACTTGCCTACTTTCGATGCATCATTGTATCAAAATCGATAAAAGTTAAAATTCTCATGTCTTGTTTCGAATCCATTAGCCGCAGCAGCTCTCGTTGCAGCGAAGCTATCATCGATGCAACGCGCGAGCGATGGCCGTAATAATAATAGAGAAATTTTAATGACATCTCTATCGGAGCGTGAGGTCGTGGGTGCAATTCCCGGTTCGGTCAAATAGGACACAGTGTCGCCAACGGCTCATCACCGCTGCGATGTTTCTGTGTTGTCCAGGCCCTAAGTCACGAAATAAACCCCGCTACTTTCGTTGCACGCTTCGGCGTAATACCGCAATAGGGCATAATGCTGCGAGCGCAACGAAAATTTGATTTCGATCGTAATGTTTCTTCAAAAAGCAGACCATTATCGCTTCATCATTGAGCCGTAGACTCAAGGTTCGATTCCAAGATCGTCAAATCTAATCCAAAACTTTGGCGTTTGGAAAATACTGACCGCTTTGGCAAAGATACGGCACAGCAGGTGCTCGCATCATAATTAATTTTTTTTTCATTTTGACATCAAAAATTTGAATATGGTGCAGAAAGCCCATGGGCTCCGTAACTGCGACCGATTTGACCGGTCCACGATCAAACCCAAGACCTACAGCGCCGATAGCGAAGTCTGCCACCACTACACCAGCTCGCCTATCAGCGGCGTAGCGAGAAATTTTAAAAGTGGGGGGAGGGCAGAAAAACCACAAAAGCCATCAAAAGAGTCTGGCATATTTCAGTCGCTCAGCAATATTTGATCATTCTTTAAAAGAGGCAAAGTGAGGGGGCATCGCGCAATGACCTCCCCTACACAAGCCACTGTCACCTATTAGAGCCTACCTGTTGGGCTTGTACTTTCTGTGCTGTTGTGGTGTGAGGTTAGGGGTTGGTGGTGTGGTTGTGAGGAGGGCGTCGGAAGGGGGGTATTGCTCATAGAACTGACCCGATTGACTTGGACAACATCGTTCAAAAGTGGTTGATTTGGACCGGAGCTGTCGTGGCCAAAATAAGACTGAAAAAAAAAAATTTACAATAAAAAAGTCAAATCTTTATTATACACAAATATAGGACGAAAATAGCTTCACGAGGAAAAGTAACGCCACAGTAATTCTTTAAAACTGGACGTTTCGATATCATGGATTCATCAGGGTTACGCTATAACCTGTAATTAGAATTGCAAATTAGAGTTCTTTCAGCTTTGTACTACCTTGCTTACGCTGTTGATGATGACAGCTGAACCTATGTTGTCGAAATGTCCAGTTTTAAGAACTAATCTGGCTTAATTTTTTCTTCAAACCTTCATACTTGCATATTACACCCAAGCGCGTAACGAATGGCGGGTTTATCTCCGCAACTCAGCGCCTGGGCAATGCAGCTCTGAAGCAACATCGCCGCGGTGGCGAGAAACACTTGCAATATTCTTGCGTGTATTTATCGATTTTGACGTAATAGTTATTTCTACATGCAGTTTGGGTAATGGCATATATAAATATGCATCGAGATTGTACAGAAATGAAGTTATCTCGAGGAAAATAAAGGCTTCCCTGTCTTCTTGTTGATTAAGTCAACCAACATTAGCTTTAAATCATCTGAAGTCAATAAAATTTTGACGCTATTAGTTCGCAGATAGCGAAATTTTGCCTCGGGGTGCTGATAATATTACAGATAAAAATGTTTCATGACCACACACAAAGCAAAATAAAAGTCATCATTTGCTCATAGTAAGAATGCTCAGTGCAAGAGAGTCAAAGTTTAAACCTCGGATGAGTCGGTAGCCATCTCGTTCAACACTTGATGATACAAATTACGTTACTATGCACTGAAAAAGTAACGTTTAACAGTTGATTTTGATTTTTCAGACCAGTTGAAATATATGTCAATAGCACCTGGTAATAGCGTAAAGAGCAAAAATAGAGCCTCAATAATTTTTAAAACTGGACGTTTCGACAACATAGATTCAGCTGTCATCATCAGCAACGTAAGCTTTTAGTTTTGTACTGCCTTGCTCACACTGCTGGTGACGGCAGCTGAATCTATGTTGTCGAAACGTCCAGCTACAGTAGGTTTATTTCTGCTCCTTAAACTATTTTTGTCCTACATTTATTGTGCCGCTAGTATTGCTTTCATAATGTATTGGATGGTGAATCTACCATTGCTGTACAACCTAAATAATGGCGCACAGAAGGCTGTATAAACCGTCAAACGACTTAATTTGACAATATTGTGTTGATCAATTCTTACTGAAGCCAATTTGAATCAATTATTAAATGTCATAAGCGCCAGAAAAAATACAAACAGGGAAAGCTTTTAACGTACTCAGTAGTTTTGTTGACACTGAAAACGTTGCAAATAAGAATAATTTGCAGATCAAGTGAAGCGGCCGCTTTTAAGATCGAGAATTAATAATTAGCTCGCCGACTAATGAGAATCTAGAGCCGGGGAAAGTTTACAGAAGAACGCGATGTCTTGGGTAAATATTTGGACATATGTAGCAATAACGCGTCGCCTTAAAACAATAGCGAAAAATAATTTGTGGGATAACTACTAGAAAGCCTTTGAAATTTGTCTTATCTTTATAACCTACATTATCACTGGCAGGTCTAGGCAAGGCGCTTTTCATCTCGCTAAAAATGATTTAAAGCCATTTTTGTGGATTCTGCTTTTCTTTACGATTTAACAAAGCGGACAGATGAAAACAAAATGAATATGAAAAAGTAAACGCTAGTATTTGGGCTCACTGATAAGCGCAGAGCTTTTTTTTCTCAATAGCCCCGACGACCGAATGATAAGAGCGTCAGCCTCTGGAGCTGTTGACCCAGGTTTGATTCCGAGTCGGTTCAAAACAATGACTTTAAAATTGATATTCACAGCTTCCCTGCTTGACGCTCAACATTAAAGAGACAGTGTGGAGAACAAGCCGGCAAGTTCACTTGTTGTGCCGTTGCGAAAGGCACTTATCGGGATTTTCCAACGTTAGAGTGGTAGACAGGTGGCCGGCAACTCCTAAGTAAGCAAAGAAGCTGGGAATACGAATTTTAAAGACATTGGTTTCAACAGACTTGGAATCAAACCCAAGTCTACAGCTGCAGAGGCAGATGCTCTTACCCAAAATATTAATTTAGGCATTAGGAGAATTGCAATTACTTAAAAAAACAACATGTAAACAGAGGCACTGTTTTCCAAACAAAAAAGAGATTGCTATGGCCTGAAATTAAAATCATCACGAAATGGAAAAGAGATGTCGCATATAAACACTTAATTTGCATTAATACTTGACCTTTGAACGTACGTGCATTTTCCACCTACACATACGTCATTGTGTGCGCGATGACGTCACCGATGACGTAAGAGCTTGTAAAATTTATGACTTGTATGCATGATACAGAAAAATCAAAGTGAGGACGGTCATTTGTTTGTTTTTCATGATTTATACGAAAAAAAAATTTGTTGGTCCAAGCAATAGTTCGCCAAAATTTCTAAACCCCTACAAAGCACAGAAAATACTTATTTGATTTTTGCTACAACTTTAAGTTAGCTTTGAAGTACTCCGACACAACAAACCGAGACGCCAGACGAGTAAATAAGAAATAGTTACTTTAAAAATTCATTTCTTTTGCCAATATAATTTATGGTAAGCACACGTGATAGCAGTAATATAAAGTTGGCATAACGGTTTAAAATACCGACACCGACGCGGGAGGTCTGGGTTCGATTCCCGGGCCCGTCAAATCGGACACAGTCGCGAGCGACTCGCCATCGCTACGATGTTTCTTCGGAGTTGTGTTGTCCAGGTGCTACGCAGCGGAGATGGGCCCCGCCACTCGTTACACGCTTCGGTGTTATACTTAACTTTTTTGTGCAATTTGTTGTTCGTTAATTTATTCATTGAAAATAATGAATAGTTCAAGCAAAAATCACCTGTTCCAAAGCTTTGGCAGATTCAACTTCAGATTTGGTGGGGATTCCCCCTTCCCGGTCGTCAATTACTAAATCCATAGGCATTTTTCCTTTCAAACAGTTAATGTAACGGGTGGTGAAGTTTTGGCACAATTCGTGGACCTGAAAATGGGTAAATGTTAAAACCTATCGAGATCTGAGAATTTAAAAGATAAAAAATAAAGGAAATGAATCCAAAATCGGTCAGATTAATTCAATATCTAGGGAGAAAAATAAAGCAACAACTTTAAAAACTGGACGTTTCGATAACATATATTCAGCAGTCATCATCAGTTCTGTAAGCAAGGTAATACACAACTGAAAGACTTTCTTTAAAGGAAGTGGCTAAAGTTACGGGCCCGTAACATTTGCCTCTTTAGTTTATTTTATTACTTCGTCACGCTCTCGTACAATCAGGGAAGCGTGAAGGGATAATAAAATAATCAAAGAGACAAATGTTACGGTCACGTAACCTTAGCCTCTGCCTTCTTTAAAACTGACTCAAAAAATTTCACTTTTAGGAGTAGACAGCCGCATTTGTCACAAAGTCGGAAAGACGAGATTTGCAGCAGCGTGCGGGTGACAGATCCTACGCGACGGGTTCGATTCAGAGCTGGAGCCGACTGTATTTAACATAAATAGCGTGTGGCTGCTGATTCGAAAGACGCAAGCTCACTTCGTATTCTCCCTCAATTATAATTGTTGAATTTGTATTGAAAACAACTTCAGTTATTTGTATTTGTATTTTTGTATTTAGTTGCATATTTATCCTCCTATCACGAAAAAGCGATCAAAGCGCTATAACGAGCTCGTGTAGGAGTTTCCGGCTATCTATATACCACACCAAGATGGGGAAATCCCGCTAAGTGCCTTTCCCAACGGCACAACAAGTAATTAAACTTGCCGGCTTGTTTTCCACACTGTCCCTTTGATGCTGAGCGTCAAGTAGGAAAGCTTTGAATACCAATTTTAAAGTCATCGGTTTGGGTTTGATCCGACTCGGAATCAAATCCGAGTCTACAGCTCCAGAGGCGGACGCTTTTACCACTCGGCCATTTGAGCTGTTAATATACTTAATTTTAATTCACCTTTTCGAGCTCCAATAAATGGAATCGAAGAACTTGAATTGCAAGAATCATCTAAAAATAAACATCTTGATAAATATGTTTAAGGATTTTAGGTTTTATGTTCGTTATCAAAATTTTTGCAAGAGAAGATCAGACTAATAGAGGGATTCAAATTTTTTGTCAGCCGAATCTAATACGAAAGTCATATTTCGGAATGCAACGAACATGGGGCGAAAATAGTTTGAGGAAGAATAAAGCCGCAGGAATCCTTAAACCTGGACGTTTCGATTGCAGTTTTGCATTGCTTTGCTGACACCGCTAATGATGACAGCTGAATCTATGTTGTCGAAACGTCCAGTTTCACGAATTACTGAGGCTTTAGTTTTCCTTCTTAAATTACAAATTATATTATTTGCTAACAAAAACCGCTTTCAAGGAAATGTCCTCGGAAATTACTAAACACCTTTTCCAATGTCGCCTAACTTTAATTAAATCTGAAAATCTCTATCATTTTCTTCATGACACATCATCGTGTTTCAAAACTTGGACCAAATTTAACCGATTAGAAAGCCGATCTAAATCACGTGACACAACCAATCAACTTTCGTAACCTTTTGACCTTGGAATCGAAACAACTAATAACGTGGAATTTTCTAGTTTATGAGCGAAAACAATTTTGTAACTCGTCAAAATTCATTAAACATGAATGCAAAAAAATATATCTACGCTCTGTTTCATTTCTATATCCATCAGCAGAATATGTACACGAAATACACAAGCCTAATTACGCAATAATACCCCACTAAATTCAATAAATATGGGACAAAAGCAGCTAAAGGAGGAAAAGCCATAATCATTCTTTAAACTGGACGTTTCGACAACATAGGTTCAGCTGTCATCATCAGCAGAGTGAGCAAAGCAGTACAAAACTGATGATGACAACTGAATCTGTGTTGTCGAAACGTCCAGTTTTCAGAATTATTGTGGCTACATTTTTTCTCATGCTCTGAAATGTTTACTATTACTACAGCAAAGGAATATCCAAACATCTACACCAAAACATCGATTAATTAAAAGGGCAATATCTTTAATCATTGCATTTCCGTTATCAGCTTAAAAACGTTTTCAACTAGACACGATATTTTTTGAAAGTTTCATTCAAACTTATTCAGTTTTTGACCAAACTATATTTCCATCGTTGCGTAATGCGCTTATTGGCCGGGTTATGACCGCTGCCCTGGCTAAAACTGGACCAGACTCTGCTGTTTACGACCTAGACCAAGACTTATATAGCCGTGAGACCTTACGGCCTTCCTGTCTTACGCTTATGTTGGCATACAAATTAGGTCAAGTTCAAAAATGTAATAAAAATGATAAAAGATCGCAAAAAACACCTTAAGTCGTGGCGAAACTGTCTGCAGCAATTAGATTTGTGAAAAAACTGCGTCTTGGGCCAAGTTTGCGTCAAACTAGATTGATGGCGGTTTAAATACGGCTAAAAAGCAGCGGCGAGAACTTCTAGACATTTGGAGGTCATAAAGTTGAGAACTAACGTCTTTAACAAATTAATTTCACCTGTACTATATTGCCAATAATACTTAAACCTTAAGTCCAATGAAATACTTAGAAATTTCATCATCAAAAATGAAAAATCAAATCTTCATTATACTCGCAGTATTATGCCAAAGCATGTGATGCAATGCGGGGCCCATCTGCGCGGCTTAGCGCCTGGGCAACACTGCTGCTATGAAACGTCGCAACGGTGGCGAGCCGTTGGCAACACTGTGTCCACTTTGACCGAGCTGGGATTCGAACCCCAGACGTCCCGCACCGACAGTAACATCTAACAACTGAGCGAACCGGCAGGTTAAAATTTCAGCAGTATAACCTATATTAAGCTTTATACAAGCTCAGTTACTTCAACAGAATTTCAGCCTACTTTTCTAACCACTGTCGCAGCCTTGAGGCATATTTTCACAAAATAAACTGCTTCAATCAAAAATAATAAGTTGAAGAGAGGGTGGGTCTTAATATTTATCAAGCCTATGGCATAGTTCGCCAAGCCAGGTCCAACATATTGATTAAGACAAACTGACGTACGTTAATTTACAATGTTTTTTACTGCAAGCAGATAAACCGCGAAACTAGTCGTACAATTGGTTTTACAGCGTTCATTTAGTAAATTTTCAACGGTGTACAATAATATCTGTTTACATAGGCTAATTGATATTTTTAGTGTAAATTGTTTGTTTTTGTCAAAATCTTGCACGAGAATTTGCAAAAAATATTCTAACAATTATTTTATGTTTACTTACCAGACTATCCAGCTCGTCATTAATGTCCATCGATATGGATTGGTCTTGTATCTGTTTGAAATTAAATAGAAATGGTGAGAAAATCACAAGAAAAAAGAACACAAAATTTGTAAATAAAACAACGCAGGCGACAAAATTGGTAAATTAACTTTACTAAAAAGATTATAACCAGTGCATTTGCAATCATTTTACAAGCGTTTCGGCAAAACTTATACCATCATCAGTGTAAAGCTGCATAGGCAATAGACAGCATACACTGATGATGGTATAAGTCTTTACCGAAACGTTTGTAAAATGATTGCTAATATACTGGATTAAAATATGCTTATTAAAGTTGAGTTCCAAAACTAATTTCAATGCTCCTAGTTTTGTTACATTCAAGCATGCATTTCCGCACGCCACATTTTGAAGAGCCTCATCTAATTTTTTACGAGTGTTAAGTCTTTGGAGCTACTACTAATAGGAACACCCATTGCTTACCCCGCCTTCCCAACAGCTCAAAACGCTGGGTCATAATTGGCAGGCCTGAGAATGAAACCTGCGTTTTTTGATTCCGTTTGTTCTTTTTTGTGTAAAAGTAGATTTCGTGATGTAAACTGTCAACTTTTTGTGGGCAAGTCCAGTTTTTGAGAGATTGTGAAAACAAAAAATTGAGTGAGCGTCAAGTCAAGTGTCTTTTTGACCTTTATTTGACACGTCGAGTGCTTCTTCTCTTTTTACATGACAATATACGACTGAGTTCTTATGAGGACACTTAAAACGACTTGATACAAAAGCAAATACCGGTGGCAAAAAAAAATGGAACACTGAATAGCAACAAATTAACAGCTAACAGGTTTAAGAGCAGGAAAAGTTCAAAAAAATTAACACTCTAAACAAACTGTGTGTTGGTTAGAACATGTCAACTTTTGACCTGCCGATACCTGCAACAAAACTTGTACGTTGCAAATAGGTATAGATGGTGTCTTGAATCTCTAGTTTTGACAAGCATCCGAACGTTTTTATGGCCTAGCAGTACCTCGCGCGGGTGACAGATCCTAGGTGACGGGTTCGATTCAGGGCTGGAGCCGATCGCATTTAACATATGTACCTACTGCTTCCTGACTCGAAGAGCGCAAGCTCACTTTGCTGTCTCTCTCAATTACTGTTCAATTTTCTGTTCAATATAATTTGAAAGTAAGCTGTGAGGTACTTTATTTTATGTAACCTATTCCTTTTTGTCAACTATTTTGCTTTGACAACGCTAATACTTCCTTTAATTACAAATAACACAGCCAAGAAACAGCTAAAACACTTCTGGTGCCATTGTCAACAATATCACTCTACGCCGAGCTAGGTCGCATGCCATGGCACTAGAAAAATGCTTTCTATTTTTCCACTTCACAAAAAGAGCAACTTTGTTTTCGAATTGAGAATTTTGTGTTTGGATCCAGAGTAAATCAAATTCACAGCAACGGTCGTATGTCGCTGAGGTGGATTCATCGAATTCGCAACGCACATGAGCGTATCCAGCAGCACACATAGTCGTATCCAGCGACCCACCTGTTTCGCAAAACAAGCGATATCTTCATTGAATGAATCTGAAGAGCAGACATCACTGCTAGTGATGCCAGAATCTCGGGGGGTACAAGTAGCTAGTTCACATTTCTCAAAAACCAAAGCTAGGAGGGGAAAAAGTGGGTGCCTGTAATAAACGTTCAATAAATAAACAAATAAACAAAACAAATGCTGTTGTTTACAAATTTCAAAACAAAATACGTTAAAATATAAAAAGATCGTCACCGGCCAGTTGCCTTAGTAATTATGACATCTCTATTGATGCGGGAAGTATGGAGTTCGATTCCCGGCCCGGTCAAATAGGGCAATGTCGTCAACGGCTCGCTGCCGCTACGACGTTTCTGTGTTGCGCAGACGCTAAGCCGGGGGGATGGGCCCCGCCACTCGTTACACACTTCGGCGTAATACCGCGAGTATAATAAAGATTTGAAGTATAACCTTTTTTCTTCACGCTGAGTAGAGTTTAGAAGCCGAAACTGCAAACATTAAGCGTGAGACTTAATAATTTTCTCACTCACATAAAAAAAACAGTGCAATGTCAATTTATCAGTGAAAACTAATTAAAAGAAGGGACAATGTAACTATATGCATCTAGAGATGGGTTCATAGCTTGGTAAACGCCTTAATATTGATTTAATAAGCATTTCCCACGCTTCGAAACAAAAGAATTGAATTTTGTGGAAGAAAACTAGATTATAAACAGCAATATTTCCCATTTTTTTCAATGTTATTGGAAGGCCAATACACATTCCCTAGGCAATTTAGAATTGGTTTTTGATGAGTAGTGCTAATCAAAACCTATTGTTTCTTGACACTTTGCAAAGAATCAACAAAAAAAAAAAAGATTTCCGAAGCTTGTAAGCTTGATTTAAGTAGATTTGCAAATTTTTGAGCTAGCAATCGATGAGATTTCCAAAGATATTTTGAGACTTAGGAAGTCATTGTCACGTAACAATTGCGCAAATAAGGCTTTGCTGAACTCAACTTAAAACAAAGCTAGTCCTGTACCGCTGAATTTGATAAAATCAATTTTGTCTGTCTGTATACTCCTTGTAATTGCTTGTACAATTTCCGTTACAAGCTCATTGAACTTGGAATTTTACAAACGATTCCAAAACTAATCGAGCAATTGAATATAACTTGAAGTGATTGTGAATTTGTTTTCCAACTCTTACGACCAACACAGCCAAAATCAAATTTTAAAAATATTTTAGCAAAATTTGAAAATATTTGTAATTTTTTAGAGTTTTTGCAGATATTTTTAAGAACTTGTTTTTCGATGCATCGGCAGGTAAATTCTCTATTTCGTTCCAGCATTTATTTTTGGTGTTCTAAATTTTTTGTAGCTGCCTTTGCACCTTTCGGTGAAATATCTAATAATTAGAGTGGGACCTCCTAAAACCTGAAATTAAAAATCGAATCTTCATTATACTCTCGGTATTACGCCGAAGCGTGCAACGAGTGGAGAGGTCCATTTCCGAAGATTAGCATCTGGGCAACACAAAAACGTCGCAATTGACCGGCCAGGTAATTGAACCCACGACCCCTCGCGTCGTTAGCAAGTCTTTAACCACTATGTCAAGCGGCCGGTTCCTAACCTATTCAAAACTTTTGAAACTCTTTAAATTATTTTAATCAATACCGCAACTTGCCCCAATGCCCCATTCAAGGCAGTTGCAGTTTTAGTGCAGTTTATATGAGCAGCTAGTAGACACTGCAGCACGTTATCACGAGTTGTTTCGTAATAATCTGACTCAGTTGTTTAGTAATAATTACGCAGATGGACTACAATAATATCGCCATTTTGAAAGGTTTAAAAAAAATAAGTAAATTTGATTAAAGTGAGGGCAGAATATTTACAATCACTCTTCAAATTCGCCATTTTGGTTTTAATAATCTTAAAAATAACAAAACAAAAATATTTGAATTGTTACACAAAATATAATGCATAATAACCTTTCTTACAAGACAATGCATAAGAAAGCGTAATAAATTATTCATAATGAAACGCTAAGTCGCAAAAAGGATAGCAATGCATTAAGTAATCATATTAAATAAGCATAAACGCTCTTAAATAATTCAAATTTGAAATGATATATCACAGAAGACTAAGCGCACTACTGGTTAGCATATGGTGCTCAAGAATTTACGCTAATTCTGTTACACAGAAATAATATTAATACGAATACACGGAAATTTCATCTCCCTCAATGGTTTTACTTTGATTTCGTACTACAGAAGTATCATTTCACACTGATGCTATTTTTATGATTGAAACAGATATTGAGAAAGATCAAAAACCAAATCTTTGTTACAATCGCGGTATTACACAGAAGAGTGTAACGGTGTCCATCTCCGCCGCTTAGCGTCTGGGCAACACATCAGTTCCGAAGGCACATCACAGCATCAGCCATCCGTTGGCGACGCTGCTGTCCGATTTGACCGGCCCAGGAATAGAACCTAAGACCTTCCGTACGATAGCAATGTCTTTAATAACTGGGCTAATGTAGACGCAACAGTATGGCTTCATAAGTACAGCGTTTTCGATAAAATCTAAAGTATTTACTTACGAGTAAATTGCATCTTTATCAGTCTTTAATGTTAATCGTTCTGGCTCATTTAAGCTCTCTTCTACCGAGCTTGTTCCTTGATTATTCGTTATTCCATGCATCGAATGCGCAGTTGATGCTGCTGCGCCGCTAAAGTGTCCTGCCGTCGAAGGACCGAGGGTAAGATTTGACATTGGTGGGATTGGGCGCGTCAGTTCCTCGTCATAAATTCCATTTGAGCCCGATGTTTCTCTGCCGCCGATATCTCGGATGTCAGCCATTGTTCCAAAGTGGCCCATAGTGTCATCATATTGCTGCAAGCATTATTATTAATTGTTTTTAATACAAACGTAATGAACAAACTCGAATAAAGCAAAACTTTGAGCACAATTCACGCGTTTGTGACACAACAATTTCCACAGAGAAAAATTTGAGCAGAAGACACTTCAAAAAGTTGCAAGTGTAAACTCATTGTAAAAATACTCGTTTTACACGCGGGTGCGTGCAGCAAGTTTGCAATAAAGTCAAAAGTGGGACGAATTCATGGGTCTTACTGCGCAGTGCGCACCGGCCAAATATTTAGGTCATAACTTTTTTTCAGATTCGTACTGCCATGCTTTCATTGCTGATGATGACAGCTGAATCTATGTCGTCGAAACGTCCAGTTTCAAGAATTACTGAGGCTTTATTTTTCCTCCTTCATCAGATTTAATTTTTGCCACGTATGTGATGTAAAACTTAACCCAAAAGAAACAAAACAACAAGCATTTTGTTTTTAAAGCTATTTTGAAAATTCGATATGACTTTTAGTTAATAACTTTTGTTCCTCACAGCCTAAATAAGATTCCCAAACACATCTTAACTTTTAAAACATGCAAAGCTATTTTGAAAATTCGATATGACTTTTAGTTAGTAACTTTTGTTCCTCACAGCCTAAATAAGATTCCCAAACACATCTTAACTTTTAAAACATGCGGCGCCCTTTTTGGGCTTTGTTTTCCTATTTTTAATTGTATTGAGCCCACTCCCTGATAGACAACTTTAATACAAAGATTATAGCCAGTATACTTGTAATCATTTAAAAAACGCTTTGGTAAAGACTTATACCATCAGCGCAAAACCACGAAGGCTCTATGTTAGAATTTACACTGATGATAGTGTATAAACGTAGTTTTACACCAACGATGGTACAAGTTTTTACTGAAACTTTTGCAAAATGATCACTAATATACTGGCTTTAATCTTTTTATTAAAGTTGAGTTCCAAAACCTATCTTGATGCTACTGGTAGTGGTTGACAACTTCTCGTAAAAACTCCATGAAAAGCGTAACAACAATGAACGGTGAGTGCAGGCTAATGCACAAGTTACTAATATACCATTGATATATGACTGTTAATTAATACTCATCTTCAAACAAGTTCATACGTTTCAACAGCAACCCATCAGCTCATTAATATCGTTATCACCAGCAAACTTTAAAAAATCTTTCCAATATTTTGAAGCTTTGTGGTTTACAAAAACTTTTAATCATAACGAAAAGGTGACGCAACAAAAAAACATATACCAAGTCTTAATTCAATAGCTCAATCACCAACATAAAAATCCAATTTTCACTATACTCGCGATATTACGTGGAAGCGTGTAACCAGTAGCGGCGTTCACCTCCGCAGCTTAGCGCCAGGGCAACACAGCTCCGATGAAACGTCGCAGTTGTGGCGAGCCATTAACTATGTCCGATTTGACCGGCCCGGGAATTGAACCTCAAACCTCGCGCACCGATATGTGCTTCACAAGCGCGTCAACCGGCATCCAAAATTTCAAAAATACTCACGCATGTAACTGCAGCCATGCCTCGCAAACAATCAGCTGATTGTGATAAAATAATCACTTTTGTTTTCCTGATAACCACTAAAGTCAGCAATAACGGCTAAAATAAAGCATTGTTACAATATCGCAAACTGTCTGTGGAGTTGCTTGTAAAATCAATCGTCAAATCACTACACGAATTATTTGTAAAGAATGGCGTTGTACTCTCCTCAAATATTCTTGATAATAGGTCTTATAAAAACATTATTCGAACTACGATTTAGCTTTTTTTGTCTCAGTTTTGGCTGAAATAAAACTTAGATTTGACGCAATTCAACGCTGAGAATAAAAAATTTAATAATCCTTATCACTGACAATAAATACCCAAAACTACAATATGGCTGTCAGCCGGTTGGAAATTCTGACAAGACTGACAACCAACCCACGTCTAGCCGCAATGATCAAGCAGCGGAAAAGAAAAAGGCGCTAAGCGAAAGGTACACGATAAGTTAGCTTGAGTGTGATGTATTAGTAACAAACGTAAAACACGTGCAACGGCTACATAATACACCTTATATTACATCATAAAAATGCACAACAATTCATAAAAGAATGTGCATTAATGGGTAATAATTAGGTGCGCAAAGTTCCGTAGTTTTTTGCGTAAACTGATGAAATTAGCCCTGTTGACACTACAAGTTGAAAACCAAAGTTGAACCGAGTTTAAACAAATTAATAAATAAATAAACAGACAAAATATTATTGCATATATGACGACGCATCTTGTTAAATTTAAATTAAATATGCAAGACTAACGCTTAAAAGTCAATTGCCTCGGGTAAATGTTTGGTGGCGCCCATATAAGCCCTGGGCCCGCAATATTGGTATTGTTAAGATCAAGGATTAAATAAAGACTCAAATTTATTTAACCCCAAGCTATAACAGTAAAACATTTTGTCTTGCACATTAAAAAAATCTTCATTATATTCGCATATTACACCAAAACGTGTAACGAGTGGAGGGCAGGGCCGGTTTTTAGCCGATTTGAGCGATTTTATCAAATTGGGCCCCGCACCTTAAAGGGGCCCCGCGCTAGTGGGGGTCCGTTGCTGTATCATGAGGTACAAAAAAGTGGAAAGTGCCATAAGTTGAACCAGGTCCAGTGGTTAATATGGACCATTTCTTGTGTCTCCTAAATTAAATAAAAAAAATCGGCAACTTGGTAGCTTCTAAAACCAAACATCGGTAAAGAAAAAGCTTACGCTGTTGTTTGATCGCGTGGGTTTGCTGTTTACAAGAAAATACTTGTACATAGTTTTCGCGGGGTTTACTTTATTTTCCGTTGTAGTTTTTTAGCATCTATTGAAGGAAACCTGCTCTCCACTAACAGCAATTGACACGTAAGTTAAATTGTCGAATATACTCCACATGAAACCAAAAGCTTCGAAAAACCTTTAAGATTTACTGTTTGGTAACAAAGTCAATAGTGCAGTATTAATCAGTTTTCATAATACGCAGTGGCGTTGGAAGTACTTAAAGTAAGGAGGGCTGAAATCTACATTACCAAACGTCTGGTTATTTTTGGGTCAGGGGATTCTCTCCTCTAGACCCCCCTTCCCAGCTTTTTATCGCAGCATCAATCAACGCGCAATACAAGTTGCTTCAGTAGCAATGGAAGTCGCTCGAAGCATTGGCGTATCCACAAGTTTCCTCAGTGGGAAGCCAAATCTTTGAGACTTTTTTAGACTCGATTTCTTTCGGCGTGTGGTAGCAGGAGAGATAATTTGAGTTAAAATGAGGAGTAAAAACGGTTCTAGGTCCGGGGGCATGCTTACCCGATAAATTTTTCAAAATTCAGATACTGCAATTACAAGTTTAGTGCTTTTTGAACAACTTTCAAGCAATTTTTTGTTAAATTTTTTCACAAGTCCCGCTATTATTGTTGAACTGCAATGGGGTTTAGTCAAAAACTTTGGGAAGGAAAGGTGCTGTAAAATATATAGTGGAGGCTTCAGCCCCAACCTTCAACGCCCTTGATAATACGGATCACATATCGTTAACCTAATTTGGACCAGTACACAGTTACATTGTAGCCACTACGGCATAGCCTGGTTTTTCAGTCCGACAATCGGTTTATTTTAGGAATTGCAATGTTTTGTAGTTAAAAGTAACTTCTATAATTGCGCAAGCATGGTTTTTAGTGGTCTAGAGTAGAGTAGAGAGCTACCGTTAGCCTTTGCTGAAGATTCTGACTTTGAAAATATTTGAATGATTTTGCTCACAAAAAAGTCAGAAAAGCCTTTTTCTGAAAGAGTACAATGTATTGCCTGATTTGCTTTTCTTAATAATATTAAAAGTAAAACGATAAAAGCATCCACTTCACCTTAATTTTTTTACAGCAAGTATTAAATGTCTATTCCTTGGTTTGTGTGTATGCTTTTTTCATGAAATACCTACACCATTCATTTTACTATGAAGAGTAGGGGCCCCGCCATCAAATTTCTAATTGGGCCCCGCAGTTACTAGCACCAGCCCTGGTGGAGGGATCCATTCTGGCATCTTAGCGCCTGTGTGACACAGCTCCGAAGAAACATCGCAGCGGTGACGACACTGATTTGACCGACTCGGGAGTTAAACCCCAGACCTCACGCGCCGATAGCGATGTCTTTAACCACGACCGGCGCTTGGTGTATCGGTTAAGAGCGTCCGCTTAGTAGCCGGTAGACTGGGGTTTTATTCCCGTTCGGGTCGCGCTAAAGACTTTAAAAATAGTATTCTCAGCTTTCGCGCCAGGCGCTCGGCACAAGCGGAAGTGCGAAGGGTTTTGTGATGTGTTGATGTATGTCCCTTAACAGCGTTCAATCGTTCGTGATTGATAATTGTAATGGGCCGACAATTGAAAATGGCCTAAACAATGTGTGCTTGCACCCGCTGTCCCGTGGCTTTACCTTTATGCCAGGTTTTAAAAAGCATTTCAAAATATCAGTTGAAGACTGCAACTTGCAAGCTTCCGTTGAGAATACCAAACACTCAACGTAAAGTGCCTTTATGTGTATAACAGAATAAACTAGGGCAGTGAAAAAAAATCATTTAAACAAGGTGGAATCACTCACGTATGTTAAAACACAGAAACTCAGATATAAATCTGAAGTGTTCTTAAATGTGTATTGGCTGTGTACAAAGTGTTGTTCATTTTCTGAACAATATTTGTACGTTACGCTCGACTATTTTGAGATGCGTTCACTTAATCTCGACTTGATGGCGACGAAGTTAAAAAACGTCTTTCCTTAAGAGCCTCACGGCGAAAAAGCCTGTGGGGGGATTTTAATTATCAATTGGTGATTGATTTTCTGCATAAAAACAAGCAACAATTATTCAATTAAAATCGAAATAAAAGTTGAATGTATAAACCAGTTTTATAAAAATCATATCTTCATTATACTCGCGATATCGCGCCGAAGCGTGTAACAAGTGGCGAGGCCCATTTCCGCGGCTGAAAAAAAAAAAAAACAGCTCTGAAGAAACGTCGCAACAGTGGCGAGCCCTTCAATTTGACTGGCCTTGGAATCAAACCCAAGACCTTCCGCGCCGAAGGCGATATCTACACCCACTACGCCAACCGGCCGGTCATTCTAATTTGTTAAATACGATTTTGTGCTTGACCTAAGACGTCATCATTCCGATTGTTCTGAGCTCTATGAAGGAATAATCTTTACTAAGCAGCAAACGATGCTTTTTGGATGATAAAAGATGAATTCAAGTTCGATTCCGGAGCAGGCCAAACCTATATTCTTAGTGCAGTAATGATTTTTCAGTATAGCAATACCGCCACCGCGGTATATCTTGAAGATTGAAGATATGATATAGACCCGCTGCTCATACGGCCCCCATGGGCATTTAGGACGGCCCAAAAAGTTTTTCCCTGCGAAAGCTCGGAACACAGCAGGCACTTTCATTGGCAAAACATTCATTTTTTTATTGCAAAACATGATTTCATACGGAACGGTATTCTGACTTTGGAGGGCACGAGGGTTAATTTTCAGGGATGCCCCTTGCTTTTTTGCAAACCTGAGGCGGTATACTGCTCAACTTTTGTTGCACTCAACGCTATGCGCTAACTTTGTATGTTCATTCATTTAACGCATTGCGTTAAGTGCACAAAAGTTGAGCAGTACACCGTCCCTGATTTTCACGCCAGCGCAGATCGGTTTAACTCACGACCTTTCCTAAGAGTGGGCATGCCCCGGGCGGGAAAGGGGCGGGCTATAGTTTTCACATTTCTCCTTCATCCAACTCAGCTTTTATGACAACTACACTCTTCATTTTGAAAGGCAGAGGAGTACGAGTGTTGGGTTTCCCTAATGGGAGCGATAAACTGTACAATTTTGAAAAGTAAGAATTTTTTGAAAACCCAGGGCCGCACTCACACAATGGGGGCCACGGGGCTGATTCTTTTAAGGAAGCGGTTTAAATACCTTTTTAAGTGTGACTCGCCCATGACCAGGGGCCTGTCACGATGGGGCCCAGGGGCTTCCCCCTTGAATCTGGACCTGACCGAACCAATGCGATGTATGGTATTTATCCCAGACCCGTCGGCCAGAGCAGTTGCTCAAGGCATCGCTATCGGTGCGGGAGGTGTGGGGTTCAATTCCTGGGCCGGTCAAATCGGACACAAACAGCAACGACTCACCACCGAGGCGATGTTTCTTCGGATTTGTGTAGCTCAGGCGCTAAGCCGTGGAGAAGGGCCCCGCACTCGTTACACGCTTCGGCGAAATACCGCGAGTATAATGAAAATTTTGATTTTTGATATATTTACCCCACTGTCCATGAAAATCTTGTTGCTTGAAACCATCCATTTGAAATTGAAAAAAAAAACAACAAAATTATTTTTTAAACAAATCCAACTTTAGGCATCTGCAAACGCAAACAACGGAACGTGCTTTATTGGGCTAAGAAAGAATTAAAAATGAGTAGTGTCTAGAGCACCGGACCGGTTTCCATTATCAAAACACTGCTGCACCAGACTGCCTGTTTGTTTCTTTACATGACGTTGGTGTCACGCTAGTATGAAGTCACCAGCAGTAACTTGAAACGTAAAAATTCGACGTATTAGAGTAGAGTTAGGGGTGAGGAGATTAGAGACTATAACCTTGATGTAACTTCGAGCTAGATGTGCACAAAGAGCAATTTCAAAAGGTAAGGCCTGCCAATGCTCTAGACACCACCTTAAAAGTCACAGAATTCACACACAGTTACTTACAAAAATATTTCTGTTTATTAACGAAAGGTACATACTGGGTGGTATGTAGTTAATATGATTATAATTATCAAGCGTAACGCATGTGTTTACATCCATGCACCATAGGTGGTCCTATCTACCGTAAGCAGTGCCTACTACACCCGCACGAGCTACTAGTAATCATATGAAAATTTGTAAACTAAGAAACATCAAAGACTGCCCACAGCTTGCGGGTTAATGGAAGTTGAAGCACAAGAAACTTAGCCTCACAACCGGTTATAGGCGTAGTATAGACATCACTACGGGCGCTACAAGTCTGGGGTTCGACTCCCGGTCCGGTCAAATCGGACACATTGTCGCCAACGGCCCGCCATCGCTGCGATGTTTCTACGCAGCTGTGTTGTTCAGGCGCTAAACCGCGGAGATGGATCCCGCCACTCATTACACGCTTCGGCGTAATACCGCGAGTATGATAAAGATCTTTGATGATAGTTCAACATTTAAAACAAAGTCAATAGTTTGAGTAGAAAATTGCAAATATACGGAGAAAATTTAGGTCATTTTTGCTGCGACGCTGTCCATAATTTAGTTGCTTTTCAGGTGCCCATTATAACGTTTTCATTAGTTCATAAATTTTATGAAGTAGTAGTGACAATAGCTAGGCAATGGCCTTAACTTCACCCCTGCATCTAATTAGCACAATGATTGACGACTTGTAGTATTAAACTATGGTTCAGGCTGATGTCAAATATTAAAAGCAAGTGGAAACAAACGAAGGTGACACATAAACATAACAAATTGCTTCATAAACCTTCCAACGTGTCTAAAGATGCTGTCTTCATCCGCACCGACTAGGGTATCAGTCGTTATTTATTGCCTAACAATTCAATTATTACGCGCATCATAGCGTACATATGGCGTCTCATGCGAACAGCTGATGCTCATTTGGGAAGCGATGGTTAATATTTCATGTGAATGTCGAAACAACGGGCGATAGATCATATAGAAAATGGAGGCTGCACTTCAATACCGGGCGGTTGGTTTAGTGGTTAAAGACCTCGCTATCGGTGCGAGAGATCTTGGATTCGATTCTTGGGAAAGTCAAATCAGGCACAGTGTTGCCAACGGTTTGCCATCACTACGATGTTTCTTCGGAGCTGTGTTGCCCAGACGCTAAGTCGCGGAGATGGATCCCGCCACTCGTTACACGCTTTGGCGTAATACCGCGAGTATAATGATTTAATTTGGTCACACTTCAAAAATTTGGTCAAACACATTTGTGAAACTCCACTTTTTTTTCTAATGACGTTCATCAGAAGAAAATCTCATTAAAAATAATCGAACCATATTCAAGTAAAAACAAAATTTCATGAATAGAAAGCTTGGAGTTTCAAATCGAACATTAAATCTTCTTCATACAGGCGATATCAAAGTTGTCAACGGGCCGAAGATGTTGAGCCCGACCCGACCCGAATCGTAAATTATCAGCCAGTATGAGCCCGACTTACACCCGAAATCAAAAAACATCGCTGTAAATTTTGAAGGAATATCAATAAAAAAGAAAATGAGTTTTACCCATCCACAGTCACACCAGTTACAAACTACAATATTTATACAGTCAAGAAACTGGAACTAATAAGTGCGCACTGTATAATATCCTTAACTTTTTTGCACTTAAGGATAATTTATATAAAACAAAATATATAAACAAAAATCAATTCAGCAATCTAGAAGCTATAGCAATCATTCATTTTGCTGAATTGATGATTTCTATCGCTTCAAGTCTGTTGCTCCGGCGTCCGGCCCGATTGAAGCCCTACAATTTTTCACAAATCCAAGCCCGAGCCCAGCCCGAGCCCGACCCGAAATCCCCCAGCCCGATTGACAACTCTTCGCGGTATTACGCCGAAGCGTGTAACGAGTGGCGGGGCCCATCTCCGTGGCTTATTGCCTGGACTACGCAGCTCCGAAGAAAACTTGCAAAGGTGACGAGCCGTTGGCGACACTGCGTCAATTTGACCGGCGCGGGAACCGAACCCCAGACCTTCCGCGCCAAGAGCGATGTCTTTAACCGCTACGCCAACCAGGCGGTTTGTTTCGAACGCACGTCAATGATGTCCAAGCACAACATCATGTTCGCAAACAGTAACATATGTTGTTTGGTAACTGAGCTTGATTGAGGATCTTCCTTTCTTCTTAAGTTTCTAGTTTCGTGAGAAAGCTAAATTAAATCTTTAAGGATGAAAAATAAAACCTCAGTAATTCTTAAAACTTGACGTTCCAACAACAGAGATTCAGCAGTCATCATCAGCATAGCAAGCAACGCAGTACCAATTGCTTTGCCGTAGCAAAGTTTAGAAGTGCCTTGTCTACGCTGCTGATGATGACAGCTGAATCTATGTTTTCGAAACGTCCAGTTTCAAGAATCAGTGGGGCTTTATTTTTCGTCCTTAAGCTATTTTCGCTTCTTATTTATTGTACACCAACAAACAACTCCTAAGCGGATATGGAAGGATTTAGTTTATGCATAACTCCTTTTGCATTTTCTCGAGAAATGAAGACCAAGATATTAATCAATCAATCAAATATTACGACATATCGAAGTATTAAAACCCGATGACAGAATCTTGGTCTTTTCTCAGTGCGGTGTGCAGTCGTTAAAGATGCGGCAATTCGCAAAATTTGTATCAAAACTTATTATTTTCTACTTTTTTTTGAAAATTAAGTTTTAAGGATACAATGTCGTGCCAGACCATGCCTGAGTCATGCCCCGATATATGTTTTCGCTTGATAAAAGTGTGTGATAAGTGCAAAATCGATTACGCAATACTAATTCGTATTCTGTAACATTTGTCTGCAATAAGTGATTGAGGTTATTACGAATTAGGAGCCAAAGGGAAAGTCCCATTGGGCAAACCAAAAAACCACTGGAGTTAAAATAATTTTAAATTTTTTTAAGAATTTTTGGAAAAACCAGCCGCCATCATACAGTTCAACCCAAAGCAACAGCGGGGCGTGTTACGTGCAAAGCCATATGGGAGGCATTCACTTGTCTACAAGGGGTTTTCCTATTTCACTGCTAAATAGGTCAGCGCGGTCTAATTTCATGTTTTTGGATATATTATGTATTTGTTGATATTAACAGGCACAACAGCAATAATAGTCAACAAAATGATGCAGCAGCAAAGCTTTCCGCAAGCCGTATGACACTCCATGTGTCATAATAGGGCCCGCTAAAGTCAATCAAGTCAAAATTGCTTTAGGACCTTATTACATGATCAAACGTGTACTAACGTACGTTTTAGGTGTTCAGGAGTCTGTTTTGCTCGATTTTATCAGCCAAAATAAAGTCAAAATTTCGTATAAAGTCAAAACTTGTCAAAAATGTCTTCATCATAAATTTCCTTACAAAATGAAAAAACTTGTATTTCTTTTGTATTTTTTTGAATTTTTTAACTAATTTTATGCGCAGTTTTATTTGATTACTCTGAAATAGTTGCAATAGTAAAAATGCGTGCGGTAATTGAGAAGGAAACAGCACTTATTATGCATGAAATCGTCCTATGCTTCGTGGTTTTTGTTCGTAGTTTTCGAAAACCAAATCTTCATTATACTCTCGGTGTTACGCCGAAGTGTGTAACGAGTGACAGGGCCCATCTTCAGCTCCGCGACTAAGCGCCTGGCAACACAGCTCCAAAGAAACATCGCAGCGGCGGCGAGCCGTTGCCAACACTTAGTCGGGTTTGACCGGCCCGGATGTCGAACCCCAAACCTCCCGCACCGTTTAGGTGTCTGTAATCATGACGTCAACGGGGCGGTTCGAAAGACGAAACTTACGTTCTTTCATACCACATATATGAGTGTGATGAAATGGGTTCACCCGCCGATTGGCCTAGTGGTTAATGACACCCCTACGGGCGCTAAAAGTCTGGGGTTCGATTCCCGGGCCGGTCAAATCTGACACAGTGTTGCCAACCGTTCGCCACCGCTGCGACGTTTCTTCGGAGCTGTGTTGCCCAGGTGCTAAGCCGCGGAGATGGATCCCGCCACTCGTTACACGCTTCGGGGTAATACGTGAGTATCATGAAGATTTGATTTTGATTTTTGATGCATTGAGTTTCAGCTGTGAAGCAAACCTGTTACCAACGATCATTAACTCATGCACAAAAATTGCTAGATCAACGTGTGCAAAAAAATGCAAAGCAGATACTCCGAAACTATGAGCGCAAGAAAAAACCGCACAGAAGAGACGCTCTTACAAAATTGTTGTAGAGAGTTGATAATCAAGTGCAGTAGCACAGTAGGCACTACTTGTCTGACTCAAAATACAGCTTAAAGCATCTTGCAAAAAGCACCCGTCAAAGAAAAAAAGATACTGCCACTAAGAAACATGTTTGAAAATAATTTCTCGTGTGAATTCAACAACAAAATGTTTGTTTGATACAAAAATAAAAAAACTAACAACAAAAAAGAATTTAAAACGGCCAACAGCTAAGCTAAGTACAGTATGAATACACAGAAAGAAGAATCCGGAATACAACAAAATAAATATGGCGAAAATAGCGTATCGAGAAAAATGAAGCCATTGTGATTCTTAAAACTGATCGTTTAGACACCATAGATTCAGCTGTCATCATAAGCAGCGCAAGCTTTCTAGTTTCATACTGCCTTACTTGCACTGCTGATGATGACAGCACAGTCTATGTTGTCGAAACGTCCAGTTTTGAAAAAGAATTGCAGCGGTTATATTTTTCCTCCTCAAGAAAGATTGTTAGATCATAATAGCGTGTGAAACGTAACACTTCCACAAGATTGTTGCATGACAATATGGAATCGCATACCTTAACTGCTGCTTCATATTCAATCAGCAACTATACCAAGGAAATCCTACGATAGAACTAAAATGATTGATAACAACAATAATAAAGTATTTATGGAAACATATGTTTGTATTTAAGTGAAAAATAAAAGTTTGGCATTGGAAGTTAGCAGAACGTCGTTACACTGCGATGCTGTTGTGTGAATCTGATTGCATTTACAAAACACCTCCCAGTTTTACACTGCCTTGCTTACGTTGCTGATGATGACAGCTGCATCTATGTTGTCGAAACGTCCAGTTTTACTATCGCTTTATTTTTCCTCGCCCCATATTCATTGTATTCCAACGCTTCCATGCAATAAACATGGGACAGTGCCCAAGCGTCGTGAACGGGGAAATATTAATACTTTGGGGAGAACAGGGCTTAATTTTTCGGGGGGGGGGGCATGCTTTTGTAGACCCAATATTGATGCTGGCAGCCGACCTTTCTTGAGGACAGATCTTACCCTGGGGCCCGTATGATGACAGGGGCTTCGGGGCGGCTCTATCCCCCCAAACTTCTGTTCGTGAATTAGTGTTCCTCAGAGACATGGTGCGTAAAAATATATATCGCAACGAGACGTAATTCGAAGGCAATTAATAGAATAGTGTCAATCGCAGTACGGTTGTGACGATGACAATTTCCTTTCGTTTCTATAAATGGTTTGCTGCTAGGAAACCTTCGCAAATAATTGAAAGCATAATTGACATATCCTGGCAGAGTAATCGATTAAACAGGAATCACAAAAACATGCGGTGACATCTTCCTGTGCAGCAGAAGGTAAACCGAAACTTTCTGTTCAGTATATTCACTTTCGTTGGCGTCGTGGTAAAACAAATCGACGCAGGAAGTCTTGCATTCGATTCCCGGGCCGGTGAAACAGATTCGCCAACGCCGCGATGTTTCTGTGTTGCCCGCGCGCTTAGCCGCGGAAATGAACCCCGCCACTCGCCACACGCTTCGGCGCGCTACCTCGAGCACATAATGAAGATTTTATTTTGATGTTCTACTAGCTTTTTTGGTTTAATGCCCCTTCAGTCGTCTGCAGGGCCGGATTTACGTAGAGGCTAAGCAAGCTGAAGCCTAGGGCCTCGGAGAAAATGAAGGGCCTCATCACGAACAACGAAGATCTTTTTTTTGCTCTCCACCAATATTTTCAGTGAAAACAGGACATCTGAGGACGTGTAGAACCTTTTTTTTGCTCCACCAACCAGCGTGATCAAATAGCCTAGGGCCTCTCATTGTGTGAATCCGACCCTGGTCGGTAAAAGCTACCTATCCAGTAACCTTGGGAAAAACATGCTTTGCAAAAATAAATTCAGCAATTTATTTATACCTTGTAATCTAGCAACAATGTTTTAATGAAATTGTAAATGCAATTATATCAATATTTTTGAGCGATTTTTTGAAAAGTCAAAAGATAATCCGCTACTGATGAGTACTGAACTACCGAAACATCATTATTTCAATAATCACATTTGCTTCTTTGTCTACAACAGTGGTTCTCAAACTTTTTTAAAAAATTTGCTTTATGTTCCCTTCACAATTTTTTCGATCACCTTCGGCCCCCGCAAATTTCAAAATTAATTCCGGTTTAACTGCAGAGTAAAGTTAGCGTAGTAGTAACGATGTTTAACATAAAATGTTATGTGTATTAGACCAGATGCCGCATGCAGAGAAGCAAAACTCATTTATCAAATTTACATGTACAGTTCAATGCAATAGGAGCATTTTATAGACTTTCATTTGACATAGGCCATATCAATATCAAATCAGAATTATACAACCTCTTTGCGGACCCCTACAACTACTTCGCGAATTCCAAAGAGGCCGCGAAGTTCGAGAACCATTGATCTAAAAATCAAATCCACCGAGCCCAGTTAGACCGACCCGGGAATTAAACTCGCAACCTCCTGCCCGATGGCGATGTTTGTAACCACAACGTTAGCCGGTCGTCCTAACCACTGACCTACAATGTCTAATCAACAAACTAATCGTGGCCTGTGATGGAACATGGCGCAATGTTCGTGGAAGTCAGGTCGATTTATCATTGGAACCGGATGCAATCCCTGTTCAATCATAATCAGGTTTCATAACGCAGCACTCGCCTCCGTGACGTAAGTTGTTTAGATAGAAAATGTTTCAAAATTTTTGTAATGGCTATTTCCAGGTAATGCAAGTTCACCAATAAAAAGGATGGTTTGGAATTAATTGCAATCTTACTAAATTTGAAGGAAGACAGCTTTGCACTAGGAAGAAACAATAAAGTCACAGTCATTCTTAAAACTGAACGTTTCGACAATACAGATTCAGCTGTCATCATCAGCATTGCAAGCAAGGCCTTTCAGTTTTGTACAGCCTTGCTTACACTGCTGACAATGACAGATGAATCCATGTTATTGAAACGTTTAGTTTTGCGAATTACTGTGGCTTCATTTTTTCTTTTTAAGCTATTTTCATCCTAGAATTATTTGTATAACGAACATTTGCTCCTATGATTCAAGAAAAAGACTAGTTATTACCGCACGTGTTCTCAATTCAGTTGTATGCAGCTTCCCAAAAAAAAGACTTCAATACCTGCGAAATATAGGCCAACTCTCAGATGCAACAGCAACCTTTATACCTAATATGCATCGCTGAAACGTAGCAAAGCTTTCGTAATTGAACGTTCCAAGAACATAGATTCAACTGTCATCATCAGCAGTATGTACACTTTTATACAGCTTTGCATATCCTGCTGCATAGCAGCTTTGTCCGGCAAAATACCACATCGAAAATCAAGCAAAATTCTCCCATTGAAAATTCTCTTTTCGTAAATCATCTTCAAAACAGAAAAAACGAGGTATTGCAGAAAAATGAAATATTTGGGTGAGGAAGAACTAACCTCTGGACCAGATAGCCGTGACTAGGTAAAAAATGGCCATTGAAAAAAAAATCAAATCTTTCATTATACTCGCGGCATTACGCCGAAGTGTGTAACGAGTGGACGGGGCCATCTCCAAGGCTCAGCACCTGGGCAGCACTGCTACGAAGTCGCAGCAGTGACGACATTGTGTCCGATTTAACCGGCCAGGAATCAAATCCAAGACCTCGCGTGCCAATAGCGATGTTTATCATCACCACGCCAATGAACAACGATTTATTATTGCGCACTATTTCATCACAATCGTAATTGTTGATGCAAAATTTCCAAAATTTTTCCGAAGATAATAACTTTTCAATACGTAAACAATAGCGATTGTTAATAGGGGATTATACATTAAGAGCAGCGTATTTTCAGTTTTGCGTTCGGAGGGACGCCCTGGTAAAAAATTTACCAACTCTTATCATGAAAAAGTTTGTTTTTTCTTGCTATTAGATAAAATGTCGACGCCTCCAAGTCCAAAGATTCAATCTATTCTTTATTTTAAACGTATATTGCCCGTGTTAGTGCCTTTATTGATGCGTATCACAAAAGATAAATAAATAATTTTCCGATAATGCTATTAACATTGGAATTCAGCTGAGTTGAGATAATTGTCTTATGATGTCATAATGCCACAGAAGTTAAGACTAGCTCGCCAGCGCGCGGGGTGGTCTGTCAGATACTGCTTGATTAAATCACAAGATCAAAGCCGACATGAAAAGTTTAGAGATGAAATTGTGATAATCAAATAACAGAAAGTGAAAACTATCGACACAGAATTGCTCGCCGCACGCTTTTTCCTCTTCTACCTACGTCTATCTACATTCGTTTTATTATGACGTAATAACCAACAACAATACATGACAATGCAATTGCATAACTTCTGTCGATAAAATGACAGATTTATATAACAAATTCAAAACAAATCCAGTAGTTACACGCTTCGGCGTAATAACGTGAATGCGATGAAGATTTGATTTGACTTTTACATTCTGATGAGATACAATAGCAACTAAACAGTGATGTTTTTGTTCACAAGTTTTACATCATTTCTAGACTGCAAGTTACCATGCAGTTTACTTTGCAATGTGTTAGCAGTCGGTTAGTGGTTCAAAACATCGTTATCGGTACGGTACGGAAGGTCTGGGGTTCGATTCCCTGGCCGGTTAAATCGGACACATTATCGCCAACTGCTCGTCACCGCGGATGTGGACCCCGCCACTGGTTACACGCTTCGACATGATACCGCGAGAAAAATGAAGATTTTTTTTGATGCGTAACATAAAACATTAAAAACCTGTGATAAAATTTTTAACTCTCGGAGTGAGATACAGGTTTTTTTTTTTTGAAACAGCGTTTTTTAAAAATTATTTTATTTGAAACGTATTTCAATAATTTAAATCAAAATAAATTCTGAAAATAAAAATGGAAACCTTTCCAAATGCTATTGGATTTTCAAAAATCGATCGTTTAAAAAGATAATTAATTTAGGCTGGGTTTAATTCAATTTTATCTAACCCTACTGCCACAATGTAACCCTGGAGCAGTTTTAATTCAAACCGAACAATTCAAAATCCAACGATCTGTCCAATTTGAAATGAGTATCGGAATAAAAGCAAGAAAGTTCACTTTAATCAAAATAGCTTTTCTTTTACCTTGGAGTTACGAAGGACATTTGCAGTGACACTGGGTTCCATTAAAAATCTAATGTTGGTTTAAAAGATGTCCAAATGGACAACAAAAAAAGCTGAGTTTAAAATAGAAAACATTCAAAAACTGAGTAAGGATTGTAACAAAATTATTTACTACAGCATATTACACAACTCTTTATTATCCTCATATCACGAGAAAGCTATCAAAGCGCTATAACGAGATCGCTTATAGGAGTTGTTACAGCCATATGTCTACCACTCTAACATGGGGCAATACCGCTAAGTGCCTTTCCCAACGGCACAACAAGTAAACTTGCCGGCTTGTTCTTCACACTGTCCCTTTAAAATGCTGAGCGTCAAGCAGGAAAGCTGTGAATGCAAATTTTAAAGTGATTGGTTTGACCCGATCTGAATCAAATCCGAGTCACAGCTCCAGAGGCTGGCGCTCTTGCCACTCGGCCATCTGAGCATAATCATAAAAAATCATTTTTACGCAACAATGTTTAAAACAGTAAGAATTTTGTTTGTTTAGTCATAGCAATAGTCACGCGTTACCATAACATATGCATGCTAATTGCGCATATACATCCACACTTAGGTGCTAAGCTTATATTGCGTCACTATGACGTCAGACAACTTGGCGCTTAATGTACCTACGCAAAACGATATCTTAAAAATTATATTTCATAATTAAAAAAAATTAAGCTATAGGCTAGTAACTAGCAACTACAATGAACCAAAACCGATCTCATACAACACTACCACCGTCAAATCCAGGGATGAGGCCAGCGAAACATTTTGGAGAGGTCAGGGTCGAATTTAGACAATGGGAGGCCTGTTTTCATAAAAAAAGCTTTCATACGTCATAAATGAAAACAGTGCCCTCGTAATCTCCTAACTACGCTACTGGCCAAAACGCAAGATGTTTTGTATTTTGCAGACTTCGCTACTTCCAGATGTCGAGCCTATAAATTTGGGGGCAAACTTCACAATTTCCCAACGTGGTTTTGAACGCTCTTCCGAGACTGAAGTACAAGTAAACAATTTACGCTTTTTGCAACACAATAGCCTGAAGTTGACAGATTTTACACAAACCAGACAAGAAAATACTTAAAAAATTGCAAAACAACTTGAATAATGGTTCAATCACGCTGCTAAAGCTCTGGATTTTCGAGGGTTTTTGTCTTGATAAAAAATACATTAATCACAAACTTGTCAAGGCAGTAGACTCTCTGTCTCTACCTCACACACTTGTCCCAATGAAACGCTCATTCAGGCATGAAGAGAGCTGGAGAAAGTCTACACAATGTGCTATTACAGCTAATACAGACAAAACATTCCAAAAAATTATTGCAATAAACCTTGCATTTTCACAAACCGAGGCGTTTTGTCATTAAAGATTTAGCTGTCATTATCAGCTGCTGTAGTACTGTATACATGCAAGGCTGTGTACGATTAATTTCAGGCAGTAAGGCAGTATGCAGTTTTATACTGCTGATCATGACAGCTGAATCTATGTTGTCGAAACGTCCAGTTTTAAGAATTACTTTGGTTTTACTTTTCCTCCATAAGCTATTTTCGTCCCATTTTTATTGTATTTCTTGCGTTTTCGGAATATTCGATTAGATTAGGCAACGATCACATATTTTTACATCATCAGTGAATTGCAGTCTATACCACTTTCATCACTTTCATGATTTTTTGGGGTAAGAGATTTTTCGAGACGGATTCGATTCCCAGCAGGAACCGATTGCATTTAGCAGATTTCGGATTGCAGTTCATAACGAAAAGCGCATCTTACTCGATGCGTAATCGTATAGTTCAATTCGAAGCTTTAAAGACAACCTCAAAAAATCAAATCTTCATTATACTCGCGGTATTACGTCGAAGAGTGTAACGAGTGGTGGGGCCCATCTCAGCGGTTTAACACCTGGACAGCACAGCTCTGAAAAAACATTGCAGCGGTGGCGAGCCGTTGGCGACGCAGTGTCCGATTTGACCGGCCAGGGAATCGAACTGAAGATCTCCAGCAGCCATAGCGGTGTCTTTAAAAGCTGCGCTAAAGCAAGGCCTGTAATACTTTAAAATTTCGAACCACTGCAACATGCCTGTAGGAAGAAATACAACGTAATTGACGTGTTGCATAAAATTTCAAAATCTGAGAACTTTTGTTCAGCGTCGGGGTCTAATCTGTCTAAAACAACAGATTTTAACTAAACCAGTTTATTTTTAGCCCTAATTGTGACTCACCATGGCTCACCAAGGCGGCTTTCATTTATCAACAAGACCAGTAAAAATGGTTTTAAGGTTCAGACTGAATTTTAACGTAAAACAAAATATTTGAAAAGTTAATTTGTTAAGAACAATGAATATATATTGTAATTGTAATGGAACACTTCGGCGAATCTGAATGCTATGAGAAAAGTTTTACCCATTTTTGGAAAAAAGTGTCGATATTTTCGTGCTTAAGAGTCAGTGTGGGAGGCCTAGAGCAGATGACTGGCCAGCCATTTATCACCAAGGTATAGATAGTTTTAGGGAGTCATTTAAAAACACTTTCAACGCGCTATACTGATCTAAGATCTCAAAAATTCACTTTTCTACGAAACTGTTACTCACTAAAATGAAAAACACTTCAAAAATATCATTACATAACAAACAACAATTCTACGTGATTAGTGGGTGTAAAACATATCGCTTCGTGAAACAGGAATTTTGAGCAAATGAACTAAACCTACAGCGTAATGAGAAAAATAAAGGCACAGTAATTCGTAAAACTGGACGTTTCGACAACGCAGATTCAGCTGTCATCATCATCAGCACTATGCAAGGCAGTAAAACTGTTTTATACTGCTAAATACACTTGGTTTTGTATTGCCTTACTTACCCTGCTGATGATGACAGATGACTCCATGCTGCCGAAACGTCCAGTTTTACGAATTACCTAGGTTTTATTTTACCTCCTTAAACTATTTTCGTCCCATATTTATTGAATTCTACAGCAAAGCGTTTTCACCATTAATTTGTCGTTAATCAAGACTAAAACTCAAAAAATTTACAAAAAGGATTGAAAACGAAGATTATTTTCAAATCATTGAAATGAAAACTCAACAGTTATTGAGGGAGACTGCGAAGTGAGCTTGCGCTCTTCGAGTCAGCAGCCACTCGTTATATATGTCAAATGCGATCGGCTCCAGCCGCGAATCGAACCCGTCACGTAGGATCTGCTTTCATGTTCGAAATAGCGTAGCAGCGCTTTAAACAATTCAACAACAGTAGGAATTAAAAGCTATTTTTGTAGCGATGGAAAAGGCACCTAATGGGATATTTTCTTGAAGGTTTAGCGGGTGGCCGGCAACTCCTAAGCGAGCTTGTTCAAGCGCTTGACGTTTCCTCGAAATAAAATCAAATCTTCATTATACTCGCGGCATTACGCCGAAGCATGGAACGAAAGGCAGGCTCAATAGCCGCGGCTGAGCGTCTAGGCTACACTGAAACGTCGCAGCAGTGGAGGGTGGCGAGCCGTTGACGACTGTGCCCGATTTGAGCGGCCCGGGAATTGAAACCAGACCTCCCGCACCGATAGCAATGTCTTTAACCTCTACGCCAACTTTTCTCGCAATAAGATAAAAAATTGTTGGAATAAAAATAAACTTTTATGTCATTTGACCTTGTTTTGTGTCTCATAATCTTGTTTGAGTGGCATTTAATTTCGGCAGATGTTGGTTAATTAAGGCTGAGAAAACAGGGCACTGTACAGCGCGAACCTTGACCCAGCGAAATCGATAGCAATCTATTGAGTTAAATAATGTGCAATAAAATGTACAATAAAATTGAAAACCATTCGGAACGCCCAGTGTTTCTAGAACCTCTCGCTATGTCCAGCGTGATTGACCTCTGACTGACCCTTCATTGCAGAAAGCACTCGTCTTCAATTATGACGTGTAGAGCAGCAAGTGGCCTGCGGTAAAGATTTATGACGACATTTTCTTTGACTACGTAATGCGAAGTAATAAGAGAAACGTTTGCAGCGACGCAGTAAGGGTCTACTGTTTATTTCAAGTATATTGCAACTATGCCGTCACAAGTGCAACTTTTATGTCCTCACAGTTGCGCATAGTGACGCCATAATAGTAACCATGTTACTAGCAGTTAAAATGTAAAACAATTTTTAAACGTAAATCGATAAACTTGGAAACAAAGGTAACTCCTGAGCGAGTCTAGATTCGTCCTACGCATAGCGCCTCCGCCGCTTTCTCGTGATAGGAAGATAAAGATGAAGAAATCAATCAATCAATCATAACCAGTTCATAAGTATTCGAAATTTTTTCAAGCAATAAAAGTATTTTCAGCATTGCACACAAATATTAATATTCTACTACCAATAAGCTCACCTTTTCAATGTTTCTATTCAAAAATGAGCAAATATGCAGTTAAAACACAATGTAAATTTTTGCTCAGATTAAACTCTAAGGCAAATGCATTTTTGTTTATACTTAGTACCAAAATCAAATGTTGTTCCGAATATACAACGTCTTCAAATGATCTACCATTTTCAAAAATAACTGCAAGTGTAATTCTTAAACTAATTATATTGGGATCAGAGGCGCATACAGAATTATTTTATGGGGGGAGGCCTTGGCATCAAACATCCTTCACTCGCAGTTTTCTGTTCTAAAATTACCGACGTGCCCTTTAGTAAAAAAGCAGCATATTACGGAGCAAATCGCTAAACTGCTGCATCAGTGCAGCGTTTTTTATGGTCATTCGTCAGTGAAAATTGGAAGCTAAGTCTGTTGTTTGAGGAAAACTTACAAGAGCAGAATTACAAGACATCACCGGAATGCAATAAATATGGGACAGAAATTGCTTAAAGAGTAAAAATAAAGTCACAGCAGTAGCGCGTTTAGGGGGGAATCGTGCCATGACCTCTTTTTTGACTTTGCCTTTTAGTAAAAAAGCAGCACATGTTAATACGTCAGACTTTTTTGATGGCTTTTGTAGCTTATGGCTCACCCTCCATTCAAAATCTTTCACTACGTCACTAAGCCACACAATTCTTAAAACTGGACGTTTCGACAACATAGATTCAGCTGTCATCGTCAGCAATGTAAGGAGGCAATACAAAAGTTAAGTTTTCAGTTTTCTGTAAGCGATCATATTAATTTGACAGAATTTTGACTCGATGTAGTTGCATTCTCTATATTTTTAGCGTAGAAAGACTCCATAAAAAAGAGCTTTTGAGGAGCGTCAAATCAACAAAACGACAAGCGTAAAAGAATGGCCATTAACAAAGGAAACATTGAAACTACAACAAATGTAATTTCTATGACAAAGAATTAAAATATCTTTAATAATTTAAACGCTTTTTCAATATAATTAAACATGAGCCGAAACCTACGGTCATGTCTATCCCTCAGGATTAAGTATAATTCAGTTATATGCTAAAATCAAACAGTGTTCAAGACCACAGAGGTTCGTAAAGCATGTGTTTTCTTACCTCAGTACTTAACTCTGTATCTGTGTAATGCGATTATAGTTTTCCTAAGTCATTTAGACGAAAAAATTGCATGCGATACGGGGGAAATTTGATTATTTTTTTCGGGCAATCCTAAGGGATTTCACCGATCTAACAAACGCTTTCAAAATGGCTTCGCATCTTGCCATTCTCATAAACAGTCGAAATTCTCGCAAATTTGAGAGCAATCAAAAAACAATTCAAATCCACGATCAATAAAAATTAAAAATTAAACACAATAAAAAAGATAACATTAAAATCAAAATAATGAAAGAACAAAATTGACTAATTACATCAAACATTAAACACCCAGCACTAAAATGAAACCACATATCGCTACTTACTTTTTACAAGGTATATTTTTTGCTGAAGAGAATAAAATTTACAAATATTAGAAACTATAACTGTAGGTCAGACAGCTGGTCAAATATTAGAAGCTACATATCTCATTCTTTATCAATTAATTACCTAACTTTATTCCGCCTTTAATTGTAGAAAAGTTTGTCTATAATATTTTTTTTGTTTTTACGTTAATGTCATACGTTTTTGCAAACTTTTTTTACTTGATCTAACGGTTCCCTCTCTCTACTTGCTCTTACAGCTGCTGCGACAATAACTTGTTGATACAAATACAGCTCTTTTCTCTACGCAAGATTAGAGCAATAAAAACGATTGCATGGCAGGTCAAAAAAAGGTAAAACTTCTTAATAGCCGCTAGTTCTAAACAATATTAAAAGTTCTCATTCCCGTCGGCTTCCAATTAAAGCAACAGAAATTTTAAAAACTGGACGTCTCGACAACATAGGTTCAGCTGTCATCATCAGCAGTGCAAGCAAGGCAGTACAAAATCAGAAAAGAAACACAGTACAAAACTTTTTAGTTTTATACTGCCTTGTTTAAACTGCTGCTGATGACAGCTGAACCTGTGTTGTCGAAACGTCCAGTTTTGAGAACCACTGAAGCTTGATTTTTCCTCCTCAAGCTATTTTCGTCTAATACTGAAATTGCTGCTAAGCGCTCAGTGCAGTACAAATGTGCGTGAATACACAATGCTGGTATTACAAAACTATTATTGCTATGAGTTGTCTTTGCTCGCAGATTATGTTCTGTAAGCAGCTTAAGTAGTGTTGAAGTTTCGCATCCAAGACCGTTTGTTTACTGTTTACAAATTTTAATCCTTTGTTTTCACGATTTTTACGACATAAAAGAAGCACCGAGTCAATTCATCTTCTCCGCCAGACAACATACAACGATTTGCTTCCTTTGCAAGAATACAGAAGCGATAGATTATGCTTTCACAAACATCGAAACCCTTATAGCAATCCAATCGTCATCATACTCGCAATATTACGCCAAAGCATGTAACGTGTGGCGGGGTCAATCTCCACGGCACAGCGCCTAGACAACACAGGTCCGAAGAAACATCGCAAAGATGGCGAGCAGTTGGCAACACTGTGTCCCATTTGACCAGCCCGAGGATGGAACCCTGGACCTTCTGCGCCGATAGCGATGTCTGTAACCACTAGGCCAACCAAACGTCTGCCCAACACTATTAAGGCCAAAATCCATCAACTTGAGCAATGTATTTCAAAACTTACCCCCGATATAGAACATTTAAACGGGCCTGTTGACGTAGTGATTAAACACACCGCTACCGGTGGTTAAAGACATGGCAGGTTTGGGGTTCGATTCCCGGCTCCGTCAAATCGGACACAGTGACACCACAAGCTCGCCGCCGTTGCGATGTGTCTTCGAGGATATGTCGCCCAGGCGCTGAGTCGCGGAGATGGACCCCACCACTCGTTGCACGCTTCGGCGTAATTCCGCGAGTATGATCAAGATTTAAATTGATGTTTTCTTCTATCTCACAGAAACTCACTGACATATAGTCACTTCATAGTATGTACTTTTAAGAATGTTGTGGAAGCGCTTACCTTTTATGATTTCGAATGGCCGGGGTTGATCTTGACCAAAAACCATCTGCAAAAACTCCATTGTCATTCGAAACAAAATTCAGGTACAACAATTTCTGAAAAAATATCAAATCAGCCACCGTTTCTAAAACATTAAGATTTGTGTTCCAACCCAAACGTTTTCGTGCCGAAAAAAGCAACGTTTATACACCTGTACAGTGACAATGGATAGCCAACCATACATTTCAGAGGGCCAACAGTACTTCCCAGCGGGTCAATGTTCAAAGGACTTTAAAGACAAAAACGATCCCTCGTGCCCACCTTAATTCGAAATAGACATAAATCTTTACAATAACATTGATACTTACAAAATTTTGAGGGGCAATTTCCCCTTTGCCTCCCCATTCTATAAACCGCGATAATGCTGACTATGTAGTACAGGGCGCACCAAAAAGTACGACGGTTACCCAGGCACATATAACTACCACTACGCTGCATTTGGTTACACAAGGATTGAACCCATATTTTTTTTTTCACAAGCACTATCACTGTAACATCCAGGGTTTTTACCAGCCACGTTATTACAGCTTAAGTTGTTATATTAGTGAAGTACAAGCATCATGGAAAACGCATTAGTTGAGCATCGAACCCGCGAAAACAAATCCGAAGCCCAATGCACCAACCACTCGGCCAACTGCATGTGCGTCACATCCAGGAGTTTTTTTAGGAATTTTTTTTTTATTATTTCAAGCCCCTTAATTGCAGCTTAGGATTTTTGAGGTAGTGAAGTACATGCATCATGGAGATGACCTAGATGAGCACCGAGCCCGCGAAGCCAGCTTCGGAGCCCAATGCACCAACCACAGGAATTTTTTTTTTCTTATTTCAAGCCACTTTATTGCAGCTTGGGATTTTTGTGATAGTGAAGTACATGCATCATAGAGATGACCTAGTTGAGCATCGAACCCGCGAAGCCAGCTTCGGAGCCCAATGCACCAACCACTCGGCCAACTCCATGTGCCCAATTACAAAATTAGTTCAATCAATAGTGAATTAGCGACAACTAGCGGGCAACTAATTTCATGCAACTATATTTTAAAATTCAGTTTAATCCAAAAAAACCAACAATGGCTCTTCATCAATAGTCACGTCGAAGTTTTGGTCTTTCTATCAACAAGGTCAAAATGGTGACCTACGCATCCCAATCATTTTTAATCGAAACAGCACATGATACTGATAGCGAGCTATTTTCATTGCCCAAAATGACATCGGTCGTGTGGCAGCCTATTAGCGCCGCATGTCAAAGCGAAGTGTAGGCTACAACCAAGGGTGGAAACCTGGCTACTTGGCGTTAGGGTGTAGTTTCAGCTTCGGTGTGTTGAAACCCAGATGTTAGGTTTCAGTTTTGGTTTGGTTTCACGGCTGTTGAAAAATCGGTTTCAGTTTTGCTTCCGCGCAGCTTCGGTTTCTAGGTTTCAGTTTCGGTTTAAGTTTCATCCAAGAAAGTTATTTTTTAATTTTTTATTCATTTAGTTGCATATTTATCCTCCTATCACGAGAAAGCTATCAAAGCGCTATACGAGCTCGCTTAGGAGTTGCCAGCCATCTGTCTACCACACCAAGATGGGGGAATCCCGCTAAGTGCATTTCCCAACGGCACAACAAGTAAACTTGCCGGCTTGTTCTCCACACTGTCCCTTTAATGCTGAACGTCAAGCAGGGAAGCTGTGAATACCAATTTTAAAGTCATTGGTTTGACCCGACTCGGAATCAAACCCGAGTCTACAGCTCAAGAGACAGACGCTCTATACCACTCGGCCATCTGAGCTATTTTACGGTGAATACGGATTATTTAAATCCTCTACTTCTTGGCGTTTTTGTTTCATTACGATGATAAGCAGCAGGTCATATGGCCGAGTGAGGAGAGCAATTGCTTCAGAAGTTGTAGACTTGGGTATGATTCCGAGTATGATGAAACCAAAGACTCAAAAATTAGTATTCACAGCTTCTCTATTCGACGCTCAGCGTTAAAGGAACTGTGTTGGTAAGGATGGTGATGACAATTTTTAAAACCCAAAACCTTAGAAAATTTTGAACAGGTTTTAGTTTCAGTTTCGGTTTTGACGTTTCAAGAAAAAACGGTTTTGGTTCCAGTTTAGGTTTTCAAAATTTTGGCAAAGTAGGTGTCAGTTTCAGTTTCCAAAATTTCCTATAAAACCGGGTTTTCAGGTTTCGGTTTGAGTTTCCACCCTTGGCTACAACTGCGTCAAGCGCTTGGAAGAATTTACAAAGACGCTAACCCTCCACTGACTCCCCATAAGTATTACAAACGACTTTATTCTCACAATAAGAAACGCCTTCTACGCAGGATTTGCGGCCACATTCTGGATTTTTGTTAATAATCGCTTTGGCAATTGTTTTTATTATCCACAGACAGGGCCGGATTTACCAATAGGCTAGGCAGGCTGAAGCCTACGGATTCGGAGAAATAAGAGATCTAGTCACGAGCAACGAAGATCATTTTTTTGGAGATCGACCAAGAAGAAATTTATATATGAATGCTCATAATGATATGGCCGAGTGGTAAGAGCGTCCTATTCTGAGGCAGTAGACTAGAGTTTGATTCCGAGTCGGTTCAAAGCAAACCAATCATATTAAAATTGGTATTCACAGCTTCCCTGCTAGAGGTTCGGCAGTAAAGGGACCGTGTGGAGAACAAGCCGGTAAATTGGAAAGGGCACCTAGCGGCTTTACGCCAATGCTCCGTGCCAGAGCGGTAGACAAGTGTCTGTGGCAACTCACCAGCAAGGCTGGGAACTCGATTGATTTTTAACCGAGTTCGAGTTCAAGAGATATTTGCAAGTTCGAGTTCCAAGAATTTTATTTTTCGAGTTCAAGTTAAAGTTCGGCAAAAATGACCGAGTTCAGCGAGTTCAAGTACGCAGCCCTGGACTTTATAGGTCGCAATGGCATGAACAAACAAACGACAAGCAGCTTTTCTTTTGGTAAAATCATATCTTTAATTTACGCGGATTGTGACCTTTTTGAACAACAAACTACATTTCGTAGTGATCTTTTATTTCTTTTCAACAATTTAAATATTTTTCTAATAAACTCGAACAGTTTTATGCGAGTTCAAGTTCGAGTTCAGAAAAAATATTTTTTCGAGTTCAAGTTCAAGTTCGAGTTCGGCAAAATGATAGAGTTCTTTCGAGTTCGCAGCCCTGCTCCTAAGCGAGTTGGTTATAGCGCTTTCATCACTTTCTCGTGATAGGAGTATAAATATGCAACTAAATACAAATATATTTAGAGATGAGTCCGATCGTTAATCACTAGTGGTAAACGTGATATAAAAATAGCCTAGGGCCACTCATAATTGCCTAAATCCGACCCTGTGCACAGATAATGTTTTCTGCATAACCAACCATACATTGAATTTTTATCGTCTGCTGAATAATAACGATTTTTATCCAACTTCAGTACTTTGCATATAAATTTATCTGTTTATTACTGGGCAAAGGAAGGGTGGAACAGCAAGAAGCTATTTTCTGACTCACTAATAGACGAACATAGCCTAGCCACCCTATTATTGTAATATCTCAACACTTGCATGTAAAAACATACTTTCTCAAAACTAGTAACATAGCCTACCTGTAGTGGACAAGGCTGTAGGCTCTCGCTTGGCATAACTTTAAACAGCACATGTGCCTTTTCACATCCCAGAATCATCTTTTGTTCGTCATCTGACAACTGTTACCAATCAAAAATAAATCATACACCTTTTTCCTCGAGATTAGAAACTTCAGTTTTCTGCAAACCGGGCACAATAAAATCGCGGCAAATTTTGCGTTTTGACATCACGCCAACAACCTTTGTCGCTGCGCATTGTACTTCGATTGTTTTAAATAATTCGCTATCCGAAAAACATGTGACTTTAAAGGTTTCTTGTTAATGGTTTTTTAGTTTGAATGGTGTATGATGCTAGTGACAGATCTGCTTTCGCCACCTCTTTATCCTCCGAGTAAATCTAAATTCGGAAGGTTTTTGCAGCTATAAGGTCGTGTTTACTTGTGGTTACCTTACAGCCTTGCTTTTTTCACGCTTTTGACTACGGGCATGCCGGACATGCTATGGAATGGGATGGAAGATGATTTTTCCATACTCTATGCAGCCGAATTTCTTCCATTCCATACTAAAAATTTTCCATTCCATATTCCATTCCACACTAAATTGTTTTTCCATATTCCATTCCGTTCAAATGTTCGGTAACTTAACATTGCGATCTGTAATTCTAATCACGAACAAGCACCAACGGCTTGACTCTGCATAAATGTCACATCGGTGGTGACTGGCGCGTAGATGGAAACGGAGATCTCCCAATTAAAGGTCTGCAATCAAAACTCTAGATTAAACGTAATGCAAAAACATTAGAACATCACGTATGCGCTCAAATCTAGACTGTTACCACAATTGCAGTATTTTTAAAGTTGCGTAATTTTTAAAGTCGGTTAATACCGTATTAAAATGTGTTTATTGATACACAGGAGGCGACAACGTACGTGATTACATCATTTTTTGTTTATTTCATTTTGATGCTGAACTTTGTCAGGGCATTAAGGGCAACGCGAAATCAACAAATTGTATCAGTCAGTTTTGACTGCATTATCGCAAGGTATCAAAATATGCTGGAAGTCACCTATCTAAATTCTAGATGACAGGAATGAGACGCAATCAAATTGGCTGGTTAGAGAAGAAAAAATGAAGCAAAATATTTCGTAAATTAGACGTTTCGACGGCGTAAATTGAGCTCAATCAGCTGTCATCATCAGCAGCATACAGCATATGCAAGGCAGTTTCAAACTCTGTCTAGCATATACCTGCACTGCAGATGATGACAGCTGAATCTATGTTGTCGAAATGTTCTGTTGCTGTTTTACCAATTACAATTTGGCTTCATTCTTCTTCCTTGAGCAATTTTCGCTTTTACTGCATTGCGAATGCGTGGTGTATTTCTAATTGACATCATTGTTCAGTTCAAGACCAGCGCCATGGCCTAGTTGTTAGAGCGTTCGCCTTGGATGCTGGTAGACTGGGTTCTATTCTCAGTCGGGTCAAACCAAAGACTTTAAAACTGGTATCTGCTGTTACACTTGCTGAACGCTCAGCAATTAAGTGTAGCGCGGAGGATGAAATGAACAGAGAATAAAAATACGTCAGTGAATTCTTGACAAAATTTAGTCCTGGCGCTAAAGGACCAAAGTAGTTAAAAAGCGCCATAAAACCACACATTTCAGTTCAATTTATTCACCAAGTGAAGCGAAAAAAAAGGCATAACAATATGAGAAAAGAGTTCATTGAACAAGTAACTCGCTTGACACAAGCAAGCAAAATTAATGTCGCAGTAATTTCAGGCCAGATATTGTAGTTAGCAAAGATAGTCTTGTTATCGCTTTCTGCGTATTGGTAAACGCATCACATTTAATTTGTGATTGGTGATCAGTTTTAAAACGTGTAACTTAGAATAAAGCTAGTATGGCAGACGATCTTCCATATCACTTTTCAAATCTTCCATATTCCATACCAAAATTCTCCTTCCGTTCCATACCATTTTTCATTCCATAGCATGCCCTGCTGGCATACTTAGCTGCTCAGATCTAAACGAAGCATCATGAATGATTTGGATTTTTCAGCTGAACGTCGCAAAAATTACAAATGGCAAGATTGCGATCATATTTATGAGGTTGAAGCCAGCCTTTAGATTGAGGATCAATAAGCCAGTTCCTCAGACTACGATTGAAACACTGCTCAAACACAGGGGAAGCCAACTTCTCTAGACGGCGGGCCAGATGTGAGAAAATGAAGTGTTTGGTGGGGCTGGATTATTCATAAACAGTATGACGTCACGAACAGTTGTCAGTTGTCACAATGTGGTGGTAGATGTTTACAACACTCTCTGCTGTGACCTAATTTCCAGCAATCGTATTTAACCACAATTGCTTTAGCGACTTAATTGGTAACTCAGACAATTACTACTGCAGTTTCACAAGTGCCTGAGCCAGCGACAAAAAAGTCGACTTAGGGGGCCCAAAGTTTTAAATTTAAACACAAAAGCCGCTGTCGTCAAAAGAGTAAGCTAGTTGATGGGGGATCAAGCCTGACAATTAGGGGGCCAGGCCCCCCCCTTGGCGCCGGCCCTGATAAGCGTACTAAGGCGATTGTTTGTCTCACAAACTCGCGCCGACAGTTCGGTGAGAGCATAGCGATCGGCAGCTGTCAGGAATGAGGACTCGGGCCACATGACAGGGTATGGTTGGATACAATCTGCGGGCCGGTCAAAAATACTTCACGGACCGTATATGTTGCCATTGTTCAGTTCAAACCGTATATTTTTCCAGGTGGTAATTTTGAGCAACTGATGAAATAATGTCACTTGTATCTCAATTTGGTATCCAGTCAACAGGTTACAGCGAAGATCTTGGGGTTTTCCCGGAGCAAATTTTCCGTTGGGTACCATGTAGCATTTGATACGCTACTACTACTGTATATAGTTGCTTCATAGACACGTGTTTGTCTCGTCAGAGATTGCATATTTATTTTCCTATTACAGGAAAGCGATCAAAGCGCTATAACGATCTCGCTTAGGAGCTGCCAGCCACTTGTCTACTACACCAAGACGGGGAAATCCCCCTAAGTGCCTTTCCCAGCGGCACAGCAAGTAAACTTGCCGGTTTGTTCTCCGCACTGTCCCTTAATGCTGAGCGTCAAGCAGGGAAGCTGTGAATACCAATTTTACAGTCATTGGTTTGACGCGACTCGGAATCACGCTAGAGTGTACATCTCCAGAGGCAGCCGCTTTTACCACTCGGCCATCTGAGCTTCTTCAAAAATACCACGCTGACCTCACAAAAAATCACTAAATTAATCCCGAAAATCCCGAGGTCAGAGTGAAAGCCAGTGGTCGTGGCACCACTGGCAGAAGAGTGATTTTTTGCCCCCTACATGATGTCATCTCTCCAGTGACGTAAGTTCAGATTTATTTGACAAAAAGCCGCTTAGTGTGCTGTTGCTTGGCAAAACGAAAAACAATATGAACGACTATATTTTATTTATTCTGGTGCAATAAAAGGATAATAAAAAGAACACATATAGAGCTCAACAGCAATGTACTTCACCAAAAAACAAAGCATTGAAGTGCGCCAAAACTTTATGTACACTATCGGTACGAATCTAAGAGCATTTACGATTTACAAAATTATTTCTTCGTTTTTGTTCAAGGCCATTAATGTTAAAAAGAAGCGCTAGAACTGCAATTTGACAATTGTAACGAGCAACTTCTTGGTTGAGTAAACAAAAATCGTAGTCTTGTATTGCATTTTTCTAACTTATGCCGCTTTAAGCATGCTTTCAAATGAGAGACTGAGAGCGATCTGGAAGTTAATACAAAATTAGTAAATCATTAAGAAGTTTATGGTCGGTCTTAGGCCCAAACCCATTTCTAGAAGCTCAGTTGCTTGATATTTGCCATTGCAAGTTAGAAAATCATCGACACACTCAGATGAACAAGTCGAATATCGCTCATGATCAATTGCACTTAAAATGTCTATAGTAAAAGCTAGCTATTGGCTCTGGCAGCAGTAAGGGCTATATTTTATCAATCTTTAATGCACATAATTATAAATCTTTCCAAAACCAAGTCACCGTTCTACCAACAGCTCGGAGGGTACTAATCCACACCCCATGACCAATATGAAAACAAAACTCATTTCAAATCAAAAATCAAATCTTCATTAAACTCGCGGTATTAGGTAACGAGTGGCGGGGCACATAGCGTCTGGATGACACAGAAACGTCACAGGAGTGGCGAGCCGTTGGTGACAGTGTCCGATTTGACCGGGTAGGGAATCGAACCAAAGACCTCCCGCGCCGATAGCGATGTCTTTATCCACTCGGCTGGTGGCAGAATTCACGTGACATGAACTCACCATGGAATGGTTTACTCTGGAAGAATAATCACAGCAATTGTTCATGCATTGCAAATTCTATTGTAACGAATTTAAGAATGATTAGGCTACCAAGTATGCAATTGCCATACAATACGTAAGCTAGCAGTCTAAATATGCTTAGTTATTGCACATCAAACATATCAACAAGGATTAGAGGTGGACCAAGCTGGTAAAAATATACTCGCGGTATTACACCGAAGCGTGTAACGAGTGGCGGGGTCCATCTTCGCGGCTTAGCGCCAGGGAGTATTAACTAACAATTAACTTACACCAGCGGTTCCCAACCTTTTTCATTTTTTCATTACCCATTTCTGATGTGACTGATCCTCAATTACCCGCACAACAATCTATTACTGAAGTTTACCGCAGTTATATCAATCGGTAAGGTGCAAAAAAAAGGTCTACACGTCTAAAGGTGTCCTGTTTTCGTGAAAATATAGGTGAAGAGCAAAAAAACGTGCTTTCTGGCATATATTTTTGACAATGGTGTCACATTACCCACCGAAGAATCACATATTACCACTCGAGGGTAATTTACCCCCAGGTTGGGAACCTCTGACTTACACATTAGTTGTAATCAAATAACTTTCTGCATTTTACCAAACTGAATTGTTTTGTATCGGTTACCACGTTATCAACCAAACACACACAAAAAAATTGAAGTTAGATCACTTTTTATCCAGTAGTTCGATACAACCAGCAGTCAGACTTTATAACAGAAAACGAAGAGCTTTACAAGGTCTTATGAAGTCACGAAACTTGACAATAATGGCACGAATTGCATGACACGGAGCCAAATGCACTGACAAAAAAGTAAGAAAAATAAATTATATGGAATCTCTTCCACTTTGTAATGTATCACCATAAAAAACAAATGCTTAAAGATTTCATACGAGCCATATTCTAAGGCTCAGCTATGCGCATATTATTCTCGTGTGGCAAAACAATATCATTCTATTTCAAGTTTAAATCTACAGTTAGTGAACTATCACCAGCAGTCCAGCACTAGTACTGCACAAAAACCAGAGAGCTAAGTAAAGCAAGATTGGACTGAGACATGAGAATTGTTTTTGTGTTTACTATGAAATTGCTAGCAGCCTGCACTGCACTTGTTCGTAAATGCCGGCTACTTTTTTTCATAATGGTCTTCCCAATTACAGATCGCACTCACACAACCGGATACAGTTGATTTTCGTAAATAGGCCTACACATTTCATTACAAGATTAGACCTTGATAACTTGTCATTGCAGTAAAAGAATGTAAAAAATCTACACTAAAAATCAATAGAAAACAGTTCACTTTCAATAAAACAGGAATTGTTAGCCAAACATAAAATAGCACTAGCATAAAATTTTCTTTTTGCTGTAGAAAGCTCAAAAAATCTTTGTGCAAAAAAGAAAAAACCTGAAATATTCCGAACGTGGAAAGCAATCCACCTGAAGTCTAGAGAGTATTCACTAACCCAAAACTTTTTGAGCATTCTGAAATAAAAACATCATGACTTTAGGCTATTTAGCAACATCATAGCCAATATTAGTAATTATATTCATTACATTATAATGATCTCATAGTAAGTGAAAGCACAAGTTTATGAGTTTGGTTGCTGGTTCATGCACGATATGTTTAAACTCACACAAAATGGAAAACAAGCGAAATACTTCTTTACAAAAAACGAAAAGTATCTGCCGCTACAGGCTCAATCATCTAGTTATTTTTGTATTTATTTGCATATTTATCTTCCTATCACGAGAAAGCCATCAAAGCGTTGTAACGAGCTCGCTTAAAAGTTACCGACCACCTTCTACCACACCAACATGGGGATTCGCTCCAACTGCCCTTCCCTAAGGCACCATAAGTAAACTTGCCAGCTTGTTCTCCACACTGTCCATTTAATTCTGAGCGTCAAGCAGAGAAGCTGAAATTTGAAGTCATTGGTTTGACCCGACATGGAATCAAACCCGAGCGTACAGCTCCAGATGCAGACATTCATACCACTCAGCCATCTGAGCTGTAAAATATTGGAACCTTTTACCTTCGATTTGCACTCCACCCCATTTGAACCCTCGCCACACCGATGACCTAGTTTGTTTTGACTCAATTTATCTTACGGGCATATGGAGTATTCGTTACAATAAGCCGGCATGCAAGCAGAGGGTAACATATTTCAACTTTTTGTGGAGCCGCCCACGTCCTCACTTCGGTGAAAGTTTTCCGTTACATGAAAGAAAGAATCAGGCTGAGATCTAGTACCGGTAACCAAAATACCGGCATAGCAAATGCCATATCTTGAATGTGATAGCATACAGTGCGAAGATTGGCAAACCCAAGTTATCCACAGCAAACTAAGCACTTAGAAAAATTGCACAGATGAAATAACTGCAAAACATAGCAAACTAGATTTCAAGCAAAACATTTTGTAAAGTCAAATCCTGCAAATGTTAAACCTTACCCAAAAAATGCTTTAGCGAGGCCACTTCGCCTAGAACTCACTAACGCTGCTTAACATTGTTTCGCACCACCTGTATTTTACAGTAGACCTATTTCCTTTTTCGATTAAGCGAAACTCTGTGACAGTGATTCACTTTTAATAGTGCTGTCGCATGCCGGCGCACTATACTAATAGCGGTCATTTTTGGCGTAGTTTTTCTTCTAAATCTATATATTTAAACTCGCTGCTTTACGAAAATCCAGCGAATCAAATCTTCATTAGCCTATACTCACGGTATTACACAGAAGAGCGTAACGAGTGACGGGCCCATCCCCGCGACTTGGCGCCTGGGCAACTTGGAAATGTCGCAGCGGTGGCGAGGCTTTAGCGACAGTGTCCGATTTGATCGGCCCGGTAAGTCAACCCAACACCTCTAACGTCGATGTCACATTTCGCCAACTGCCCGGTTTATTATTATAATCTAAATCATTGCACCACGTTGGTGTCATTGACCATTTACAGAACAGCAACAAAGAGGGTTTGACATGGACCTTTCTAACCAGAACAGAAGAGTGGTAACTTGGGATCAATTGTTGCCTACCTTAAATTTATCTGAGTTGCAAAGGAATCTAAAAATTATTTCTTGCGCTGAATTCAATACCTCTGAAGTGTTTTTACGAAAATAGCAATCTTACAATCTGTGGTAAGCCTATTTAAACCCTTTCGTGTTTTAGTTAACGCTATTTTTGTATTAGGCTTAGGCTAATAGCCTACTTAAATTTTCCTATAATTTTCAGGAAATAGTTTAGTTAGGAGCAAAACTAATCAACGGTTTGTTGTCGCATTGATTTTACTTATTTAAAGTTATCGACAAAACATAGCTTTAGTTGAGTATTTTCTTGGAAGAAATTAGTTTCGACAACCACTTTTTATGGAAGGAATTGAAAAATAAAATAATCCGCAAGCTAGGCTACTAGTTTTCTCAAGTCCCTCGTAAGTGAATTCACTGCAACCTCAAACGATGCAACTTACCTGATAATTCTAACCAAAAATTACTCGGATATTCAGAATAAACAAGCTGAAATGAGCGGAAAAAAGCTGAATAACAAACATAGCAGACCTAGTAACGGATTCAAGTCAACTACCCTACGAGAATTTGGTCTTTTGCCTCAAGCAGAGTTACGAACAGGTACGTCAAGTTGGCAGATGTAACCAATTATTAGATGTTTCAAAAATTAAATTTTCATTACACTCGCGCCATTACGCCGAAGCGTGTAACGAGTGGTGGGGTTCATCTCCGCAGCTTGACGCCTGGACAACATAGCTCCGAAGAAACGATGCAGCGGTGGCGAAACTGTCCGATTTGACCGGCCGGGAATCGAACTTCAGACCTTCCGCACCGATAGTAATGTCTTTAACAACTGCGCAAGCCGCCCAGTTCAGGCAATTTGCAAATTTCTGAACTGCAGCGTGCCGATCGTGCCGGAATAGAACTTCTTTCCATCCCATATTAAACGGTGTTTGGAATAAACTACCGGTAGCTACCACAATCATGATCGCATTTAGCGCTACGGCAGGATAGCCGAAAGAAGAAGCCTTAGGCCACATTTACTCAGGGGGGCATGCATCCCCCCAACAGCCATTTTTCACAATGTTTTTGATGAATAAAATTGTCCACGATTTCAAACCTCTTAGATATAACAAAAATCCTTAGGCCTTAAGCACGCATAAATCGAAAATGTATAAACGAAATGAAACATACAAGGTGAAGGACTATTTAGAAGCAAAAAATTTGCCTTTATCATTGTTCAAAAAGCACTAAAATGTCCCTTACAGTATGAGAATTTCAAAAAATTTCCGAGGGAGCACGTTTCCGGACCCCCTAGAGCAGTTTCGGTGTTTTAATTTGCTTCAAATTAACTCCACCGGAAAAAAACGCTTAAAAAATGTCAAAACTTGCTGCCTTCCCGCCTAAAAAATTCTGGATATTCCGCTGACATGGACACATTTTCAAAAAAGGGCTTATTTACGCTCTTTTCCGGGTCCAACGTCTTTATATTTAGTTAACATTCAACCTAATTCAAAACTGCATCCCCTCACCCAAATTTTCTGGATCCGCTATTGCATTTACCCTATCCACACGTCCAATTTTCATGGGTTTAGCCAGCGGTTCTACTTTCTGCATTATAATCAATTTTTTGACTTTTTTATTAAGACATGAAAAAATTGATTATAAGGTAGGCTTACCACACGTCCTCCTCTTTACAAAAAATAATTTGTCTTCTGAGGACGCTAAAAAATGCCTAAATGTCCTTTTTTTTTGGCATTTTGAACAGCGAAAACATGTCTAATCATTGTTACACAAAAATTTTGGGAAGTTTCAGCTCAAATTACGACCAGCGGACGCGATGACCTTTTTTTTGCTCTTCACTTTGTTTTGGATGGAAAATCAGGCATCTGCGAACGTGATGACTTTTTCTTTGCTCTTCACTTGATTTTGGGCGATTGGGCAGCTGCTGACTTCAAAAAACCTATCCTCCTTTTGCGCAGTGAAAATATGGCAACCTTATTATAATGCTAAAACTTGAAGCAAGAACCGTTGGCCTAAACCCATGAAAATTGGACGTGTGGACAGGGTAAATGTGAACAGTTTCTAATAAGGTGACCAAAGAACAAAGACTTCCAGAAAATCAGCACAGTTCAACCAAGTTTGAGCAGTTGAGCGTGAATAAAGACACAGGAAGATAGCCAGCGAGTCAGAAACCCATCTTATGAAGTGATTTTGCAGGTTTAATGCTACCAAAATCAAATCTTCATTATACTCGCGATATTACACCGAATTGGGTAACGAGTGGCGGGGCATCCCCGCGGCTTAGCGCCTGGGCAACACAAAAACGTCGCAGCGGTGGCGACAATGTGCGCAATTTGACCGGCCCGGGAATCGAACCCCCGACCTCCCGCGCTGACAGCAATGCGCTGAACAACTGAGCTAACCAGCCACTTTCCAGATGAAAATATTCATGCAAAATGACACCTGGAAGTTAGCTTTTGAAGAAAGATGAAAAGACTGCTGTGTATTTTCAATTGTGTATTATAACGTCTTAAATATGCATTTGCAAAATAATAAAGTGCAAAAAACTATGGCGAGCGATGTTTTAGTCAGGCACAATTAGGCTGAAAAGCAAAAAACTAAAAGAATATGCTTCAATGCGAAAAAGCAAACAAATAATTCAGACACACAGGACAAAAAAAAAAAACAACACGAGCAAAACGAAACAGAAATGAAAACAAAAGCAGTGCATGCGACGAAGGCAACAAATGTTCAAATGGCTTCAACAAAAGTGCTCAATGATTAGAAAATAAATGGCAACACCAAGTTCATTTTGTGGAGCCCCATAATTGCTTCACCCGGGACCAATTTAGCGAAATCAAATCAACAAGCAAGAAAGCGCAAGACAGCAACAAAAAAAAAAAAAAAAAAAGCGAAATCACAATGAATAAGCCGGCAAATCAACATAAATGACTGCAGTACGAAATGATCGAATCAAAAATTATGGTAATGTATGAGGATGCACGTATGTTTACTACCGTAGGTAAGGACTTGCGGAACGTTTGCGATCAAGATTTTGAGGTAATCTTCTTAATACTAAAGCGAGTAAGCTAGTAGGTACGACACCGAATGTCTGTCTATAATGTAGTAGCATATGCTGGCGTCAGAGTTGCAAGACAAAACTATCTTTATATTTAGCTTACAGGCGCAAATCCTTTTTTTTTGCTACTTACGTTTTAGAACAAAGTTATCAACCGGGGTCAGCAGCAGTACATTACCCAGGAGGGCACAAGCGTATGACTTATTAATGGTAATTAATTGACGGCTGTAGCCAGCCGACGGCGGAAGCCACTATAAATGAATACGGACGAAAAATTTGATTACTGAGCAGGGGGCCATTGGTGTTTGAGAGTCTCTAGAAGGGGAGCCCATAAACCATGAAACCTTGAGAACTGCAGCTCTTAGAAACTATTCAAGTGCTTAATGCTTAGTGTATGTGCAAGGACAGTTGTTGGGCTAAATCTCAATCAAAATTCCTTTTAAACTTCAAAATAAGAAATATCAAAAGCTTCTACCATGTTTAATGTTTGATATTTAAAAAATCATAAAACTTAACGTGCGAATGTTAGCAATGCTTCAGAATTGAAAATTTACCATGCACCGAGTGCCGTCATCACAATAAATACTGCTTAAGCTCAGCACTGCCTAACTCCTATGTTAAACAAGATGCAATGTATTTTATCTGTGAAAGCAAAGCGTTAGCGGAGATTAAGTAAAAAAAAATCAAATCGTCATTATACTCGCGGTATTACACCGAAGTGTGTAACGAATGCCGGGATCCTCATCCGCGACTTACCACCTGGGCAACAAAGCTCAAAGAAACGTCGCAGCGGTGGCGGGTCGTCGGCGACACTGTGCCCCAGTGGCGCACCCAGGGAGGTTTGGGGGGTCAATCCCCCCCTTTTGAAACCAAACCCTTGTTTTTAAAGTGAAGTGTCCAAACTGTGTAAGTGCAGTACGTGCTGTTACTTCAAAACAACTTTGACAGAATTTGCCCCGCATCATACTGAAGTCACATCGGCTGATTGGTGTAGTAAGAGACATTGTTATCAGTGCGGGTATGGGCGGATCCAGGAGGAATGCATCCTTCCCACCAGCCATTTTCAAACATGTGTTTGATGAATATAGTAATTCCATAATTTCGAACTTTTTCGATAGCAATAAGCTTTACGCCCTAAGCACGCATAATCGAAAATGTACGAACAAAATGCATCATATTTGGTGAAACACTTAGATTTAGGGGCAAAAAATTCAAACAAAATTTGCCCAAAAATTGTTCAAAAAGTGCTAAAATTGCCACTACAGTATGTAAAACTTCAAAACTTTTCCGGAGAAGCATGCCCCCGGAACCCCGTAGAGCCTTTTTTATTCCCAATATACTTTAAAATAATTCTGCCCGAAAAAAATACGCTTGATAATATGGCAAATTTGGGTGCCGCCTCCTTAAAAAAAATTTCGTGAATACGTCGCAAACATGAAAACATTTTCATAGGGCTTCTTACGCCTTTTTTGGGTCTAAAGTCTTTGTATTTAGTTAACACTCAACTTAATTCAAAATTTCATCCCCTCCTCACCAAAATTTTCTGGATCCGCACCTGAGTGCGGGATCAACTTTTTTTTAGAACCCCCCCCCCTTTGAAATTTGCGGGGTGCGCCCCTGCTGTATCCGATTTGGCTGGCCAGAGAATCGAGCCCCACACCTTCCGCACCGATAACTACGTGTCTAACAACTGCGCTGAAGCAAAATTAATCCACAACAGTGTTTCCTTTTTAGTACGACTGGTGACAAAACAAAGTATGCGAACTGAAGCGAGCTCTATATAAAGCTGTGTCGTTCTCAATCAATCCTAATCAGCGTGACTAATGATAACACCCACTCACATGCACTACCGATTTCCCAGGGCCTAAACTCCTCCTTATGTCACGGAATGTAATTTCTTAATGGTGAAATGAAGGGTAAAAAAATTTTTTCACTAAAGGTATTAAAAATTACAACGACTTCACAATTGACAGTAAGTATTTTTAAATGTATTTAGTTAACCAAAAACAGGCCCTCAAAGTTTAAGGTGATGACGTCCTAAAAACAATATACGCATTGAACCGTGCAAGCGTTACAGCTGCAATGCTTGTCAACCAAATTTGCTTTGACTGATCTAAGGTCAAACGCCTTTCTCCTTAGTGATAATGCAGTAACACGTTGGTAAAGCCGTTAGACCTTCGACCAGCTAAAGCAAATTAGGTCGACAAGCATTGCAGCTGTAACTCTCGCAAGCCACAATGCATCAATAAAACCTTAGACTTAGAGCGTAATCAGCTTAAACATTGAACGCCTATTTTTGGTTAACTCAATATATCTATGTTTTGAATTCGCTATATTTTCAAGCACTTTTGGTGAAAAAATGATTCTAAACCCCTCATTTCCTTTCAAGTGAAATTGCGTTTGACAAAAGAAAGTTCGATAGGAACGACTATTGCGCCGCCGCGGGCAAGTAGCAAATGTTTATAAATATGTATCGTATTCACCATCTTGGTCGTCGGGAGTGTGTCCATTGTTGCGACGTGATAACTCGTTTGAGTAGGTTTCATATAAGTTGTACACATTCTGTAGCTTCTCACGGTACTGGGATTCAATTTTTTCTTGCATCTATAAAATATTCCTTTGTAAAAACAGCCAATAATGGAACTAAATTAAATTTTTAAATTGGCAACGTTACTGACTACCTGCGTTTTTCTATACGCAGAATATTTACAAGAAAGCCAAGCAAGTACCTAGTATAGTCACACACTTATCCTCCTTTCACGAGAAAACAATCAAAGAGCTTCGACGAGATCGCATAGAGATGGTAGAATCTCGCCAAGTTTGTTTCACCACGGCATAACTAGTAAACTTGCCAACTTGTTCTCCACGATGTCTCTTTTAGCGCTGAGCGTCAAGCAGGGAAACTGTAATTACCAATTTTAAAGTCATTGGTTTGACCCAACTCGGAATCTAACCCGAGCCTAGAGCACCAGACGCAGACGCTCATACCACTCGGCTATCCGAGCAGTTAAATACTAAACTGGACAAACTCACCGCTCAAAAGTACCACGATGTAAAGGTATAAATCACTAAAGACATCTTAAAATCAAAGTCAAGTTTTGGCAAAAAAATTACAAGGTAAGTGCAATAGTTTGCAAGTTTGGGAAAAATTATCAGTATCAACTTTTTTCAATAATCCACTGATCATCCAAAGATCGAACAAGCTCTCAAAATTATTTGTGGAATAGTAGGTGTAATACAAAATCAGTCAATAATGTTGCTTACGAATCATTTATTATTAAATCGATTTCGGTTAATAAACCATCTTCAGTACCTCATTCAAATAGAATAGAATTCAACCAATGACTTTAAAATATTCAAATTGATTCTATTTGAATAAGGTACTGAAGATGGTTTATTAACCGAAATCGATTTAATAATAAATGATTCGTAAGCAACATTATTGACTGATTTTGTATTACACCTACTATTCCACAAATAATATTAGAATTTTGATGCAAAATCGTCAATTACATATCTCTGGACTGCTGGCGATTCTCCTCACCACCACAATGGTTCACACTCTGAAGCTCTCAAAAGTTTTAAAACTGGTCGGCCGGCGTAATCGGCGTATTGATTAAAGCTATCGCTATCAGTGCGGGAGGTCTGGGGTTCGATTCCCGGGCCGATCAAATCGGACACAATGTTCCAAACGGCTCGTCACCGCGGCGACGTTTCTTCAGAGCTGTGTTGCCCAGGCGCTAAGCCGTGGAGATGGATCCCACCACTCGTTACACGCTTCGGTGTAATATCGCGAGTATAAGGATTTAATTTTTTGAAACAGCAAAACATTCTCACCGCTTTCTCTTCGTCTTTTATACCTAATAAAGTTTTTTCTTGCTGACTTTGCACGGCTTTTTCTCTTTCATTTTGTTTCGATAAAAGCTGAAAAAATGACCCAAATGAAAACACAGTAAATGCAATAACACATAACAAGATTCAAATGAGACATTGCCCATTCAAAACTTAATTAGCTGCTGCCGCTAAAGCGCAAGAACGCGTTGCAAGGAGTTCGATTCGAAGCAAATATTTCGTTACGAATCCGTTCCCTGTCAGCCCGACTTGTTAATAAAATGCGAAATCAGCCACTGCATTATCAACACATTTAATGTTGTATTTCAAATTGTTTTCATTTGATAACACGTTCTCTACTTAGGCTCTCGAATTTGCCGAAACTCTCATTTTCACAAAACAGCAGTTCTAAATGGTAAAATCCATAAACTCAAATCATATCCAAGGATGCAACAACGACGCTTGGACTCCTTGATTTAATTGGATTCCTACCAAACCTAGTTGTTTCGTCCTTGGATAAGATGTTTCACGATAATTATCTCTGCTTGGTGGAATCTAACAAGCAGCAAATTAAAAAAGTCAAAAGTAAAACTCAGACGGAAGAGTCGGACACGAAAACAACTCTTAAGCGAGTCTGGATTCGTATCATGTGTAGCGCATCCGTCGCTTTCTCATGACAGGAAGGTCAAAATAAAATGAAAATCTACTTGATGCGCTCACTCACATTTGATCGGTATCTCACACATTCATTGATGTGCGCGTCATTGATATCTTTCTTCTTGCTCTCTAGCTCCTCTCGTGACAAGCCAGGAGATAAAAGTTTTATTTTTCTTTCTTTTTCTGCGTCTTTTCTTTTCTGTACGTTTGTTTGTTCCCTATAACAGAACATAAATTGAGTTAGTCCATCCACAAGTCCAAGTTTCTTGCTTCTACTTTTTGCATCACAATCATCTTTTCGACGTCATAATTAAAAAAGTGATTATTTTAACCGCAACTATGACATAAGCAACTACAAGCAAATAATTTTAACACGAGGTTTTAAGTTTTAATTTTAATTTTAATATTTAGATACCTTCTGATGATTCGTTAGGGTGAAACAGTCTGTAGAGGTTCTTTTCGTGTTTTGTTACATTAAGTAACTATGACACATTTAACTATACACAGCTGAAAAAAATTGGTACGGAGAACAACCATATCGCTACTCACTTGGAAGCTAATTCTTTTAATTTGTTTAATTCAATTTTCTGGTGGTCTCTGATAATCGCTTCAAATTTCTTTAAAAACTGATAAAATAATACAAAATTATACGTCATATTTACGAAGCTGTAGCTTTGAAACAGACAGAAATATGCAAAAAACTTGAAGGGCAATATTATAAAAATAAATAATAAAAAATTATTATATCACAAATTACGTTTCTCGTTTTCTAAAAAAAATCTCAATCTAGAAGCAGGGCCGCGATCTCTGCTCGCTGGACCCAGTCAGTTTTGTCGAACTTGAGCAAGAAAAAACAAAATTCCTGAATTCGAAAATAGTTGAATGAGTGTTGAACTTATCCGAAACTTGACAAAATGCTTGAACTCAGCATAAACTCGCTGGAAATTACTGAACTTGAGCTCACAAAATCGAAGAACTTCAACTCAGCTAGCAAATTAGCGAACTGGAGCTTGATTAAAAACGCGTGCGAGTCGCCAGCTCTCTCTACACGATGATAATAATGATTTTAGCATGAGCAAAAACTGATATTGGGGAACGAAAAACCCCCAAGAAAAGAAAACATCGGCCACGAGTTGAGGGACCTCAAAAATTGACATGTCAAAGCAGGGGGGTAGCGAGAAATGGGGGGGGGCTACAAAAACCATCAATAAACTCTGGCATATTTCAGTCACTAAACAACTTGTTCTTTTTTCACTACAAGTCAAAGTCAAAAGAGGAGGCATGACTTAATGCCTCCCTAAACACGCTACTGCGTCATCTTACGTGCGTGATTTCGCCGAGCTGGGCATCTTTTTCTTCGAGGTAGTGAATGCTGAGCAGTTTGATCAACTCTTCTTTCTTGTCCTCGTCTGTTTGAGCTGGACTCATGTTCACCAGGTTATCTGCAAAGTTTTCAGTTGGATCAATGCTAGCTGGTACAAACAGATTATAAAGATAACAACTAGACATGATTCACAAAATGCAGCAACTAAAATCCGGGCTATATCGAATTTGAGCCTGACATAACTCATCAATCATTTCTCAGTTGACCGGCTAATCGACGCAGAGGCTACAAAACATCGCTATATCAGTGCGGGAGGTCTTGGAATCGATTACCGGCCCGCTCAAATTGGAGACAGTGTCGCTAACGACTCGCCACGGCTGCGATGTTTCCTCGGAGCTGTGTAGCCCAGTAGCCCAGGCGCTGAGCCGCGGAGATGGTTCTCGCCACTCGTTACACGCTGTGGCGCAGTACCGCGAGCATAATCATGATTTGATTTTTGTATCTCTATCCACCATCCACAAACTTACCTTTCTTCTTGTTGTTGTAAACTTTCTTGAAAGCATCCAACACAGAAGGTCGACGAATGTTACCAAACATTATATTGTAACTCTGTTCAAATTCCTGCAGATCAAATTCATATTAATTTGCACAAGTTTATCACAATATCTTATCAATAATTTCAAAAATATTAACAATGCATCACCAAATTCGCGATATTGAAATTACATGGAACAGCTGTGGATTTTGAAAATGTACGTCACCTCTCTATGTTTCTTTTTTAATTTATTGATTTGATCTTCTTGTTTCTTTTCCAGTTTTTTATAAGCTTTTCCCAGTTTCAGATCTTCGATCGTTTGTGGTTCGAATCTCTCCACTGAAAAGTGAACCATTTTTATTTTTAGACACTTTTATCAACACGAGCTCGACAGTTTTCAGCAGAACAGTAAAAAGACCAGCTAACGACTCGTTAGTGGGTCTCTTTGCGATTCCTTCCGTCTCTATAAAACCACTTACAGTATGCAGCAACGTCTCCTTTATCATCCGGACTTTCGCTGTGATTTAGGTCTCCTCCAAACTTGGAGTGATCGTTCGGACTTGAAACTTTCTTATTTGCCGGCTAAAATTTTACACAAGTAATTTTGCGAGTTGCAGTTTGGGAGTCTAGCAGTTCACACAACCAAGCTAGTGTTTTTTCATATATTCAAATTTAACAAGGTCCCAGAGTCGCAAGCCACTATATTCTTCAGTGTAGCCTAGATGCAAAAACTTTCTATAACGAATTCAGCGATATCTCTTAGACCAAATGCAAACATTTCATGGCTTTACGCATATTCCTCAGCTAACAACTCTTGTGAGCCCGATTGAAACGCTTAATATCTCTTTCGGATAGCTCTGTTGTTCAACAGACCGTTATCGGTGCGGGAGATCTGGGGTTCGATTCCAGGGCTGTTCAAATCGGACACAGTCGCCAACGACTCGTCACCGCTGCGATGTTTCTTCAGAGATGTGTCGCCAAGGCTTAGCCGCGGAGATGCGCCCCGCCGCTCGCAACACGCTTCGGCGTAATACCGCGAGTATAATGAAGATTTGATTTTTTTAAATATTTGCGTCAAAATCTCAATTAGTTGAAGTGTCTACCTTTGCTCTTTTATTGTCTCCTTTCGGAGTTGAGAAGCCAGCAGGGATGTTGATCGGATTCCGATCATCCAACTGTAATCTCTCCTCATTATCCAACAACATTTTGAGAGCTTTCTCTCTCGCTTCTCTCTCTTTTTTCTCTTGATCTTTCTTTTTCAAATATGTGATTGGATTAGCCAGCCAATCAGCAAGATCTGAATATTGATTGATTGATATTTATTATTTTGCGAGTAGCCTAACCAAGCAAAACAACACATAGACAAAAACAAAAAAAATGCATTAATGAATAAATAAATAGAACCATCAGCAGTTTTGATACTCGCAGGGAGACTGCGAATGACCGGTTAAGGTCTTCTAGTCAAGCAGCAACCCATTAAAGACGCTGGTATATAGCGTCGGAAAAAAAAATTATAAAATTGCCCGAGAAGTTTGTATGTGAGCGTTTTCCTCATATACCTCACTCCAAATTTATAAGCAGTTGTTAAAAAGAATCTTTTTGTAATTAAATTTAAATTTAGAATAGGAATAATTTCTCAAATTACAAGGCATAGAATTCCAGATTTTCACTTCTTGATACTGAAATGAATTTTGACATCTGCAGGTTGAAAATTTAGGAAAATAAAGATTATTGTGCACTACTGATCGAGTGTTGCAACTATGAATATTTGATACTTTGTTGAAGAATGCAGTAAAGGAAGAGGGTAGGGTTTGCTAAGAGTGCTGGTGCATAATTTTTGCTATTTCAAAATCATATAGTTCAGAAATTTTCAAGATTCCTAAATTATGAAGTTTGGGCGTGATTGGGGATTGTATGTCCCAATTGGTAATTATTCTAATGATCTTGTTTTCAAGCCTCTGTAATTTGACTAAGCACGAAGAAAATGTACTACCCGAGACAGTGAGACCAAATACTAAATGAAAGTGAACAAGTGAATGATTAAGAACTACCGAAGAAGACGTTGGGAAAATATAACGCAGTTTGCTTGAAATTCCTACAGGTCTCGAGATTTTTGAGGTGATCTTGTCAATGTATGTTTTACAATTTAATTTGCTGTCTACAGTTATACCTAAGTACTTATGGGGGTTATAGCACAAGATTAGCGAATTATTGTAAGACAAATTTATGAGGGGTATACGAGTATTAAATTTTGGAGAAATGATTTTGGCAGTCGATTTTTGAAGATGTATTTGTAATTTGTTCGCTATGCATCATTTGTTAAGATTTTGAAGCTCTGTGTTAGAATTTAATTCAAGATCCGAGAGAGACGAATTTCTGAGAATTAGACAAGTGTCGTCGGCGAACAGCCGGGGTTTGCAGGTAATGGCGTCACAAAGGTCGTTTACATAAACAAGGTAAAGCAGAGGCCCAAGAATAAATCCCTGTGGTACACCTATTCTGATGGGGATTGGTAGAAGAGGGGCAGGTACTAATGCTCACATATTGCTTACGTTCAGTGAGGTAGCTTTCTATCAATGAGTGAGCAGGGCCCCGAACTTCATAATGAAAAAGTTTTTTTAGGAGTATTTTATGTGACACCGTGTCAAAGGCTTTTTGAAAGTCCATTAACAATAAAGCCGAGTATTTCCTTTCTTGAATTGAGTCATAGCAATCGCTGGTGACGTCTAACAATGCATGTACGACGGAGCGATTCTTTCTGAAACCGTATTGGTGATTGTACAAACCATGTTGCTTGTCAAAAAATTTCAGAAAACGCATTTTTATAAGTTTTTCATGGACTTTGGATAAACAAGGGAAGAAAGAGATTGGTCGATAGTTGTTAACTAGTTGTTTATTACCAGAATGGAATAACTTTGGCAGTTTTAAATATTTGAGGAAAACATCCCAATAAATTTCATTGGTTAAAAATAGTTCAAAAAAGAAAAAAAGCTTGAACTCGAGATTCTACAGTAATAGTATAATGTATATCATTAAAAACTTGTATAAAAACTTGTGTATTTTTCTCTTCTCTAAAGGGGAACTGAAGTGTTAAATTATTTTTTCTCCAAAAGTGTTAAAAAATACAAAGAATTTAAAACTGACAGCAAAAATTTCTAAATGTATGTACTTGACCAAAAATAGGCGTTCAAGGTTTAAGTTGATGACGTACTAAGAAACAATTTACGCATTGAGGCCTGCAAGAGTTACAGCTGGAACACTCAATTGCTCATCCGCAAAAAGGCTGTGACTGATCAGTGATTAAAGGTCAAACGCCGTTTTCCTTAGTGATAATGCAGTAAAGCTTAAGAAAAGGCGTTTGACGTATGACCAGTCCAAGCGATTGGAGGTAGGGATTGCAACTTTAACTATTGCACGCTTCAAAGCGCAAATAAAACCCCAAGTACGTCATCAGGTTCAACTTTGAACGCCTATCGTTGGTTAACTAAATGGATTTAAAAAATTTTACCATTAGTCCTGAATTTGTTAAATTTTTTAACACCTTTTACACTTCAGTTTCTCTTTAAGCTAGGGAGCGGCCTTTAAAATCATTTAGTAAGCCCACAGGTTCCTACAACTACAAGAAAAGTGATTTTCACATTGACTCCTACCTTTATGAACTTCGGGGACAAAATCTTTTACTTGAAACTGAACAAAGAGCGAAGCCATTGTAAGAGGCTGGTTGCCTTCATTACGTAATGTGATGTATCTACAAAAACACTTTGGGTTATTTTTAAAGCGAGGAACTAGGAGTTTATCGGTAGATTAAAGAAAACTGTCAAATGCGATCGGCTCTAGCTGAGAATCGAACCCGTCACATAGGATCTGTAACCTGCGCGCCGTACCGCTTGGCTATGTTCACAAGTAGCACAAGCAATAGTATTCAGCACCAGCAGCGTATCAAACCCGTCACAAACCCACTCGCGAGATCGCTAACTCAAGCCGCTGACGATATGCGGTTCAGGTATTTGTGATAACTGTCCGTGGATATCACAGTATATAAACATACCAAACCCAAATGGAATAGCGAGCAGACAAGAAGGAAACCAACCAGGCGATTAATTAAACGCAGCATAAACAAGTTGAAAATTGGATAAAAAAATTTGCCGACAAAAATCAAACCTCCATTATACTCGCGGTATCACGCCGAAGCGTGTAACGAGTGACGGGGTTCATCTCCGAGGCTTAGCACTTGGACAACACCTGCGAAGAAACATCGCAGCGGTGGGCAACACTGTGTGACTGGTCAGGGCATTGAACCCCAGATCTCTCGCGCCGTCTGCAATATCTGGAAGTCTTAACAAAATGAAAGCGAAGACAAAACCTACCTTAAAGAGGAAAAATAAAGCCGCTGTAAATCTCAAAACTGGACGTTTCGACAACATAAATTCAGCTGTCATCATCAGCAGTGTATGCAAGGCAGTACAAAACTGTAAGATTTTAAGTTTAAGTTATTTAAGTTCTTACAGTTTTGTACTGCCTTGCATACATTGCTGATGATGACAGCTGAATTTATGTTGTCGAAACGTCCAGTTTTGAGATTTACAGCGGCTTTACTTTTCCTCTTTAAGCTATTTTCGTCCCATATTTATTGTAAAACCTGCCTGTTTTTCACACAGATAATGACAAAGAGTTACTAACCTGTACCCTGGTTTGAGACCTTCAACCTTGAGGAAACGATAACCGACCAAGTTATTGCTCGTGTCCATCACTGCCACTCGAAGAATTGCTAAGCTTGGCAGCACGATCTACATATAGGATTCGATCAAAACAAAAACCTCTTTAAGGAGGAAAAGTTTAACCGCAGTAAATGCTAAAACTGGACGTTTCGACAACATAGAGTCAGCTGTCATCATCAGCAGTGTAGGCAAGGCAGTGCAAAACTGAAAGAACTAAAATGTACAGTTTTGTACTGCCTTGCTTACACTGTTCATGATGACAGCTGAATCTATGTGGTCGAAACGTCCAGTTTCAAGAAATATTTTTTTCAGTTTTAGAGCTTCAGGTTTTCAGTCTTAAGAAAACTCTTTGTTTTTCAAAGTATATTCAAGTTCGTATTTTTCTTCATTTATGCAAATGCTGTTTCGTTTGATATTAGAAATTAAAACTAATGCCATGCCCTTTAAAAAAGTCGCGCTACTTACAGTCTAAACTGCCTCCTTACCTTTTTAAACGTGAAATCCGGGGAATTATAAAAAGGATTAATTGAATTTCCATCGACAGTTTTTGTTTTGAATTGTCGTCTTAGCGTGTCGTTTGGTAATCCAAACATGTCAACTTCCACGTAGGTGTTGAGTTTTTGCTGGGACAAAAACTGGCCCGAAATTACCTAAAATAAAAATGAGCACACTGGTAAATCGTCCGGCCAGTCTTAGTAGTGCTTAAACACATCGCTACCGGGGTTCGATTCCCGGGTCTGTCAAATCGGGTACAGTGTCGCCTACAGTTCGCCACCACTGCGACGTTTTTTCGGAGCTGTGTTGCCCAGGCGCTAAGCCACGAAGATGGACTCCGGTACTCGTTACACGCTTCGGCGTAATACCGCGAGTATAATGAAGATTTGGTTTATTTGTAATCGAAAAAAACACTGTAACATGAAGAACCACTACGTCATAGCTGCAGACGCGATTGTTTGCCTGTTCAGTAAAAATAAAGTTTAAAGCAACGGATTTCACACTGGGGATGGGGTCCGCAAAGCAGTCGCAGGGGGACAGCGAAGAGATTGTGCATTTTTGATTTGGTATTGATATAGCCTGTGTCAAATGAAAGCCTTGCAAATATTCCCATAGCATTGAACAATGCACGTAAGTTTGATAAATGAGTTTTGCTTCTTTTTCCTGCATGCTGGTCTGATACACATGACATTCTATGTTAAACATCGTCACAGTTAGGCCAACTTTCCCCTGCTGCTGAAACAGAATTAGTCTTAAAATTTGCGGGGGACCGAGAGTGATTGAAAAAATTTTGAAAGGAACGAAAAGCAAATTTTTAAAAACATTTAAATGACTAACCCGTATGGTGAGAGTGCTAGCAACAACCCCATCCATAGATTTTGCAAACGGATCAAACATCCGATCTTTTTTCCGCATGTACTCCGGTTTTAGCAGTATTCCAGTCGAACCATTAAATTCAAATAAACTCAGATTCAATTGCATTGGTAAATCTGTAAATAACTAAGCCATTACAATTTTAAAATATCGCAACCATTGTTATAATTGCAGCGGTATAGACAACCCAAAAGAAAAAGAAAGTTTAAAAAACGAAAAAAGAGAAAATAACCAAAACCAATCAATAAAAGTGAGTAGTAAATCTGGGTGGCTAAAATCGTTGAGATTATAATTAATCGGTCGGTTGATGTAAAACTGCGAACCTCAAACTGATACGAAATTGACCCTAAGCAAAAACTGCTTCAAATTTTGATAATGAAACCGATCGGTTGACATAGTGGTTATAGACACCGCTAACAGCACGAAAGGTTTCCGAGTTCGATTCCCAGGCCGGTCAAATCGTACACAGTCGCCAACGGCTTACCACCGCTGCGATGGATCCCGCCACTCGTTACACGCTTCGGTGTAATATCGCGAATAATGATGAAGATTTGATTTAGTAGAGAAATACTCGCCTAAAACTTGGAAGTTTAAAGCGACGAACTGGCAGCCAACATTCCAAAAAACTTGTGGTAGGTAGTTGGATGAATCGACCCTTGCACCTTTCGGATAAATTCTACTAGTCTGTCGGCGATTGTAGCGGACGAATTCGAAAGGAGACATCGCCACAAGACGAAGAGCTGCCGACTCAGTGAAAGATGAAATTTCATTCGAACGATTTTTCTTTTCAGAAAGCTCAAAATGCTTAAATCTAAAACAACAAACATTAAACCTATAATGTTCCATATTGACCGTTCACATTGCTACGCTACGATGTTACAATATACTGTACACTGGTGGCTGATCCTATACCTTACCAAATTAAACTCGTTTTGGTGGTGGATTTACGCAAGTGCACCAGTATACGAAATCACATATTGCGCTGTCATGACTGCTTCTAAGAATGAAGGCGAAAAGGCATTTTATCATAACTACAAAGCCATTGGTATTATTACATATGTCACTATCCACTCATTATTATGTCTACTGGCAACAGTCTTGCCATGTAAATCATTTAATGACCATTTTTTTCTTCAAACCTATCACAACATTATAGTCGTTTTTACCAGCGCAAATTTCCCATTTTATCTGCTATTAACTTTACTGTTTCCACTGTAACGGTTTTTGTTAATTTTTGTAAAGCACTTTTGACCTGAATTTCCGTTAGGAAATTCTGTACAAATGTATTATCATTATTATGGAAACATTTACTTGAGGTTACAGAGCAGACTAAAAGCAATGAAAAAGCAAAAAAAGAAGTTAAGCCATTAATCAAAATAAAATATACTTCCTGCGAGCTAAATGAGCTGCTCTTATTGTAGTAATTTAAAATGGCATCAGGGTTAGGATTAAGCGTATCACTATCGGTGCGGTTGGTCTGGGGTTCGAGTCCCTGGTCGGTAAAATTGGACACAATGTAGCCAACGGCTCGCCATCGCTACGATGTTTCTTCGGAGCTGTGTTGCCCAGGCGCTAAGCCGCGGAGATGGATCCGCCTGTCGTTACATGCTTCGGGGTAATCCCGCGAGTGTGATAAAGGTTTGATTATGACAAGTATTCTTACCTGACAGGTTGAATGTAGTTTACCAATGACGACATAGCCTCATATGCTTTTGATTCTTTCGATGCAGTCCCACAATCATCCTGATTTTCTTGAAATTCTTCTGTGGTGATCTGGCCTTCATCTTCGCTATCATCGTTATCTTCATCTGCATAAAACTTAAACATTGATACAAAGGCCGATGTAGTGGTTAAAGGCGCCTTTACCTATACGCGACACGCGATGACGCGACTAAAGTTATGATGTAAGTAAATGTAGAAGGATTTGGCAGGTTTTCGCGTGATCGGTGAACAGTAAAACAAACAAGGTGCGAAAAATTTTTGTCGCGTGCCGATTGTCGGTAAACGCGAATAAAACATCGCTATTAGTGCGGGAGGTCCGGGGTTTAATTCCAGGGCCAGTCAAATTGGACACAGCGTCGGCAACGGCTCGACATCGCTGTGATGTTTCTTCGGAGCAGTGTTCGGCGTAATACTGCGGGTATAACGAAGATTTTTTGATTGATACAAAGGCATGCGAAATGGGTGCTTTAGTGTACACATTGTTGCGATACACATTGCGCAAGCCATTCTAAAAATATTGCCCATCGCAAATATCAGTGACAGAATGCTGCTAGTGAACAAACAACACACATGCACTAAACCCTTCGCACTTGCCGCACCTGGCGGGGAAGCTGACAATACTGTTTCAAAAATCTTTCTAGTCACCTGGCTAGAATCAAAACCATAGGCTTTCGACTATGAACTGGTAGCACTATAATGAGCGGCTGGCTTATACCAAATCATAATTAATTGAATGTGACAAGTTATTTCGATTCTTGTTTTGTGGCTACGTCGCTGGCGACTGGCGAGCAATTAACATGACAATCAGAATCTTACGCACCAGAACTAAAATAATATTCAGACGAAATGAATTTATAAAAAACTCTTTCCAACCTTTATTTTCCTTCCCACTTTCATTATCCGGTTGTTCTTTGTTGTTTTTATCAAATTCCTCTTCATCTTTGATTAGAGGAGCGTCCTCTTTCTCTGCTTCTTCAGTTACAGTTTCAAGTGGTTCAGTTTCCGGCTTCGTAAGAACTGAGCAAAGATAAGGAACATGAATGAACTTGAATATATGTTGGTTCGTTCGTTTTAGTTAGCGAGTGAGATGAAAACTCAAATCTTCATTACACTCGCAGTATTACGCCGAAGCGAGTAATGAGTGGCGGGGTCCCACTGGCGACTTGGCGCCTGGACAACACAGCTACGAAGAAACGTCGCGGCGGTGGCAAGGGGTTGGGACAGTGTTAAATGTGACCGGCTCGTAAAGCAAACCCAGAACCTTTAGTGCTAAGAGTGATGTCTTGAACCATTACGCCTACAGCATTGGATTTTAATCCTTTCATGAAAAAGAAGCAAAAACGCTCCAACCAGGTCATTTGCAACTTGCCAGCAACCTGTTTACCGCCCCGAGGAAGGTAAATCGCGTTACGTGCCTCTACCAACAACTTAATAAGTGAACTCGGCTTTTAAATTCTGTGGTTCCCATACTACAGTCACTGTTATTTTACAACACTCAAAAGCAATACTAAAAATCCGCTAATTATTCAAAAAATCAACCTTTTTCCGAAAGGATTTTTGTACAAAATTCAGTCAAGTTAGTATAAAAGTAAAACATGCCCTTTTTTAACCAAAAAATTATGAAACATGCTCTTGTATGATTATGACGTAAAAATAAACCTTTGCTCGTGACGTCATCAGGTGATTTTGTTTCGTCATCAGCAAATATGGTGCTGCTGATGGTCGGAGTTGAGAGGGATTTAGGAGGCAGTTTTCCGTCACTCCGCCGGATTTTTTGCGGGCTGTCTCCTTCTTCTGCGCTGGAGGATTTGGCCGCTAGAGGTGATATTAAGGGTTTTCGAGTTCCGGTTGATGATTGGCTTCGGGTATTAGACCGCTGGGTTTTCCCCGATATCGAATTTACCGAGCTGGTGGACGAGGTACGGTGGTGCTCAGGCGATCCGTTTTGCAAGAGCGATTCTGTTTGAACCGAGCCCCGTTTTTTCAAATCTTAAATAAGATGATCACATGAAGAACAAAAAACTGTGACGTTATTATACAAACACTGAATTACATGCAGCACAAACAAAAAAACGTAAGCGCCTTCTTTTCATTTACAATCACTCTGTCCACATGTTCAAATTTGGTGGGTTTTAGTTTCTGCATCATAATCAATTTTATGATGTCATAATTACAAAAAGTGATTACATCAAAAAAATTGATGATGCAGAAACCAGAAGCAAAAACCGCGCGAAGTGCACGAAAATTGAACATGTAGACTGCGCAAATAAACACTGACATTTCTGTGACTTGGAACTACAAAAGCCAACTCAACTGAAGTTGTTATGACTGTGATAAGCAATTGTGCATGCATCAAAATAAAGTGATTCATAAAAATAACAGTTGACCAAGTCAAATAGCAAAATAAACAAGTTCACGAATGATTGATTACTAAATTATAGTTTAAAGCAAAAAATCATGAGCAATCACAATACACAAAAACTTCTCATTTCATTTTAATTGTAATTTGATAGTAAATGTCACCGGACAGATATGGGAGCTAGATACAAAAATGGCGATATTCACGCAAACGGTGGAATATCGTTTTGTGTTAATGTCAGGTGCCCATTGTCCAAATTACACCTCTAGAAACCCAAAACACACCTGTAATATCCTAAAATAAACCCGTAGGGATCCCGATATTACAAATCTTCCGTGGGGACTAATGTAACCTTTTCATGGTTTTCAATCACTCAACGTGTAATTTTAAATACAAAAAAGAAAATTGAGATTTGGTAAATTGAAGATATAAATCAATATCATTACTACACTGAGCATGACGAACTTACTATTCGCATGTTCTTTCTGTTTCTTATTCTTTATAATGATTTTATAAAGCAGGTCTTTAGGGGAGGGTAGCATTTCTCCCGGTTTGATCTAAAAAATTTGAAAACATTGATAAATCATGCGAAGAAAATACACAAGCAATAACAGGACAATAAAAAAAAAATCAAATCTTCATCATACTCGCGGCAGCGCCTGGGCGACATTGCTCCGAAGAGACATCGCTGCGGAGGCGAGCCGTTGGCAACGCTGTGTCCAGTTAGACCTGCCCCGGAATCGAACCCAGACATCCCGCGTCGATGGCAGTGTCTCTAACCAGAACATCAAGAACCTCGACGCTATTTTCAACGTTACTTGAAACACCAACATCTTCGAGAATACGATAAATGGCTGAGATTTGTTTATGAAGTAACTCAGGTGTTTCCAGAGCATTGAAATGCAAAATAAACAATCCACTGAGAATATTATGACCTAAATCGCGTACAAATAAAAGCTATCCAAAATATGCGATCAGTTCCAGTCTTGAATCGAACATCACGATCTTTGACCAACGCAAGGCCACACAAAACTACATAAAGAGTGTCTTCCTCTGGAACTATGGACTCGGGTTTGATTCCGAGTCGGGTCGAACCAATGACTGCAAAATTGGCATTCACAGTTTTCCTGCTTGGCGCTTAGTATAAGGGACAGAGCGGACTTGTTTACTTGTTCAACTGTTGGGAAAAGCAATTAGCGGGATCGCCCCATCTTGGTGTAGTAAGCAGGAGCTGGTAACTCCTTAAACGGGCTCGTTATGGAGCTTTGATCGCATTCTCGTCATAGGAGAATAAACATGCAAAAATAAACTTCTTACTGTACTAACCACTATCTTACTTACCGGGTGGCTTTCCAGCGGTTCTATCAACAACTTTTCCTTGAAAATGTCGCGGCAATACTGCGCCATCAGTGCTTGCTGCGTAGCACTAAATTTATGACCATGAAATCAGTTTCGGTACAAAACCACAGATCGCAAACATCAAAGTCTATTTGTACAAACGAATCCACAACTAGCAGCAACCAGAATTAAGTTAAATCACATTATGAGACAGAGATATCTGAACAGAAGTCGGGTAGCCAGTTGTAAAAGCGCTAACAAGGCAGATCATTTACAGTTGTTCATAACTGAGCACAACTTTCGACTCAATGCTTGATAAAACAAAAGGATGAAGCCACCGAACCAGTTCTTCGGAAGCAGACCATCTAAAAACGCCTCTTACCGACAAACCAATCAAGGTGCAAAAAAACAGCATGACGAAAGCAATAGCATTGCAATTCAAGCAGAACTAGACCTAGTAATCACAACCTACCTTTCAACGTGGTTTTCGAATGACAAAATAACAGGGTAGGAAGAAGTTTTAAAAGCGCTTTCATTGATTGCTTCGATCACATCTTTAAAGGGGACAGGTTGGCACCAAGTAAAGCCGTGGTTGATGATTGGTCCACTCTCACTTTCCCAGCAATCAAGTTCAACGCACCTGCAACCACTGAGCAAAACCTGACGATACATCTCAGCTGTAGACCGACTGCGGTACTGGGTGCCTGTCAATGTACAAAATTTAAAAATCAAGTTGGCGTAGCGAAAGACATTACCAACGGCGCCGGAAGTGTTCGATACCCGGGCCGGGCAAATCGGACACTATCGGCGAAAGCTCGCCGATGTTCCTGTGCTGTCCAGGCGCTAACGTGGAGAATAGTCCCTGCCACTCGTTACATGCTTCGGCGTAATACCGCGAGTATAATGAAGATTTGATTTTGTTATGATCTTCATTATACTCGCGTTTATACGCCGAAGCCTGCAACGAGTGACAGGGTCCATCTCTTCGGCTTAGCGCCTGGGTAAAACAGCTCCGAAGAAACGTCGCAGCAGTGGCGAGCTGTTGGCGACACTGTGTTGATTTGACCGGGCAAGTAATAGAATTCCGGACCTAAGGCAGAGATAGCGATGTCATTGCTACCACACCGCAGTCAGTTCACCCAAATTCAGTCTCAGTAATTCAGAAAAACTTAACTAACGTCTCTATTATTCGATTACCAGGAATTTTTTGTTGAATAAGACCGCAAATAAAGCTTTGAGCAGAAAGTCAGTAACACTTGAAATATGCAAGCAACTACAAGCCAAATAGCACTTAAAATTCGGAATACATTAAACACGGGACGAAAACTGCTTATGCAAAAAAAATTAAATCACAGTAATTTTTGAAACTGGACGTTTCGACAACAAAGATTTAGCTATTATCGGCAGCAGTGTAAGCAAATAAGTAAGCAAGCCAGTACAGAACCAAAAGTTCGGTTTTGCACCGCTTTGCTTACACTGCTGATGATGACATCTGAATCTATGTTGTCGAAACGTACAGTTCTAAGAATTACTGTGCTATATTTTTCCTCCCTATACGCTTAAAACTGCTTTTACAAATCATTGGAGTTTGCTCAGAACAAATTTCTCGCATTCACAGAACGCTAAAATTCATTTCCAATAAAAACCACGAACTTTGTAAGTAATTAAATTTAAAAACTAAAATAGTTATTACTATGAAGGCAATCCAGCGATAAATCATATTACATTTCAACCAACCTGTTTTGCATAAGAAAAACAACAAACGTTAACAATGTTAAAGTCTTTTTATCAATGTAAAAAGCAGTCAAGGGTGCTTTATCTTCGTAATATAAGACGCAAGAGAAAAAATTAAATCTTCATTAAACTCGCGATATTACACCCAAGCGTATAACGAGAGGCGGGATCAATCTCCGCCGCTTAGTGTCTGCGCAACACAGCTCCGAAGAAGCGTCGCAGCGGTGGCGAGCCGTTATCGACTCTTGCCCGCTTTGACAGGCCCGGAATCGAACCACAGACCTCCCGCACACATTTCACAAGCACGGTATTTACAAAAAACAGCACTTGCTTTCTGCTTATCGCTGACAGTGCTTTTCCACAGAGCGTCTGGCGATATGACTTACCTGTGAGATAAGTGTTGTGAGAAGAATTAATAAAATAATGAGACAGAGGCAACGATAAGTTCTGATGTTCGGCGTAATATTCAATATCAGTAACAAGGCTGTCATCTGATTGTAGATAAGCATCAAGACCTTCTTGCGTGAGCAAGCCTAGAATGGAAAATATCAGATAAACGTCTCGAAGCTTCTAAAAACCATAATGTCCACCTCATAAGCTCTGATTGGTCAAATCTTCATGATACTCTTAGTATTACGCCGAAGCGTGTAACGAGTGGCGGGGTCCATCTCCGCTGCTTGACGCCAGGGCAGTATAGAAACTTCGCAAAGAAGGCGAGCCGCTGATGACAGTGTCCGATTTGACCGGCCCAGGAATTGAACGCAAGAGCTTCCGCGCCGATAGAGATGTCTACAACCAGTGAGGCAATCGGTTGGTGTCGCCTTAACTGGTGAACTACACAAATCATTTATAAAGTCAACGGTGGTGCATATTCTGCTGGAATAAAAAAAAATTTGACACGTGCTTGCTTTCCATAAAGATTCAAATTAAACATAGGGATTTTAAACTCAAGTACGACTTGGCTTGTGACATCATTTCTCAATTACCCGCCTTAAAACAGCAAATAGTCGGACAGTGCAACCAATCGGAACCAGCCTTAACACAAAGATCCTTACTAAAACGATTAACAACAAGAATGTTTTTAGCACAAAAATTTGACTTTTTTAGGAGCATCTTCGGTGCGGTGTAGGACCCGGAGCAGCGTAAAAATATGACCATTTACGACCACGTACAACTGGGGTTATTTTCAAATCATATTGAACTGGAAATTGAACAGTAATTGAGGAAGACTGCGAAGTGAACTTGCGCTCTTCGAGTCAACAGCCACCTGGTATAACGGAATATGCCAAATGCGCTCGTCCCCAGCCGTGAATCGAACCCATCACGCAGGATCTGCAACCTGCGCGGTATTGCTAGGTCATGTCGCTGACGGCGAACTAAACGACATTTCCACGAGCAAACGCCAAGGTCAAGACCCAATTCCCAATTGTGCTGTATCCTGTCATGGGCATTATTAATTTCATTGTTTTTTTCGAAGAAAGGTAGGCCCAAGTTTTCATGATACGATCATCTGATGATCAGGGTGCAGAACATATAGTAATTACACCAGTAGCCTACAGCTTTCATGCAGTGGTTCTATTGTGAAAAATCAAGCATGATATAGAAGCATGAAGTGAAACTTCATTCACCCTATTCCAACTTTCGATATCATTTCCTACATTGAACAATAAAATACCACACACTGATGTCCAACGTTCCCTCTAACTTTTTGTAGTCTTTGTGCACAGAAACTTCGGCGAGTGCGCACTTTTTAGAAATGACTAACGTTTGTGCAAAAACCCATGAATAAATTGAATATGCCAGCTATTAAAAACAAGTCGCGCAACTTCTCTTGGTTATGTTACTGCTGGTACATTTTTCGCTCACGGTAGGCGGTACATTATGCGTAGAAATGCGTTCTTTTAGCAGGTCCAAGAACAATATTTTCTTCAACTTGCCAACCGAGAACATTGCTTCATCATGATATGTCTGTGCGCAGAATATTTATGCGTGTGCGCAGCCTCTGAAAGCCGTGTGCGCGCGCACACGCGCACAGCTTAGAGGGAACACTGCTGATGTCTAATCTTCTGTACAGCAAGCGCTCGTTTACCAGAAAACGGTTTTACAAAGGGAAAATGCGAGGCTGTAAGCTCCGGAAGAGCTCGAGATTCGGATTTGGGGCTAGAACTACAAGTTTGCTAGATCCTAGGTAAGATCTCTATATAGTATCTACATTTCAATGAAAATTAGGTAGAGCAAAAGCAACAATACCAAGCATTTTGTGAGGATCAAAAAATAAGCCATTTCTTATAAATTTTAAGTGGTACAGTACATTTCTAACGCTTAGCCTTACTTTACATCAGGAGTAGGGGACTTGCACAACAGCGCGGGCCACATTAATTACATAATATTTCGAGCGGGCCAAGACATCATTTTTTCAAATCCACATAAAAACCCATAGTTACGTTACAAATTTATCGAATATTAATGGCAAAATTATTTTTTACTGCTAAATCAAAGACTATTTGGTGCGTTTTACGACACAAATATAGCAAATAGTTGAGAATGTACTGCAGTCGCCCAGAGAGTTTAACGAATTCGACAATCTGCTGCACTCCACTACTTCTAACGCGGGCCGCATTGAAAAAATAGCTGCATGTGTACCACGGGCCGCAGGTTCCCTACCAATGCTTTAAACCTGGCGCAAAAATATTTCACCCACCTTTTTGTCCAAACATAGCATTAGGTTCATACGATTGTATGAGTTCCAGAGCTTGGTCCTCGTTTTGATAAGGATGAAGAATCTCGTTCAATTTTGGGTCACGCTGAACAGTGTTAACAAACTCCTTCACCTTCATATGAGGGATATAAATCTTTCTTGCTCCCGAAACTCTGAAATGTTATTCATTACGTCAAAGCATGTTAATGACTAATTTTGATTAAATCTTCATTACACTCGCGGTATTACACCCAAGCGTGTAGCGAGTGGCGGGGTCCATCTTCGCGGCTAAGCGCCTGGGCTACACAGCTCCGAAGAAACGTCGCAGCGATGGTCAGCCGTTGACGACACTGTGTTCGATTCCATCGGGCAGCATATTTATGTAATGTATAGCTAACACCAGCAGAACTAACATTCTTATTCTATTATCTTGACGAACCCGATTGTTGACTACATGTCACAAGCGAAGCCGCGACGAGAATCGAACCCAAAACTAGTGCAGCGCTTTTCCCTGTATGCGGCGCTCTAAGCCATTGAGCTACAGAAAAGTCGTTGCCATCCAGGAAATGATGGCGTATATAAACCCACACTTCGTCAGAAAAAAGCAAGGTTCTACTGATGCTAGGCACATTACATACAAATGCGACCGGGCAGGGAATCGAATCCAACATCTTCTGCGCCGATAGCGATGTCACTAACCACAAAGCCGACTCGTCGATACTAATTTCAATGTTTTTAAAAGAAAGTTTTCTAAAAAATACATCAAACTTTGACTTTTTAAAAATATACCGGTATCCCGTATACGAAAGTCCTTGAAATAATGTTGAACACTTTAACCCCAGACCACTATGAGCCGCACTGATGAATCCTAATATGATCAAAAAAATGCCTTGAGTAAAAAAAAAAACTAATTTATCGTGCTTTTGGTTAAGGACAGAGACTTTAGGATTAAATATTACATCAATGGAAAAATCATTTTCTGCTATAAATTAAGCAAAAGAGATTTAATTTTCTGACAAAACAACCAGTATCCTGTTTCCATCGTTAGTATGACTTTCTCACTTTCGGTTTGGAATAAATATTCTGTCAAAAATAGAATAAATCAACAACCGCTCAGTCGAACATGAATAAATAGGGAATTTTTCTTTGCTCAATCCAAACTTGTCATTTATAAATTAAGCGTACGTAAGCACGAAATTTAAACAGAGGAATATCATAATTTTGATGAATTTTTTGACAAATTTTTGTTCTGCTTTTTCATACTTAGATTCAGCTGTCATCATCAACAGTGTAAATACACAATAAACAGTGCTGATGATAAAAGCTGAATTTATGTTGTCAAAATGTCCAGTAGCAAGAATTAAACTCAATTTCAGGACGTTTCGACAACATAAATTCAGCTGTCATCATCAGTAGTGTAAGCCTGGCAGTATAAAACAAAAAGAGCGAAAAATACATCGCTGATGATGACAGCAAAATTTATCTCGTCAAAACGTCCAGACATGAGAATTAATCTCAATTTTCTTCGCACAGATAGGTTTACTGCCTCACCAAGATTTCAACAGCGACGAATAAACTACATTCACATTCGTGGTAATAGAAAAAATCATGTGTAAGAATGCGTTTGTTTAATAAATTATCATAACCACAGCGGAACACTATCATTAATGCGTTTTTTGTTTGTGCTTAGTGACGTCACCGAGCACGAAACGTTTCTAAAAATTCATTAATCAGATAAAACCTCGCACAATGTCACGCATGAATGAATTTAGGTTGAAAAACTGATGAAACAACGTCAGCGTAACGAAAGAAAATGAAGTCACGTAAATTCTTAAAACTGGACGTTTCGGCAACATGGATTCAGCTGCTATCATCAGCAGTGTAAGCAAGGCAGTACAAAAGTGAAAAAAAACTCTGACATTTTGGCCAAATTTTTAGTTTCGTACCGCCTTGCTTACACTGCTGATGATAACAGTTGAACCTATGTTGTCGAAACGTCCAGTCCTACGAATTATTGTGGATTTATTTTTCCTTTTTAAGCCATTTTCGTTTCGCATTAAGAGTAATTCGAATGTCAGCCTGGTTCTATACAATGCTAAACAGTAAACACACCACAGATAATGCCAAGTTAACAAGATTAAGTTTTAGTGTAACACTGCATGCGAGAATTCGTCATTAAAAATTTTGAATGTTTTTGTCTCTAGCAAAAAATTTGCATTTAAAAAAAGGAAGGTGATGACGCAGTAAGGTTTATTGGCGCGAATTTCTGTGAGGACGAGATAGGAAAAGCAGAATTGCTCAAAACACAAAATTTCATTCATCTTTTGGCAAAAGTTGTTGAGCATTTTGACCAATTTTACATCAAAAATTACAAGTTCTTTGCTTTCACTTCTTTCGCTTCAAACTGTGTTAAATTGACTTCACAAACTCGAGGTTCGCAGCATATTAAATGTAGAAGCTTTTTACAGCAAGTCATTTAAATCATATGATTGCAACCTTTATCTTGGCAAGTTGCAATCAATTTTCACTGATTGAAATTAATAATTGAAGCCAGTTGATAACCAAGCGACATTTAGTTAGGAAAGTAGAAGACTATAATGCAAATTACCCACATGAAAGTACTAAAAACCAAATCAAATCTTCATCATACTCGCGCTATCATGCCGAAGCGCGTAACGACTGGCGGGATCGATCTCCGCGGCTTAGCGCCTGGGGTAGACCGATCCGAAAAACCATCACAGCGGTGGGGAACCTTCGGCGACAATGTGTCCCATTTAACCTGCTTAGGAATCGAACCCCAGACTCTTGCATCGTCAGCGGTTTAATCGTTGCGCTAGCTGGCCGGTATGTTCAAAACAAGCTGATGCTATTTCTGTGCAAGTACAAGGCCAGAAGATGTAGACAATGTCTTTGTGCCATTTCTGACAAGGTCAAAGCAACTTTCCGTCTTCAAGTAATTTAAGACTGATTGTTTCAAATGCTGCTGTGTGTCACAGGTTCACGTCATCAAAACAAAGCGTTAACCGCAGAAAACAAAGTTACCTGCTTTCTTTTTTATTTTTACCCTTCTGTCACGAGAAAGTAACGGAGGCGCAATACATAGGACCAATTCAGACTCGCTAAGGCGCTAGAGTTTTAATTCTGACTTCTTTGATTTGCTGCTTGCCAGATTCCACCAAGCAGAGATAATCATTGTGAAGCATCTTACTCAAGGACGCAATAACGAGGCTTGGGTGGGAGTTGAACCACTAACCATTCGATCAGGGTCGTCCGTCGCAAAAAATGACTCTACAAACCACTACGCCATGCCGGTGACTGCTGTCGCAGACTTGCAGTCACCATCGCTGCATCAAGGGATTACACTTAACCTACGGTAATCAAGCAAAAATATATAACTGAGGTTATTTTTAAATCATACGTAACTGTAAATTTAACGAATTGAGGAAACTGCGAAGTGAGCTCTTCGAGTCAGCAGCCATCCATTACGTCAAATGCGATCGGCTCCAGTAGCGTATCGAACCCGTCACGTAGGATCTGTCACTTGCGCGCGGTACCGCTACGCCATGTCGCTGACAAAGAATGAATTTCATGCTAAGTTGAGCGGCCGGACTAATTCTTATTCTTGTTTTTTTTTTTTTGATTTTGAATATTATGAGCACGCATATCGTTTTCCTGCTGCTCTGTTATTTTTCGCCTTGGTATTACTTGTGATTTCGAATTTGTTATTTAGTGCTAAAAATAAAACTACTCGGTTCGCAGAAGGAACAATAAACGAAACATCGAATGAAATACAAACTGAGATTACTCACAAATCGGAGAATACTGTATCGAGTTCCGGACGCGGACAACAAAGTTGGAGAAGCTTCTTGAAACGAGGAAGTTGAAATTCTTCAGGATCAATCGTTTTCTAAAATAACAAACTTTCGTCAAAAATTTTGATTTAACCATTACCAAGTTACTAGAAATTCATTATTGTTTTGTTACAAGCCCAATTTCAAATCAAATCTTCATCACACTCGCGGTATTACGCCGAAGCGTGTAACGAGTGATGGGATTCATCTCCACGGCTTAGCGCCTGAACACAGGAATGTCGCAGCGGTTACGATACTGTGTCCGATGTTACCGAACCCGGGATGCATATTTCCGAATGGTTCTGCAGAAAAAGGTAGGGCTCGATCGAAATGAGTATAAATAGAAAAATTGCACTGAAATCTGCAACAGCGGCGTGATGTAATGGTCAGTATGCTGGACTGCGACGCAAGGGGTCGGGGTTCGATGCTGCTCTAGGTTTAAATTTTATGCACTTTCTTATGTCTATTGCGGGATGGGGTAGAGTGGTGGTAATAGAATAAACAAAAAATTTTCTGTAGAAGCATTCTGAAATATGCGCCCGGGATTAAACCCATTACCTTCCGCACCGATAATGAAGTACTTAACAACTGGACTAACCGACGGTCCGCTTTCATTCAGCAAACCTCATTGAAAATTAAGCCGATTTAGCAAAACAAAAAAATTTACTACACCAGACGTCTGTTCAGAAATAACATTAGGGCATCTACAAAATAACATGCAGGTCGAGCTGAATTTTTAGAAATGAAAAAGTAAAATTATCGTTTGATAATACTTGCGTAAAGTTTTTGAAACAGTGATAATGTCCACCTATATTCTATTACGTACAAATATCAACAAAATTACGATGTACGCATTGCTCAAAATTTCAAAAAACTGATCATGATTTGAGACGTCTTTACACAAAAATCAGCGTAAGAAACCAATTGGTTTCGTGAATAAGTAATAAACATTAAATTTTTACAGCAAGTCAATATTTTAAACTTGTTTTGCAAAAAACTTGCGAAATGATAAGACTGCAATTTAATTCATTAGTCACACAACACAAAGTTAGCTTTGTTCATTTCAGCATGTTGATTTGCGTAAAAGCGTCACGACAAGAACAGGTGATTTTTCTAGATTTTCTACGACAACGCAGTTCAATAAGTAATCGCACACAATCATTGTAAGATCCAAACCAGATTTCTTGAGGTTAATTACGCGAAACCGGCCGGATACCGTAATGGGTAAAGACACAGTTATCGGCTGGAAAGGTCCAGGGTTTAATTCCCCGGTCGGTCGCATTGGACACAGCGTCGTCAATGGTTCGCCACCGCAGCGATCTTTCTTCAAAGCTGTGTTGTCCAGGCGCTAAGCCGCAAAGATGGACCGCGCTACTCGTTAAACGCTTCGGCGTAAAATACAGCGAGTATAATAATGAAGAACTAAGTTTGATATTGCCTCTGACACCTAATCACACAACGGCTCATGAGGACTATACTCAATAGGCTACTCTAAGAAATTTCCAATGCCTAACTTTGAGTCATAAAACTGACAATATACCATATAAGGCAGCTATGGCGCACAACTGGGGCTAATAAAACATGATATACGATTGCGTTAAACTAATTAAGTCTTTATCAGTCGACTGAACTTAGTTTGAAGTGTCAGAACTGGAAGAACAAAAATTTACAGCATGAAGCCGAAATGCTTTAAAAAGTACAAGGAACAAGGTTTCCTGCAAACTTTGCAATAAAAAGGCAAGCAAAAATCGTTAGGTAAAAACTAACGCCATTCATTCAATTAAAACATAGTATTGTTGGCGGTGTCGGTCGATTGACGTTATGGTGAAGACATCGCTATTGGCGCGGGAGATCTGGGGTTCGATATCCCGGACAGTCAAATCGGAAACAGTGTCGCCAACGGCTCGCCATCGCTGCGACGTTTCTTCGGAGCTGTGTAGCCCAGGCGCTAAGCTGCTGAGATGGGCCCCGCCACTTGTTACATGCTTCGGCGTAATACCGCCAGTATAATGAAGATGATTTGATTACAGGCTGTTCAGATAAACTAATTAATTACCGCTTTAATCATTGCAGAAGACCAGTTGCTGTGGACTACTGTAAGTAATTAAGATCGCCATGCGGTTTGAAGGCTGGGTTCGATTCTTAGTCGAGTCGGCATAGTGCTGCCACTGAATCAGCACTGCTGTCGGCTATTGATAGCAGAGTTATCAACACACCGAGTCGCAGAAATAGACACCGTAAACTCACGACACACGTATTAGCGTAATGGATAAAAAAACGGTCTGTGTCCGATGGCGACATTGTGTCCGATTTAACCGGCCCGAAAATTGAACCCCAGACCTACCGTTTCGATAGCGGTGTGCCTAACTACTAGGGCCGTACCTTGCCAACTAAATGAAGAACTGGAGATTGCTCTCTAAATCACTATAAAACAGGAAGAAGTTTTGACGAATGCAAGCGATCGTGTGAGACGTAAAAAGTTGTCAACTTACTTAGCAGACAACGCAACAGAACGAAATTTGTTGCGTGTGGTAAATTACTTCTCAACAATACCAAGAAATGCACGACTCACAGTTCCTTAAAATAGCACTTTTCTGACAAAATGAAATCATAAAAAGTAGAACAAACAGAAAAACGTCTCTGGTGAATTCAAGAATTTCTAATGCTTCGAAAGAGTAAAAATTTTTTGTGGAAATTTTACGAGCTGAAAAAATCACTGAAATTAACGAATGGTCGACTTAGTTGTTCAGCGCACGCTGTTTTGGATGCGGGAGGTCTGGGGTTCGAGTCTCGGGCTGGTCAAATCGGACAGAATGTCGCTAACGGTTCGCCACCGCTGGTACGTTTTTTCGGAGCTGTGTTGCCCAGGCGCTAAGGCACGGAGATTGACCCCGTCAATCGTTACACACATTCGGTGTAATGCCGCGAGTATAATGACGATTTGATTTGAAGACAAAACTCCAAGAGCTGGTTTCAAACGGTCTCAAACGTATATTTAACTAAAAAACAGCTTCTTTAAAGTTCGACTTGTTTCCGCGGCAGTTGATGCGTTTCTCTCAAAGCTAAAAGCTTTGAACTTATAAGGAATCCGCGAAACGCCGCTAACTGTGACCCTTGTTTTGTAGCAATGCATTGAAGCACGACTGGCTTGCAGCAGTTTTAACTATAAAGTGGCTTAAAATAACCAAACTGTGAAATAAGTCGGTGAAATACGACAACATAAAACGTATGTGAAGCCATTAGCCGCCAAGGTTGGTTTGTACAGTTTCAAAAGTTTAAGAGCAATAAAGAACAAAAAACCAAGCGGTAAAAAACAGCAACTAAATTTATACAATAGCACGGACCCAGTGACCTAGAAAGAAATTTAAAAAAAAAGAGGGGGTTTAAATTGCAAAAGCCGTTATTTAGTCTGCCATATTTCAGTCACTTAACAACATGAACTACGTAACGTCTAACCACATATTCACTCAAAATGGTTTCGTCTTTTAAGTATATCAGGCACTTTATTCAAGGTTGAAAACATGATTGTAATTTAATAGACAATTGCAGGCTCATTACTGCAGAAGGCAATAACGCTTGAATGCGCAATTAAGCAAATTTTGTGATTAACCCAACCGCTTGTACACAGACATCGCACTTCGACCAGCATTATGACATAACACTACTTTAACGCCATTGTAAAATTCCATCTATTCATAGAAAAAAGGTGGAAGCGGCAGCAAATTCTATGAAAAACAGAACATACAAATGCCAGTCATACAACAAGCGAGTCTGTTGAAATTTTTTAACCATCCATTATGATTCACTTATTAACTTAAGCAAAGCGAACGCAAGTGTCATACTTACTAGAAATTTAACTTGTTACATAACTGAACATTACAAAAGCCGTCGAAAATGTGGTAAAAATTCGAAACGTTGAACGGAATTGATCGAAAAAGTAATTCGAATTTTACAATTTTTACCGGAATTTTTTCAATTTACAACAAAATTTCAACTTTTTATGTGAGTTTTGGGTTTAAAATCTTTTTCTTTAAAGTTTTCAAAAGCATACTTTCATAAACGTTAGTATTTTAAAACTTTTGACCCATTTTTAAGTACTGCATGTTATTCCAATTAAAATAAATTACACTAACAGTGTGCATAATGTTAATAGTGTGCATATTCCAATTAAAAACATTCTAGTTTATTCCAGTTGAGAGTGCGCATAATGTGAGTTCTGACAAAACTTTGCAAGTCTAAGCCAAGATTCACAATTCAAAAATTTGAATTCTTGTTCAGGGTCTGAGCTATACAATCACAGAGAACATGAAAGTTCCTATTGTGACCGACTATGTAGCATTGTAACCGACGGCGTAGCGGTAAAGACATCGGTATCCGTGAGGGAAGTCTCGGTTTCGATTCCCGGGCCGGCCGTGGACATAGTGCGATGCTTCTTCGAAGCTGCGTTGCACAGGCGGCAAGCAGCGGAGATGGGCTCCGTCACTCGTTACACGCTTTGGCGTAGTACCTCGACAATAATGAAAAATAGATATTAAGTAGCATTGTATAGTAATAATTTTATATTTCGATTGACCGGCATTTTACGAAATCGCAACCGCTGTGCATTCATGTACGTATTTCACGTGGACATTTTATGAAAACCTTTTAACTTTGGAACAAGGGTCCTTACTTGGTGCCTTTAAACCCATATATAAATGCGTTGTGAATATTTATTATCGCACAAATATCAACCGTTCGTATTTTATCATAAAGGTGTTCATAGGCTTTTTCGAAATAAACTCTCAGCCCCAAAACGTCAGGAAACAGTGCTTTAGTGCTACTTTGTACCATTCCATGAAGGGACATCAAGAATAATTTAAATCAAAATTCCTTTTGTTTTTAAAAAGTTCGAAGCAAAAAGTGTTCACATGAAAAAGAAAGACGATCTTGGCTCAGCAAAAGTTATACACACTACAAGCACAAAATCACGCATGTTGATAGACGTATTTATGATTCCTGATCATTTCAATTATCGTAGTTTGCGGACCATAACGCACATTAAGTCCTTTTTTTCCAAAAATTGATCGTGCGCCTTACAAACCAATGCGCCAAACGTATGGGTTGGGAACTAAGTAGTGCTTTATACTTTATTGCCGTTTTAAAATGCATTATTTTTTGTTTAATGAGCTTCGTATGATAACGCATTACTTCTCAAAAGCCGGTGAGCCTTATGAACCGCAAAAAGAATTTTTTGAGCGGAACGCTACATAACAGCACCAACCTTGTTACCAAACGGCAATCCAACTGATGACAGAGCATTCTCCACTCGTTTTGATCTTCCACCGAGAAGTTTGATAAGTCTGCAAAAAGTAACTGAAGCTCTTCAACAATTCCAAGTTAAGGCTTTAGAAAATCTAACGATCGCAACACCCAGCTTGCAGGTTCGACTACCACTTCAAACCTCGATGTCATAATTAAAAAAATGATCATGACATCAAAACATTTATTATGATGCTGAAACTAGAACATAGAACCGCGGGCCTAATCCCCACGAAAATTGTACACGTGGACAGGGTAGATATGTACCCATGTATGGAAAATTGAAACACTGAAAAATGGACAAGGACATAATAGAGATGACCATTAAGGGAGCATTACACCTTCCCCACAACATCACCAAAACTAGTAAAACCATTACTATAAGTAAAAAATATTTGTCAAAAATCGAATCTTCATTATACTCGCGGTATTACGCCGAAGCGTGCAACGAGAGGCGGCGTAGCGCCTGCGCAACACAACGTCGCAGCGGTGGCGAACCGTGGGCAACACTGCGTCTGATTTGACCGGCGCGGGAATCGAATCAAGAAGTCGTTTATGACGTATAGCGATGTGTTTAACCATCACACCAACTAGCCGGTGATTGGATCAACGACAAAGGTGCGTTTACCGATAAGCGACACGCGAAAACGCGAGAAAAATTATAATGTTAGTGAATGTAGAAGGTTTTCGCGTGATCGCTAAACAGTAAAATAAAACAAACAAGGTGCGATAAAAAACTGTCGCTCGTCGCCCATCGCGTATCGGTAAACGCACCTTACTCAGATATATAGATAACCTGTGCGAGAGAAAAGTTTTTCAGAATACCACCTAGTTAAACGGTTTGTCGCAAGTTTTGAATTTTAATCTGTATAGCGATTTGTTACTATTGCAGTTAAGATATACCGTACTGTTCTACAGTAATTGGCCGCATAGACAGATTGAAGTGAAACTAAGCAAACTTACTTCTTTACAGCTATTTCGCCAAATTGATTTGTTTCTAGACGGAGTTTTGTAAAACTGAAAAACAAAGCATGTTATCAAGCTGTTAATCAGTACGCAAAAACGTGAGACGACGCATTCGACGTTTACGTGCAATATAGACTAGCCGCAAGCTACCATGTTCTTCTACAGTTAATCTGGATGATCCCATTTTAATTTGAAGCGGATAATCAAAAACCATCACGTCTTAATGTCACGAAATGTCGATGCTTTAACGCCAATACACAATATGCAAGCGCAGTACACATAATCACAATTCGTTTATGACGTAGCAACATGATGCAGCTGAATAAAAATTGTATAGAGCAAAATCACAGTAAACTTTCTTATTCAGAAACGCAAAAACAAAACTTTCAAATTTTAAATGAGAAAAGCTAGCTGTTACTAAAAAGCTGACAAAAAAATTAATAAAATCAGAAGGATCTATGACCTAAGGAGATTCAGATTTATTTATTCGTTGCCACCTTCATAAATCACAAAACAGTACACATAATTGACCACATACAATACATGCACGTTCATTGATAATTAATTAACATTCAAAAAAAAAAAGAGAAAAAACGCCAATTGGAGCGCAATATATAATAACAGCGACAAGATGGCTGCGAAGGGACTGCAAGGTCTTCGAGTCAATATCCATCTTAAGTGCTAAAGCAACTGAAACCAGTACCAAAGCAACTAACTTCGGAATAATAAAACTATGAAGATACAAAGATTATTATCGACCAGACTATACGCCTTTTCCATGGCCCACAAGGCAAGCCCGTGGGTTCTTTATGACAAAATTGAAAACCGATTTGAAAAAATTAGTTCTGAAGCAGAAAGCCTACCAGCAGCCAACAAAACACACGAGGCATTATGTAAGTTAACAAAATCCTTCACTACTTACGCTTTTTCTATAGAAGTTTGAACCGAGATGTGCTTAGTGACAGGATGGTAGGAGAGTTTCAATAGAAAAATGTGAGTTAACAAAATCCTTCACTACTTACGCTTTTTCTATAGAAGTTTGAACCGAGATGTGCTTAGTGACAGGATGGTAGGAGAGTTTCAATAGAAAATCGGCCCATTCCTTATAAAAAAAAAAACACATGTTAAAATGTCTATTGTAAAGTTGCATAAACAAGGAAAATGCAGCTTACAATGACCAACATGCGAGGGTAGCCATAAATTGACAAGAAAACGACTTGGAAGAACTCAGCCTCAACAGCAAAGCAACATTTGCATTTGTTTGCATATTTATCCTCCTATCACGAGAAAGCGATCAAAGCGCTATAACGAGCTCGCGTAGGAGTTGCCAGCCATCTGTCTACCGCACCACGATGGGGGAATCTCGCTAAGTGTCTTTCCCAACAACACAACAAGTAAACTTGCCGGCTTGTTCTCCACACTGTCCTTTATGGCTCAGAGTCAAGCAGGGAAGCTGTGAATATCAATTTTAAAGTCAGTGGTTGAACCTCACTCGGAATCAAACCCAAGTTTACAGCACCAGATGCAGACGCCCTATCCACTCGTGGAAGAGCGCTAGTAGCAAAAAGAAAACGCCAAAATAAAGTTCTTCACACTAAATCCCATGATATATACCATTGCGGTGGAACTAGAATTGGCAAGCAAGATTGCGTTGTACCAATAGCCAGACAATGTTTACAAAAATAAAATAATATTCCCAATAAACTTGACTAATAATTTTCCACATAAAGCATGTGCCAATTCACTCATAACTTCTTAAACGCAAACCCCAACTTCACGTTTTATAGATCATAGTTTAGTTGTTGAGCACATCGCTATTGGTGCGCGAGGTCCTGGATTCGATTCCGGGGGAGTCAAATTGAACACAGTGTCGCCAACGGCTCGTCACTGCTGCGGCATTTCTTCGAGCTGTAATGCCCAGGCGCCATGCAGCGGAGATGGACCACGTCACTCGTTACACTCTTGGACGTGATTCCGCGAGTAAATTGAAGGTTTCACTTCTTGGTTTAGATTACCTTTGTGACTTCCTGGGCGTTCGATTCGACAGAAATGAAATTCAGGAAAGAAATATCAACGAAGTTTGCGCCGTAGACAATAGTGAAGCATCGATCTATGACAGGAACAGACGCGCTGACCATTTTGCACAACTCTGGGTTCTGCAGAAAGGTTTAATTAGAACTAGCAAATAACCCGGTTACTTCAAAAACAAAGAGAAAAAATTTCAAAAACTAACAACACCCCACAAGCAACCCATGCAACACCAGAGTAAATAGAAACAACAATAGGTAAGAACAACCAGGAAAATAGAAGGCGAGCCTGTACCAAAATAGAGCGGTCCAAAAACACCATTAAATTCAGGCAATTCCAGTATATTCACTAATTTTAACCAGCAAGTACTTCTAATAACCAAGCATAATGCTATTTCCGGGTTGAAAAAGGAAAATATTACGCTACGTAAGTAGCTAGCTTAAAATAACAAGTAAAAATACAGAAATAACCCTAATGTTACACATATAAATATGTGTTTTCGTGACGTCGTATCGCCTTTTGAGTACAAGTATAATAAAACAAGGCTTTCAAACGAGCTGCAACACCTTAGCGTCCAAAGAAATTTTTCTTTTAAATTATAGATTCCAGAGACTTGAAAAAATTCTTTCAGCTCTTTCAAAACAAGCTCAACAATCACAAAACGAGTCACACGGTATATGAACTAATATAGGGTGAAATAATACCAGTTACAATGTGGGTAAAAAAAATGGTGCCACTACAAAATTATGCCAAGCAAAAACGAGTTATCTTTCCAATACGGCCGTTGTCACCGTTCATTTATCATTGCGTGCATAACCACATAATGTTTTGTATTAAAAGACTGCTGAAAGTTTAAATAAACACTGAAAATTTTTGGGTTTAATTGAAACATACACCAGTCATAATCCCTTTTAAAATCAAGTCACCTCCAACGTCATAAAGTTTTTAAAACGGATGTGATGCAAAATGGAGATAATGCAGCAGTGTTTATGCGCATTATGTCGTGCTTGAAGTACAACGCACTACAGTATATCATTGAACAAATACTGCTACATTAATTAATTGAAAATCATGTCTAGTTGTACAGCTTCCTGTTACGAAAGACAATCCCAATTTACAATTAGGATGCAGTAAAATTGAATGCTGTAAAAGCATTCGTGCTGAAGAACATTGATGCCGTAGGCTTGTGACAAAGCATAAGGCAACTGTACAGTTTCCAAATTGCGTTCTTCATGACAATCAACTCGCTGTGATTTTAAGGCCACTGGTAAAACACTGTGATGACTGCGTAAAACCACAACCGTTTCATAGGAATGAAAAATTCTCATGTCTAGAGCAACTGGCAATGCCTAGAGCACCGGTGGGCTTTTTCTTTCGAAATTGCTCTTTGTACACACTACCCCAAAGTTTCATTAACTTCAGGTCTCTAACCCTATCCCCAATCTCTACACCCTTTACTGTACTCCAATACCTTAATTTCTACGTTTCAAGTTATTGCTGATGACGTCATACCAGCGTGACACCAACGTCATATATAAGAAACAAACAAGCAGTCCGGTGCAGATGCCTTATGATAATGGAAACCGGTCCAGTGTTGTAGCACTAACAGAAAAAAGCCGCAGCAGTGGAGTTTTTGTCCTCTCGTTGTGACAAAGCGAAAACGCAATAGTGAGTTCGAAAGAGATCAAAAGTTGCTTGCCCCATTAAGTGATCAACCCAGAAGACAGGAAAAGTAATTGAAAGTTTATTTTCTAAATGCAAATAAACTGCTCAAAAAGTTTGGGAGATCAAATGGATAAAAAAAAAGTACTTTTATACTTTTGAGACATCAATATTTTTCTTACATGTAAAAATCGTCGATGATTCTTCGGTAAAGTCATTCATTTAAATTGATTTCACAATAACAAACCTCAGTGTAAAAACGCACTCTAGTTTAAGAGCGTATGATATTGGAGCAGAACTTAGTTCAGTGGCTGGAAAAATTCTCGCTGCCATTTTCTAGTTGAACAGAGTCGCATAAAAATTTCATCCGTCAAAATTTTTTCAGGTTTGTATCACCAGATTAAAAAAGCAATTTTTTATCTATGCTGATAGTGGACGATAGTGATACAAAGCAAAGAAGATGTGCCTGGCCAATCAGATAACTTCAAAATATGTTAGTTTTTAGTTAGAAGCGTAGTCTAGAAACAAAAAACAACAACACAACACAGCATGCAACCACTGAAAAAACTTTTTACAAAATGCTTGTGTCACAAAATATTTCACAGGACACAGAAAGTACACCTTCATGCAAAATCAAGTTTTAGCCAAAATTCATTACTTTAGATCAAACGTCTCACCAATGAGAATATTCTTTCAAGCTTGTCTGGCTGCGAATTGCAAACAAAAGCAAAAAAACGGTTTAAGAAAAACGTAGTAAATCATAAGTCAGTAGATTTCAACCTTTCTGGTCAAGCAAAACCCCAATGAAACATTCCGAGACTCGAGGAACCTTGATGCGTTCATTTAACTTACTAATTTACTTTGAGAACCCATAAATTGTGAATTTGCGGAACCCCCGGACTGCACTGGCGGAACTCTAGGGTTCTGCCCAACCCCGGTAGAAAGCCACTGTGTAGAGCAATTGAAATAAACAAAATTAAACATCTGTTAGTATCATGTTAAATCAAATATCAAAATTGTATAGATTACATTTGCCAACAAAATTAAAATATTCACTTGCTAAACCGTATCTATGCAGTAATTTCAAAAACTAGGCTATCAACGACATTACCAACAAAAAGCATGCTGGTTAGACAAACTAAACACTTAAATTTGATTGCATTGATTGAGACTACATATATTGAAGGTTTTTCTGCAACAAGCAGGTTAAAATATAAAGAAAAAATGACAATAAAGTAAAATCTTCATTATGTTCACGATATTACGCCGAAGCATGTAACGAGGGGCGGGCCCTTCTCCGCGGATTAGCGCCTGGGGGACACAGCTCAGAGGAAACGTCGCAGCGGCGGCGAGCAGCTGGCGATACTGTGCCGATATGACCTGCCCGGGAATCGAACCCCAGACCTACCGCACCGACAGCGTGCGCTTAACAACTGAGCTAACATAACATGAACCTCAATCATTCTTCGCAATATGTCCACTGGTCAACACAACACATGAAATATATCCACTTATATCATACAGAGCAATTTTCAGTACAATATCTGTGGATGATGATTCCTTTACACAGATCAGGAGTGGATGACACAAAAAATCATGACGATAAATGATGTAAAAGTAAGAGAGTACGGCAGTATGCCCTAAAACATACTGTTCTTTTCCCTTGAATCCTGAAATTTTACTACTTTTTGCTGTAATCATTTTCATGGCTACTTTAGCGCCTTTAGACCAAAAAATTTAAGATAAACTTTTATTCATTCTCCTATCATCCACTTTGAAGGGGAAAACCAAGCAAATCTGCGGACCACTTTTGGACCACAGCCTTTCACTTGAAAAGCAGTAGCCTGGAGAATACAGTAACAATGGGACAAAAATAGCTAAAGGAGGAAACATAAAATCACAGTAATTCTTAAAACTGGACGTTGAGACAACATAGATTCAGCTGTCAGCAGCATCAGCAGAGTAAGCAAGGCAGCATAAAATTGAAAGTTCTCTTTAAAAACTTACTGTTTTGTAACGCCTTGCTTACGCTGCTGATGATGACAGCTGAATCTAGGTTGTCCAAACGTATAGTTTTAAGAATTACTGCAGCTTTATTTTTCTCGTTATCCTAGAGGCAAGAGGTTATGAAATGCATGTGCTCGCATATGTCACATGAAAAATTCTCCTTTAAGATGCACTTTTTACTTTTTTGAATGCCCAGACAATCACGTTTAAACGAACTGGAAGCAACCATAAATGTCAATGTAATTTCAGACGGTACAATTATTTTTAGCCTACATAACTACCGGTAACTGCGCTAATAAATCGCCCGGTGCCAAATGCATATACCAAACTTTTGCTACGGAAAACGAATGATGATAAAAGTATGTATATATACTATGTTGATAATTAGAGAAAAAAAATGTCTTAAAATTAAAGTAAGGTCATAAATCAGAAAACTGGAGAATATCATATTAAAATACAATTTTAAATAAACGGTGTTTTGGCTGATATAAAGATGCATTACACATGAACAAAAAACGTCATAAAAATATATCATAAAAATATTTAAATTTTTCCTTAGTATTTAATTTATTACGGTTCAAAACCGTTTTCCTCAGTATTTCTCCGATTTGTATTATTTTAACTCAAAAACTTTTATTGCGTGTTTGCAGAATACTGATGATGGCTTTTTAACCGAAACCGATTCACAATAAATGATTGCAAGCAAGAATATTGTTGTCTGATTTTGTGTTACATAAATTTTTACATTTTGAAACTTGTGCAAAATCGTCAAGTGTATATCATTAATTGCTGACGATTCTTCTCACTACCGAAATGGTTCACATTTCAAAATAAATATACCGGTAAGTTTCACACCCAACTGTGTTTTATCATTGTTAAAACAGGGCAAAATCACTCAAAAGCACAGCACTGCACAAAATATACCTTCCCAAAAAATTTCATGATCATTTTCCTATGGAGTAAAGTAAAATTAATTTAATTATAAACATCTTTCATGCTAAGTAATTGTAACAAACAGGTACCGGTACGGCAATTTTGAAAGTCCCTAAATTGAAAAATTTTATGTTAATCACTCCCTGCAAGCCGTGATGACTCAAAACATTTCTTTTCAAACCCTTATCTAGCAAATAACTTAACTTACTTAACGATAAATATTTTTATGAAAAAATACAATAGCGTATTCAAAATTTGGCAAGTGCTTTAGATGAACAGTAACGCCATAAAATGAAAAACAAAGCAAAATAAAGAAAGCCGTGGAAAGTAATAAAACTTTTATCACAGGATGCATAGTATTGATACTAATTAATCAATCAATCACGAACAAGCTTTGAGAGGAAAATCAACAACAATCATAAAAATCAATTCCTTTAAATTGTCAGCAAAAATTCAATAAAAATTGAATACAATAAACATGGGATGAAAACAGTTTAGTAGGAAAAATAAAACCAAAGTAATTCTTAAAACTGGACGTTTCGACAACATAGATTCAGCAGTTGTTATCATCAGCACAGTTCGTAAGTACATGATGATAGCTGAATATATGTTGTCAAAACGCCTAGTTTTAAGAAATACTTTTTTTTTTCTTTTTTTCCCTTACACCCAGTCTTATTATTGGACAAATAACACAAAAAAACTTTTAGAATTTTCAGGAATATGTGCAATTTACTATCTTTTAATACCACCCTCTTAGAAATAAAATTTCATATTAATAGAGAAACGTAGATTGACAAAACTTTACTATACAAAATCTTTAAAATGTGATATTTCAAAAGAAACTAAGCGACTTGCTTACAGTGAGCAAATACAGCAGCAATCTTATTTGTAATACGAAGATCGCCAAATATAAACACATAGTCACCGCTTAACAAGCAAAAATAAACAGTTATCCCTCTCCAAACACCAGCATTTATATACATTGTATTGCCCTATCTGCTTTCTAAGCTTCAATCAGCGATTCCTGGGAGCAGAATGGCTCATAAAAGAAGTTTTTACTGCACTTAAATCAAATTGTATAAACAGAGACTAACCAACGTACTATACACCTCATACATATATTACACCCGCTTTATTTGTCTCTACAAACATGCATACAGTTACACCAGTTCACCAACACTTTTAAAAAAGTTATAATTGCAATATTGGACCATCGGTTCAAAATATTAACAAAAACTCTAGCCACAAGCTTGAAACTACAAAAATAGGCCTTAAAACTTGATACAACGTTACTCACTTTGGGTTCTTTTGCATACTTTCCAACCCTAGTATCTCTGATGCTTGATATCTCCAAACATTCTGTATCCTGTAACATAAAAGCAGTGAAAATGCAAAACTGACTAAAAATGGACACAAATTCCCAATTTGTAGTTGTTTAAATATAGCTCACACACCGGCAGCAGCTGAGCATAGCAGTGATATAAATAGCTATGGTATTTATGACATACAATATTTAATTTGCTAGTATTGTGCACACTGCCAAGTACTGCCCACAGTCAGTTTTGTTTTTTTTATTACCACACCCATTTAACATGATACAAAACAATACCAACCCACTATTCTTAAGTTAGTTCCAAAAAGATTCAATTGAATTAGTCTAACTAAATAAACTTCAAAATACTGTCTCTTCATAAGATATTCACAACTTGAATTAACAATTGCTGTTAATAAAACTGATATTAGAACAAAAGCAATGAATTATGACATTATTATCATTTCAACCTAAAAACACTTACCCTGTTGGGTTCTTGCCAATATATAACATATCCTTTTGGGTCAACTCGCAGTGTTATGGGAGAGGCATGGATTGAATCCTGCAAAGAAATATATATGATAAAGATAAAAAACAGCAAAATTGTGATTTCTTACTGTCAGCAGCAACGTTAAATAATCAATAAAAACAATAGTACTGTGTATTGCCAGAATATCAGGTTTAAATATATTTATTCAACAGAGGCAGAAAACTGATTGTATTTTATTATATATTGTTTATACCCAATGATGAGCAAGATAAACCTTTCTGAACTATAGCGATAATCAATAATTTCAAAAAGTCTTGGGTGATACCAATAATAAATTTTAATCTCTTCAAGCAATCGGTAATCGATAAATTATCGCCTATGAATTTTTCCAATAAACGTTGCGGTAAATTTTCAATGTGTTTAACGAAGTATTTTTTCTTGTAAGTCAAAATTCCAAAAATGTTTTTTCTAGATTTATGAAAAAAGGAAGCAGATCACGGGCTCTGCCGTGGCATTAAATAAAAAAAAGATAGACAAGCTGAGATAGGTGATATTGCAGTTATTTGAAATGCAATATCAGGCATGTTGAACAAAAAGTGGAGTGTTGCTGTGTCTGTCAGCAGAAATTGCAATCTTTGACCATAACCTCTGTACCTTTACCGTCACCCTTAGTGTTTAATGACCAATGAATGCTATGACCTCAGTAGGTCTACTGCGTGTGTGGTAAGAATTAATTCTTGACGAAGGCATATTCAAAACTTTTATGAGCTTGGCAGAAACATCACGCTATAGCCTACACCACAAGTTCTTCAATCATTATGTTTTAGTGAAAAAGTTTTGCGTGGTTGAAATGATCCAAAGTGTGTAACGAGTGGTGGGGCCCATCTTTGCGGATTAGCGCCTGGGCAACACAGCCCTAAAAAAATGTTGCAGCGGTGGCGAGCCGTTGGGGATAGTGTCCGCTTCGACCAGCCCTAGAATCGAGCCCAAGACCACCAGCACCGATAGCAATCTCTTCACCTACTACGCTAAGTGCTGATACTTTTCCAAAATCTTCAGACTTCATGGACACCGTGTATTTTTAAATACCGCTAACTTACTAGCTTTGAACACCGTGTGCGTAAATACCGCTAACTTACTAGCTTTAAACACCGTGTGCGTGTGCGTTGCCTATTGCCATAATTTATCGGCCATAACAAAATAATACAAAAGTGATATCAGTAATTAATAAATCAAAAATATTTTGAGCGATAATGATAATCAGTAATAAATTATCGCCGATAATTTACCTCGATAAATGCCCATCTCTGTTTATACCATTGCAAACTTGATATTTTCATTTAGTTTCTACTGTTTCCACTGTTATGAATTTTCTTTTTTTTTTTTAAGCGTTTTTGATGTGAATTTCCTTCAGTGAAGAGAGCTATACAAATGTGGTATTATTATTATTAAATGATATCTAAAAAGTAACCTGAGATTCTACCACAAGTTTTCATAAAATATGTTTCTGCTTTGAAATTACAGTATTGCTGTATTTTTGCACAAGTATTATTTCAGCATGTCAGATGTCTGTCATATCATCTTTTCTGATTTGTACAGTTTATGGATTCTGATATATTAAATTGACCAAAAATTTATGCTATCATTTTTTATTAACAGTATGATGTAAAACTGATTTCACAATGTGCAAACCTAAAAACATGCTTTAACTGTCGAAAAAAAAGCATTTTTGAAAATGCCCAATAAGTGTAAATGCTATTTGAATGGCCTGCATGGCAAGCAAGCACCATAAATGTTCCAAGAAATCTGCTTTTGATGTATTCACCAAGTTTCAATAACCTTCATTAAAATAACATTTGATTGTTATTTGTTTAAATAATATTGAATTTAAAAAACTAAATCAAACTAATAAATAATTCAGAAAAATATGACATTTTTCAGCTTATAAAGAGCAAAAGCTAAATGCATATTAAATAATTAATGCTAAAAGAGCTTATCTAAAAGGCATAAATAATTCATATTTTCAAAATACTACAAATACCGGGTATCACAATACAACAGTTTAACATTTCAATACAGGTGTCAACTGCATGATGTCAGTTTCAGCAAATTTTTTTCTTTTACCAACATCATTTTGCTGCAGTTTTTATTTAGATTTCATTACCTCATCATTAGATAACGAAGTAGATCATAATTATTTCTACTTGACAATTTATACTAAGAAGCAAAATTCAACATAAAAAATTCCACGTATGTCCAGATTCACTTGGTTGAAAGCATGGCAGAGTGGTCTGGAGCGTCGCTTTCAACAATGACCACAATCGCAAGGTTGATGGTTCAACTCCTACCTAAGCTTGTTATTGAGTTCTTGGATAAGATGTTTTATAATAATTATCCTGCTTGGTGGCATCTAACAAGCAGCAAATTAAAGGAGTCAGAAGCAAAACTCAGAATCAAAGACAACTCTTAAGCAAGTCTGGATTCGTCCAATGCATAGCACTTCCGTCACTTTCTTGTGAGAGGTGGATAAAAATGAAGAAATCATTTTCATCGTCATTTAATACAAAACACAGTTGCTTACTTACAACAGTTGGATAGTATCAACACTCATGAAATTATATTAACTAAAGCACAACAATGGCAATGCAAACAAAAACATACATCATCTATTTTGGGCCATTTCAGAAACTTGCTTCCATGGATGAGACGCTTTGGAATTTCAGGTTTCGTAACTGGGAAACATGGTACGATAGTTTCAGCTCCTGCCATATTCCACTCATCAATGCATTTTAAACAAACACCATTAAAATTTAACTTTATTAAAACACTGAACAGATAAATTCGCTGCAAAATGCAGATATTGCAATTAATTTATTAATAAACACAAAAATTGCATAATATCGAGGGCTTGGAGCCAAAACTGTCTATGTCCATTTTTGGCGAAAATGAGTTAAGTCCAAAAAATTATTCCATCCGTGGGTGCGCTTCTGCTCCTAAATTGGCTTAGTCCCACACCCACAGTAAGCATGTTAAAGTGACCATGCGTTTTTGGTTATGTCCATCATCCCGTTTTTGGCTTGGTGGCAAAACTGTCTATTTCCATGAGGACATAGACAGTTCTGGCATCAAGAAAAATATAAAATGAAGAACATAGCCAGCTTCAACTTCATAATTGTTTGATTGTAAGTTCACTATGACAGTAATGACGTTATAAAAAACGGATGGAAAAAATTTTATTGTAACTTATCTATTACGTTTTCAAAGCGTAAGGCAAAAGATAAAATCAACATTTTATTAGAAAGTGGTCACTAAGCTTAGGCTATACTTCAAAGTGATCTCGCTACGGCGAGCAAGCAAAAAACGTTACATTTTCTCGCTCAGTTATTTCGAGGTATTACAATCGTTTCCTCGACTTAAAATTTGTTTAGGATACCCGTTAACTTGACGAGAACAGAAAAGTACTTGTTAAGCGCGTGAGTTGGAAAATTTTGATGAAATTCTGACCTGATATTCTGGCAATACACAATAATGGTGACATTTTTGCCATACGACGATAAAACAGTTGTGAAAAAAAAAGAATCTAGTAGATTCTTTTACCACACCTTGTAATAAAAAAGCCTTCAGAAAATACAGACTATCAAAAGCAGAAATGAGATAAACTCAGTTTTGCAAAAAAAAATGTTTGAAGCTAAAATATTAGGGCAAAAACATGCAGTTGAATCAGAGAATCTATGGTTGTTTTAGTTTTCAGATTTCACCCCGACCCAAGTTATTGCTTCATCGTAATAGCAGTTTCATTTTAAGACCAACTTTTTCTGTGTTAACTCTGCTAACGTAAAATAATAATTTGTGCATTTTTTGGGCAAAACTTTGAGTAATTTTTTATATGAAGTTTCCCGCTTGTTAATTTAACAATGATTTGACAACACATTCTTTCAACTTTTCTGTACAATTCTCAGAAATCTATGATGTCACAATCACTTGATAAGCCAAACCAGAGAAACTTACTTACTTTTCTAGAGCCACTTATCCTTGGGGGGTTGCGGGGGCAGCTGCTCGAGCTGGAGCCTCCAAGCATCTCGATTCGCTGCAACAAAGGAAAGATGCCCTGGTGGGATGCCAAGGCAAGACCAACTAAGATCTTCAACGTAATCTCGCCTTTGACCGATCAGTGTTAAACAGAGCAGTTTTTTGGCCATTCTTTCCTGGGACATTCGTGTCGCTTGTTCATACCAACGCAGTTGCAATCTTTCTAGTCAAAGAAGCAGCGATTTGATGTTTAGAGATTCACGAATATCTGCACTTTTAACCTTGTCCTACAAGGTCACACCGCTAATTCTTTGTTTGATGCTCCTTGTCGTTTGACAACTTTAAAAAAAAATGTTCAAAACGGATAATCAGGGCCAGAGATAAAAGCAATTTGGTGTTCAAATATCCAAGATCGCCCTCTAAGAGGCAGAATTGAATATTAGCTGTTTCAGAGAGTACTAGAGCGATTTAGATAGTGGTTAGTGGTGGTTACCGATTTTTAACAATGAAGAGTTCGTTTATGCGCTCGTATTAAAGGTAATTTCTGCCACTAGATGGCAGCAGCATTATTTCTTTTAGTTTCGAATGAATATGCACTCTGCTGTACATGAGTGACTTATCAAACGTTTTCATTTCGCCAGCATTAATAGGAACACACAATATAGGAACTACCCAATCCATTGAAAGAAAACAGAGAGCTTGTGCATTCAAAATTTCAGATGCAAAAACTTGCCCAAAACAGACACCAAAAAAGACCACAGTTCACTTTCAAAACACTAAAACCTTGCTATTAGAATAGCTTGATGCACGATACAAGTTTAAGTGTCAGGTATTTTTCATTAGTACAATTTTATGCAGTTATTTAATTGGCTTCACTGCTCTTTCAGCGATACAATTTTTTCATCAAACTTATAATTGATGTTACGAATGCATATTTTTATTAGAAAGTGGTCACTAAACTTAGGCTATACTTCCAAGTGATCTCGCTACGGCGAGCAAGCAAAAAACGTTACATTTTCTCGCTCAGTTATTTCGAGGTATTACAATCGTTTCCTCGACTTGAAATTTGTTTAGGATACCTGTTAACTTGACGAGAGCAGAAAAGTACTTGTTAAGCGCATGGTTCAACAGAAAAGTACTTGTTTTGGAATGGTTCTACAGAAAATTTTTTGTTTAGTCTATTACCACAACTCTAACTCGATCCCGAAATAGACATAAGAAAGTGCACAAAATCAAAACCTAGACCAGCATCGAACCCCCACCCCGGGCGTCGCAGTCCAGCATACTGACTGATACACCACACCGCTGTTTAAGGATTCAGTGCAATTTTTCTATTTATACTCATTTCGATCAAGCCCCATCTTTTTCTGCAAAACCATTCCGAAATATGCGTTGCGAATTGGATGGTTGGGTTCCCACTTCTGTGAGGGAGTATCATTTTCGATTCCATTAAAAGACTGCACTCCAGTATTAGATTGGAGAATAAATTCATATTACAAGATCCTTGAAGCCATTAGGGCTTTTTAATGATGGTAAGCTTAGCAGATGACCGTGAGAAGACAAAAGTAGGTTCTTTTTTGTTGTGAACTAATCAATTGTTGGACCTATTCTAATCTTACACACTGGACTTCGTTGTGGGCTGGCTTTGCAAGTGTCTATCAAAAACGTGCAGGATAGAGGAATTCCAATTGAACTACACCTCCTGCATAATGACATCAGATTTTTGTTTTGAAAGTTCTGAAGATTGTATCCTCTTGCTGGATTCTGTAACTAGGAATTACGATGGAGTTTTGGCATTTTTTTGTTTTTTTTTAACTTGCCGGGAGAATAAAGTTGGGGCCAAACGATTATTTCTAGCCTTTTTGATTATTTTTGAGGGACCCTTATGACATCTTAACCCATACATGCATTATTTCCTTGATTTTTTCATTTAAATATTTCATAACTTATACTTTAAGAAGAATCAGTAAAGGGTAGAATTGGGGTTTGTAATTCTTTTAAAAGTTAGGAATTATTTTTAGGAGGATGGGAGGTTGCTATGCTGCACTGGTGAGACCATAAAAAGGTCAAAACGTGTCTGCAACTGCAAATGAGTGGGTTGCCCAATCGCCTGTACTGGCGTAGTGAGGCTACCAGTAACTTAATCGTGGATTAGAACTTATAGGCTTTTTCAACCGTAAACATAGTTGGGGGTTAAAACTTACAGGCTTTTGCACTGGAAGTTTTTGTTTGTGGCTGGTCGCCCGCTAATGGGAGGGAACCTTCAAAAGAAATGAAGTTGAAAATTTCAGGTAGGGCAATGTAACAAAGAGTCCTTACAGTTTGGAATGAGTCTAGCCTGGATTGGCAGTGCATGGTAAGGCTGACAAAATTTTTCAGCTTTCGCCAACAACACTCACCATCAACCTAAAATTCGATTTTTTAATGATAGCCAGACACATTCATCTAAAACTCTCATTACAAGCAGTGCGCAGCATTTGTTGAACCAAAATTTTGGGACCTCTCCACAGATGTTTTAAATTTATAAAAAGACATCTTTAATCACAGCATATTGCATGCTAGTTATTTATACAAATATACATTCCCAAACAAATTGTTTATTTTTGCATTAGTTTACAAATAAACTGCAACAGAATCACAAAAAATGATGCTGCTGCCATGTAGTGGCAGAAATTACCCTTAATACGAGTGCATAAACGAACTACTCGTTGTTAAAAATGAGTAACCACCACCAAAAAAACATCTAAATTGCTCTAGAACTCTCTGAAACAGCTAATATTTAATTCTGCCTCTAGAGGGCGATCTTAATATTTGAACACCAAATTGCTTAGGCTACATCTCTGGCCCTGGTTATCCATTTTGAACATTTTTTTTTAAAGCTGTCAAACGACAAGGAGCATCGTCTCCATAAACTTATAAGTATATAATTTGCTGCAATAACTTACAGTGGATCCTACTAAACACCGGAAAGGAATGAAACACCGCAAAGGATGACAAAGGACTTCAAATTGATGTACAGTGCTAAACACCGCAAAGTACGATAAAGGACTTGATAACTCTAATTCTAACCCTAACCTAACCCTAATTTAAAGTCCTTTGTCTTCTTTGCTATGGTATGGTTCCAAGTCCTTTGTCGTACTTTGTGGTGTTTAGTAGATCAGAAGTCCTTCTTCGTTCTTTTGCGGGGCTTAGTAAGTCCTTTGTCAACCTTTGCGATGTTTAGTAGAACCGACTTACAGTAGGAAAAAGATGGCCAAAAAATGAAAAATGCAGTGCAAAAAAATTATTTGGTGGGGGACTTTTTTTTAACAAAACTAAAAATCAACCCCATTTTTGTTTTAAGTATAAAAAGTTCATCTCATCCCACATCAGGCTAATTTTTTTTTCAAAGTCATCAACTCAAAACCCTAAATAAATAAATAACTGAGGTTATTGTCAAATTATATTGAACTGAAAATTCAACAGTAATTGAGGGAGGCTGCGAAGTGAGCTTGCGCTCTTCGAGTCAGCAGCCACCCGTAATATATGTCAAATGCAATCGGCTCCAGCCGCAAATCAAACTCATCACGTAGGATCTGTCACCTGTGTGTGGCACCGCTAGGCCATGTCGCTGACTAACATGACCCTAGTGACCATAGACTACAACGCGCATTGTGTCTAGTTTCCAGTCCATTTATAATATTATAGTAGTCTATGGTGTGACAGCATGTTTCACTATGACGACATATTAAGTGCAAGTTTATCGATAATTAAACAACAAAACAATTGAAACAATACAATGTCTAGTTTCCAATCCATTATGTATAGTAGTCTATAGTGCGACAGCATGTTTCACTATGACGACATAATAAGGGCAAGTTTAATTAAACAACAAAACAATTGAAACAACACAGTGTGCATACATGTTCATGCACGCGCTGCATTTTCTGTATCATTGGTGGGACACCTTAGCACATGCTGTTCAAGGACGCAAAATCAGCAATGGCGGAAGCATTTCTAAAGGCCCAAAAGCAATGACCAAACTTCCTTCGCCTACAACACATTTTATTTAGCCTGCCCACATGTGACATTAGGGCGGAGTGAAAAAACTTTTTTTTGAAAATTGGAGGTTGGAGGGGTTTAAAAACCTGGCAAACCACCTAAAAACCAACTTTGATAACAGTTTTTTGAGGTTGGACCCAGTGGTGGGTTTCAAATTTTTTATAAGCTGGTTCTGTCACAAAAGTTTTTTTTTCACCCAGTTCTGTTTCAACTAATGGTACAAGTTTAAACGACAATGCTGGCCAGTTCGCTAATCAAATAATATTTCGTGAGATGGTTCTATAAAACCGGTGTGAACCGACTGCATCCCACCACTGGTTGGACCCCAAACTCAACCACCTACCTCTTTAAAAGTTGCTGAAGGGGGTTAAATTTCTTTCAACACATGTAACTTTTGATCCACTCACTGTAGAAAGCTGGTTCTGGTCTTAAAAGCTGCGAAATGTCTGTGTTTCTACCTGCTCTAATTAAACATTAAGACGTGCAGTCAATGGTTTTTGAGTAATTTGCAAAAAATCGTATTTTGTTGTTTTTCTTCCAACTGTCCAAGCAGTACCGGTAATTATATAATATGATTTTTTGAAAATAACTCAAAATCCATTGACTATATGACTAAATGTTCAATCAGAGTATGTAGAAACATCGACATTTCGCAGCTTTTAAGACCAAAACCAGCTTCCTACGATGTGTGGATCAAAGGTAATAGGTGTTTTGAGAAATTTGACCCCATTCAGCAACTTTTAGGGAAGTAGATGACAGGGTTTGGGGTCCTACCTCAAGTTTTTGGACCACCCCAACATCCAATTTCCAAAAAATACTTTTCACTTCACTCTAGAAATTTGACCCCCTACACTTACAGTAACTTTGGGGAGGGGGTAGGTGGCTGGGTTTGGGAATCAACTTCAAAATATTGTAATTGGTGTTGGTTTTAGGTGGTTTGCCAGGTTTTTAGACCCCCCCCCCAACCTCCAATTTCCAGAAAAAAGTGTTTTCACTCTACCCTAACTGCCTAATGTGACATGTCCAATTTATGTGGGCTTCAGACCCACGGTTCTTGCTTCTAGTTTCTGCATCACAACGAAATTTTCACAAATTATGACATCAAAAATTTACTTGTGATGCAGAAACTAGAACCAAGAATCATGGATCTAGACTAAAGCCTACATAAATCGGACATATGGACAGAGTAATAATGTACCTAAAGTGTATTGTTTTAGCAACCCCAACAGCAACTGCAAATACCATAACAGTCCGTAAAGCCTCTATTTGAACACTACCTGTAATGTCACAACAGGGGAAGACGTTGAACACCCGATTACTTTTGGATCATCGCTCTCGTAAGCTAAAAAGTATGGTAATCCATCGGCTTTGAAAGCCGAAAAAGTACAGACTTTCGGACTTGACAGATTAATAAAAGTGTATATTGTTTAACCTAAACAATGCTACCATACAATAGCATTTGGTCTTTTTTCCAGCACTGCTGAAAGGGGCCCACATATTGTTTCTTGCCTGGGGCCCGCAAAACCTCAAGGCCACCACTGACTGTATACATTACCAAATAATAGTTGATTCAACTGTACAGTCTTTCTCGCTGGCCTCTAGCCTATTTAGATCTGAGCCTGTAGATTTATTACTAGTATCAATATCCCCAATTACAACTATTACAAAATGCGTATAAATTCATTTGTTTAGACAGAATTAAATATTTTGGGAAACCAATAACATAGTTTTAGTTAATTAGTACAGTAATTTAACCAGACAAAATACCAGTAACCCAGCAAATTTCATCAATGTAGATGTTCCAACAATTTCGCATTGAAGATCGAATTGGAAAATCATCAGTTATGGATTTCAATATTTCAAGCACAGCAGTATAATTTAAACAATTAATCCGCATTAACAGTTTAAGGTAAAGTAATTAAGTTCATGTAAAGCAAAGAAAAATATGGTTAGTTAAAGGCAAAACTCCATTCCTTATTAAACAAAATAATATTATGCACCTAACTAAAACAAACCAATAAAGAAGACACATTATAAATAATATAACTCTTCCAGATGTTGACCCTTGCACACAGTTCCCAAAACGCTAGCAGCATTTCCTCTCTGCACTGCCATTCCAATAGCTTGCATCAGGAACTCAGTAGATCTGGGTTCGCCAGACTCCACAGATATCCTCCTGCCAACCTCTTGAACAAATTTTATCCCATTTGGACCCCATGGACCCAATGTTTCGACACAAACAGGTATTATCTCAAAATCATGAGCAAGCTGAGCATACTTTGTTAGCTTGGCCTGCTCTGCACGTTCCGCTACTTTTCCAGAAAGATTGGCTGAAACTTCAAGGTGACTTGGGGCAAAGGTGTCGCTGCACGTAATGTCCCATACCATGCACTTTCCCATTTTCCAAGGAAAAATGGTCATTCCATCTGGTCTTTTCCCATCTGTGCGCGATACACCTTGCGGTTCCAAAATAGTAGGAACATGGGCAGACTCCAGTGCTCTTTTAATCAAATTGTTGACATGCGTGTGTCTGGAGAATCTTCCTGCGCTCTTCTTACAACTGAGGCCATGCACTCCACTGGAATCCACCCAAGTGCAACAGATGCATTGGTGAGGATGGCACAAGGGTGAACCCAAACGAAGAGCACAAGCAATTCTGAAAGAAGAGTTATCCATTTTCAAACCAAGTGAAGGAATGGGAAGCGCATTTAGCCAATGGGATGAATGAGGAGCAGATACAGCCAAGAGTCGTGACTTTTCCGGAGATGAGCTTGAAGATTCTATCAAACGAGTCAATCTGATGTTACACAATGGAAGATCCCATGATTTTTGCCATTGAGGATGAGGTGGAGACAATGCTATCCCAGTTTTTTCTGTCCATAAGGAAAGGGCTGAAAGCAAACAAATATCCTGGTTGTCCGAATGAAAACAGTTTGGCAAGTTCATGTGACAAGAAAACATTGAAGATAGAAAGGCAGGCAATGCAACATCCTTTGCAGATCTTATACCAAGCCCTCCAAACTTAACTGGGAGAGAACATTGTTCCCACAAGCGGGTGGTCAGCTGGACATTTAAAATTTTCTTCAATGTGTTTTGAATCTCTAAGTCATACTGCTCTAAAACGGGTGATGTGAAAGAAGCTGCTGCTCTAAGCACATAAGTGAGCATTGGAATTGCAAAGCAGTTCCGAAGAAGGAAAAGAGCTTCATGTGCATCTAGTTGTTCTAAGCGATCGAGCATTCTACACAGAGAGGTTAACTTGGATTGCAAAGCTTCATCAACTGCTGATGGCAAAACTGGGGCACCAAGCAAAGTCAAATTTTCCTTTTTTATGGGAATGATTTGGTCAGCTACTTTGCAAAACTTCTCCAATGTGGTTTCTTCATTTTCGCAATCTAAGCTTACAATCTCACATTTGGCAGGATTCACCTTCAAACCATGACTGTTTTCTAGTTCCATAATTTTATCAAAATCTGCTAAAACAACATCCACATTACCTCCAAGTGTGCCATCATCCAAATACCACATATTAAACTCACTCTTACAACAAGAAATAGCATCATTGATTGCCAATGAAAAAAGCAATGGACCCAAAGGATCTCCTTGCTGCACACCCTCCTTGGACAACAGAACTTCCTTACCAAAGAACAAATTACTCGGGGTTGCATATGCTTGATAAACAAAGAAGTAAATCTGAGGAAAAGATTCAAAAACTTTCTGAAGAACACAATCTCTCCTGATAGTATTGAAAGCATTTTTGAAGTCAATCTTCAGCAAAACTTTGTTTGTTGAGCTTGCATCTCCAATAAAGTTCCGACAAGCATGGACTACAGCCTCTGCGCCTGAGGTAGTGCCAACGCCAAGCTGATGAGGTTGAAAAGTGCTTGGCAATTGTTGAGACAGCTTCAACATGCAGCACTTACCAGCCAAGCGTCTCAATGTATTCCCAATTGCTATTGGCCTTACCCCACCATCTTTTTTGGAGAGTGCAATCAGGGAAGCTCCAAAAAAGCTTGAACTCACAGCTGATGGAATGTTTCCACGTAAAACAATTTCATTAGTAAACTTCACTAAAACTTCCACAAGTCTTTGAGATACTTCACCAAGTGTCTCGGAAATCAAGTCTTTTAGATGCTGAGGAGCTAAGCCATCTGGACCAGCGCTGGAACCATTCTTGAATGATCGAATACCCTTTCGAATATTTTCTGAAGATACCAAAATGCTGTTAGAGCGTGTAGATTCATCTGGAGCATGTGGCAAAACAGTATTGATATGCGGATCAGGATGTTTGGCATTCAGCTGACTGATGACATTGTCAGAGCATTCCAAAACTTTGGTATCTGATGACAAGATCCGCACAGCTCCCGTTACATCACCATCAGACAGCTTAGAGGATACCAATTTGCTAATATTCTTACCAAAAACTTTCTTCACTTTTTTTCTTTCAACATTTTCCTCTTGCTTTTCATAACACTTATACTGATTATCAACAAAATCTCTAATCTGTCTATTTACAACAGCTGCTAAAGACTTGGATTTTTTTCCACCTCTCTTTGGTTTTAACAAACAACCTCTAGCAAAATCAAACAAACTCTTCCAAGTAACTAAGCTATTATCTAACGCCACTCGCTCAAGAACTTCAGTGAGAACTTTTGCTGCTTGGATTCTTGATGCTTTTGGCACTCTCTTTAAAATGGATCCATTTCTGTTAAAGGAAAATTCCTCTACCATCTGTGGTAAAGCAGGTGAGCAACAAGGTCCAATCCAGGGATTATCCAACTCATCAATTTGTCTCCTGGTAATCTTCACGCAAGTGATATGGTACCATAAGCCACAATCATCGCATGCTATCCAATGCCTAGATCTAGTTTGGCTGTCATCAATACCACATTTTGGGCAGGGAGCTTGATCTTCTTTTTGGGGAGGAATTATTCCGGATCCTAAGCTGTCCATTTTATCAATTTATTTAATTCAGTTTCTTGATTAGGCTACCAGTACTTGTCCAACTATGTCACTGTATTAGCTAAGCCTCATTCAAATAGAATCTTACATCTTAACTGTTAGGCCCAACACTGATTCTCTGAAACTTATTCAAATAGATTCTCTGAAACTTATTCAAATAGAATTGTGTATTACAACTTGCCACAAACTGACTGACCAAAACCCATTACCAGATTACCCTAAAGCTGCCTTTGGACTCTGCCCAACCAAAACAAAACAATGGATAATTTTATGCTATGCAGAGCTTTCATTTTGTAGCATATTTAATAGTTACTCTTTCGGCTAGCCTTTACTTTGAAGCAATATTAACAAAACTGTGTTCACAAGCTTATCCTGATCTGATCTCCTACTTCGTGGCGCTAACTGGCTAAGATTAAGAGCAAAGCATTTAAGCAACCCAGATTTCGTCGCTCATTTTCCGGTTACCGTAGATGAGATACCGGTATTAGTCCATAGCTTTGCATTCTCTACAGACAATATCATCGAAAACCTTCCAAATTTATTTGATCGGCAATGAAAATTAAATAAAATAAAGTAACTTTGATGAAAATAACACTCCTTTATGTAAGCACAACCAACCAGCCCTAGAAAATGGGAGCCGGTGCAAGGGCCAACAAGAGCCATAATTCTTTCTTTTATTTCTGGTAGAACGATCTTAAGTTAACGTTGAAGACAAAAAGGAAACAAGGACAATCGTTATGAAATCTTATACCGTATAATTTGAGTGTAAAAAGCAAAAATATTCAGCCTATCTATCAATGCAAAATAGATACCCCTACACAGAATTCAGCAACGATTCTAACGTCAGGCACGCATTATCAAGGATTTTTTAGTTTGTTGAAAATTGCGAGAAACTTTTGCAGCAACAAATTTTTCTTTTCTTCTGATTGCAAGACTGCTGTGAGAGGAGTGTCTTGGGTACTGATATGAAATAAATCAAACACAGGAAGATTTCTGCAAACAAAGATTTTGTGTGACATCAATGTAGCTTAATCAACTACTGGTATTCAAAAAATAAAGGCGTAAGCCATAGCTAAAGCAAAAAGTTTGGAGCGCAAGTAAACCGCGCAAACGTGGGCCTGCAACTTTGTTTTAACCATATAGCATAAAATATCTTGGAATCACGCAAATAAAACCTGGCTTTAAAGGGTAAGTCATGGGTTCGAATCTTAGGTCGGTTCAATCAAGCGTAGCGTTGTTGATCGCGATCCCTTGATGAGTGCCACGCGCTTGTGGTTGTAGCCCTAAAACTTCAAACAACACATGAAAGCAAATGCAGTGATACAGAGTAAAGACCATCCCACATACTTAGTTTGGTTTGTTAAATTATAATGGGTTTCAGAGTCAAGTGTAGAAGTTGGCAGCGTGACCCAGTGTCGGCAGCGTGGCGCAGTGGTTTGGAACGTTGTTTTTACGACGATCATGTGTAGTGACCTAGTCACTACAATGTATGATAACTTATAAATTTTATTGGCAACACTGTATTATAATCTGTTTTTATTGAGTGGCAATATTAATGAACGTTTCTTCTTGTTCTTTTGCAGGATAGCAGCTAGGCTAAAATTAGGATGCTGTTGGTTAATCAAAAGAAAGCAAGAAGAGTGTTGTAGAGATGAGTAGTGCCCTACAGCATATGGCGACCTCGCCCTACACATAATCGCAAGGTTGATGGTTCAACTCCCACCCAAGCCTTATTGTTGCGTCCTTGGATTAGGTGCTTTACAATAATTATCCCTGTTTGGCGGAAGAAGTCAGAAGCAAAGCTCAACCGGAAAATTGGAAAACAAAGGTATCTACAAAGCGAGTCTGGTTTCATCCTATGTAGCCTACAGCGCCTCCGTCGCTTTCTCGTGACAGCTGACAGGAAGATAAAAATGAAGAAATCGCATCTTACCCAGATTCCACAAACGTAAGTGAATCCGCATCTAAAAGATCGTTCCAACAAAGCGATTTGTCAATTTCAGTGGTGCCAAGAAAAACCATATTAATTAGATAGAGAGCTTCATCTGTGGTTACAGCTAGGTTGGGGCACATGTTCAAGCAACCGTAGATAATCGTCTCAATTATTTTCGGATTTGACCACACTATGCTGCCTTGAGAATAAAAAACAACCTGTGTCGGAATTATTTGAACGACAGACTTCGTAAAGTATTTACAGTCAAATCTCGTTACTAAGCCACCCGTCAGGACCGAGCTAAATTGGCATACTACTATCAAGAGTGGCATAGTACGCCTAACGAGAGTTTGCAAAATGACTGCCTTATACTGTAGGCTACTTAATGTGCAGTACTGCATCAGTGAAACGACAAACGCTACGAACGAAACGATAAACGGCTTCAGTATACGCAAATGATGTTTATTCTCTTAAGTGTGCTTAACTCTGCCCAAAACTCTGAATAATCGCTAGCTGGCGCATGTTCTTTCGGCGGATCTCGTGCATTGTAGGCAAAATTTAGAATTCGAAAATACTGTGCTGTACTGTTAATTGTACAACACTGTTAAGCAATACGTGGCGTGCACAGGTAGATGCTGCATTATATTGCCACGTCGCAAGGCTGTTTTGTCCACAGTACAGTACTGCACATCTTACCGCACGTGGCATAGTACCGAGGATAAGGGGTGGCATAGCAAATATGCAACTCCTGTAATTATTTTCTATTGAATTTTGCTGGGGACGGTCCAAAGTGGTATAGTAGCGAGAGTGGCATAGTAACGAGATTTGACTGTGAAATAGAATTAATTGCTTTGCGGGACCTCTCGCGCCGTTAGCGATGTCTCTAACCACTATGCCAACGCCCGGTTCGATTCTTCGGCCGATCAAACTGGACAGTGTCGCCAACGTCTCGCCACCGCTGCGACGTTTCTTCGGAGCTACGTTACCAAGACGCTAAGCCGCGGAAATGGTCCCGCCATTCCTTACACGCTTAAGGGTGACACGCGAGTATAATGAAGATTTGAATTTTCTCGGTTGCTTTGCAAGTGCGACCAAAAACATCCTGCACGACTTTGGAGCCAGAAAGAAAATTTCCAGCAGAAAAAATCAGAGAAGGAACTGTCTTGATAAATGATAAGAAGCTGCCATGCGATAACATTATGCAGTCACCCAGGCCAGCGAACTCGAACTCGCCGAACTCAGTCTTTTTAGCTGAACTCCAAAAACAAAAATCCTGAACTCGAACTTAAAATTCATCTCGAAAAAGTTGTTAGAGTTTTGAACTTAGCCTAAACGTGACAAAAATTGCTTGAACTTACCCTAAACGTGACAAAAATTGCTTGAACTTACCCTAAACGTGACAAAAATTGCTTGAACTTAGCCTAAACCCGATAAAAACTACTCGAACTGAGCATAAACTCCGTAAAAATCACTAAACTCAAACTTGAACTCGCAAAATTAAAAATGAAGACCTTGACCTCGAACTTGATTAAAATGCAAGCGAGTCCGCAGCCCTGGCAGTCACAGTGTACACACCATTGTCGCGGTGGTAACTCGTCACTCTACTCACCATCCTTATGCGTTGTACTCAGGGGATGTATCACCTCGGCAATCCGCTCTTTCTTCAACGCACTAACAACATCGTCACCCAAGCACCACGTTTTCTCGGCGTTGCTCATCGACCATGTGTATTCTATTTTAGTAATACCATGATGTCGAAACAGCTGTTTTAACCTGCAAAACACTTTAACCTGACTTAACTTTTCGCTGTCGTCCTCCTGCAAAAGAGCCCATGGAGTATATTTTGTATTTGGTTGCACATCTACTTCCTATCGCGAGAAAGTGATCAAAGCGCTATAACGAGCTCGCTTAGGAGTTGCCAGCCATCTGGCTACCACACCACGATGGGGGAATCCCGTTAAGTGCCTTTCCCAGCGGCAAAACAAGTAAACTTACCGGCTTGTTCTCCACTCTGTCCCTTTATTGCTGAGCGTCAAGCAGGGAAGTTGTGAATACCAATTTTAAGTCATTAGTTTGACCCGACTCAGAATCAAACCCGAGTCTACAGCTCCAGAGGCAGACGCTCTTACTACTCGGCCTTCTGAGCGGTTTAAGTAATACCAAAATCTCGGTCCTACTAAACACCGCAAAGGAAGACAAAGGACTTACTAAACACCGCAAAAGAACAACAAAAGACTTCAAATTGATCTACTAAACACCGCAAAGAACGACAAAGAACTTGGAACCATACCATAGCAAAAACGACAAAGGACTCTAAATTAGGGTTAGGTTAGGGTTAGGACAGCGTTTCCCAAACTTTTTCGTCAGAGGAACCCTGCAAGATAACTTCAGCGAAAATGGAACCCCACTAAAACAAACAAACAATCGATAGAAAGTATACTGTTTCGGGTTTTGAACCCTCATCAGTATCGAATTACACCAAGCCAGGCCAAATCCCGAAAGATGAAGCCCCACGACAATTGTCAAGCTTGTGGGACATACAAGTAGCCTTGCAACGCTGAGCATCGCTGGGCTCTTTTATTAATTGTATTATTGATACAAGTAGCCTTGCAAACTTTGTTCAAACAAACAATGTTTTTCATTTGATTGTAAATAGTCATTATTTAGAGATCATGATGGAAAACGAAGTTAAGAACAACAAAGTACTCATAATTAATCAGTTTAACCACGCAAACACGGCTTTTTAATGGGATGAATGAACTTGCTTTCTTGAGCGCACCAAATCTGAAAAGTTGGGCTTAATATGTGATAGTTGTATTCTCATATCTGATGTGGCATCTAGCCTGGCACGATATTTGGTCTTCGTTTGTGCATATCGAGAAAAACCTGATTCACACAAATAAGTCGATGCAAACGGTAACAGCTCTTGAGTAGCTTTTTTTGATAAATTTTCATATACTTCAACCAAATTTCCCCAGAAAAGAGCAATAGAAACTTCTTCAAATTTAGCCTTTAAGACACTATCAGACGTAAGTTCTATTAAGCTTTCATAGTCTGATCCTGTTAACTCCATTGGCATTTCCGTAATCTTAAAAGGATTCTGCACCCAGGAATTCGTTTTGCTATCCAAATTTGGAAAGTATTTTTGTAACGATTCAGTCAAGCTACTGAGATGATCTTCAATTTCACTAGCAATCGTGTCTGGCAAGTTTTCTCCAAATTCTTCGATTAGTTCACTTAAATGTGTAAAACATGTAAAAGTCTTTTTTCCAACAACTGACGACCAAAACTGTAGCTTTCGCAATAAAGATGTCATTTTATCTTGTGCTTGAAAAACAGATAATTCTCTACCTTGCAAACGTACACAAGTTTCATTTAGTTTTGAAAAGATATCAGCTAGGTAAGCAAGTTTTAAAAGCCAGTCTGGATTTGTCAATCTATCCGACAAATGAAATTTGCTACCTTGAAAATAGGACATCAATTCTTTTCTCAGTTCAAATATTCTAGTCAAGACCTTTCCTCTTGAAAGCCATCTAATCTCCGTATGCAGCAACAAGGATTTATGCCCACTGTCCATGGATTCGCACATTTGTTTAAAAACACGATTTTGCAATGGCCGAGATTTTATAAAATTAACAATTTGAACGGCTTCATCCAACACCTTTTTTAGTGAGGGTGACATCTTCTTTGTCACCAAAGCATATCTGTGGATGATGCAATGAAGACTTTTGCAGTTTTTTGCAACATTTTTTATCTTAGTTACAGCACCATTTAATTTTCCTGTCATTAACTTTGCCCCATCACTGCAAACCGAAATGCATTTTTCCCAACTGATATCATGCGCTTTCATAAAGTCATCAATGGCGTTGAATATATCACTTCCCGTGGTGCGCAGCTCTAAACTCTTGCATATCAATAAATCATCTTCAATTCTTTTATCAAAGGGATACCGCACAAACACAAGTAAAATCGCCAATCCAGCTACATCTGTGGATTCGTCTAATTGCAATGCGTAAGCATCGCAATCACGCAATCTGGAAATAAGTTGTGTCTCAATATTTCTTGCAATGTCGTCAATTCTCCTTGCAACAGTGTTGTTAGACAAGGAAACCGTTTTGAGTTTTTCAACAGACTCTTCATCCAGAACGCATGATGCAACATCAGTCATGATAGGTTTTATTAGTGATTCACCAATAGTGTGTGCCTCACCGGCCAGAGCAATGCGATAACTAGCTTTGTATGAAGCTGCTGTTGCATTTTCTTGTTCTGTTTTAAACTTTTTTGCCATCAAACATTTGGAATTTTCAAAGGATAGTAGTTTATTTTCAAAAAATGCAATGTCTTTATTTTTGTAGAATGGGTGGCTTGTTTCAATATGTCTTTTTAATTTAGCTGGGGCCAAAGAACTATTAGAAAAAGTTTTGTTGCAAAGTAAGCAAAGACCGTCTGGGTATTCTTCAGTGCCAACGTAAGTAAATCCAAAACTCAAATAGCTGTGGTAGTACTTGCGTTTTTTGCAATCTTCTTCACACCAGAACTTGTAGATACACATTGCTCTTTATCTAAAATGTTCACTTCAGAAACAGATGATTCCGATTCCATCTTTTCATTGCTTTTTGTTGATTCTTTTGTTTGGTTAGGCCCGATTTTTAGCCATCGTTCCATCTTTAGAAGGACAGTATACTAATACTAAATAAACGTTGAAAAAAAAGCAATTTTTATGGCTTCCCGAAAAGGGAAGCCATATTACTTTTGTTTGGCCATTTGTGCACTTTTTGACACTTCCAGCAGCTCTAGCTGCTAAACTACTGTTCCAATTCAAAAGTGACCTAGAGTTCAAATGTGTGTCCCACCTAGGTCTACACCTTGGTCGCCCTAACTTTCCCCGACAGCCCCCCACTTTCTAGAAAAAAAATATTTTGTTTCCGAAAAATTCTTTTTTTATGGCTTCCCGAAAAGGGAAGCCATATTACTTTTGTTTGGCCATTTGTGCACTTTTTGACACTTCCAGCAGCTGTAGCTGCTAAACTACTGTTCCAATTCAAAAGTGACCTAGAGTTCAAATGTGTGTCCCACCTAGGTCTACACCTTGGTCGCCCTAACTTTCCCCGGCAGCCCCCCACTTTCTAGATAAAAAATATTTTGTTTCCGAAAAATTCTTTTTTTATGGCTTCCCGAAAAGGGAAGCCATATTACTTTTGTTTGGCCATTTGTGCACTTTTTGACACTTCCAGCAGCTGTAGCTGCTAAACTACTGTTCCAATTCAAAAGTGACCTAGAGTTCAAATGTGTGTCCCACCTAGGTCTACACCTTGGTCGCCCTAACTTTCCCCGACAGCCCCCCACTTTCTAGAAAAAAAATATTTTGTTTCCGAAAAATTCTTTTTTATGGCTTCCCGAAAAGGGAAGCCATATTACTTTTGTTTGGCCATTTGTGCACTTTTTGACACTTCCAGCAGCTCTAGCTGCTAAACTACTGTTCCAATTCAAAAGTGACCTAGAGTTCAAATGTGTGTCCCACCTAGGTCTACACCTTGGTCGCCCTAACTTTCCCCGGCAGCCCCCCACTTTCTAGATAAAAAATATTTTGTTTCCGAAAAATTCTTTTTTTTTTTTTTTTTTTTTTCTTTTTTTTTTTTTTTTTTCTTTCTTTCTTTTTTTTTTCAACACCAAATTTTGTGCAGCCTAAGGCTTTTGAACCGCTGATGCTAGAGACTTGAAATTTTCAGGGATGGTAGATCTTATTGGGAACTTGTGCCTAACAACTTTTGGGGGGTGGCAGTCGTCAGGTTAAAGGTCAAAGGTCAAAAAACCAAATTTACCAAAACCTAATATCTTTTGAATGACTACAGGTAGGACCTTCAAATTTTTACAGTATATGCATATCAATGTGGGAAATAATTATATGCATAACAATGATCTGTTCGTGACGTCACTTAGGGTCAAAGGTCAAATCAACGAATCTTAACAGATTTTTGTGCAGCCTAAGGCTTTTGAACCGCTGATGCTAGAGACTTGAAATTCCCAGGGATGATAGACCTCCATGTGAACTTGTGCCTAACAGCTTTTGGGGGGTGGCGGTCATAAGGTTAAAGGTCAAACGTCAATCAAATAAAATGATCAAAAATCTGATCAAACGCTAATAACTTGTGAATGGCAACTGGTAGGACCTTCAAGTTTACGGAGCAGATGCATCTCAACGAGGGTACAAAAGCACCAACAGTGATTAGTTTTGCGTGACGTCACTTGGGGTCAAAGGTCAAATACGCAAATATGTCGTTTGGCAAATAACTATTGATGGAAAACACATAGGAACTTGAAATTAATAGGGTTGGTGTGTCTTGATATGTCCTTGCAGTGTACCAACTATAAACGTTCTATGTCACGTGACTCGGGGTCAAAGGTCAAAAAAACCGAAAAGTGTTGCCAATCTTGCGCAGCCTAAGGTTTTTGAACCGCTGATGCTAGAGACTTGAAATGTTCAGGGATGGTAGATCCTATTGGGAACTTGTGCCTAACAACTTTTTGGGGGTGGCGGTCGTCAGGTTAAAGGTCAAAGGTCAAAACACCAAATTTACCAAAACCTAATAACTTTTGAATGACTACAGGTAGGACCTTCAAATTTTCACAGTATATGCATATCAATGTGGGGAACAAAAATATGCACAACAATGACCTGTTCGTGACGTGACTTAGGGTCAAAGGTCAAATCAACGAACCTCAGCAGTTTTTTGTGCATTTGAAGGTTTTTGAACCGCTGATGCTAGATACTTGAAATTCCAGGGATGATAGACCTCCATGTGATCTTGTGCCCAACAACTTTTGGGGGGTGGCGGTCAACAGGTCAAAGGTCAAACGTCAATCATATAAATTGACAAATAGTTTGGTCAAACGCTAATAACTTGTGAATGGCAACTGGTAGGACCTTCAAATTTACAGAGCAGATGCATCTCAACGAGAGTACACAAACACCAGCAATGATTAGTTTTGCGTGACGTCACTTGGGGTCAAAGGTCAAATACGCAAATATGTCGTTTGGCATATAACTATTCATTCAAAACACATAAGAACTTGAATTTGATAGGATTGGTGTGTCTTGATATGTTCTTGCACTGTACCAACCATGAACGCTCTATGTCACGTGACTCGGGGTCAAAGGTCAAAAAACCGATAAATGTTGCCAATCTTGCGCAGTCTAGGGCATTTGAACCGCTGATGCTAGAGGCTTGAAATGTTCAGGGATGATAGACCTCGACGTAAACTTGGGTCTCACAACTTGTGGGGGGTGGCAGTCAAGTGGTTTGGGGTCAAAGGTCAATAATAAGAAAATGTTCACAAGCTCATAACTGTTAAATGACAACAGCTAGGACCTTCAAATTATCGGAGGATATTTATTTCAATGTGGGTAACAAAAATATCAATATAATGAAGGGTTACTGCAGAGCGCCTGACTTGGAGTCAAACGTAAAAAACGTGAAATTTCAGGAAACCTCATGAAAGTCAAGCAAATTTATGTAATCCGTTAGAGGGCAGTAGGGTAACATGTTTTTTGGCTATTTTGGCTTAAAACTTTTTCATTCGTGAGTGAGCTGTATGAGTTTGTGGTTAAAGTGACGTTTTAATCAGCAATAAGGGGCACATGGGAATTGGCCAAGTGGTTGGTGCATTGGACTCATGACTTAGCTTTGTGGATTCCTCGCATTGAAACTGTGTTCGCATTGCGGCGAAGAGTTTGTTAGAGTAATAGCTAGCATAATCCGCTATCAGATTATCAAGCTTGTGGTTTCGCGAAATTGGTTGCAATTGCCGTGTTTCCCCGATAATAAGACCTACCCGCAAAATAAAACCTAGCGTGATTTTTGAGGATGATTTTAATGTAAGCCCTACCCTTAAAATAAGCCCTAGTTGAGAGCGGCAGAAAGACGAAAGAGTCAAACATTCTTTTTTATATAATTATTCAAACTGCTTTAATGCGGTGTATGCCATCCTTTTCAAAAAATTCTTGAATAAATTGTTGTTAATGAGTTTCTGAATAAAAAACATGTTAATGGCAAGTAAATGTAGATCTTTTTTCGTAATTTCTGTTTATTTAAAATCTCGTAATTTTTACTTTGTAACTTCATTTTTTGATATATCAAAATAATACATCCCATTTTATGCCGCGATTTCTTGGCCCTTAGAAACGAGCACAAGCTCCATGATTTAATTTCGTTTTGTGTGGATGCAGTCGTCCTTGCAGCTGCACAAATCCTTCAAGAATCATGGCGTTTATTGTTTGAATTTACTGCAAGATTTGCCAGCTTGTTGGAAATGTCAGAGAAACAAGATGATTTTGCTGCAGACTTGTGTAGCATTGTGCCGGCCGATTAGCTCAGTTGCTAAGCCCACCCTATCGGTGCGGGAGGTGTGAGGTTCAATTGCGTGGTCGGCCAAATCGTCACAGTGTCGCCAACGGCTCGCCACCGTTGCGACGTTTGTTCGAAGCTGTGTAGCCCAAGCGCTGCGCCACGTAGGTGGGCTCCGCCACTCGTTACACGCTTGGGCGTAATATGGCGAGTATAATGAAGATTTGATTTTTTGTGCAGCATCATCACTGTACACGTGAAAAAATTTAAGGATAATAGTTTTATTGAGATTTCGATGACTGTATTACAGAAATGTAAAAAGTCGTTACAATATTATTAAGTTTCTGGAGCACAGGCTGCAGGAAATTAAACTTACTTCATGTGTGATAATGCCCACCTATACTTTGCAGGGATTTGTTGTTTTTTTAAGTTGTAACAGCGAAGTCGCTGTGCTGTTCCCTTAGACGTTTGGGTCCCTAGTAAGCTTGATCGGGAAGCCATAAGCGGGTGCTTGCAGCTGCCATCTAGTTTTTTTTTTTTTTTTTTCTTTTTTTTTTTTTTTTTTTTTTTTTTCAACACCAAATTTTGTGCAGCCTAAGGCTTTTGAACCGCTGATGCTAGAGACTTGAAATTTTCAGGGATGGTAGATCTTATTGGGAACTTGTGCCTAACAACTTTTGGGGGGTGGCGGTCGTCAGGTTAAAGGTCAAAGGTCAAAAAACCAATTTTACCAAAACCTAATATCTTTTGAATGACTACAGGTAGGACCTTCAAATTTTCACAGTACATGCATATCAATGTGGGAAATAATTATATGCATAACAATGACCTGTTCGTGACGTCACTTAGGGTCAAAGGTCAAATCAACGAATCTTAACAGATGTTTGTGCAGCCTAAGGCTTTTGAACCGCTGATGCTAGAGACTTGAAATTCCCAGGGATGATAGACCTCCATGTGAACTTGTGCCTAACAGCTTTTGGGGGGTGGCGGTCAACAGGTCAAAGGTCAAACGTCAATCAAATAAAATGATCAAAATTCTGATCAAATGCTAATAACTTGTGAATGGCAACTGGTAGAACCTTCAAGTTTAGGGAGCAGATGCATCTCAACGAGGGTACAAAAGCACCAACAGTGATTAGTTTTGCGTGACGTCACTTGGGGTCAAAGGTCAAATACGCAAATATGTCGTTTGGCGTATAACTATTGATGGAAAACACATAGGAACTTGAAATTAATAGGGTTGGTGTGTCTTGATATGTCCTTGCAGTGTACCAACTATAAACGTTCTATGTCACGTGACTCGGGGTCAAAGGTCAAAAAAATTGGGAAGTATTGCCAGTCTTGCGCAGCCTAACGTTTTTGAACCGCTGATGCTAGAGACTTGAAATGTTCAGGGATGGTAGATCCTATTGGGAACTTGTGCCTAACAACTTTTGGGGGGTGGCGGTCGTCAGATTAAAGGTCAAAGGTCAAAAATTCAAATTTACCAAAACCTAATAACTTTTGAATGACTACAGGTAGGACCTTCACATTTTCACAGTATATGCATATCAATGTGGGGAACAAATATATGCACAATAATGACCTGTTCGTGACGTCACTTAGGGTCAAAGGTCAAATCAACGAATCTGAACAGTTTTTTGTGCAGCCTAAGGCTTTTGAACCGCTGATGCTAGATACTTGAAATTCCCAGGGATGATAGACCTCCATGTGATCTTGTGCCTAACAACTTTTGGAGGGTGGCGGTCAACAGGTCAAAGCTTAAACGTCAATCAATTAACTTGACAAATAGTTTGATCAAACGCTAATAACTTGTGAATGGCAACTGGTAGGACCTTCAAATTTACAGAGCAGATGCATCTCAACGAGAGTACAAAAACACCAGCAATGATTAGTTTTGCGTGACGTCACTTGGGGTCAAAGGTCAAATACGCAAATATGTCGTTTGGCATATAACTATTCATTCAAATCATATAAGAACTTGAATTTGATAGGATTGGTGTATCTTGATATGTTCTTGCAGTGTACCCACCATGAACACTCTATGTCACATGACTCGGGATCAAAAGTCAAAAAACCGATAAATGTTGCCAATCTTGCGCAGTCTAGGGCATTTGAACCGCTCATGCTAGAGGCTTGAAATGTTCAGGGATGATAGACCTCGACGTAAACTTGGGTCTCACAACTTGCGGGGGTGGCAGTCAAGTGGTTTGGGATCAAAAGTCAATAATAAGAAAATGTTCACAAGCTCATAACTGTTAAATGACAACAGCTAGGACCTTCAAATTGTCGGAGGATATTTATCTCAATGTGGGTAAAATATCAATATAATGAAGGGTTACTCCAGAGCGCCTGACTTGGAGTCAAACGCAAAAAACGTGAAATTTCAGGAAACCTCATGAAAGTCAAGCAAATTTATGTAATCCGTTAGAGGGCAGTAGGGAAACATGTTTTTGAGCTATTTTGGCTTAAAACTTTTTCATTCGTGAGTGAGCCGTATGAGTTTGTGGTTAAAGTGACGTTTTAATCAGCAATAAGGGGCACATGGGAATTGGCCAAGTGGTTGGTGCATTGGACTCATGACTTAGCTTTGTGGATTCCTCGCATTGAAACTGTGTTCGCATTGCGGCGAAGAGTTTGTTAGAGTAATAGCTAGCATAATCCGCTATCAGATTATCAAGCTTGTGGTTTCGCGAAATTGGTTGTAATTGCCGTGTTTCCGCGATAATAGGACCTACCCGCAAAATAAAACCTAGCGTGATTTTTGAGGATGATTTTAATGTAAGCCCTACCCTTAAAATAAGCCCTAGTTGAGAGTAGATCTTTTTTCGTAATTTCTGTTTATTTAAAATCTCGTAATTTTTACTTTGTAACTTCATTTTTTGATATATCAAAATAATACATCCCATTTTATGCCGCGATTTCTTGGCCCTTAGAAACGAGCACAAGCTCCATGATTTAAATTCGTTTTGTGTGAATGCAGTCGTCCTTGCAGCTGCACAAATCCTTCAAGAATCATGGCGTTTATTGTTTGAATTTACTGCAAGATTTGCCAGCTTGTTGGAAATGTCAGAGAAACAAGATGATTTTGCTGCAGACTTGTGTAGCATTGTGCCGGCCGATTAGCTCAGTTGCTAAGCCCACCCTATCGGTGCGGGAGGTGTGAGGTTCAATTGCGTGGTCGGCCAAATCGTCACAGTGTCGCCAACGGCTCGCCACCGTTGCGACGTTTGTTCGGAGTTGTGTAGCCCAAGCGCTGCGCCGCGTAGGTGGGCTCCGCCACTTGTTACACGCTTGGGCGTAATATCGCGAGTATAATGAAGATTTGATTTTTTGTGCAGCATCATCACTGTACACGTGAAAAAATTTAAGGATAATAGTTTTATTGAGATTTCGATGACTGTATTACAGAAATGTAAAAAGTCGTTACAATATTATTAAGTTTCTGGAGCACAGGCTGCAGGAAATTAAACTTACTTCATGTGTGATAATGCCCACCTATACTTTGCAGGGATTTGTTGTTTTTTTAAGTTGTAAAAGCGAAGTCGCTGTGCTGTTCCCTTAGACGTTTGGGTCCCTAGTAAGCTTGATCGGGAAGCCATAAGCGGGTGCTTGCAGCTGCCATCTAGTTTTTTATGGCTTCCCGAAAAGGGAAGCCATATTACTTTTGTTTGGCCATTTGTGCACTTTTTGACACTTCCAGCAGCTGTAGCTGCTAAACTACTGTTCCAATTCAAAAGTGACCTAGAGTTCAAATGTGTGTCCCACCTAGGTCTACACCTTGGTCGCCCTAACTTTCCCCGGCAGCCCCCCACTTTCTAGATAAAAAATATTTTGTTTCCGAAAAATTCTTTTTTTTTTTTTTTTATGGCTTCCCGAAAAGGGAAGCCATATTACTTTTGTTTGGCCATTTGTGCACTTTTTGACACTTCCAGCAGCTGTAGCTGCTAAACTACTGCTCCAATTCAAAAGTGACCTAGAGTTCAAATGTGTGTCCCACCTAGGTCTACACCTTGGTCGCCCTAACTTTCCCCGACAGCCCCCCACTTTCTAGATAAAAAATATTTTGTTTCCGAAAAATTCTTTTTTTTTTTTTTTTTTTTTTCTTTTTTTTTTTTTTCAACACCAAATTTTGTGCAGCCTAAGGCTTTTGAACCGCTGATGCTAGAGAGTTGAAATTTTCAGGGATGGTAGATCTTATTGGGAACTTGTGTCTAACAACTTTTGGGGGGTGGCGGTCGTCAGGTTAAAGGTCAAAGGTCAAACAACCAAATTTACCAAAACCTAATATCTTTTGAATGACTACAGGTAGGACCTTCAAATTTTCACAGTATATGCATATCAATGTGGGGAATAATTATATGCATAACAATGACCTGTTCGTGACGTCACTTAGGGTCAAAGGTCAAATGAACGAATCTTAACAGATTTTTGTGCAGCCTAAGGCTTTTGAACCGCTGATGCTAGAGACTTGAAATTCCCAGGGATGATAGACCTCCATGTGAATTTGTGCCTAACAGCTTTTGGGGGGTGGCGGTCAACAGGTCAAAGGTCAAACGTCAATCAAATAAAATGATCAAAAATCTGATCAAACGCTAATAACTTGTGAATGGCAACTGGTAGGACCTTCAAGTTTACGGAGCAGATGCATCTCAACGAGGGTACAAAAGCACCAACAGTGATTAGTTCTGCGTGACGTCACTTGGGGTCAAAGGTCAAATACGCAAATATGTCGTTTGGCAAATAACTATTGATGGAAAACACATAGGAACTTGAAAATAATAGGGTTGGTGTGTCTTGATATGTCTTTGCAGTGTACCAACTATAAACGTTCTATGTCACGTGACTCGGGGTCAAAGATCAAAAAAACCGAAAAGTGTTGCCAATCTTGCGCAGCCTAACGTTTTTGAACCGCTGATGCTAGAGACTTGAAATGTTCAGGGATGGTAGATCTTATTGAGAACTTGTGCCTAACAACTTTTGGGGGGTGGAGGTCGTCAGGTTAAAGGTCAAAGGTCAAAAAACCAAATTTACCAAAACTTAATAACTTTTGAATGACTACAGGTAGGACCTTCAAACTTTCACAGTATATGCATATCAATGTGGGGAACAAAAATATGCACAACAATGACCTGATCGTGACGTCACTTAGGGTCAAAGGTCAAATCAACGAACCTCAGCAGTTTTTTGTGCATTTGAAGGTTTTTGAACCGCTGATGCTAGATACTTGAAATTCCCAGGGATGATAGGCCTCTATGTGATCTTGTGCCTAACAGCTTTTGGGGGGTGGCGGTCAACAGGTCAAAGGTCAAACGTCAATCAATTAACTTGACAAAAAGTTTGATCAAACCCTAATAACTTGTGAATGGCAACTGGTAGGACCTTCAAATTTACGTAGCAGATGCATCTCAACGAGAGTACAAAAACACCAGCAATGATTAGTTTTGCGTGACGTCACTTGGGGTCAAAGGTCAAATACGCAAATATGTCGTTTGGCATATAACTATTCATTCAAAACACATAAGAACTTGAATTTGATAGGATTGGTGTGTCTTGATATGTTCTTGCAGTGTACCAACCATGAACGCTCTATGTCACATGACTCGGGATCAAAAGTCAAAAAACCGAAAAATGTTGCCAATCTTGCGCAGTCTAGGGCATTTCAACCGCTGATGCTAGAGGCTTGAAATGTTCAGGGATGATAGACCTCGACGTAAACTTGGGTCTCACAACTTGCGGGGGTGGCAGTCAAGTGGTTTGGGGTCAAAAGTCAATAATAGGAAAATGTTCACAAGCTCATAACTGTTAAATGACAACAGCTAGGACCTTCAAATTATCGGAGGATATTTATTTCAATGTGGGTAAAATATCAATATAATGAAGGGTTACTCCAGAGTGCCTGATTTGGAGTCAAACGTAAAAAACGTGAAATTTCAGGAATCATCATGAAAGTCAAGCAAATTTATGTAATCCGTTAGAGGGAAGTAGGGAAACATGTTTTTGAGCTATTTTGGCTTAAAACTTTTTCATTCGTGAGTGAGCCGTATGAGTTTGTGGTTAAAGTGACGTTTTAATCAGCAATAAGGGGCACATGGGAATTGGCCAAGTGGTTGGTGCATTGGACTCATGACTTAGCTTTGTGGATTCCTCGCATTGAAACTGTGTTCGCATTGCGGCGAAGAGTTTGTTAGAGTAATAGCTAGCATAATCCGCTATCAGATTATCAAGCTTGTGGTTTCGCGAAATTGCTTGTAATTGCCGTGTTTCCCCGATAATAAGACCTACCCGCAAAATAAAACCTAGCGTGATTTTTGAGGATGATTTTAATGTAAGCCGTACCCTTAAAATAAGCCCTAGTTGAGAGCGGCAGAAAGACGAAAGAGTCAAACATTCTTTTTTATATTTATTCAAACTGCTTTAATGCGGTGTATGCCATCCTTTTCAAAAAATTCTTGAATAAATTGTTGTTAATGAGTTTCTGAATAAAAAACATGTTAATGGCAAGTAAATGTAGATCTTTTTTCGTAATTTCTGTTTATTTAAAATCTCGTAATTTTTACTTTGTAACTTCATTTTTTGATATATCAAAATAATACTTCCCATTTTATGCCGCGATTTCTTGGCCCTTAGAAACGAGCACAAGCTCCATGACTTAATTTCGTTTGGTGTGAATGCAGTCGTCCTTGCAGCTGCACAAATCCTTGAAGAATCATGGCGTTTATTGTTTGAATTTACTGCAAGATTTGCCAGCTTGTTGGAAATGTCAGAGAAACAAGATGATTTTGCTGCAGACTTGTGTAGCATTGTGCCGGCCGATTAGCTCAGTTGCTAAGCCCACCCTATCGGTGCGGGAGGTGTGAGGTTCAATTGCGTGGTCGGCCAAATCGTCACAGTATCGCCAACGGCTCGCCACCGTTGCGACGTTTGTTCGGAGTTGTGTAGCCCAAGCGCTGCGCCGCGTAAGTGGCTCCGCCACTTGTTACACGCTTGGGCGTAATATCGCGAGTATAATGAAGATTTGATTTTTTGTGCAGCATCATCACTGTACACGTGAAAAAATTTAAGGATAATAGTTTTATTGAGATTTCGATGACTGTATTACAGAAATGTAAAAAGTCGTTACAATATTATTAAGTTTCTGGAGCACAGGCTGCAGGAAATCAAACTTACTTCATGTGTGATAATGCCCACCTATACTTTGCAGGGATTTGTTGTTTTTTTAAGTTGTCAAAACGAAGTCGCTGTGCTGTTCCCTTAGACGTTTGGGTCCCTAGTAAGCTTGATCGGGAAGCCATAAGCGGGTGCTTGCAGCTGCCATCTAGTTTTTTTTCTTTTTTTTTTTTTTTTTTTTTTTTTTCAACACCAAATTTTGTGCAGCCTAAGGCTTTTGAACCGCTGATGCTAGAGACTTGAAATTTTCAGGGATGGTAGATCTTATTGGGAACTTGTGCCTAACAACTTTTGGGGGGTGGCGGTCGTCAGGTTAAAGGTCAAAGGTCAAAAAACCAATTTTACCAAAACCTAATATCTTTTGAATGACTACAGGTAGGACCTTCAAATTTTTACAGTATATGCATATCAATGTGGGGAATAATTATATGCATAACAATGACCTGTTCGTGACGTCACTTAGGGTCAAAGGTCAAATCAACGAATCTTAACAGATTTTTGTGCAGCCTAAGGCTTTTGAACCGCTGATGCTAGAGACTTGAAATTCCCAGGGATGATAGACCTCCATGTGAACTTGTGCCTAACAGCTTTTGGGGGGTGGCGGTCATAAGGTTAAAGGTCAAACGTCAATCAAATAAAATGATCAAAAATCTGATCAAACGCTAATAACTTGTGAATGGCAACTGGTAGGACCTTCAAGTTTACAGAGCAGATGCATCTCAACGAGGGTACAAAAGCACCAACAGTGATTAGTTTTGCGTGACGTCACTTGGGGTCAAAGGTCAAATACGCAAATATGTCGTTTGGCAAATAACTATTGATGGAAAACACATAGGAACTTGAAATTAATAGGGTTGGTGTGTCTTGATATGTCCTTGCAGTGTACCAACTATAAACGTTCTATGTCACGTGACTCGGGGTCAAAGGTCAAAAAAACCGAAAAGTGTTGCCAATCTTGCGCAGCCTAAGGCTTTTGAACCGCTGATGCTAGAGACTTGAAATGTTCAGGGATGGTAGATCCTATTGGGAACTTGTGCCTAACAACTTTTTGGGGGTGGCGGTCGTCAGGTTAAAGGTCAAAGGTCAAAAAACCAAATTTACCAAAACCTAATAACTTTTGAATGACTACAGGTAGGACCTTCACATTTTCACAGTATATGCATATCAATGTGGGGAACAAAAATATGCACAACAATGACCTGTTCGTGACGTGACTTAGGGTCAAAGGTCAAATCAACGAACCTCAGCAGTTTTTTGTGCATTTGAAGGTTTTTGAACCGCTGATGCTAGATACTTGAAATTCCCAGGGATGATAGACCTCCATGTGATCTTGTGCCCAACAACTTTTGGGGGGTGGCGGTCAACAGGTCAAAGGTCAAACGTCAATCATATAAATTGACAAATAGTTTGGTCAAACGCTAATAACTTGTGAATGGCAACTGGTAGGACCTTCAAATTTACAGAGCAGATGCATCTCAACGAGAGTACAAAAACACCAGCAATGATTGGTTTTGCGTGACGTCACTTGGGGTCAAAGGTCAAATACGCAAATATGTCGTTTGGCGTATAACTATTCATTCAAAACACATAAGAACTTGAATTTGATAGGATTGGTGTGTCTTAATATGTTCTTGCACTGTACCAACCATGAACGCTCTATGTCACGTGACTCGGGGTCAAAGGTCAAAAAACCGATAAATGTTGCCAATCTTGTGCAGTCTAGGGCATTTGAACCGCTGATGCTAGAGGCTTGAAATGTTCAGGGATGATAGACCTCGACGTAAACTTGGGTCTCACAACTTGCGGTGGTGGCAGTCAAGTGGTTTGGGGTCAAAGGTCAATAATAAGAAAATGTTCACAAGCTCATAACTGTTAAATGACAACAGCTAGAACCTTCAAATTATCGGAGGATATTTATCTCAATGTGGGTAACAAAAATATCAATATAATGAAGGGTTACTGCAGAGCGCCTGACTTGGAGTCAAACGTAAAAAACGTGAAATTTCAGGAAACCTCATGAAAGTCAAGCAAATTTATGTAATCCGTTAGAGGGCAGTAGGGAAACATGTTTTTGAGCTATTTTGGCTTAAAACTTTTTCATTCGTGAGTGAGCCGTATGAGTTTGTGGTTAAAGTGACGTTTTAATCAGCAATAAGGGGCACATGGGAATTGGCCAAGTGGTTGGTGCATTGGACTCATGACTTAGCTTTGTGGATTCCTCGCATTGAAACTGTGTTGGCATTGCGGCGAAGAGTTTGTTAGAGTAATAGCTAGCATAATCCGCTATCAGATTATCAAGCTTGTGGTTTCGCGAAATTGGTTGCAATTGCCGTGTTTCCCCGATAATAAGACCTACCCGCAAAATAAAACCTAGCGTGATTTTTGAGGATGATTTTAATGTAAGCCCTACCCTTAAAATAAGCCCTAGTTGAGAGCGGCAGAAAGACGAAAAAGTCAAACATTCTTTTTTATATATTTATTCAAACTGCTTTAATGCGGTGTATGCCATCCTTTTCAAAAAATTCTTGAATAAATTGTTGTTAATGAGTTTCTGAATAAAAAACATGTTAATGGCAAGTAAATGTAGATCTTTTTTCGTAATTTCTGTTTATTTAAAATCTCGTAATTTTTACTTTGTAACTTCATTTTTTGATATATCAAAATAATTCATCCCATTTTATGCCGCGATTTCTTGGCCCTTAGAAACGAGCACAAGCTCCATGATTTAATTTCGTTTTGTGTGAATGCAGTCGTCCTTGCAGCTGCACAAATCCTTGAAGAATCATGGCGTTTATTGTTTGAATTTACTGCAAGATTTGCCAGCTTGTTGGAAATGTCAGACAAACAAGATGATTTTGCTGCAGACTTGTGTAGCATTGTGCCGGCCGATTAGCTCAGTTGCTAAGCCCAGCCTATCGGTGCGGGAGGTGTGAGGTTCAATTGCGTGGTCGGCCAAATCGTCACAGTGTCGCCAACGGCTCGCCACCGTTGCGACGTTTGTTCGGAGTTGTGTAGCCCAAGCGCTGCGCCGCGTAGGTGGGCTCCGCCACTCGTTACACGCTTGGGCGTAATATCGCGAGTATAATGAAGATTTGATTTTTTGTGCAGCATCATCACTGTACACGTGAAAAAATTTAAGGATAATAGTTTTATTGAGATTTCGATGACTGTATTACAGAAATGTAAAAAGTCGTTACAATATTACTAAGTTTCTGGAGCACAGGCTGCAGGAAATTAAACTTACTTCATGTGTGATAATGCCCACCTATACTTTGCAGGGATTTGTTGTTTTTTTAAGTTGTAAAAGCGAAGTCGCTGTGCTGTTCCCTTAGACGTTTGGGTCCCTAGTAAGCTTGATCGGGAAGCCATAAGCGGGTGCTTGCAGCTGCCATCTAGTTTTATTTTTTTTTTATTTTTTTTTTTTTTTCAACACCAAATTTTGTGCAGCCTAAGGCTTTTGAACCGCTGATGCTAGAGACTTGAAATTTTCAGGGATGGTAGATCTTATTGGGAACTTGTGCCTAGCAACTTTTGGGGGGTGGCGGTCGTCAGGTTAAAGGTCAAAGGTCAAAAAACCAATTTTACCAAAACCTAATATCTTTTGAATGACTACAGGTAGGACCTTCAAATTTTCACAGTATATGCATATCAATGTGGGGAATAATTATATGCATAACAATGACCTGTTCGTGACGTCACTTAGGGTCAAAGGTCAAATCAACGAATCTTAACAGATTTTTGTGCAGCCTAAGGCTTTTGAACCGCTGATGCTAGAGACTTGAAATTCCCAGGGATGATAGACCTCCATGTGAACTTGTGCCTAACAGCTTTTGGGGGGTGGCGGTCAACAGGTCAAAGGTCAAACGTCAATCAAATAAAATGATCAAAATTCTGATCAAACGCTAATAACTTGTGAATGGCAACTGGTAGGACCTTCAAATTTACGGAGCAGATGCATCTCAACGAGGGTACAAAAGCACCAACAGTGATTAGTTTTGCGTGACGTCACTTGGGGTCAAAGGTCAAATACGCAAAAATGTCGTTTGGCGTATAACTATTGATGGAAAACACATAGGAACTTGAAATTAATAGGGTTGGTGTGTCTTGATATGTCCTTGCAGTGTACCAACTATAAACGTTCTATGTCACGTGACTCGGGGTCAAAGGTCAAAAAAATCGGCAAATGTTGTTAATCTTGCGCAGTTTAAGGCTTTTGAACCGCTGATGCTAGAGAATTGAAATGTTCAGGGATGGTAGATCCTATTGGGAACTTGTGCCTAACAACTTTTGGGGGGTGGCGGTCGTCAGGTTAAAGGTCAAAGGTCAAACAACCAAATTTACCAAAACCTAATAACTTTTGAATGACTACAGGTAGGACCTTCACATTTTCACAGTATATGCATATCAATGTGGGGAACAAAAATATGCACAACAATGACTTGATCGTGACGTCACTTAGGGTCAAAGGTCAAATCAACGAACCTCAGCAGTTTTTTGTGCATTTGAAGGTTTTTGAACCGCTGATGCTAGATACTTGAAATTCCCAGGGATGATAGGCCTCTATGTGATCTTGTGCCTAACAGCTTTTGGGGGGTGGCGGTCAACAGGTCAAAGGTCAAACGTCAATCAATTAAATTGACAAATAGTTTGATCAAACGCTAATAACTTGTGAATGGCAACTGGTAGGACCTTCAAATTTACGGAGCAGATGCATCTCAACGAGAATACAAAAACACCAGCAATGATTAGTTTTGCGTGACGGCACTTGGGGTCAATGGTCAAATACGCAAATATGTCGTTTGACGTTTAACTGTTCAATCAAAGCACATAAGAACTTGAATTTGATAGGATTGGTGTGTCTTAATATGTTCTTGCACTGTACCAACCATGAACGCTCTATGTCACGTGACTCGGGATCAAAGGTCAAAAAACCGATAAATGTTGCCAATCTTGCGCAGTCTAGGGCATTTCAACCGCTGATGCTAGAGGCTTGAAATGTTCAGGGATGATAGACCTCGACGTAAACTTGGGTCTCACAACTTGCGGGGGGTGGCAGTCAAGTGGTTTGGGGTCAAAAGTCAATAATAAGAAAATGTTCACAAGCTCATAACTGTTAAATGACAACAGCTATGACCTTCAAATTATCGGAGGATATTTATCTCAATGTGGGTAAAATATCAATATAATGAAGGGTTACTCCAGAGCGCCTGACTTGGAGTCAAACGTAAAAAACGTGAAATTTCAGGAAACCTCATGAAAGTCAAGCAAATTTATGTAATCCGTTAGAGGGCAGTAGGGAAACATGTTTTTGAGCTATTTTGGCTTAAAACTTTTTCATTCGTGAGTGAGCCGTATGAGTTTGTGGTTAAAGTGACGTTTTAAGCAGCAATAAGGGGCACATGGGAGTTGGCCAAGTGGTTGGTGCATTGGACTCATGACTTAGCTTCGTGGATTCCTCGCATTGAAACTGTGTTCGCATTGCGGCAAAGAGTTTGTTAGAGTAATAGCTAGCATAATCCGCTATCAGATTATCAAGCTTGTGGTTTCGCGAAATTGCTTGTAATTGCCGTGTTTCCCCAATAATAAGACCTAGACGCAAAATAAAACCTAGCGTGATTTTTGAGGATGATTTTAATGTAAGCCCTACCCTTAAAATAAGCCCTAGTTGAGAGCGGCAGAAAGACGAAAAAGTCAAACATTCTTTTTTTATATTTATTCAAACTGCTTTAATGCGGTGTATGCCATCCTTTTCAAAAAATTCTTGAATAAATTGTTGTTAATGAGTTTCTGAATAAAAAACATGTTAATGGCAAGTAAATGCAGATCTTTTTTCGTAATTTCTGTTTATTTAAAATCTCGTAATTTATACGTTGTAACTTCATTTTTTGATATATCAAAATAATACTTCCCATTTTATGCCGCGATTTCTTGGCCCTTAGAAACGAGCACAAGCTCCATGATTTAATTTCGTTTTGTGTGGATGCAGTCGTCCTTGCAGCTGCACAAATCCTTCAAGAATCATGGCGTTTATTGTTTGAATTTACTGCAAGATTTGCCAGCTTGTTGGAAATGTCAGACAAACAAGATGATTTTGCTGCAGACTTGTGTAGCATTGTGCCGGCCGATTAGCTCAGTTGCTAAGCCCAGCCTATCGGTGCGGGAGGTGTGAGGTTCAATTGCGTGGTCGGCCAAATCGTCACAGTGTCGCCAACGGCTCGCCACCGTTGCGACGTTTGTTCGGAGCTGTGTGGCCCAAGCGCTGCGCCGCGTAAATGGGCTCCGCCACTCGTTACACGCTTGGGCGTAATATGGCGAGTATAATGAAGTTTTGAGTTTTTGTGCAGCATCATCACTGTACACGTGAAGAAATTTAAGGATAATAGTTTTATTGAGATTTCGATGACTGTATTACAGAAATGTAAAAAGTCGTTACAATATTATTAAGTTTCTGGAGCACAGGCTGCAGGAAATTAAACTTACTTCATGTGTGATAATGCCCACATATACTTTGCAGGGATTTGTTGTTTTTTTAAGTTGTAACAGCGAAGTCAATCACCTGTTCCCTTAGACGTTGGGTCCCTAGTAAGCTTGATCGGGAAGCCATAAGCGGGTGCTTGCAGCTGCCATCTAGTTTTTTTTTTTTTTTTTTTCTTTTTTTTTTTTTTTTTTTTTTTTTTTTCAACACCAAATTTTGTGCAGCCTAAGGCTTTTGAACCGCTGATGCTAGAGACTTGAAATTTTCAGGGATGGTAGATCTTATTGGGAACTTGTGCCTAACAACTTTTGGGGGGTGGCGGTCGTCAGGTTAAAGGTCAAAGGTCAAAAAACCAAATTTACCAAAACCTAATATCTTTTGAATGACTACAGGTAGGACCTTCAAATTTTCACAGTACATGCATATCAATGTGGGAAATAATTATATGCATAACAATGACCTGTTCGTGACGTCACTTAGGGTCAAAGGTCAAATCAACGAATCTTAACAGATTTTTGTGCAGCCTAAGGCTTTTGAACCGCTGATGCTAGAGACTTGAAATTGTCAGGGATGATAGACCTCCATGTGAACTTGTGCCTAACAGCTTTTGGGGGGTGGCGGTCAACAGGTCAAAGGTCAAACGTCAATCAAATAAAATGATCAAAATTCTGATCAAATGCTAATAACTTGTGAATGGCAACTGGTAGAACCTTCAAGTTTAGGGAGCAGATGCATCTCAACGAGGGTACAAAAGCACCAACAGTGATTAGTTTTGCGTGACGTCACTTGGGGTCAAAGGTCAAATACGCAAATATGTCGTTTGGCGTATAACTATTGATGGAAAACACATAGGAACTTGAAATTAATAGGGTTGGTGTGTCTTGATATGTCCTTGCAGTGTACCAACTATAAACGTTCTATGTCACGTGACTCGGGGTCAAAGGTCAAAAAAATTGGGAAGTGTTGCCAGTCTTGCGCAGCCTAACGTTTTTGAACCGCTGATGCTAGAGACTTGAAATGTTCAGGGATGGTAGATCCTATTGGGAACTTGTGCCTAACAACTTTTGGGGGGTGGCGGTCGTCAGATTAAAGGTCAAAGGTCAAAAAACCAAATTTACCAAAACCTAATAACTTTTGAATGACTACAGGTAGGACCTTCACATTTTCACAGTATATGCATATCAATGTGGGGAACAAATATATGCACAATAATGACCTGTTCGTGACGTCACTTAGGGTCAAAGGTCAAATCAACGAATCTGAACAGTTTTTTGTGCAGCCTAAGGCTTTTGAACCGCTGATGCTAGATACTTGAAATTCCCAGGGATGATAGACCTCCATGTGAACTTGTGCCTAACAACTTTTGGAGGGTGGCGGTCAACAGGTCAAAGCTTAAACGTCAATCAATTAACTTGACAAATAGTTTGATCAAACGCTAATAACTTGTGAATGGCAACTGGTAGGACCTTCAAATTTACAGAGCAGATGCATCTCAACGAGAGTACAAAAACACCAGCAATGATTGGTTTTGCGTGACGTCACTTGGGGTCAAAGGTCAAATACGCAAATATGTCGTTTGGCATATAACTATTCATTCAAATCATATAAGAACTTGAATTTGATAGGATTGGTGTATCTTGATATGTTCTTGCAGTGTACCCACCATGAACGCTCTATGTCACATGACTCGGGATCAAAAGTCAAAAAACCGAAAAATGTTGCCAATCTTGCGCAGTCTAGGGCATTTGAACCGCTCATGCTAGAGGCTTGAAATGTTCAGGGATGATAGACCTCGACGTAAACTTGGGTCTCACAACTTGCGGGGGTGGCAGTCAAGTGGTTTGGGATCAAAAGTCAATAATAAGAAAATGTTCACATGCTCATAACTGTTAAATGACAACAGCTATGACCTTCAAATTGTCGGAGGATATTTATCTCAATGTGGGTAAAATATCAATATAATGAAGGGTTACTCCAGAGCGCCTGACTTGGAGTCAAACGCAAAAAACGTGAAATTTCAGGAAACCTCATGAAAGTCAAGCAAATTTATGTAATCCGTTAGAGGGCAGTAGGGAAACATGTTTTTGAGCTATTTTGGCTTAAAACTTTTTCATTCGTGAGTGAGCCGTATGAGTTTGTGGTTAAAGTGACGTTTTAATCAGCAATAAGGGGCACATGGGAATTGGCCAAGTGGTTGGTGCATTGGACTCATGACTTAGCTTTGTGGATTCCTCGCATTGAAACTGTGTTCGCATTGCGGCGAAGAGTTTGTTAGAGTAATAGCTAGCATAATCCGCTATCAGATTATCAAGCTTGTGGTTTCGCGAAATTGGTTGTAATTGCCGTGTTTCCGCGATAATAGGACCTACCCGCAAAATAAAACCTAGCGTGATTTTTGAGGATGATTTTAATGTAAGCCCTACCCTTAAAATAAGCCCTAGTTGAGAGTAGATCTTTTTTCGTAATTTCTGTTTATTTAAAATCTCGTAATTTTTACTTTGTAACTTCATTTTTTGATATATCAAAATAATACATCCCATTTTATGCCGCGATTTCTTGGCCCTTAGAAACGAGCACAAGCTCCATGATTTAAATTCGTTTTGTGTGAATGCAGTCGTCCTTGCAGCTGCACAAATCCTTCAAGAATCATGGCGTTTATTGTTTGAATTTACTGCAAGATTTGCCAGCTTGTTGGAAATGTCAGACAAACAAGATGATTTTGCTGCAGACTTGTGTAGCATTGTGCCGGCCGATTAGCTCAGTTGCTAAGCCCACCCTATCGGTGCGGGAGGTGTGAGGTTCAATTGCGTGGTCGGCCAAATCGTCACAGTGTCGCCAACGGCTCGCCACCGTTGCGACGTTTGTTCGGAGTTGTGTAGCCCAAGCGCTGCGCCGCGTAGGTGGGCTCCGCCACTCGTTACACGCTTGGGCGTAATATCGCGAGTATAATGAAGATTTGATTTTTTGTGCAGCATCATCACTGTACACGTGAAGAAATTTAAGGATAATAGTTTTATTGAGATTTCGATGACTGTATTACAGAAATGTAAGAAGTCGTTACAATATTATTAAGTTTCTGGAGCACAGGCTGCAGGAAATTAAACTTACTTCATGTGTGATAATGCCCACCTATACTTTGCAGGGATTTGTTGTTTTTTTAAGTTGTAAAAGCGAAGTCGCTGTGCTGTTCCCTTAGACGTTTGGGTCCCTAGTAAGCTTGATCGGGAAGCCATAAGCGGGTGCTTGCAGCTGCCATCTAGTTGTTACTGTTTTGGAAGTCGTAGTCTTTTGACTTTGAACCACAACCTTACGGGGCAATGCCGGCCCGACCGGTTCAACCAATAACAGAAAACACAAGTTGGCAGAAGATTTCTGTTTCAAATAACATCATAAAAAAAGGACTACCAACAACTGGGGTCGGTTGGCAAGCATACTAAAAACAGATTAGGTCTGCTGGATTCACTTAAACCTAAAATATAACAAATACTCTTTTAAAAAATCTTACATTGAAATTTCAAGGTAGAAGTACTCTATTTATAGCCTAGTCAAGTTATTAGTTTGCTAGAATTAATCAATAAAATATGAACCTGACCATTGCACCTTCATCGCATAACGTAGCCTTGCCTAATCATGAAAAGCCTTCTTATATCGCTTTACTGTTTAATTGTTAGATAACATGAAACATCTGCAAGCCATTACACTTCTTCAACCCTAAGGAAATTTCCCGTCTACTTTTGTCGAATAACTTTTCAACAGTCGAGCTAGCGAATGTAAACTTGTGTTATTGCAATACAAACGTCACTATTGAAACTACGTTTTCATTATGACGAAGGCCATAGGGAGTAAATCTTAATCATTCCAAACAATATAAACGCAGCATCCGCTTCATGGCGAGAGAAATATGTCTCGCGCCGTAAAGGCCTTTACTGGTAATGATTTTCACGCTGACATGCGTTTATGACAATTATGGTATACAAAAGTGACTCTTTATTCAACGTACGGTTATGTTTGCCTGAAATAAAGTTATTACATTGCCTGCAGTTATAGATCAACGACAAAAAATATTTTAGTTTTTTGTTTTTGTACTAGAATACTGGATAGCAGCTCATCTGCTCATGGAACCCTTTAGATTCTTTAATGGAACCCCAGAATTCCGTGGAACCCACTTTGGGAAACACTGGGTTAGGATTATCAAGTCCTTTGTCGTTCTTTGCGGTGTTTAGTACATCAATTTGAAGTCCTTTGTCGTCCTTTGCGGTGTTTAGTAGGACCCCCAAAATCCTACTCATTCCAAGTTATTCGATTGCATTAAAATGCGAAAACAAAGACTATTCTCAACAGAGATCCAGGATTTTTGTTTTTAAGGAGGCTTTCTTATACATACAGATGGCAATCGCAAGAAACGTTTTATGGAATGAATCACAAGACACATTGAAAAAATGTGAGAAAATGACACAGAATAGATCAACATATCTCTGCACCAATACACGTTTTTGCTTGACAATCATACAAAGTTAACACACAACATAACGTTATCGTTCACTCTCTCTCACAGTCACATCTACCCTGCCCACACGTCCATGTCCAGTGTAAACCTACCGGCTTTCTGCATCATAATCAAATTTTAGATGTCATAATAAAATTTGATGCAGAAGGCCCGTGGACTTTTGGCACTTTCACTGGACATGTGAACAGGATGTTTGAGTACCAAGGATTTCTTTTAGCACCCATTACAATACAATTATTTTTCCTGCAATGCACTTGTATAAACAAGCTCTCTCAAGAGTAACTCAGTTGTCAACACAAAATCATACCTGGGCAAGGTAATTCCTGTGGCATAGCTGAATATTACACATTCATTTGAAACATGACCCGCAATATCACCAGCTATGGTAGGAATATGAGATGGAAGACAGCATAGAAACACGATGTTACAGCTCGATACAACTCGCTTGTTATCCCACACGCATGCTATTCCAGCCTTTCGAAACGAACCTTAAATCGTCATTTCATTAACATCAAGCAACACTTGCTATCTAAGGCAGGGGTGCACAACGCCGGCACGTGTGCCCAACCAGGCACGCCCAAGCTGAAACGTCGCACCCACACAATTGCCAAAAAGCAATCCTTGAGTCTATAAAAAATTTTAATAACCCATGCTCAGACCGAAGTGAACTCAAATCACCATGTTCATTGACACATTTACGGACATTATATTGTTTCTGTAAATACTTATTAATTATGCGTTGAAATTCTGAAGTTTAACGTTGCTGACAGAGTTTTACGTAGTTCGGTAATTATAACAACTATTTAGAAAGTGGAGAGGCACGGAACAAGACGATTATGAAAATTTAGGCACGTAGCCTCATTTAATTAGTGCATCTCTGATCTAAGATATAGGCAACATAATAAATTATTTTGAACTGAAAATTCAACAATAATTGAGAAGACTGCGAAGTGAGCTTGCACTTTTTGCATCAGCAACCACCCGGTATACATGTCAAATGCCATCGGCTCCAAACGCGAATCGAACCCGTCACGTAGGATCTGTCACCTGCACGTGGTACTGCTAGGCCAAGTCGCTGACAGCAAAACAAGACTTAATGGCGAGGGACAACTTGACGTAACCAACTGGACATTCAGACAAGGTGTTTGGGTTCCAGTTTGGTTTAGGACTTGGGTTAAGTTTAGCGTTGGTGGTAAGTGTTCAAGGATTAGGTGTCTTACAGCGAAATAATTGCGCGTACACAAAAATTGTACAGGTGTATCGATGATAACTTTGCTATCATAAACATCATAAGACTACAACTTAAGTCACAAAAATACAGAGTTAGCCCCAGCATGAAATGCAGTATTTTGAAATTTTTTTGTTCGAACAGAACAATTTTAACTAGCAGCACTTACTGAACATTTTCACCGTTTACAGACAGCCCTGAATATGTCCATAGATTGATATCATAGAGCAGTTGGTAAAGACGTCGCTGTTGATGCTGGAGGTTGGGATTCAATTCCCAGGCTGGTCAAATCACACGCAGTGTCGCCAACGACTTGCCACCACTGTGATGTTTCTTTGAAACTGTATTGCCTAGGCACTAAGCCGCTGTAATGGACCCTGCCACTCGTTACATGCTTTGGTATAATACCTCGAGTAGACCTACAATAAAGATTTTTTTTTTTTTTGTTTCAATCAACAATAAACTACACAAACATACTTAAAGAATCTGGTCTTCTTGTTGAAATTAATATCTCTTCTGTCTTAACATTACAGAAAGCAAGCAAGGATAAAACAATTTGTTTTCCAAGTCTACCACAACCAATGAAACCAACTTTAATCGCATTTCTCGGAACAGTTTGATTGAAGAACTTAATTGTTTTTTTATTTATGGGATTTCTAATCTCAGATAGAGTTTGTCTAAAGCAGAAAACAAATATTATACATGTTTCCAAAGTCATGGCAAGTTAAATTATAAAAGTTACGATAATTGTTGCGTCTATAAACTTTTTAGTTATGACCCATCAATGGCATCTAAACCAGGGGTTTTCAACTGTGGCCCTCGAACCCCCAAGGAGGCCACAGAGTGTTCCCAATGGAAGTACAAGCATAGCAATAAATACATTTTATTTCTAAACCAGGACATATAAAATCACACTCAAAGTGCAACAACCTTTCAGTGTGACAGTAAAGGGTGCCACAACTCAGAAAAGGTAGAGAATCACTGATCTTAACCAATCTTAACTTTTTTAATTATGCCTTCCCCGAGAAATGATGTAAAGCTTCAAGCTTCCAACATAAAAACATACCGCAAAAATTCAGTTACAAATGTATTTGTATCTAGCCCATTTAAATGTTTTTCGAAGACAATTCTTATGAAATTGGTAAAAAACGTTTCAAACATTCAATGTAAAATTACCAGTAAATGTATACAATGGCAGACAGGTAGATATATTTGCTTTTGCAACATTTTGTTTTTAATACAATAAATATGGGACAAAAAGAGCATAAGCAAGAAAAATAAAACCACAGTAATTCTTAAAACTGGACGTTTCAACAACAAAGATTCAGCTGTCATCATCAGCAGTGTAAGCTGCATGTCGTGCCTTGCTTACACTGCTGATGATGGCAGATGATTATATGAGGTTGAAGCGTCCCGTTCTATGAATTGCTGTGACACCATTTTTCCTCCATCAGTTATTTCGTTTTCAAATGAGCAAAAAATTCATCTACATTAAAAATTTTTACCTGAATTCATTGAAAGAGGAGACAAAATAAACAGCATAGGCACATGACGTAACACTGAAGCAATGATGACGTGATCGTAATGTCACATATTGTAATTCTTCTGGAGATAAGGCTGTTTCAAAATTTAATGATGAAAGGTCACTTGTCATGTCATTAACGTTTTCACCAGGGCTAAGATCATGACTGCTCAACCGTCGTTGCAAACTCATTATGTCAAAAATCAATCACCAACTAAAAACAAAAAAGCTAAATATTAAATATTCTTAACACATCTTTTTCTTCTTTTCAAGCAACATGGCAATCATACTGATACCAACTACAGTAATAAGTTAAGAATGCTTTAAGATATCTGATTGCTAGAACAGTTAGATCTTAAACAAAACTTAAAATAGTGCATGACTCCGACGGTACCGGAACCATAGATCATACTGATCACAAGAGTAACATGTAGTATCAGCCCCCACGTCAGGTTAGGGTTAGATTTGGTTGGGGTTAGGGTTGTAACTGAACCGAACCCTCACTAAATTTAACCCTAACTGAATCTAACCCTAACCAAACCTAACCCTAACCGAACCTGGAGGCTGATACAACACCCGTGAATTTTGTCATTGGTCCAGCAAGAGTCTTTTGTCTTTAAAGATGAATAACAAAATTCACTTCTTTTTCAAATTCACGAAACAAGCCATTGACTTTGCTATCCTAATGTGCTTTTTCTTTTAAACACTGGATTGAATAGACTAGTGCAAGTAGGCTACCCTATAGGCCTCGGCTTACTACAGCACCATCGGCAGACTACCGCAACTGAGATTTCTTGAGAGTAGAAGTGTTTCTCTTCTTTGAAAAACCTTATTCTTGTAAAATTTATAAAGTAACATTCTCTCTCTTGCTGTTTTGTCTTACTTCCAATTTAACAAATTCGCTGACAAAATAAAGTTACCCGCTTTTTATCAAATTAAAGTACGGGTAGTACCCTTTTGGACTAAGCTGCACGCTCACATGGTTTTCAACTGCGCGTATAAAGTTACCGTAGAAACATGAAGTTTCCCTTTCTTTTTAAATATCATGCTCTGTGCATTCTGCGCTTACGGTAAATACCAGGTTTGGCTTTACTTTCGATTATTTATCATTTTCTGTCATTTCCAGCAAACCCAAAAACAACAACATAAACAACTGAGATCAATTTAGTTTCAAATTATTGAACTAAAATGCTTCACGATGATTATCTCTGCTAGGTGGAATCTGGCGAGCAGCAAATTAACGAAGTCAGAAGAAAAATCAACCGGAAAAACTGGGAAACAAAGGCAACTCCTAAGCGAGTCTGGATTCGTCCTACGCATTGCGTCTCCGCCGCTTTCTTGTGACAAGAGGATAAAGATGAAATCAATCAATCAAAATTTTATCAGTACGGTTATGAAAGAAGACTGAGAGCATACGGACTATGCTGAGAGTTATGCTATAGGCCTACCGGTACGCTCTTCGAGTCAACGCTCAGCAGTCCTCAGTGACAAGCCAAATTAGATTGGTCCCATGCGTCAGTTGAACCATGGAGATTCTAATATTATGAAAAGAATGTCTTAATGAAAATGTCATTATACAATGAAAATGCCATTCTTAATTATTTACTTAAAAGTTGTTTCTGTATTATGGTTACCAATTGTACAACACAGGAATGTGCGAATGCTAGTTTGGTCAATGTGCGATTGGAGTGGCTTTTACAACACGGGAAAGTGCGAGTACTTGTTTGGTCAATGTGCGAGTGATGTTGATTTTACAACATCGGAATGAGCGAGTGCTAGTTTCGTCAATGTGCGAGTGGTCCGGTCATAATGTGCGAGTGAACATGAAATGTGCGAGTGCTAGTTTGGTGTGCGAGTCCTAGTTTGGTCAATGTGCGAGTGGTCCGGTTTATACAACACAGGAATGTGCGAGTGCTAGTTTGGTCAATGTGCGAGTGGTCCAGTTTTTACAACATCGGAATGTGCGAGTGTTAGTTTCGTCAATGTGCGAGTGGTCCGGCTACAATGTGCGAGTGAACATGAAATGTGCGAGTGCTAGTTTGGTGTGCGAGTCCTAGTTTGGTCAATGTGCGAGTGGTCCGATTTGTACAACACAGGAATGTGCGAGTGCTAGTTTGGTTAATGTGCGAGTTGTCGGGTTAGGCCTATAATGTGCGAGTGAGCATGGAATGTGCGAGTACGCTGATGTGCGAGTGATTGGTTATGTGCGAGTCGAAATGTGCGAGTGACGATGTGCTAGTAGCACATTTGTGCCAGTGACGTCATTTTACCCCTGTTGAAAGAAGGGGGAGCACGGCACCGTGACCTTGTCCTACGTGCGCCTATGGTAAGGCCTGACTAAGTTATCACCGATTAATTTATGTAAGTTAGAATTTGGAAACAATGACACATTGGCGTAGTGGTAACGATATCGCTTCCGGTGAGGGAAGTTTGGGATTCGATTCCCACCCCGGTCAAATCAGTCACAGGATCGCCAACGCTGTGATACTTTTTCGGAGTTCGAAGCTGTGTCGCCCAAACGCTAGCTGCGGAGATGGGCCCCGCAACTCATTCATTTATTGTTCACTGGACACGCAAATAATGCGGCATATTTGTTGTCACCACATGCAAAGTTCTTAACAAAAAAAGGTCAACTCGTTACATGCTTGGGCGTAAAACGGCAAGTACAATGAAAGTTTGATTTTGATTTGCAACAAATGTATGAAAAAAGCTAAAGTGTTTTACGCTAAGAGATTACAATTACATAGAAAACGCAGTACTTCAGCGCTCCTCAGCAGCAAGCGTGCAAATCTGAATTGGTCTTCTGTCCTCTGTTATCTTCTCTGCACTTGGTCTTGGGAATTGATTTATAGGCTTATTGTCTGCTTTTTTTTTTTAAAGCTTACGTTGACTGAGATGGCAGGAGCTATCCGTGTCTAAATCCTCCAGGAGCCATTATTTACCAATTATTTTTTTTTTCTTTTGTTTTTACTTTTATCTACATATATCAAAAAACTGCATTTAAAACTCGCTTTAGCAATCACTAACTCTCATTCAACAAGAAAATCTATTCTACAAAAACAGAACTTTCAAAACACATTTGGAACTTAAAGGACAACAACAGAGAATTTAAGATTTCATGGTCTATCATCGCCCAGGTCTCCCCCAACTTCTGTAAAGGCAAACGCTGCAATCTGTGCCTGACGGAGAAACTGCTGATAAAAAACACATGGACCAAAATTTGTTAAACTCAAGAGACGAAATGCTAAATAAACGTCGCCACAAAAATAAATTCAGATTGAAACAGTGTACTTAATTATTATTAATATTTATTTTTTTTTTTTTGTCTGCTACTTTGGATCTATTCGAGTACAATTGTTACGTCATTTCTCTTCAGTGGTGCTTAAAACTTCAAATCCATGAAGTAAATCCATCAACATACAATGCATTCTACCTAGCACCTTTAAAGGTTGCTTCTATATCAAACTCAAGTTTTTGGCCCCAAACAACGATACCCAATGAAAGAAAATATAACCACTAATCCACAACTAAGTTCCCGGTAGCCTAACTAGCCCACATAACTATAAGCCCCTATGGCAACCCTGCCATAAGCCCCTATTGCCATAGGGGCTTATAGTTATGTGGGCTAGTTAGGCTACCGGGAACTTAGTTGTGGATTAGTGGTTATATTTTCTTTCATTGGGTATCGTTGTTTGGGGCCAAAAACTTGAGTTTGATATAGAAGCAACCTTTAAAGGTGCTAGGTAGAATGCATTGTATGTTGATGGATTTACTTCATGGATTTGAAGTTTTAAGCACCACTGAAGAGACTTTATTTAATAGTCGAAATGTTACGTCATTATTTTGTTCATCTTTATTCCTTTTAATTTGCTTTAATTGTATGCCAATCAAATGCTTTTTCCGTCTCGACCCTTTCTTTTTCTTTAATAAATTAAGTTTACCGCATTTATTACGTCACAAACCTTTCCTATATGATTGCTATAGTAAAGTACTTTTCCCAATTAACTTCAGTCTGTCAGTTACTAGCAAAAGCAATTTTATTTCGCTATTCCTCACATCATAGAGCTAATCCCGATCCTATCATTGGAGTAAAAAATTGTAAGTGCTTATGCGAATAACTTAACGTTCTTTCTTTGTATCGTAGTTAACACCTGAAGATTGCCACGCATTTGCGTGTGGCATAAAGCACTACGTAGTGTATGTTAATTAGCGTTGAATAAATTCACTTATCTACTGCTCTGACCTTTTGGACATCGAGCTCTTTCTGAAATTCAGACATCAGTTTTATTAGTATATAAAAAATTATATATATATTTTTTTTTTTTTGTCGCTTCTTATAGTAACTTAGGCTCCCTCCTTTTAGCTCTTGCCACCTTGGAGATCACATGCTACCCGAAACGGTTTAGCTCACGAGCTTTCAAATGATTGGACTCTTTATTGTACTGTTTTAAGCCTGTGGTCTGACTAGGCAGGATTTCTTTCGGTAGGTTTCTTTGCCTGTCAGGTCTTCTGTGGTTGTCTTTGTCGAAGCAGTTCCAATAGTCCTCAATGTACTGGTCCATCGTAACTCCTTTTTTTATTTTTTTTTTTGTCGAGCTGCTTGGAGGTCGAATAACCATAGTAGACCACTCACTGTTATGTTTCCTGCCCTCGCACTATAACATAGCGGTGTTGGTAGCTGCGATGCTTTTGTTGTCTTTTTTTGTCTGACCGTCGTTATTTATCGCCTTTAGTTTATTCTTTTATTTTTTTTCGAAATTTCTGCTCCCGACCTGGGTGTTGCAACCGTGCCCACTCCTGTATTCTGTCAACTCCTCTTTTCCTACCTGCATGCCATAACGTTAATCGTTTTGTTGCCTCTTCCCTTTTCCTGTGCCGCGTTATATTTCCTTACTCTTATCGTATTCTTTTATTGTGCTGACGGTGCGAAAATAAAAGACACTATTCCTACTACTACTACTAATTGGCTGCTAGCAGGCTGGCTAAGTTGAAAAATCATAACAAAATTACAACGAAATTGCTTAGGAAATACGTCACACTTTTTAACCGTTTACAAAAGAGGCAATCGTGAGTGTTTTCTGCCTAATCTTCGAACAAATTCGTCCAAATCAATTTTCTTGGTTTTAGATTTCTCAAAAGCAAGCAGTACAAGATTGCGCTGCCGCCCGTGAGTCATTGAACGCCTGTGAGGAGTGTCAATACGCTGCAACGTCGTCACTTATACTTCTCTTTTTCTTTCTCGGTCGTGACCCTGGTCTCGCAATTACACTATTTACCCACGCAGTTTGTTTCCAACTTTTCTTTATTTACCACCTTTCTTTGGCCGTTAAGAATCCAAATCCGAATGAAATGAAATGTGTGGTTTTATGGCGCTTTATAACTACTAAGGTCCTTTAGCGCCAGGACTAAATTTTGTCAAGAATTTACTGACGTATTTTTATTCTCTGTTTATTTCATCCTCCGCGCTACACTTAATTGCTGAGCGTTTAGCAAGTGTAACAGCAGATACCAGTTTTAAAGTCTTTGGTTTGACCCGACAGAGAATAGAACCCAGCCTACCAGCTTTCAAGGCGAACGCTCTTAACCACTAGGCCATGGCGCTGGTCAGAATCCGAATGACCTCAGCAACAAAAACCACATTGCGAAATAAACATAATCACGTGATTGACGGTCAATCACGTGATTTACTGCACTTCCTATAATTTAATCTTCCTATAATTTAATTGCCGTTGGTCAAACGGCAATTAAATTATAGGAAGTGCAGTAAACGACAAAGAATCTCAGTTGATTAGCGTTGATAATTATTGAAAACGGAAAAAGAAATGATATTTAGAACGAAACATTGCCTGGTCTTAAAATAAACGTAATGCGATAACACAGATAACATGAAAACGAAAATAATGGTTTGACTACTGGGGTGGTCGTTACAACGCAAAAAGCAAAAAAACTGCACTCACAAATTGCAACGCAGCACCCAAAAGTGGCTACAGCTGCAGCAAGGTTATACACATTAGAAAAGGCACGCTTTTGTTCGTAAAATTTTGCGCAGCAAAAAGTTACTCTCCTTCCATTTACTTTGTAGGCCACCGAGTGGGTAAGGAATATGATCGTTGTTGAAGTTAGGGTCCGCCAACTCCACACTCGCTTTAATTTCTCTTTTTAGGTGATGTCTATACCCGGCTTACTTGCAACTATATTGACTAGGCGGGTCTACCCAAGTATGACCTGGTCGTCATAAAGCTGCACTGATTATTTAATGACTCTTAGTCTCGCTTTTACCGGTTGTGCGAGAGTGTATCTTTATGAAACAGCGGCGTTTACTTGAATAGACCCACCACTGTGTAATGAGGGCATATGGGTTGCCCATGCACATTTATAGCACTGTATCGTTGGCAATTAAATAAAGAAGCAAGCAAAGTAGCCTACATCTGACAGATAGGCCAAAATTTTGACAGGGGGGGCCTGGCTCCCCTGGCCCCAGTCTAGTTACGGGCCTGGCACGTGACTAGATGCATGATAAAGTCCAGAACTTTCGTTGTTATCGCAGATTTCGATTAGAATTACTCAGATATGCTGGGATCTTCTAGCAACTTCTGTCCTTGAGCATTACTTCATCTTCTTTATAACGTCATAATCGACATTTTGCAATCTATGGTGTAGTTTACTGCTATGTTTACTGCTGTGTCATAAGGTCTGTATCATAGGACTCATAATTACGTAAGAAGTGGAACTTTCTGGAATTTTCTGGAATCGTGAAATTTTCTATTAATAGGGGCGAAAATTTGTTACTGCGTTCAGTTGAGTATTCGATGTGTTTAGAGTAAGTCGGTGTTGCTGCTTTTCGTATTTTGTGGATTGTTTTGAGTGAGTGTTTGCGGAGATTTTAGAGTGGTTTGTGTTGCTCTGAGAGGAATATTTTCTGAGTTACTTAATATATAATTTTGTTATGTGTTTAGGGTGGTTTGTTTGTTTTGAAAGTGGTAGATTGCAAGATTTCCAAAGACCATTGGATTAATACTGATAGCCTACTCTCACGTCGTTCTCTGAAATAGATAACGTTTCTGTTCTCAGATATAAAAGTTGAATCTCAAGCCAAGTTTCAGTATCGCGACACTGATGTAAGCGCGCATAAATCGAAAATGTGCGAACAAAATGCATCATATTGGTGAAGAACACCAAATGAGGGGCAAAAAGTTTGATCAAAAGTTGTCCAAAAAGCTCTAAAAAGGTTATTACACCATGTAAAACTTTAAAAATTTTCCGGGAGAGCATGTCTCCGGATCCTCTAGAGCCGTTTCTTCCTGAATTTACTTTAAATTTACTCTTCCGGAAACAGTGGCGTAGCCACAGGGGGGATTTTGGGGGTAACAACCCCCCCATTGAGCCTCAAATAACGTCATACATACTTCTTTTTCTGATATTTATTTCGAAGAAAACACATCATTGATGAAGCACTCAAAGTAAGGGGCCAAAAATGTGACAAGCTTTCCCCGAAAATTGTTTGAAAAGCACTAAAATGGTTATTGCAATATGCAAACTTTCAAAATCTTTCCGGGGGAACATGCCCGCGTTCCCCCCTAAAGTCGTTTTTGGGACTTAAGTTGCTTAAAGCTAACTCTGCCGGAAAAAAACTACGCTTGAAAAAGTGACAAAAATTGTTGCTTCCTCCTTGAAAAAATTCTGAATACGTCCCTGACATGAAACATTTTCAAAAGGTTTATTTACGCTCGTTTCCGGGTCTAAAAGTCTTTGTATTTAGTTAACATTCAAACTAATTCAAAATTACACCCCCCCTCCAAAACTTTCTGGATACGCCCCTGTATAAAACGTATGGTCAAATGCAGGAGCGTATGTAGGGGGGGGTATTGGGCCATGCCCCCCCCTTTTGAATCTGCCTTTTAATAAAAAAGAACAAAATTGATGGTGCCAAGTGACTGAAATATGCCAGACTCTTTTGATGGTTTTTGTCTAGGACTAGCTTATGGCCAGGGGCGGATCCAGGGGGTAGGATGAGGAGCATGCATTCTCCTTCCAGCCATTTTCGAAAATGTCTATACAATTTTTCCGTAATTTTGAACCACTTGGATAGCGATATTCCTTACGTCTTGTTTTGAACCACTTGGACAGCGATAATCCTTACGTCGTAAGCACGCTTAATCGAAAATGTGCGAAGAAAATGCATCATATTTGGTGAAACACTCTGAATTAGGGTCAAAAATTTTAAACAAAATTTGCGAGAAAATTATCCAAAGAGCACTAAAATAGCCATTACAGCATGTAAATTTTCAAAAATTTTTCGGGGGAGCACGCCCCCGAACCCCCCTAGAGCCTTTCTCGTTTCTCAATCAGCTTCAAATTAGTTCTGCCGAAGAAAAAATACGCTTAAAAAAAGTGAAAATTATGCCTCCCTCCCTCTTTTTAAATTTCTCGCTCCGCCACTGGTCAAATGTGACGTCATTCTCAAAACCCCTCCCATTGCAAAATCCTGGCTACGCTAGTGATGACTGATGATTTCCATACAGGCCCGTAGCTACGGGGGCACAGGGGGCCGGCCCCCCCCTGAAAAACCTTGGGCCCCTCTGTAACTTCCCGAAAAATTTGCAAATTTTTCTGAAAAAAATTGTGAAATTATAGATACAACAAAAACTTTGTTTTACGAGTCGAAAATAGCGCTGGTATGATGTAACAATGACGGTGATAAATGCGTGACCCTGGTTTTGCGCCAGAGCAAAAAAGTGCGGTTGAAAGTTGAAACTCCGCAGAGGAACCTGCTTTTGAGCCAAATTTTTACTGCTGTTTTCATTTCAATCGTAAACAGCGTTGCCAACTGGTATACCAGATTCGAAAAATCTGGTATATTTTTTGGCTATTTGGTAGGTGAAGTTTTGGTTTGGTAGCCTATATTTCTGGTGCATTTTGAAAATATGCTTAAACTCAGTCTATCGGGAGTAAAACGCAAAAACCACATTGTCGCAACTTTTCCTCAGCCAGTCAGCATTTGAGTCCTCGATTATGCTTCGACTCGTAGCTTTAAAAGGAATCGTGTTTATGAAATCACAAAATTCTTTGTGATGGAAGAAGATAAAATTCAGTCATAGCTGCTGTAGATGTAATAAAAGTCTTGCGTAGAGGGAATATAGCAGTGTTGGAACGAGTCCACCCATTGAAGGACTCGAGTCGAGTACGAGTCCATTTGAAAATGCTCGAGTCGAGTCCGAGTCCACCAAACTTGAGTCGAGTCCGAGTCCACCAAACTTGAGTTGAGTCCGAATCCACCAAACTTGAGTCGAGTCCAAAACCACCAATAAAAGTCGTTTCGAGCCCGACACCAAAACTTTTTGTAGTAACATTCTCCATGAAATATGGCAATCTAGTAGTAAAAGGCCTGTGTCGGTTACGGTTATACGGACTTTGTATCCAACCATCTAATTCGCATTTGTTTTTGGACTCAAGGCGCGAAAGATATTAACATATTGATTGGATTACCGAAAATCCGTTCACGGAAAAGTAAAAATCAGAACGGATTTTGCCTTTCAACCAACTTGGACTTGAGTCCGAGTGGATGACTTGAGTCCTAGTCCATAATTCTCATTGAGAACTCGAGTCGAGTCCGAGTCCTTTGTACAGGGGACTCGAGTCATTACAACACTGGAATATAGAGCCAGTGTAGGCTAATTACTTGTGCAATGATTGTATAACGGTAGTAGTAGTAGCAGTTTATTTATCCTAACGAAATCAAAATAAACGGTCAGGCAAAAAAAAAAAAAAACAGCGATAAACATAGGCCTAAAGATCAGCTTTATAATGCAAGAACATCCTAATACAAAAATTTGGTTTGGAAAGGAGCATCGAAAAAATCGCTCAGTAGGTTGGAGTTTGACGTCAAAGGTTGGTGTTTGACGTCATATATGTAATGAAAATGTGGGCCACAACGGCCCCCCCTGAAAAATATTTTTGGCTACGGGTCTGGATAATACTGGGTCGAAACTAGGCAATGCGCCCCCCCTCCTGAAATGATCTTTCGGTGCCCCCTAAAAATTTTTTCTTGGATGGTGATGCAAAAAAGCGAGCCCCGAAGGGGCGATGCCAAGCTTGTGGGGTCTGGGGGCATGTCCCCCAGAAAATTTTGCGAAATTTGACCTTATTTTGGAGGCTTTTTGTGCGTTTTGAGCCTTTAAAATTCCTCAGTTTTATCAAGGTTTAGTAGTCTGTTTTGCTAGGTCCCTTCCAAACCCACTAAAATAATGCTGCAAGCAAACCCTACTCTAACATTTCGCTACCTATGCGAAGAAAAAACGTTTTTAAGGCATATTTTGCGCCTTTCACTTGAGGATGAGGGGCCCTTGGTACGCTACTAAGCGTTTGTTTGCTAGTTTTGCGACTGCTATTTTTTGAAAAATTTGCAGGAGCTCTCCATGGCCAAAAGCATAAATATGGTATGGGGGCCCCACACGAAAGTTAAGACAAAAAATATATTGATTCTTAGAATAGGCCTATTTAAGGCACCTTTATCATACGTTGAGTAAATAGTATCACGTACTGACTATTTACGGGGCCCCCTTTTCGTGCGGCTCCCTCCCGGTTGGGGTATTCGGGGGGCGCTAGTTTCGGCGCTGTGATAATATAAACCGGTCATTTCCCCATGTTTCTGTTCTTGCTCGAATATTATTTATCACTATCATAATTTTGCTTATATACTATTTATTAGACTGGGCCAAAGTGGACAAAGTTTTTTAATATTTCTTCAACTTTACAGAAAGTTGAAGTTGACTGCAAGAAACTAAAATGTGGGAAAATTTTTTAAAAATAATGATGCCTTACGGTCGGACAGTGCGTTTCTGTGGCAACCAAAGCCGATTTTTTCCTAAAATGATATTAAATCAAAAGTCACTGGTGCTGGTCAAAATGATCGCATTTATATCTGCCTTAAGAGAGAAGTTTGTCCAATTTTTTACTTGAAATAATTGTAGGCTTGCCTAAAAAGCTGTATTTTTGGTGTAGGCCTACAGGAAGACCCTAAGCGTTTTTCATGCAGTTTTAATTATATGCATGCATATACATAAACATAAGGAGAAAGCACAATAATATTCTACTTTTCACATGTAGAAAATTAGTAGTAAGTTTAATTAAGCGTTAGAATCCTAATTCAAGCAACTCTAATAACACTATATTTTTAACTAATTATGATCTTACCTTACTTTTGTATCAGCCTTAGGATTAGGCGTAGGTTATGCCCAAAATTTCTATGATTATTATTGTTATTCACTGTTTATTATTAACAGATAGATAGGTTTGATAGGTTTTGAAAGATTTAACCATAATAGAAAGATCCGCAGAAACAACTAAGACGGTATACAAGGTTGCTTTCTTTTAAGTGTCTTTGATATAAAAATATTGCTTAAGTTTGTTTGTTGTGTGGATGAAACACAGTTTGGAGGCGGAAGACGCTTGTTGATGAATTGCTGCATTTCTTTTTCGATTAGTGTGAAATATTGCCGAATACCGAGATATGGTAGTTTAAAGGTGATGTAGTTACAAAATTGCGTTTGAGTTATTGGACGTTGGAAAAATTTTTTGATCAATAATTGTGTAATGCACCTGTTTATAAAACTAGCAGGATATTTCTCACTAGGGTTGTTTGGATTGATTGCAATTCAGTATGGATTTGCATGTATGAAATCCAGATCACAAAAAAGAGTTGAAGAGGTTGTTAACTAGATTGTGTTTCTAGCGAATGAGAAAGAAACTAGAATATTTAAGAAGTTTGATGTGGGTAGGTTTATGTTAGGTTGCCAACTGATTTTAATTGCGGAGTGAGATTTTTCAACAAAAACGTCAAGAAAGGCTAGAAAGTTGTTTAATTCTATTTATTTCGTGAATTGGATTTGTCTGTGTATGCTATTCAGGTTATTGAGGAAGATATCGCCAGAGGTCGGTTTTGTGAAGGTGGCAAAGCAGTCATCTATGTGTTGGTAAAAGAAACTAGGTCGGTGATCTAGTTCTAGGGCAGTAGTCGACGACGACAACCTTTCTGTATCCCTATGCCAAAAACAACCAACGGTCATGGCGGGCCGCACGTTTTTTTCTAAGCCAGCACTATTAGCTGGTCATCGCGAAAATTACAATAAACCTATGGAAGATTTATTTTTTGGAAGTCGCACTCCAAAAACGTGCATTTACGGTTTACAAGCCAGCTTTTGGGTGAGATAGACTACGTCAGCGTCTGGCAAGTTAAAAGAATTCGGCCGGCAACCATCTCTTCCATGTCTTAAAATCTACAAATACTTCATACGTTTGTGCGGGAAGAGACCGCGGGCCGGATAAAATTCGCTAGCGGGCCATGAGTTGCCGACCCCTGTTCTAGGGGGTGATTTTGAGGGCTTTATCAATGGCGTAGTTCATGATAACGTGATCCATCAAATATCCAATTGGCGAGCCTATTGTCACGCCGTTAAGTAGTTTAATAGAAGTTGTTGTCAAATTGGAAAGCAGAATTTTGGATAGACCAGGTTAAAAACTTTTTAGTCAGTTTCTGTTGAGACCATTCCGTTCATTTCAACAGTCTTTGAAGATGCCGACTAATATAGTTTGTATGGTAAATGTGGATGAGATATTATTGTTGAAAAGACTTTTGAAATCAGATGATGTGATTGGCTAATATAGTTAGAAGGTTGAAAAAGTCAGTGGGGTTAGCAGGGTGCTACCTAAGGTCACTAAGAAACTGGAATAGTTAGCGAGCACGTTCGTAATAATAGGATCCGCAGCAGTAGAGTAGTGGTGTTATAGATACAGGGGTGCAAACATCCTCCCTGGATTTGTACTCATGAATAGATATCCCAGGTTTGTGGAGTTTGGGTACGCCGTATAATGAGGGGGTTGTTGTTGAACTTGGGTAAAGCAAATGCAACCTCAACGGAAAATGTTTCCAAAAAACCATTACTTGCAGAATGCAGAAAACTGCTATTGAAATTGCATTATAGGCTACTTCGCTATGCATGTTAAAGCTCGTAGCAGAGCGGACTTTGTACTTTCTAATGAATTGCAAGGTATAAATGTCAAAGCAAGGAAATACTTATTATATTAGGTAAAACTCATGTGAAATCCGTTAATAAGGCTACTTGTGCTTTATTGCCAAGAATTATAATTCAAAACAAAAGCCAGAAAGGACATTGCTTTGTAACTTTTTATCTTCACCCTGGCCTCACAGAAATTTAACTGGAGTGTGACGTAGCTGTCCACGTCCCACAAAGGTTAAAATTCTCTTAAAAGATATTTATCCGGAAGGATCACCACTGCGTTTCAATGTCAATCGTGCGATAGAATAACTGTATTGTTTTCGAAAGGCAGCTGATGAGTGGCTATAGCCTGAAACAGCGCTGTCCCGCTCTATGGAACGTGCTGGAGGTGTTTTCACCTTCCGGTAATGGAGACTGTTGTAGCTCCCGACCCGGCAGCGAGAAGTCGCCATGACTTCCCTTATACGTTGGCCAGAAAGGACGTTGCTGTACAGCCTACGCCAAATATAAGCGCAATTTTTCGTTTTTTGCATATAACTTTTTTTATAAGCAAAATAGAAGAAAAGTTCCTTTTAGAGCAGATATAAACATGTTGCTTCTGAACATTTTGATGCAAAATTTAGCATAGTAGCAACAGTGGTTTTTGAGTTATGTCGATATAATAAAAATTTGACTTCGGTTGCTATGGAAACGCGCTGTCCGACCGTAAAACGTTATTAATTTTGAAAAAAATTCATATTTTGATTTTGCTTGACCACCTACAACTTTCTGGAAAGTTCAAAGGTTCTAGCATAAAAAAATTTTTTTAGCCTTATACGTATTTGGCCCAGTCTACTATTTATACTCTCAAGTTTTTTGTCGTTGTATTTATTTATTTTTTGTTGTCTTGGAGGAGGCGCAGACTCGGCGACCATGCAGCCTTCGGCTGCAGAATAATGGTCTTTCGCGCAAGGCTATACCTCGACGCCCGTGTTTTTGTTTCGTAATAGCGTAATTCAAGTGTGTGTCTTGCCGGCGTCTAATAAAAAGTTCTGTTCTGACGCATAACCACAATTTTCTTCAGGGGAGCTGACGTTGCCGTCTTGCCGGAAAGTATAGACCAAATTTTTAGAAATCAATGTTTTAGAGCACTTACAGTATAATTTTATCTATATAGGCCTAGGCCAATATATAGGCTATATAGGCCTGGGCCTATATCTTTTTTTTTCAGTCTGCCGCAATCATGCATTAAAGGTGGGTTCACGGTTTAGTGATCATCTTTGAAGTGAAAATTGTGTTTACTTATGAGAAATTTCCCGTTCTTGCGTTCAAAATCCTTTCCAGGATAGCATAGGTGGGCAGTACCGTGGTACTTTAGTACCGCGGTACTTTTTTAGTACCGGTACCGTTGGTACGTTGGGAAAAAAGTATCGGTACCGCAGTGCCGGTACTTTTATTTCTCAAATTTTAGGCGGCATTCGGTACTTTTGCAAAATCCTTTTTAATAAAAAAAGGAGAAGTTTGCGCAGCTACTCCTTCCGCAGCAATCGTTTGAAAGATTTGTTTGTAAAATACAACACTGCCATCCCGTCAAGCGCGGCAATAGAAAGATTCTTTTCCACTGGAAAAGATATTTTGAAGCCGATAAGGAGAGGTCTTTTAGAGTTCGACCACCTTTCCCAAATGGTCTTGTTTTTGAAAGACAATTCAGAGTAAAAGTTTTTCAATAGTTTCGTTTCGTCGGTTCTTTTTGCGTCACCGTCCGTTGATAAGGTTGTTACTACAAGAGAAAGTTTCAAGACCTGGGTAGATTTTTTAACAGCTGCATACAACGTGGCTTAATTAATGTTAAACAGAGTTGCGCAATGGGCAGCCCTAGTGAAAGAGGCTACATGCGCCCTCTGAAATATTTTTCTTCATGTTCGACACGATTCCGCAGGATGTTTAATTTAAACCCTGTATAACTTCGTATTACTTTATCTCAGCAGGCTTAGGGTTGGATTGGTTGAGTTTTGCGTATTTAAATGCAAGTTAAAACCTAAGCTTAATTATGAGAACAAGGGCGACAGAAAATTTAAAGTAGTTTTAAGACGTCTTTTTTGCAGATTTCAAAATTCATTTTTTCGGATTTGACTCGTAATTTCGCAAATAGCCTATGCTTTTTCTGGACATTTGATTTTCTTTGATGTGATTTCTTCTTCATTTTTATCCTCCTATCACGAGAAAGCGACGGATACGCAATGCGTAGGACGAATCTAGACTCGTGTAAGAGTTGCCTGTATTTCCGAGTTTTCCGCTTAAATTTTGCTTCTGACTTCTTCAATTTGCTGCTTGTTAGATTCCATCAAGCAGAGATAATTGTGGTGAAGCATCTTGTCCAAAGACGCAACAACCAGACTTGAGTGGGAGTTTAACCGTCAACCTTGCGAACATGGCCGTCGTAAAAACGACCCTCCGAACCACTCGGCCACGATGCCGACAGACATTGCTTCGACTTACAACTCTCTGCAATAATGTTTCTTGAGTGAATTTCCTTGAAAAAATGCGAAAACATAAAATAATTACGTACTTTTTCTTGTGAATCCGATGGAATTCGATCGATATAGACCTTTTTATTAGCGAGCGGAAATCAATTTCGTTTTTTTTGAAGGCCCACTTTCTAAACATTACTGGCCTGAGGCCTACCTTAATAGCATAGGCCTTACTATATTTTGTATTACATTTACTCGTGTCAGCTCGACGAATATTTGTATAATGTTTTAAACTAATCGTTGCTGATTATGACAGTCTATTGCAGCAGCTCTTCCCATCTTACTTTGTAGCTTATTCGCCATCTTTCAGTTCCGGTATGAGATTTATTCCTAACTCCTAATGCGCATGTGCATTTTTGCTCCAACCAACTTAATCGCTTGCTATATCTTAATTCATAAGATACTAAACTCACAAAGCAAAACGTGTCTTTGCACTTACGCAACCCCATCTTAGAAAATGTCTACGCACAGCGTACACCCCTCTTAAAACTTGTTTCCTGTTAAAGGGGTGATGAAAGTCTTCAACTTCCAAGAGGAAGCGATAGAACAAAAATGTTTGAGAATCACTGCTCTACACCCCGGTCTCCAGTCTCGCGATCATGAGTTTTCATATTGTCCTCGTCCGTGGTCGCACGAAGTATTGTCTATTATTATGATCTCATGAGTCTAACTTACAGCTTCGAGTGCTTTCTGATAATCACCGACACGAAAATTAGGCGCCACGAAAAAGTTAAAACGATTTATCTTTGGTGAAGATCCGGAGTGCAACAAATTTTAAAAAATAGCGAAGCATACCTTAAAATATTGGCCTTCGACTCCTCAAGCACTTTTACTGTATCACATCTGATGCTTCTAAAAAAAATTGGGTAGGCTACCCCTTCTCTACACACTCCGATGTTAAAAATTCTGTTTCTATTTTAATGACTTCACTAAAAGGTTTGACGTCATTATGATTTATGACGAACTCCTTCCATTGAAAACTCCAGCGTAGGCCACTTCTGGTTATGGGGCCCCATTCATTCAACAATCTTTTTGTCACATTCTGCGCAAAAAGTAGTCTCCAATAAAAAAAGTTTTCGCTTTATGCATGGCGGCCTATTCTTATGAGCGAGGGAAATTGTTGCATTTCTTCTGATTTTGGTTATGCTAACCACTGGCACTAACTATAGCTTGTTTTGTACTGTTTTTTGATGGTTGATGCATAGTTTACAATTCGTGAATTGTGCCGTGCCAACTACCAAGTACTACCGGCAACACTACAATATTGAGTAATTTTGTATTTATCTAGCTAATAGCTATAGGCCTAATTATTATGAAACTGTACAGTTTTACTTAAAAATCAACAAAATATAGGGCAGTACTTTCCTTCTGAAACTTTTTTTGAAAAGTACCTACAAAAGTACCGCGGTGTTACCGGCGGTACTTTTGATTTTCAAGTACCGGTACCGCATGTGCCGAGTACCGGTACTACTTTTCAAGTACCGAGTACTCGGTACTTTTAACAAAGTACCGGTACCGCCGGTACTTTAAAAAAGTGCCGTGCCCACCTCTGCAAGAAAGTTACCACAACACAGAAGCGTAGTGAGAAATTTTAAAGGGGGGGAAGGCATAAACTGCAAAAGCATCAAACGTCTAGTGTATTTCAGTCACTTAGTAACATTTGTTTTTTTTTACTAAAATACAAAGTCAAAAGGAGGGAGGCAGGGGTGCCTTGGAAAATATCGAACTAGGGGGACCTGTAGAATGCATAAAATATATTATTTTACACCAGTTGTTCTTAAACTTTTTCATTCACGTTCCCTTTGGCTTTAGTTATTTTTGTTCTCGCCCCACCACCAGTGCCGTGTGAAGCCTGTTGCCCCTCCCCTCCAAAAAGCTCCAGATGGGACCCTTTGATATCTACAAGCATTTGGGCAGTTTCGCGCTTTTTCGACTCGGTTTCTAACTATCCTCATTTGCTGCATTATTTCGAGGGACGTATCCAGGAATTTCCTCAGGATGGGCGCCCCAAACTTTCGGACTCGCAGTTTCTTGCGGTGTGTGGCAAAATCAGAACAAATTTGAAGCAGAATAAAAATCAATGATGACTCTATGGCGATCCGGGGGCATGCTCCCCCGGAAATTTTTTGAAAACCTAATTGCAATTTACGTCATGTAATTGCAATTATAGTGCTTTTTCAACAACTTTTTGACGAAATTTTTATTAAAATTCATTGCCTCTAATTCTGAGTCTAATACAACAAACAATATTGTGGGACCCCTACAATGCCCCTCCCCCCAACCAGGGGGAATGAACTTCGGAGATGCTCCAACACGGCACTGCCCACCACGCCACAAAAAACATGCAAGAAATGTAACAATTTATTTGCAATGTGTTAATCGACTTAATAGGAAGGATGCAGCTGTTTTGGGGAAGCAAGTTTTGATGTTTGGCAAGAAAAAGATTTGAAAATATACGTTCAATCATTGAGTCACTGCTATGCCTACACCCCCAAGCAAATCTTTTACTCCTCCCAGTTTAACAACCTCTACTCGAAAGCCTAAACGTTCACAAAAACTTGGCCATTTTTAAGAGCCCCCCTGGGCCCCCCTTACAAACAGTTTTTTTAGAACTAGAGAGGCCTCCACACTTCTGCCGAAATATCGAGTAAAACAATCAAAAAAGTAACGACGGTACCGACAACGGTACCAAAAAAGTACCGCGTTACTGCAGTGCGGTATTTTTGTCCCACGGTACTGCCTGAAGGTCTGTTCACACTATAAATGCGATTTTAGTCCGATTTGTTGTCGTACGAAACTTCATAAGATTTTTGACGTAGGCATTTGACGAAAATATCTTCCACACAATTCGAACCTAAATGATTTTGCGTTGTACCGGTTGTTTTGCGAAGCACCTTACGATTGTATTCTAGAATGCCGTGTAAAGTGACGTAGCTTTACGTCATAACCTCTAACTATTTCGTAGCCTACGTCACTGTACGAAAATTTTCATCGTATTCTGTGTAAACACACCTTAACTCTGTATGTATGCAGCCCGCAACTGTTCTATCGTATCGAAACGAGTTTGTTATCTCATCACGAAAAGATTGAAAACTACTGCTGTATAGAATCCTAAAAACGCTCTCTTTAAAATTAATTACGCACGTTTCACGGTTGACTGAAGTCAGTTCAGTTTCTAGGGGTTACATTCGGTCAATGCTACTCCCACTTGATTTCTTCGGTTCATTGATCATAATGACTAGCGAACAGCCATGGTATTTTTGAGAAGGAATTTGAACCTTAGACTGGACGAGTTTAACAAAGGGTGTGTTGATGTTTGATAGTTTAATGCTGAATGGCAGCATTGGTTTGAAAATATTGCTATGTTGATTTTCTGGATATGATAGCTAATACAGCATTGTGTAGCCATTTCAGCTGGTTGACCTACTAGCCAAGTATCGCACGATAAACTTTGGTAGTGTCCAGTTTGCCATTAACGGCAAAATAGCTTTTAGGTCTATTTTGCCGTAAGTGACATCGTGGGTTTTTAAGCACCATTTTGTGCTAGATTGCCTTGACGTATTGATAGCTCAGTGGATAAAGTGCAGCGTATAATGGGAAGTGCTGCACTAGTTTTGGGTTCGATTCTTGTCGCGGCTTTGGTTTGTTTTGCTTTGGTGGCTTCGGTTTGGATCGCTTTGGTTCGATTCGGATTCGTGTGACCTGGGGTTAACAATCGGGTTCGTGAAGCAAGTAGAATAGAATAAGATGTAATATTTGTGTGACATGGGGTTATGTGGCTGCGGAAAAATAGACCTAAAAGCTGATATGTCGTTAACGACAAAGTAGACACTGCCATAAACTTTTTTAAGAAAAAATCTAACTGTAGAAACAACTGGGCTCTCTGTTTTTAAGCTGCTTCATATTACAATGGATAGTTTACTTTAAAGCTGACAGAAATTCCCCAAGCGTCATGCACAATGCGGACATGCTCTTACCCTAACAGCTCGACACTAAGCAACTAATCCAATGTGTGTCTCTGTTACTGGTGTGCAATGACTTACCGTATTCTGTCATTGGAGAATTCTTGCCAGCCACTTTAAAGTGAACCACCCATTGTAATATAAGGAGGCTTAAAAACGATGAGCCCCAAAACAACCGCTGTTAGCAGTTGCGTATAATGTATCAGATTGGAGTTTTTGCCCTGTCATGGATATCTGTCATGGATTCTATTTGAATAAGATTCTACTTAAATAAGCAACTTAAATAATTAGAATAAGATAATTTATGGGTGTTGTGCAACTATAATGTGAAAATGACTAATGAAAAGAATCCTTCAAGTTCTTGTGACCAATCTAATGAATCTACTGGTATGAAATTGGAGATATGCATTGCCTGTCAAGAAGCTAAGCTCGGCTCGCACTGGATTCAATGCACTAAAGATAACTGTGAATCCTGGTGGCATACATCATGTGCAGGTTTAGGTGATTGCAACTCAAAAAAAGATATTCAATTCTGTAAATCTTGTTTTTGGGTTTGCCCACTGTGTATTGTCACCAACAATTCACTTTTAAAACCGGCTCATGCCACCAAGCCTGATGAGAATAGCAATTTGGCCAAAGAAGTTGAGTCTATGGTGTTAAAATGCATTCCCACCATCGTTAAAGGCTGTTGTGAAAAAATGCAAAACTACAGTACCAGTGTCAAGATATAAAAAAATCATTTTCTGAAGTCTTGAAATCAGAAAATCATAAAGTTCATCAGGATCAACAGGAAACCCTTCAAAACTTAAACAAAAAACTTGATTGCTTTCCTTCTATTGCAAAAAAACTCAACCAACAACAAGAAGAAGATGATCGTTTGCGGAGAAAAAATAATTTGCTCTTTTTTGGTATTCCCGAATCAGACCATGCTGATCTCGAAGACCAACTCAAGGATGACTGTGATATGGTTAAATTGGTGCTGCGAATTAAGATAAAGTTTTGCAGTGGTGATGTTGTGAAAGCATTTCGTTTAGGAAGTAAAAGAGCAGATAAACCTCGTCCCTTCCTAATCAAACTTAAAAACGAAAAAATCAAATGGGAAATATTAAAGGCCTTGAAGGGACTTAAATTATTCAAAGAAAATCAATGTTTTCCTATTTTTGTATCCTTGGACCGCACAGTGATGGAAAGAAATGAGAGGCGAAAACTCATTGCTGAATTGAATGAAAGAAAAAATAAAGGTGAAACTATAATTTGATTATTAAAAATAACAAAATTTTAGAAAAATCTGCTAAACAACCCTTTCGATATTCTGCCCAGGATTTCTGGGCCAAGATTTTCAGAGCAGAGAATGACACTAGCCAATCAGAGTCAAGTTCAGATTCTGAATGCTGATCAATCTTTTCTAAAAGTTGCTTGTTTTAATGTCCGATCAGTTGTCAATAAGCTTAACAATCTCAATGCTTTTCTTGTTAATTCTTGCTATGATATTGATTTACTTTTTATTACCGAGTCCTGGCTTCACCTTAACATACCAGACTCTTTAATTAATTGCCAAGGTTTCAATGTCCTATGTGATGACAGATGTTATAGTAAAGGAGGTGGTGTGTTACTTCTGTATAAATGTTCTTTGAAAGTAATTCAACATGTACCCTGTTCTAGTGATAGCAAACGTTTTGAGTATCTTTGTATTGATGTGCTTGGCATAAAATCTTGTGTTCGTCTATCCTGTTTCTACATACCCCCTAGCACTACCGACTCTCTTTCTTCTTTTACTGAGGCCTGCAATTGCCTTGTTGAGTGTCATACCACTAAACACCCTCATTTTATCTGTGGTGATTTTAATCTTCCTAACATCGACTGGTCTGTTCCAGTAAGTCTTGGTGGTCTTGCATCTGATTTTTTCATTTGTTTATGCAGACGCCTTAGTCTGATGCAAGTTATACAAGAGCATACTTGCAATACCGGTCACATTCTTGACCTGCTTCTTTGTGATGTTGTTTCATCCTCTAAGCTTTTGTCTCGTGAAATCTGCCCTCCTCTTGCCCATACCTGTGATCACACTGGCTTGTTGTTTGAAGTTAATTTGGTTACTTCTACTGCTTCAGATAAAGCTGCTCCTTTACCTGATTTCAAAAATGCCTGCTATGATACCGTATGTACCAAACTCCTTGCCATTGATTGGAGCTCCGTCATTTCTTCTTGCAATGACAATGTGCAAACTCTATATGATACTCTTATACGTCACCTACACTTAGTCATTGATCATTATGTCCCACTCAAAAAATCTTCAAATATTTCTCCTAAACGTCCACTTCAGATACGTAAGCTACTTAAGGAAAAAAAGGAACTCTACCCTCTACGGAAGATTGATTCGTTAACTAAAGAAAACTACAATAGAATTTCCAAAAACTATGACCAAGCTGTTTCACATTGGTGTGATAAAATTGAAAGTTCCATTTGCGAAAACCCCAATCTGTCTAAATTTTATGGCTTTGCAAATCGCAAGCTCAAAGCTAACTTTACTCTTCCCTACCTTAAAACCGAATCAGGTAGCATTGTTCAAGATGATGAAGATAAGGCTAACCTATTAAATGCCACTTTCCATAAAGTCTTCCAATATGATAATGGCCACAAGCTTAGGCTCAACAGTACTTCTTCAAAATTCACTTTATCTAACCTTGACATAACTGCTGAAAAAGTCTCTCAAGCTATGCACCGACTCCCTAATAAGCTTTCTCGATCCCCTGATGGCATTCCAGCTTTCTTCTGGAAAAGATCTTGTTTTCCTATTCTCCAAGTTATTCTTTTTCTCTTCAATCTCTCTTTTGCCCAAGGTATTATTCCCCATCAATGGAAGTCTGCCATTGTTGTTCCTATCTTTAAAAAAGGATCCAAGTATTCTCCTACAAACTATCGCCCTATTTCTTTAACTTGTGTGCTTTGTCGCGTTTTTGAATATATTATGTCTGAATCTCTGTTACACCACTTCATGAGTCACAATCTTCTTAGTCCTTACCAATTTGGATTTCTGCCTGGTCGCTCTTCTTGTTCTCAACTTCTCAGTGCTATCAACCATTGGTTTGCTTCTTTCAATGATCGTAAATCTATTCACATTGTTTACACCGATATCGCTAAAGCCTTTGACACTGTAAGCCATACCAAACTTCTTTCTGTCCTTTCTTCCATGGGTGTCTCCGGTAAAGTTCTAAGCTGGATCAAATGTTTTCTCTATGACCGCGTTCAGTGTGTTTGTGTCAACAATCATTGTTCATCCTACTTACCTGTCCTTAGTGGAGTTCCCCAAGGCAGCATACTTGGTTCTTTGCTGTTTGTTGCTTATATTGATGAAGGTATTAAAATATCGAACTTACAAGGCACTAGTAATGGTATGTATCTTTATGCTGACGATGCTAAACTCTTTAGCAATAATATTGACAACCTGCAATCAGCATTAAATAGACTTTCTGCTTGGCTCTGTTCTCGTCAACTAAACCTTGCTCCTGCTAAGTGTGAGCATTTGCATATTTCTCGCTCTAATAATTCTTTGGACCACGATTTTCAAGTTTGTTCTCACAGTATTAAAACTGTAAAAACTGTTAAAGATCTCGGTGTTCTTATTTCGTATAATCTTAAGTGGTCTCAACATATCCATCACATTCATTCTACTGCTTCTGTGTGTGCTTATCAGATCTTGCGTGTTTTTTCTTCTAAAAATGTTTGGACCCTACTTAAAACTTTTATTACTTGTGTTCGCCCCAAATTGGAATATAATTCCCCAGTTTGGAATCCATATCTTAAAAAAGACACACTTCTTCTGGAATCTGTACAAAAAAAGTTTACCCGTAATGTGTTTTTACGCTGCAATATTCCATTTCGCTCGTATGCTGACCGACTAGATAAATTAGGAATTAAGTCTTTGGAGTATCGTAGATTACAATTTGATATTATTCTTATGTTTAAAATTTATCACAAGCTTTCTGACTTACAATTTGACAATTATTTTGAACACTGTGATAGAAAGTATAACTTCCGTTCTCATAACTTTCAAATTAAATCCAAACTTTGCACCAATACTGAACAATTTCGTAATTTCTTTTTCATTCGTATTATTAATGTTTGGAATAAACTACCTCAAGACTTAGTTTCTGCACCCAATATTGTTGTATTCAGAAACCGTTTGAAAAACTTTAACCTTTATTCTATTGCTTCTCTTACTTTTTGAATTATTTTTGTTGCACAGTTGCTGCTTTTCTTTATTTATATTTTGCTATTCTTTACAGTTATTTATAGTTTACTTTATTTATTTGTAGTTGTATTTTGTTGTGTTATTTTTCCTCACTTGTAAGTGTGCTTTGGCTTGTGACCACGCACCATTGTGTTGTATCTTAAATTAAATTAAATCTTTTCCAAATCAGGAAAAAAAAGAAATTTTTAAAAGAGGAAAAACTTCCTGAATTGGAAAATTTGATGATGTAATCATATTTTCACTGAGAAAGAAATAGGCATAGCTGAAGCTTGCAGTTTCAATGTAAATACATTAGAAAATAACATTTTTTTTGAATAAAAAATAAATAAACCACGGTGAAATTTAAATTCCCGCGGTGAAGTTGAGAAAGCAATTCAACTAAATTTTGATGTCATCATTTCTGAGTGGAAATGACGTCTTTACTGGTGGAAATGCAATTACATCATCAAATTCTTCAATGCAGGAAGTTTTTACTCATTTGAAACTTCTTTTTATTTTCCTAATGTGGAAAAGATATCCAAAACATGATGAAAATTCCGATCTGATACAATATACCGGTACCTAGCTAGTTAGGAACTCTGCCATTTTATAGAGTCCAAGTGCAAATTTTTAAGCACAAATCCGAGTGTTTGTAGCTTCACAAAAATTTAAAGTTGGACTATCAGGTTAGGCTATACAGTATAGGAATACAAATTTAAGTCACAAAAATTTGAAATTGAATTTTATCTATAGATTTTATCATCATTAAGCTCTGCTCCAAGCTTTTTTACCGTAAGTTTTTTTATATTACCATACCATACAGTTTTTATTCTGATATCATTAGTCCATGATCCATTTAATTAGGCTATTGCTTGTGTTTGGGTTTGAAAGAACTTCCTAGACTATGTCATAATGTTTTAAAGAAGTTTTTAGGCGTTGGGATGAAACAGATATGAATATGTTGGCTTTTGGCTTGGCTTTGAAAATGTGGTTTTTATTCTTAGTTTGCCCTGAGCCTGTAGACTCTTTCTGCTATTCTGTATTAGACTATAAGTGATTCCAGTCATGGATCTGTTGTCGAAGTTGCTTGATTAAAGTTAAAAGTTGCAAGTTTTTGCTAATGTAAAACCACTACGCTACTCATTACTCAAACTAATGAATGTCTTAAACTCGAGTCTGCTGTGGTTAAAACTAAACATCGCATTTATTTGGGTATAACATGCTTTTGTGTATACAGTATGGCATGCACCCTTAACTTTTTCATTGGAAATTGATAGTAAATTTGGTATGAATTGCATGTCTAAAACTTCAAGTATATGACGTTCTTGCTTTTTTTTTCTGGTGTTCTTGGTACGAAATTCGGGTCCTACTAAAACCTGCAGGAGCACAAGGACTGCTAGGGGCGCAAGTGAGTTATTACTAGAAGCTGCAGGAGCACAAGGAACGCAAGGATCACAAGGAGCGCTAGAATCACAATTCACAAGGACCGCTAGTGGCGCAATTGAGCTATTACTAAAAACTGCAGGAACACAAGGAGCGCAAGGAACTCAAACCTAACCATAACTGAACCGAACCCTAATGGAAACTAATCCAAACCGAACCCTAACCAAACCTAACCCCAACTAAACCTGACCCCCATTGAACCTAACTCTCATCAAACCCATCCCTAATGTGCTCCATGCGTTCCTAATTTCGCCACTAGTGGTCCTTGTGCTCCTTGTGGTCCTTTTGCTTCTTGTGATCTGTGTGATCCATGTGCTCCTTGTGATCCTTGTGCACCTTGTGATTCTTAAGCACCTGCAGGTTTTAGCAATACCGGGAAATTCTTATAATCGATATCGGTACATACTGATATATCAATCAATACATCTCAATTTTTTAAAGCAAATTTGGTACCAGTAACTGATAAATTATTTCAGATAAGTTCTTTCGATAAATGTTGTGGTAAATTTTCAATGAGTTTGACAAAGTTTTTTTTAAGTCAAATTACAAAAATGTTTTTCTAAATTCTTTCAGAAAAGAGAGCAGTTTACAGACTCTGCTACGGCATTAAACAAAACAAAGGGAGATTTTTTAAATTTGCAACAAGGTGGACTCAGTGTGTGTTTTTCCATTGTGCCAACTCACTAACTTTGAACACTGTGTGCATAAAGAATCATTTATCGCAATGATTTATCGGCGATAACAAAATATATTACAAAAGTAATATTGGTAATCGATAATTCAAAACTATTCTGAACGATATATAACGAAGTAATCGGTAGTAAATTATTTTGATAAATGACCTTGTATTCATTTCATACCATATGTTCCAGATACTTAATTGATTTTGTTGAACTATATAGTTTCTTGCAGTGATAGAAAATGATCTGATCATAACTAAGATGTCGACAATAAATTTTGACGGGGTTGAGTTTTTGTGGAATAATATTGTGTGCCAGCTGCAAGTCAAAGATGAATTTTTATACATTTGGTGCCTCAAAAAGCTTAACCCTTTGAATCCAAGGCCTTTATCAGTTTTCAACAAATGCATATCAATAGTGGACATAGTTTCTATCCATTATGGCAGTGATGTATGGAAAGTGGATAAAGAAAAAACTCTTCTGCAGTGTAACATGAAGAATCTCTTAAAAACAACTACATCCCCTTGCTCTTTTTTGTCAATAAATATTAACACCCAAAAAAATCGGTTAAGAAAAATGCAATCAATAAAACTTTTAACAAGCACCGAAAAAGAAGCTAGAAGTTGGCAGGAATTTTTAATATCACAGCAAAAACTAATTTTAGAGAAAAAAAGCATCGTTCGCCCAAAACATTTGCTAGTTTTTGTTAATCCTTATGGGGGAAGAAAAAAAGCTGTTGCTATTCATGCAAATGTTGTTTCTCCGTTATTTAAACTTGCTGGGATAAAAGAAACTGCCATTGTAACTGAACGAAGAAACCATGCGAAGGACTATGTTGAAACAACCGACTTGTCGGCTTATGACGGAATAATAGCTGTTGGTGGGGATGGAATGGTAAATGAAATAATGAATGGAGTTCTAGTTGCTGCTCAGAAAAGCAGCAACATTTCGATTCATGATGATGCCAAAACACTTCACCAGAAACCATTAGATTTTGTATCAGCTACGCCAAAGATAGGTCTGATTCCTGCTGGCTCAACCAATTGTCTTAGCTATGTCACGCAAGGAATAGATGACCCTGAAACAGCGTCAATGCATATCATATGCGGAGAAAACCACCCACTGGATGTGTGCTCTATACATGATGAAAATGGGAGGTTTATTCGCTTTTCTTTTTCAATGACATCGTATGGATACTTTGGAAAAGTTCTTCAGAAAAGTGAAAATTTGAGAAGACTTGGTCCATCTCGTTATGATGTCGCTGGAGTCAGTGCTTTTACACACATGAGAACATATTCAAGTGAAGTTACCTACTTCCTTAGTTCATCTGATCATTGTGTTGCTCAAGATCAATCACGTTGCAGATACCCTTGCCAAACTTGTTTGAAAGACCGAGCAACAAATTCAAATACCATCTGTGATGATGTTTTAGCCAATTCAAAATCCAATCTTCCTTCAGGCAGTATTACTTCCTGTGCCAAAGACGTTTCTATTTATGATGAAGGTGCGAACAAACCATCATCAGAACCAGCCATTCAGACTGATTCCAAAGATTCATCGAATGCCAACGAACAATGCAAGGTTAGTGGTATGTGCGCTAATGACTTTTTATTTATTAGCGCAGTTGTTGAGCACATTGTTATCGGTGTGGGAGGTGTGGTGTTCGATTCCCAGGCGAGTTAGACTCGAACACAGTGTCACCAACAGTTTGCCACCGGTGTGATGTTTCTTTGGAGCTGTGTTGCCTAGTCGCTAAACTCGGAAGTGAACCCCGCTACTCGTTACACGCTTCGGCGTAATACCACTAGTGTAATGAAGATTTGATTTTTTATGAGTATCGTTGGTGGTGAAATCCTAGTACTTCAACCAATTAATTAGGTTTTCATCTGTATTGACCAACACGCAAACGATTTGATTATATTTTAGCAATTTTTTGTACGGGCACTTGATTAAATACCGGCACTTGATTAATTAAATTACGAAAAATAAAACTTGTAGAGGCAGCATGACCACTAGTTGTTTTAGTTTGTTTTACTAGTTCACTAGTTGTTTTAGAGGCAGCATGACCACTAGTTTTAATGCTGTCTGTCGGTCGTGGAATTCTCGAAGTTAATTTGACTGGATTAATCATTAACCCAATAGGCTATGCAACGAGTTGCCAGATGGCGTAGCTCAACTCGTACATTTGTATGTTAGTTATCGAAGTTGTTGGTGTTCATGACGACGATGCATGAGAAATACAAACACAGCCGCCAATTTCCATTTGACGTTTTTACTCTCACCTTCCCAGTTCTCATAAAATCCAAATAAGCGACAGCACAATGACCTTTTTGATAAAATAGATTCAATCAAAGTTTTGACCTTTGAAAAGATGAATAAATCGTCGTTACGCTCGCTTCACTTTTAATGATTAATTATTAAAAAAACATTGATGCGACTACGCATTAAGCAGTACATTATTTTTCGTTGAATGCACAGTAGATCATTTCTGGAATAATAGTGTAACATAGTGATGTAATTACATAAAATACAGCTTTGAAAAGATATGGAAAAGCAATAATGTATACTAACGCTTGTTTGCTTTGAAGCTACTGGCAAAGCGTAGAAACAAATGTCGTCAAAGTTGTGATCGTATATTCATGGAGATTGTTCCAAAGAATATTGCAATTTTAACATTAAGCTCATTTACCCTGTCCGTGTGCTGTGTGCTTTTTACATCATACTAATTTTTTGATATCATGATCAAAAAGTGATTATGACGTCAAAAGTTTAATTGTGATGCAGAAAGCCCATGAACTTGTGGCCCACTTAAACTGGACATGTGGACAGGATGAATGTGTCATGTTGGTGTGGGGTGGTCAGTGTGGACGAAAGGCAATGATTTACGCTGCCCCGGAGGCTAAAGTTTGATTTGTTTACAGCACCGTAGTCGCTATATACAAACTAATCATTGCTAAGATGTTGAATTAACGGCAAGACAAGTATTATTTAAATTGATACGCTGTAACTACCGGTAAGCACTTAATTACTCTCTGAACTGAACAATTTTGGCGCTGATTGCGTGCTTGCTCTTAAGCCCTGTTAAATTCTGTCTATCATTGTGTATGCATTGCGTCGTTTTGGTGATTATATACTGATTAGACATAATCCTGTAGTAAACGATTTCTGTTATACGTGTTCTGTGAGAAGAGCAGGTTACGTTATGCTAACACGAGGCTGCTTATACTACGATTGTAAGGACGGTAAACGCGTCTTTTTGGTGTGTGCTAATTGCTGAAAACACGTTTAAAAGGATGAAATAACACTTTTCAAACATTGTGTTGCATGTCATCAAACTATCAGGGAGAAGCTTACGTTTTTTAGCGATTGTACTTGAGGTCAATTAAATTGCCTGTATAGTTTGTTTTTGCTACTCTCATTTGCCTTGCCCACATGTCCAAGTTTCGTGGCTTTAGGCCCGCGGTTACTGGTTTCAGCTATTGCGTCATAATCTATTTTTTGATGTTATAAATTATAATTAAAAAAAGTGATTTTGACATCCAAAAATCGGTTTTGAAGAAACTAGAAGCAAGAACTGCGGGCCTACAGCCCACGAGAATCGGATAGCGTAATTGTGAACCAGACACCCTGTGGTTCTTCATCACCCTTTAAAACCCTTTTTTGATATTTAGTTAGTTCAGAGTGGGCTACTATTGAGCTTAAAATCTAAACTGCTGTAGCTCTTTGTAGTTCAAACGGTAACGAAACAAACTTTAACTGAATTTTTACATAGGCTAACTCAACTTTGATTAGAAGAATAGGCGTTGAGTTTGTTCAAAAACCGATAAAGCGTTGTCCATATTAAGAATCGAAAATACGCCAGAACTTAGTAGTTTACAGCCAGTACTAACTGATTGATTTACCGCTTGAGAAATCAGATTGTTCAGCGAGAATTTGGTTTTTATGGAAAGTTTGCAGTTTCCGGCATGATGTGACGCAGATACACGCCTTTATATTTGTCAACGTTCGGATTCGCATTGATGAATTGCTACAGGAAGTAGTAAATTTTTGTGTAGATGTCTATATTCTACAGTAAACTGCTGTTATACTGTACTGGATAAAGATCTTGTGAAATAAGTATGTGCGCCGATAAAGCGGTTTCTTTGTTGAAACGGCCGATCGGTAGCACAAAAATGTTGTGACATTATTGATTGTTTAATAAACTGTATAGTGTATACCAATAATATTTATGTTTACCTTAAATACTCACTAAATACCAGTAATTGTTTATGTTGCAGGTAGCTCGGGGGAATTTTGTTATGATCAACTCAGCGATGATGTCATGTGCTTGTGCGCGGTGTCCCGAAGGGCTCTCACCCTCAGCTCACTTGTCAGATGGAAATCTTGATCTAGTCTTCCTGCGTTGCACTTCGAAAGCTGATCTGCTGAGGTATCTTCTAGCTCACGTGGGAAAAGCAAATCGTTTCGATTTTCCATTCGTTGAAGTTCATAGAGTAAAGGGTTTTCGGCACAGAGCTTTGACAACTGCTGATGCGCCTGTTTCATCCAACCATCTCCCTTCTAACGGCATTGGTCAGTGTAATGGTCTTCTTCCCGTGTCCAATGCCACTAGCCAAGGTTGCTGGAATACAGATGGGGAGATGATTGAAGACCCGAATATAACTGTTTGGGCGCATCGTGGTCTCGTAAATCTATTCGCCAGAGGTGTGGAGTAATTAGAATGTGATTTCTAAGAGCAAACACACTGTGATGTTCTGCATAATTTGAGGTGCTTCCTGCGAACGACCATTCGTTTTTTTTTTTCATCTTTACAACATACTTGGTATTGGTATGCATTTTACAAAATCAAGTATTTTTGTATAAAATTTAGTCCGGCTAATTATGCATGATTGTTGTAAATATGAAATAATCGTTTTGCAAGTAACGATGCTTCCCACTTCGTTTGTAGTTTCTCAACAAGTGACTAATCCTTTTTTGTTAGGCCTACTCAGATAGTATATTTAAGTGAGTTTTGTTGTGAAAGTTTCAACTTTAGGTTAAACTGTTCAAACAGTAACTCTTCTTTTGGAATAAACTTTTTTGCAAGCCAGTGTGTATAAATGTAGGCCCGGCATGTTTTGATTGAAATTAGTTTGTCAAACATGTGCTACTCTGGCAGTAAGCCCTTTTTCTGTGCGTACGTGGATTCTATGACAGAAAATTGCCAAAGTTGTTTCTGTTTTATTCTTTTTTAAAAGATATATTTTTTGATTCCTGGTTTATACAAGCAGGCTTGGTTTAATTTCCCACGAAAACAAAGCAAGATTAGTTGCGGCTCAGTGTAGGATTTTTACTGCAAGCTCTTATCTAATGCGAGGTTTAGGATTTCGCAAGTGTAGCTTTATTATGTGATTTTACATCTTAACATTTTTGATTGATGTTTTTATGTCCATCTCTTCCCGTTGCATTTTATTCAGTTACTTTGCTTTACATTGTTCCATAATTATATTTTTCCATACGCTTTTTATGCCCACTCCAATGCAAGCTTATAACAAAATTATTTTGTTAATTTTTACTACCGAATACCATTGTACGTGTATTAAGTTCTAGACTGTTTAAATGCAATGGCTCTAATTGGTTGAGTGTACAGTGTGAGGACGATTGGTTTCAAGTTTTACGTATGTTTATTTGGTTTTAGAGAAGAAGTGAAGTGTAAGATTATTTTTTCACTAGAAGTGTTAATAAATACAACAAATTCGAAACCGAAAGCAAAAAATTGGATTGATGAGCATTGCTGCTGTAATTGTTGTACGCCTCTGTACGTAAGTAAAACCTAAGTACGTCATCAACTTAAAACTTTGAATGTCTATTTTTGGTTACCTAAATACATTAAAAAATTTTGAATATCAGTTTTGAATTCGTTGTATTTTTTACCACCTTAAGTGAAAAAACAAATCTACACTGCAGTTCCTTTCGAAGTGAGTTCTAGGACAAAAGCTGCTGGGCTCAGATCAAGTTGCAGGTTTATGCGGAATAAGTGATTGACTATGCCGCTATAACGCGACGAAGCACTAGTTAGAGCTTCTTAAAGACTCTTTTAGTCACATCTAAGCGGTCCAACACTCCTACCAGTAGCTAAAACTGGTTACTTTGTCCAAATGTATCGCTTTTTTCTATGGCCGCTGCATGTGTTACCTTTCCGAGCATCTGAAATTGATTCCACCAGGCCGTGGGAGTGCTTTTACTGCCTACGTAGTTTTCCGATGAATTTTTTAATATAGGTCCGCTTATTAACAACTTGCCAGCGGAGAAAATCATCACAAAGTGTTTTATCCGGGATATATCGTGAAAGCGCAGTTGAGAGCTAAATCAACAACTTCGTCGTATATTATCGCAAAAAAACGACAGCCTTTAACCTGCGAGCATTTCGTAATAGCAAGACGAGTGGCAAGCCGTAACGAAAGGCGAACTTCAAATTTTTTGATATTGGATGCGTTTGAACTTTATATTTCACCTATCGGAAGCCATATTTGTAATTCACATTCAATGCATTGCAAGTTGATTGTTTTTCGTAGCTTTGATTCTTGATATTATTGCAACTGTTTTTGTGCAGATGATTGGTGTGTTCGTCAAAGATTTGCTAACTCTTTACCCCAATAAGTACTCAGTTCTCACTGCAAATTTGTTGAACATAGTTTTTGTTGGCGCCAAACACGACGGTGTAGCAAAAGAAGACACCAAAAGCTTCCATTGTTTTTGTTTTACAATATAAAGTTTGCAAAATATGCTAATCATTAGCAACAAAATTTTGTGATCGAGCTGCTATTGATCTATGAAATCTTTTCCACCATATTTGCTTGTGCAAATATTCAATTGTAAGTGGACATTGTCGAACGTTGACAGGAACACTGCTGTTTAAAATAAACTGAAAAAGTTATACTAAGAAGCGTTTTTAAGGAGGGGGCATTGTGCCATGCCCTCCGTTTCAAAATTCTCGCTACTCCACTGGTTAAACTGATCTTGGTAAATGTGTATTTTTGAACTATTTTTTCATCATCTCCATAGCAGCAACACTATTTCACGCCTTAACAGAAGTTATTCACTCTCTGCTACTGTACTTTTGATATAACTGAATGCCGAGCCCAAAATCAGCCAGTTAAGCAGGTCTAGCTTTTGGTGTTGGTTTTGTAAAGAATTAAACGGTCAGTGCTAATTGATTAAACTCTCGACCAAGCTTTTGCAGTTCGTATTCAAATATAAGTACCATTTGCTGTTACCAATATATTTTATGTAGATTCTTGATGTACATATCAGCATTATTCAATGCACTATAAAATTTATCCTGATAACAGCTATTATGATTGATGAAGGATACGATTAATGAATAATTTTACTGTTCATTCATTTTTTTTTTTCGTTTTCTGTACAGATTTTGTGTTTCTGTAATCTGGTAAACTTTTGTTTTCAATGTTGAAACTTGTTTTCATGCTTTGTTTCAAAGCTACCTGATTTGATGCTGTGAAAAGCTTTCAAAATCGTGTGTAATGTAGCTTTATTGTCTTGTTACTCTGTGCCATGTTGTCCTTGTGCTATAATAATCGTATCGATTTCTTCGTGCAATTTCACTTTAGGTTGCGCTATGCATTTGCTTTTGGTAAGAAGAATACAATCAAATATATGGAGTTACTTTATTGGTGGTGTCACGCCGTGTGTGTGTTACATGAAGGTCCGTAGCCTACTACTTCGGTGTGTCATAGGAGGATTTAGTTTTAGGTTCAGGCTTAACTACGTCAAACATTACAACAATGTACTTACCAGAAGTTATTTTTCTAGACCCGCTTATCTTTTTAATGGTTCACGGGGTAGCTGCTCGAGTTGGAGCTTCCAAGCATGTTGATACTCTGCGACACAGGTTCGTGTAAGGTGTTATGCAAAGGCGAAACCAATTAACATCTTCAACCTAATCTTGCCATCAAATTCTGGATGGCCTCTTGGCCTTTGAACAACGGGTGTTAAACACAGCAGTTTTGTTGTGTTCTTTTCTGCGGCATTTGTGTCACATGTTCATACCTGCGCAATTGCAATCTTTCTTGTTGAAGCCATGACATCTACGATTTTCTCCCAAAGTGCAAGCGGAACTCTTCCGCATGATCCCACACGCTTTAATAGTTTCGAGCAAGCTGGTACGGTCCCAAACAAGTCCATGCGGTATTCCATATGATCCCACACAGTTTTGTGCGAGATCACATGGGTAGGGTTGCAAACGAGCCATACAATCTCATATGGTCCGAAACAGTTCCATAGGCTACGGTCGTGATTGAAAGGGCCCATACGGTCACAAACGGGACCATGTTGCATTTCATATTGATATTATTCTATATACGTTCTAAGACGGTACCAAGCTGGTCCTTACAATATTTCATATGATCTCGGTTTCATACATCTCATACGGGCCCATATGATCCCAAACGGTATCCCGTAGGCTACGAATTCACACGGTACCCCATACGGTCTCAAATAGTCCCATACGATTTCAAACGTGCTCATGCGGTCCCATACGGTTCCACACGGGTTCACACAATTCCATTGACGCCCATGCGGTCCCAGACTGGTCCATACGGTTTCGAACCGGCCGGTACGGTCCCATGCGGTTTTTAATTCTAACCGATCAGATGGCCGAGTGGTACAGAGCGTCTGCTTCTGGATCGGTAAACTTGGGGTTCGATTCCGAGTCGGGTCAAACCAATGACTTTAAAATTGGTATTTACAGCTTCCCTGCTTGACGTTCAGCATTTAAGGGACAGTGTGGAGAAAGCCGGCAAGTTTACTTGCTGTGCCGTTGGGAAAGACACTTAACGGAATTCCCCCATCGTAGTGTGGTAGACAGATGGCCGGCAACTCCTAAGCGAGCTCGTACAGCGCTTCGTCGCTTTCTCGTGATAGGAGGATAAATATGCCAACAATAATAATAATAATAAAAAAAAAAAAAAAGTAGTAGCCTACGGGATACAGTAATCACGCAGCCGGAGAGACTTGTCTCTCTCGAAGTCCTTACAATGGTCTTGAGTTTGATTTGGAACTTTGGAAGTGTTTGGACGTTGAATGAGCTACGGTACATAGTCTAGAATTTATTGACTTAGTGTGAGATTTCTTAGCTTGTGTTTTAAGTTGAAGTAACGTGGTAACGAGCACCACACATCACAAACCAGCTGCTCAGCACCACCTAATGTCATAATCAGTACTGGTACCATGAGCCACCAATTCTGACAGTGCTGGAGCTGAAAACTTGTTGAAGGGTATAGCCCCAGTCCCTGTTCATTTAGTGTGTTGTCACTATTGTGCTGTAGTGTTGGCAAGTACAGAGTATCTGGTTAAGTAAGTGGATTGTTTGCTGAAGTTATACTGTAATACGGTGCGGTTTGTATCAGTACCAGGGTACTAAAGTTGAGTGGCGGTATGCTGGTATAAACCTAATCAGTTTGGGGGTAGAGTAATTAAATTTACTTTGGTGAAGAACATTTGGTTATCTATTATTTTGTGAGGTCAGCTTGTGTTAGACTCCAAAGTATTTCTGATGTTTTGCATATCCAACAGTCTGATATTCAGCAACTTTTTTATCTGTAAGCAGTGATGGAGTCGAGTACTCAATCATTGAGTACGAGTATCAAGTACTTGCCTTGAGAATCCTCAAGTAAGAGTACTGGTGGTTGACTTCGAGTACGAGTATTACAAGCTCAAGTACGTGTATCGAGTACATTTTTTGCAGTTACATTTTACACTTTAAAATCAGTTGCAGGCATTTGCTGCATAAATTGGAACCACTTTTCTTGAAGTAGTGTGGTAGAGCGTACAAATGTTTATTACCATTTTGAACACTGGTGTTGAGCTCTTTATAGTCGAAATTAACTTTTACGGTACTTTTGAGCAGGTTTCGACGAAAGTTTTGTGTTATAAGTGCCGGTATGATAACAAATTCTGCTTAAAAAGTGCTTTTCATTAAACAATTGTGCTTTGATAAAATAACCTACCGGTACGTTTTGTGGAAGTCTGTGCAAAAATGTATTACTAATTAGACTCCCCCTAAAGCTGATATCGGTAACCTGGTAACTGATAAAAGAGTCTGCATTTTCTCATTGCGTATGTTAACCCTTAGAATGCCACACAAAAAAACGTGTTTCAAAGAATTACACTTAAAATTAACAGTAAAACAATAATTATACCATCATTTTTGTTTTGTCATTTCTAACTGTTTTTTGCTGTAAATATAGCCTAGAAAACTATAGAAAGCATTTTTTTTAGAAAGCTTATAGCAAGGAGAATAAGCTAAAACCGAAATAAAAACAATGCTAATACAATAATCTATGAAAATCGGGCCCTACTAATTTGGCACTGCAGGCACTGTAGAACTAATTTGGCACTGTACGTAGAACTGATTTAGCACCGCAGGCACTGTAGAACTAATTTGGCACTGCACTTCAAATGCATTGTACGTAGAACTGATTTAGCACTGTAGGTACTGCTAAACCCTAACCCTTCGGTTGCCAGTAACTTCGCCACATGGTAACTTCGCCACACTTTCATACATCGAAAATTTACATTGCCTACACCGAAACAAGACTTTAAATTCCCGGTTGCCGTGAAAAATTTTATCGGGCTTTTCGAGTTACTTGGTAACTTTGCCACATAATCGAAACTGTGGGGTATGGTAAGATGTGGGGAGAGAGGTGTGGGAGAGTGCATGGGGTGAATAAGGAAGTGTGTTGGGGTGTAGGGGGAGGTCAGGGGAGCTGTGGGAAGAGATATGGGGGTGTGGGGGGAGATGTAGGAAAATGTGTTGGGGTGTGGGGGGAGGTAAGGAAAGATGTGTGGGGAGTGGAGAAGTGTGGGGAGGGTGTGGGAAAGTGTATGGGGTGAGTGGGTACCGGTAGGTGTGTTGGCGTGTCGGGAAAGGATGTGGGGAGGGTAATGGGGAAAATGTAGGGAAATGTGTTGAGGTGTGGGGCCCCAACACACTTTTAATTCTCCACATCTCTCTACCCTCACCTTTCCCTACATCTCCCCTTACCTTCCCCACACCCCAACACATTTTCCTACTATCCCCACATCTTCCTTCACCTTCTCAAAGTGTGGCGAAGTTACCATGTGACGAAGTTTCTGTGGCGAAGTTACCATGTGGCGAAGTTACTGGCAACCAACCCTTCTACGTACAGTGCCTACAGTGCCAAATTAGTTCTACAGTGTCTGCAGTGACTAGACTGCCTTCAGTGCTAAATCAGTTCTACGTACAGTGCCAAATTAGTTCTACAGGGCCTGCAGTGCATACAGTGCTAAATCAGTTCTACATACAGTGCCTGCAGTACCAAATTAGTACTACCGATAAAGATCGTACACTCTTACAGACTCCAATATCAGTAGCCTACTACATGATGAAGTTACAACCAACATCTTGGAGAAAAAATTAAAGTGCTCAATGCACTTAACTGATTTTTAGATCGAGTCCGAGTACTTTTAGGTTTGAGTATGAGTACTTTTTGAGATTAAAAGTTTTGAGCGAGTACAGTACTTGAGTATTCCATCACTGCCTGTAAGGTACCTGTAGTTCTTTGTTTCAGGTCGTAAGTGGATAATATTCTCAGTTGTTTTGCATCACAGTCTAATATTGAAGACCTGAACCATAAACTGATGGACTAAAACTGAAAAGCCGCATACTTCTCTTGTTGAACTGAATCCCCAAGGTTACATAATTTTTAGATGTATAATATAATCAAAGTTGGAATAGATCATACAATACTGGTAGCTATTTAGCTTCAGGACTTTTATTAGTAGTTTTTCATGAAAGCTTAAATAAGCTTTTATATTTTCCGGATCATGGCCAAGCAACAGAAGATCTGTGATAAAAGTTGTTACAATAATCGAAATCATGCACTGTTTTAATTGATCAATGACCAGCAATTTTGCAAAGTCAAAATTTTAGATTCAAGCAGAGCTGGCAATTTGTATTTACCCAATTGCAGAATATTGGCTGTAATTTTTGAAGGTTCAGTCAGCATTGGTTGTACCACCCCCATAATTATTTATTACCGGTAGACCCTCTAGTATCAACAGATCCATGCTAAACACGTTGTGCACCTGTGCAATTCCTGCTGATCAGACCTTGTCACTGCAATGATCTACATTTACTAATATGGCATAACGTTGTGCATTGTTTTGTAAGATACTGGTCTTGTTACATCTTGGAAATTGCTCAAAAACAATAAATAAACCTACATTGTTATTGCGCAAATATCAGTTTATTAATGGTGTGGTTTAATTTATGATTTCATAAGCTTGTTCTTAATTCGTTTTTTCATCTAATTTATTTTAACCATAGTGAAATTTCAGCAGAGAAGAAAAAAATCAAGGATATATTCTAATAAGAGGATAGGGAGAAAGTCTCGGTGGCTTGCCAGAGGATTTGCCAAATTCCAGCCCAATTTTCCAACTTCAATCTAAATTTTAACCGTAGACCCCAAGACTGCGAATTTTGCCTTTTATGTAAATCTCGAACCAAAGCATTGCACTTAAATGAATTTGAACTCCAAAACTTGCTTTTGGAAGATTTTCCTCAGAAATTTATATCCAACCCTGTGTTAAACTTGAACTCATATCTCAAGCTTGAACTGCATAGTTGTCTTTCCCTGACCCCAAATCCCAACTTTGATCATGTCATCTCCACATTTGAGTGTGAAAACTTGTTGCTTATCATGAAGCCAGGCTTCTAGAAACATTGTCGTGCAATGCAAAATCAAATAAAAATGTTTCTACCTCCAAGCAAGGTCACATAGGCTCCTACATAGCATAGAACTGCATAGTTGTCTTTCCCTGACCCCAAATCCCAACTTTGATCATGTCATCTCCACATTTGAGTGTGAAAACTTGTTGCTTATCATGAAGCCAGGCTTCTAGAAACATTGTCGTGCAATGCAAAATCAAATAAAAATGTTTCTACCTCCAAGCAAGTCTGAGCCAACTGTGGATATGAAGCATATGCACTGTGCAAGAGACAGAGCAACATTGCTTACTTGAAAAGTGAAGGCAAAATGAGATTTTTATGAAGAAAGAAAAGGTTTGATGTTTTTAAGAAGGCCTCAGTAGAGGTAAGGACCATTGTCACCCCAGCAGAAGTGGTTGGGAAGAAAAACGGTTAGTGATTGGGATTCATCAGATTGCTTGATTTTAAAAAGGTATGTGTACTTGGTACTGAGCAGTAAACTTTAGTGCTTAAATCAAGGCAGAGCCTTAAAAAGAGTATGTGTAGAAGTAAGTAAATGGTGCGATTAAGCCTGCGTAATTCTTAAAAAAGGTAGGCATAGAACAAAATTTATTTTGATTCTGCCAAAAGCCAAAGTGTACAATATTGACATTCAGTATAATTTTGCACCTTTCCATTGCAAAGAAATTGACCCCATTTATGTTAGTTGGTTTGTGAAAAGACCCTGAACTAACAACAAAACGTTGATGCTTGATTGAAAATGATATAATCCAAATCATGAAACCATCAGCACATGGTAGTCTTTTTGTTTGATCGACTATAAAAGACGTGCTGGCTGGTCATAATGGAAAATATGAACAAAGCCCTCTCGATGACGAGTACTGGGAAATACTTACTCAAGCATGAAAACATCCATTTCATTGGCATTGGAAATCTGTTTGAGCTTGCCAGGCTGCTGGAAAAAGGTGAATTTTTGGGCTCTAGAAAGCCAAAGTTTTCCTGTGATTGGGAGCTCACTTGAGCTTTTAATTTAGCTGGCCACATTTTCGGTGTTGCTGTAGCTTTGAAACGTATGCATGGGAACAGCTTCATATGCTTCTTCCCACAACTCTTGGAAAGAGCGGTAGGAGACAGACACTTTGTGAACGTGCATTCAGTAGTATATCTACTGTAGATAGTAGACTTGCCTCTGAGGACTGATTATTATTAATTGGGTTTTCAATCACTTTTTTCCTTGTCGATGTGATGCAATGTTTTTCCTTCAAAATGTTCCATAATTTTGCTAAGTTTCAGAGTGGTAAATGTTGTGCCTATGGAATGGAATCCTGGTGTGTGTTGGACTGACAGCAGACTTTTGCAGATTTTTGATTTAAACCGAAGATTGGGACGATATGTATGTGGTACTCTAATCATAAAAGACAATACTACTTGTTTATGTACAGTTTGAAAACAAAGACACGATTGCAACCAATTTCTAGTTCACCATATATCATAAAAAGGGAAATTTCGTGCTCACCCATAGGGATGAGCAATGTAGAACATTTGACTGCTACGGAACAAAACCGAAAGCCGAATCCGGAGCACCAAATTTTAAAAATCACTAGAATCAGTCACACGCTATATCTTATTTTCAGCAACACTTTAAGCGTACCGTTATATGTCTAACTTGTGTATCATTCATAGGCAAAACAATGTATGTCAGTACCTGCACTTTATTCCAAAAGAACTAATAAAACAACAGCATAATTCAACCTTCTACAGAAAAGACGGATTGCTGTGGAGAACATTTAGCTTCTCCAAATGTTCTCCAGTCAGCCTGGACTTGAGCGCTGTCGCAGTCGGCCCTGCTGAAGCCAGATATTCGGATAAATAAAATTTTCCGTCATTTTATCCGAATGGATAAATAAAATGCGAATAAATAAAATTTTGCGTATCATACCGAATACTTTGGGATTTAAATCACACCAAATTTGGTGTTCCACATTACCCATCCCTAAGTCCCAAGAGGTTAATCTTAGCATATCAAAGTAGCTTATTTTCAAATCATCAGACGCTGTGTAGGCAAATGGCTTTTAAGTATTACCGCTCGTGTCATGCAAAAAGCACTTAGAAAGAAATTGCTTATGTGTACAAGGCAGTAGTTCAAATTTGTTTGATAAAGCAAGCCTGATTCATACATTGGATGCACCAGAGTCTTTTAATTTTAACTTTGCGTTTCAACTTTTGAAAAAGTGAGAGGAATTTAAGTGCGCTTTCTAACCTAAAAAATATGAGTTTTTTTTGACAACTCTTTAGGTTTCCAGGTATATATGTTAAAGTTATATGTGAAGTGTTACAAGAGTATTATTAACACTTTATTGTTGTGATTTAAGATTTATTGTAGAGCTACCCTCAGCAGTTATGAGTATTTGCTGTTACTGCTTCTACAGGTGCTTTCACATTGGTGATTACTTTGTTATTCGCTGTCATTTTCACTCAGTTTTTGTTAACAAAGTTTGTACTTATGCACATGGTTATCTTTTGAAGTTATTGATTGCTTATTCAAACTCGCAGTTTTGCAGCAACTCCATTAGTCAGTGGCATAGCGAAAAATTTTAAAAGGAGGGCGCAGAAATCACAAGTCATCAAAATTGTCTGGCATATTTCAGTCACTTAGCAACAACTCTTTTTTTTTTACTAAAAGTCAAAGGGAGGGCCATGACACAGTGCTACCACTAACTGCGCTACTGCGTTGAACAATTCTGATTTTTTATCATGACATCAATGTCGCTGTATGTGATTTCTGAGACGTTAAATTTTCTTATATAATTGCTAAGAGGTATTTGTCTAATTACGTTTGATTTATTTTAAGATGTTGGTGGTTTAGATTAAGTTCAATTCGTTAATTGAAGTTCTTGGTATCACACAATAATGAGAAATCTAGTATTTATGTTTCCGCTAGATGGTGCAATGGCAAAGTAATCATCGTGCCAACATGTTGTTGTGAGTCGCTCAACCGCTTCGAACTAACATTGCTCAGGGCGATTGCGGCGGTTTGATAAACGCGCAAGAAAGTGATTATGTCGTAAGTGTGCTTGCGTCTACAAGTAGAAATGACATGCACTTTTATTTCGGCATGGACACAGCGATTGACGATGTACTGACCAAACAATCAATAACAGTCACGTATTATCAATTTGACATGAATTCTTAACATCGTTATTTCTACGATGCAAAACAATATTCGCTTTAATATTTGGCATATTAATATATTTAATAATTAACATAATTGGCGACTAATCCCTTTTCTTTTTGCTTTTATTAAACAATCTTTGCTACCTGGTAACACTCTTTTATTTGTAAACTGGACATTGACTTTCGGTCATAATGGTTTCGAAATTATTGAAAAATAAAACGAAAGTATCATTTCAGGCGGTGAAGAGATTTACCTCATCCGCCTTCTTATGACCTACGAAAAAAAGCGCTTAAGAATGGGTGTTTGTTCAATCTTGCGTATACTTGGTGCGTGTAAAGAGAAATGAATAATGCGCATACTCACACATTCCGTTTGTCCTTCGCTTCGCTCGCGCGGTGAGACATATCGCGGTTGATGAGAGCAATTCTATTATATCTTCAAATTGTTTTCGATGGAGCTGCGCCACTCACTACTCCTATTTTCGCGTTCTTTGTCACAAATTACCACGGACTGCTGCTTTTACATTAAGATGAGTGAGAACCAAAAGAGTTATTTTTTCGTAACTGCATTCCTTAAATCTACTCGCTTCTGATTTTTGTTTACGGCTAAGTGATTTGTAAAAAACGAATTATTAAGATATAAGCATATTAATAACTCACTGATATGTGTTCAGTTACTTTTGCTCTTGCGTTTTGTTTGAGATAATGTATGTATTGGTAGTAATCTTTTATATACTTAAATCCACAAAAATCGGGTGTGGTTAGAAGTGTAGTAGTAACCGCTGTTAGGTCAAGTGCGCTATGGAAATTCACATGTATAGATGGCTCTTATTACACGACGAAAGGCAGCACGCGTCGTGCTTTATAAACGGCCGCTATCAAATAATCGTTTGACGCCTTGTTCGTGTGGCGATAATTTGATTGACGCTGTCAATCAAATCATGCAATAAACGTTTATGATCGTAGTGAGTGAGTAGCCGAGTCTTAAGTGAAAAATCAAAAGTGTCGAAACCTCATTGGTCATTATATACACACATTGTTTATCTTAATATACTAATCTAATTAAAGTGAAATTTGCTGACTTAATTTGTAGACAGTAGATGGCCTCAATTTTGCTTCTGCTTGGCATTAATGGTTATTACCGGTATGGTATCAAAGCTTGTAACGATTTTTTTTATTTTCAACGCTAGATACACATTAAGCCGTCCACTAGTCCGATTTTCGTGGGCAGTAGGCCATGGTTCTTGCTTCTAGTTTCTGCATCATAATCAATTTTTTGATGTTAAAATCACTTTTTTAACTATGACGTCAAAAAGCTGATTATTGCACAAAAAGTGGAATCACGAACCGCGGTCTTGAAGCCCACGAAAATTGTACATGTGGGCAGGGTAGATATGGAAGTGCGTTTTGATTCTATCCCTAACTGCTTGCAACATCTCTACTTAGTCCCGAAGTTTCAAGTGTGGTCAATGCTATTTGTGTTTAATGGGAAGTTGGTCTCGTCGTGATGGAGTCGACAACGTTCTACTCCTTTTGCAATTTCCTGTTTTTCAACTCTTGAATTGCCGTTAGTGATTATACAATAGGAATTAACGTGGCCGATGCGATACGACTGCTTGTACACGTGGTATTTCTACAATCCTATGTTACATTAATTGGCAGATTACCTATTGTATTTCTCTTATCATGATGTAAGATCGTAGTTTGTGATAAGATGAATTTGTTCAATTTTGATCGTAACTTTTTCAAGAATGTATTCCGGATGTTAGTTTTTGTCTCCTAGCGACTCCGCAATTCAGGTGCAATGTCTCGTTAAGGACAAAACTTTTTGCTGTTAATATGCAAGCGATATCAAGTTATATCGTTATTTTAGTTTTTACTGTAGATATTCGGGTGCTGCAACCATGCTTCTCATGTTACTTTTCTTGATCTTATATTCTCCCTTGCATGTTACAACGTTTATCGTTTTGTTGCTTCTTCCCTTTTCTTGTGCTGTCCAATTATACTGTATATTGTTTTTGTATATTATTCTTGTGTTGACGGTACGGAAATAAAAGACACCAACTAAAACTATATTGTTAATTAATCACGATATAGGTAAATGGTTTGGATACCGGCCTATTGTCGCCGTGGTTAAAGACATTTCTGTCCGTGCGAGAGGTATGGGTTTCGATTCCCTGGCCGGTCCTATCGGTTTTTTCCCAGATATGATTTTTTTTATTTGAAACAATTTGGATAAAGTTGCATTCATCTACAGAAGTTGCATCTGCACATCGACGCAATGTAGCGATAAGATTTGCGCTACCATTGGTCGCGCAAATAAAACCGGCGCTTGGTGTATCGGTTAAGAGCATCCACTTAGTAGCCGGTAGACTGGGGTTTTATTCCCAGTCGGGTAATACTAAAGACTTTAAAAATAGTATTCGCAGCTTTCACGCCAGGCACTCGGCACAAGCGGAAGTGCGAAGGGTTTTGTGTATGTGTTGTTCGTCATGTATGTCCCTTAGCAGCGTTCAATTATTCGTGATTGAAAATTGAAAATGGCCTAAACAATGTGTGCTTGCACCCGCTGTCCCGTACCTTTACTTTTTACCATTGGTCGACGGTGGCAATTTTGTATTGATATTAACAAATGCGTGATGCATTAAATGTTGAAAATCTCGCTATTTCTTAATCTGTATGTTTTGACATTATTTCTGTGCAATACCTGCTCTTGCACAATGCGTTTGTTTTATTGTCTGATTAGCTTTCTCTCTCTCTATTGAACTTTGCTTCGTCGCCGTGAAAAGAGAAGCGGTTTGGGCTAATGTTTTATGCACGACGATTTTCTGTTCCTTTCTTATCCAGCGTATTGATTTGTAGGTATGCAAGCCACCAGGGAGCATTCGTCGACCTTGTTATTATATACCATGTCGCACTGAAGTGCTGCTTTATCGTCACGATTATATTTGCGAAGCTCGCGCAAATATATTGAGCTTGTAGTAGCGAAAGTGTATTGTTGTTGGCAGCGATCTTGCGCTTGTTGCGAGATGCTAATTGTGACGATTGCCGCACAACAGAATCGTTTTTATGCTATGATGAAGGTGATAATAGACGTTTGCATTAATGATTTAATGAAAAGATATTGGTGGAGTTTGTAATCCTAACTCTAATAAACACTAAAGCCTTATTGTAGAAAGCTATTACGAAGGTGAAAATTAATTGTTCATTAAACGAAATTGATTTTACCGCTGAAGATCACTCGCGTTTTTGTGCTGTTGATTTTTGCACACAGCTTTAGGCGTATCGCTATCGGTGCGAGAGGTGTGGGGTTCGATTCCTGGGCCGATCAAATCGGGCACAGTGTCGTCTACGGCTCGCTACCGCTGTGACGTTTCTTCGGAGCTGTGTTGCCCAGACACTAAGTTGCGGAGATGGACCCCACCGCTTGTTACACGCGAGTATGATGAAGATTTGATTGATTTCTGATTTGAAGAAGGTAATCAGTTAAATTATTATGTGCAAATGCAGTATCAGAAAAGTTTGCAGCGAATAGCAAAAGCAGCATTTTGTCTTCATTATCAGTAGTGGTTATTTGTTGCTTATAAATAACGTCAAATAATTCGCCTTTTTAAAAATGCAATTGTCGAAACTTTAATGCTGCAAAAACCATTTTACCCGTTTACTTATTGAGTGCTTCTCACCGACAATTCAAGACTTGCTATTATATTGTACAGTGTGTTACATTGTAAAAAAATCGGATCGTTTTAGCTTTTTTATTGTATGCACCTTCGTATGTTTTTTAAAACAATAATCTTGAATGATTTGTACGATACAGTAACCAGCTTTTGAGGCGTTTTAGAAATATTTTGGACACCCACCATTTTCCTTAAAACAACTGACGTCACACTATCGGTTTACCGAATGCACATCGTACGTAAAGAGGAACGCATTTAGGGGCATTGTGCCATGCCCCCCCTTTTTGACTTTTCTTGTCTTTAAAGAAGAACAAATGTTGCTACGTAACTGAAATATGGCAGCCTCTTTTGATCGCTTCTGTAATTTATCTCCCTCCCTCCTTCCCCCCCCTTTAACATTTCTGGCTACGCCGCTTCACGTAAACGTTTTTATTTGCCTCCAAAAATTTGCAGCCTGTTGCAAACGTTGCTTAAAATTGTTCTAAGTTCAATTTGTACATCCAATAATCTCGTTAAGATTTTTTTTCTTATTATTGACATTTATTGTTTATTTTTGATTTGTAAATAGTGGTCAGTTAAATTATGAATACGTCGTGATTGAAATAAGTGATAAAAAGTCGTCGTGAAGCGATTGAAATTCCGAGTATTTTGTCAATGCATGTGCTCGAGCCGTGACTAGAAGTGAACTTGCAGATTTTGAGACTACGCGCGATGGCAAATTTGTCTTGCAAATGATTAGTTCCGAAACTTTTCCGTGTATCGTCGTCTTGTTGTCGTGTGTCTTTGAATGCGCTGGTGAGATTCAGTTACTTCGCTTATTCAGCACCTGAGGAATTCAACTATTTTCAAAATGTTTGTCTTTTTTCCTCTTCAAATATTTCAGAGCTTGCTTGGCAAAGCGCATTTATTTGTGTTTCCTGACGTATTAATAGTATACCTTTTATTTAGAGAAAATAGGAAGATAATAAAATGGTTTTTGCTCGTTTCTCAAAATTGGTTAATCATTAACTTTTTAAATAAATGCCATGCTTGGACGTAGATGGGTCGGTCTACTTGTTCGCAACAAAGTGGTCAAACAAAACTGAAGCAACTGATCCATCATTGCAGATTTCGATTATTGTTTGATTTTAGTTTAGACTTACCACGATCAAACTGAACAAAATATGCTCTGATGAGTTTAATAACTTGTCATGTGTTCATGATAAAATGAAAATTTGTAGCATTCGCTACCGATCTTTGATTACCGACATTCAGTTATAGTTGACGATTTTACGCTTTATGATTGAGCAAAATTTTCACGTTAGTCTAGTTCAAGGGTGGGCAATCTGGGGCCCTCTTGATTTTTAATGTGCCCCGCATTAGATGTTTGTTGCATCAATTTTTCCTAAAGATTGCCTCACATTTAACTACTTGATATATTCGTTACCTAAAAACAACGCAGTAGTCTCTGGTTTTCGGCAAAAGATATTGGTTCTATGATATGATCATACTTGACGAATTTTTAAGCAATCATGCATATTTTTATGCGAAATTAAAAATATAAAGTTGATTTGGCCCGATTATGATATGCAATGGATGTGGCCCACAACACTTTCCAGGTTCTCCACCTCTGGTTTATTTCAACTCGCCGAGAATTATGTCGAATCTGATTTAGTTGTTCAACAGTAACTGATCACAGAAATGTGATAGTGATTTTTCTGGACAAAGGTGACCTAGCACACTTTCAATTTTATGAATCTTAACAATTTTTAACTCGACATGACATAAATATGAAGAAATTACGAGAGGAGGGTGCTAATGCCTTATTGTTTCACGTCGCATATTGTGCGCGTTTGAAAGTTTTCAAAGGCTATACTATTTGGTTTCTTTAGTTTCGCTTCATTAAAATAAGCGCGCAATCGTAACGTAGTCTGATCTGACTCACACCCATCTTTATCTCAAGCCTATGTCTGCTGTCTTATGGTGGAAAACTTGTAAGAATAATTGCTTGATGATGTTTTTAGCTCTGACGCTTTAAATGCATATTCGTATTTTTTAAATAGCAGTTACTAAATGCAGTATTCGCATTTCTAGGAGTGGTATAAATATTTTTATACTTTCGACTTTGTTTCATCAAGGGCCGTTTGTAATTTATAAGGGTATTTCGTAGACATACTAAATATTTTACTTTTTACAAAGTCGACATTCATACTGCTACATGCGTTGATATCATAACGCCCTGAGCGTAATTCGATATGCTCAATCGCGGCTGCTTGCCGTCGTGTTTCATGCACATTCTCGTACTGGTAAAGTAGATGCGAATAACTAGACATTACGCGCTAATTAATTTCCTCAATATTAATTATCGTTCATACGCGCTTGTACATTAAAGCTACGACGGAGCGTCGTTTCGTCGAATATATATGCGAGGGTAAACAATATGTAAATTAACGCTGGAAGCCGGCGAAAAGAAACGCGCTTCCGTTGTCTACAAATGTCTTTTATGAGATTGACAACTTGTATTACAAGCGATTGTATCAGAGAGTGAAGTAACAGTATGTATTTTCATGCTCTTAGATTCTATTGCAGTATAGGTGGCAGGAATGCCGCGTGATGTTCGGGATTTTGATCAAAACGTCTATCATATTTATCGTAGCCGGCTTTATGAGCTGAACGAGCAGAGTTGAGTCAAAATCGAAGAGTTTTTAGTCACAAATTCTCTTCTCGCTGCGCTTCGTTTCACATCGTCTGCGTGTGTGCGGGCGCGTGTTGTTTTTCTCTCTTTATAAGATTTTTCTTGTTTGGTGATTCCGTATGCGTGTCCGTGCACTGCGATTCGCGGGCCATTGTTCTACCATCGAAAACGCCAATCTCCTTTAGCACTGGTTCTCTGTAGTCTTTTGCTACTTGACTTTATTTAATCTTTAATTTGGTGACGCAAAAACGTGCGAGTTACAAGTAACTTTCGCTTATCGGTATTGCAACTTGGATATCGTTAAAAGTGTGAGCAGGTGGTTTCAGACAGACAAGGCATAAAGTAAAAACAGTTTAGTTTGGCAAACATGTTTTGTTTATTAGACTGCAAATGAAGGTAATGATTTTATGTGGAAAAATTTTGTTTTGTGGTGAGGTTTTGAACAGAGTTTTAATGTTTTAGGATGCGTTAGTGACAATGATTAAATAAATATGTGTTATATTAAGTGTGAGTGTTAAGATGCTATCAAAGATGTGCCATTGGTTGATCCAAATTTGTAAGTACAAATTTTATCACTTAGCATTTTGATATTTAGTCTAGTAAATTATAAGTGTTGGAATGTCATTAAAGACAGAACAAGTAATGTGTTTTCATCTTACTTGAATTATACCATTTTACATTTGCATTTTTAAAAAGGTAAACTCTTGGTTTGGTGACTGGGACTGTTACTGGTAATCCAGGCTCTTTGGGGGCTTGTTTGAATTAAGCAGTGGTTCGGGGTTGGGGTTAGGCCCTAACCCCTACTAATAACTCACTAGTGGTCCTTGTGCTCGTGATATATCCGCCTGTTATAAGATGCGGCTTAATTCAAACAAGCTCTGCTCTTTGTTTATAACATCGACAGTTATCTCAGTTGTTAAAAGCATGCTTTCGGTATGGGAGGTCTGGGACTCCATTCCAGGGCCTGTCAAATCGACACAGTGTGACCAACAGCTCGCCATCATTGCAACATTTCTTCAAAGCTGTGTTGCCCAGTCACTAAGTCGCACAGGTGGACCCTGCTTCGGTATAATACAGCGAGAATAATGAAGATGTGATTTTTTTTGTGCATTGCTTGGACTCGTGTTTAAGCAAAAATGCTTAGTATTGTGGTTCGTTTTCAGCATAGAACATTTGTAGACTATCTATAGCTAAGATAATGTTTGCTGGATCATACCACAGAGGTGTCATAATTTTGCTGTGGTATCATATCTATGTTCTTAAGCAAGCCACATGTACATTATGCTGTGTGAATAACCATTAACTAGCATAGGCTTCATTTATATACACCTTGAATAATAATTGTTCAAGATTGCTGAGCTGAAAGCGATCAAAGTGCTGTAATGACTGCTTAGGTGTTGTTGATCATGTGTCTACCCCTCTGTGATGGGAGAATCCCGCTATGTGCCTTTCCCTACAGCACAACAAGTAAACATGTCTGCTTGTTTTCCACACTGTTCTTTTTTGATGCTGAGCATCAAGCAGGGAAGCTGTAAATACCAAGTTTAAAGTGATCGGTTTGACTCAGAATCAAAGTAGAGTCTACGTCTTCAGAGGCGGACGCACTTACCTCTTGACATTTGAGCTGATTAGCATCTGAGTGGTTCAATACTATGCTAGGCCTACAGGCAAAACTATAAAATTAGCATTCACAGCATATCTGTTGATGGTCAGCTGTGGTGAGGAAAGTACTTAACGGGATTTTTCCATCTATGAGAGATGGATTTTTCCATCTATGTAGAGCTGGCGACCCCTTAGAAATTGTTGCAAATGAAATCTATGTATGCCAAAAACAACTCTTATGTTGCTGCTACCAGAGCTGGTTAGTCATGTGAGCTTGAAGATCATTTCAAATTGTTAACTTTGCTCTTAATCTGCCGTTGAGCCCAGTTGTTGGGCGCATTGCTATGGGGTTTGATTCCTGGCTTGGTCAAATCACACACATTGTCACCAATGGCTTGCCACGGCTGTGACATTTCTTTGAAGCTGTGTTGTCCAGGCGTTAAGCGATGTAGATGGACCCTGCCACTCGTTACATGCTTCAATGTAATACCGCAAGTATAATGAAGATTTGATTTAAACCTTGCTCTTACTTGTGTTGAACTGTAAGTTATTACTAAACTTGTTATGATTTCTTCATTTACTATTAACCGCCAAATGAACTGATTTTGAATTTTTTTCGTTCTTTTGATGTCATTTGTGCTCAGGAAAATCATGGATAAAGCACATCAAGCTGCATCACCTGTTATCGGACCTACAAGTAGCATTCCTCCAAAGCTGAAGAACTCGCATAGCTATTCTGATTCTCCGACTAGTAACAATTGTAATGCGTGCCACAGTCCTTCCCAGTCAATCATTGGATCTAGTAGTAGGAATATATCACCTTTTCCGTATAATGCCGATTCAATGCCGGATGACGTAGTTTTGTCCAAGAATGGAACAAAATGTGTTTTGCATTCTGGTAAGTTAACACTTTTTGATATGTCTGTAATTTTCCTAGCTTATGCTAATGCATCAAAGGCACACCCAGCTGCCTTAACTTGGATAGGTATTTCTCATTCAGTAGTCAAGATAGCATGTTAAAATCTTAATGTTTCTTACATAGGTGCTGAAAGTAACATATAATGGTTCAGAAAATAGAAAGTTCCTTTAGTTTTATACGAAATATTGTGACTGAATGCAAGATGAAGCAGTGAATGCTAAAAACAATTAAGTAACAATAAAAACTGACCTAGGCCAGTTGGCGTAGTGGTTAAAGACATTGCTATTGGTGTGGTAGGGCTTGGGTTTGATTCCCGGGCTAATAATTTGCTTGGGTTAACTTTGGTAGTTTACATCTCTCTTTGAGATTTCTTGCTGCGCCACTGCTTTTCCTAGATCAAACTGAAACGTCTGACTTCAGTAAATGAACCCCTGTACTTGCCTCTTGCTCACTTTCAATCAGCAAAAAGCTACTGGGCAAGCCCCAGACCTATCATAATCAGATTTTCAACTACTGTAAGGTAGAAAATTTGTCTATTACCCAGAAAGCCAAAAGTTTTTGGTTTACTACGATAACATAGGTTTATTGACAAAGTAATGCAAAGTAGCTTGCAAGTGAATAAACCTTGCAGAATGTAAATCAAAATCTAGATGTCAGCGACATGGCCTGGTGGTTCTGCGAGCAGGCTACAGATCCTACGAGACGGGTTCGATTGGTGGCTGGAGCCGTTTGACATGTATACCGGGTGGCTGCTGACTCGATGAGAGCATGCTCACTTCGCAGTCTCCCTTAGTTGCTGTTATTATTATTATTATTATTACTACTATAAGTTATTTATTGTTATTATTATTACTATGGATCAAGCATGGGCAACATACGGCCTGCCAGACCATTTAATACGACCCGCCAGCACTTACAGAAATATAAACCCATACGGTGAATCAAGCCGTTATTATTTTATAGGACATCTAAGGACGTGCAGACCTTTTTTTTCTCTTTCAATCAGTGCGGCCCTGACAGTAGTAGTTGTACTCGATCCATCTAATAATCCGGCCCAGGAAAGACTCTGTTTTCCCACCTATGGCCCGCCGACTAAAGAAATTGCCCGTCCCTGCAATGTATAGATGCTAGTTTGTGATGATGCATTAAAGTTATTTTTTTGTCCCAGCTGTAAAAGGCTGCAAGCTGTGATTAGTTTTTTTGCATGCTTTAACTAGACCTTTGAAATTATTTCGCTTTGCAGGACCCAGCACAAGTCCTTTCTATGAAAGTTCTCCCATACAGGCCAGTTGTGTCAGTCCTGCCACTGTACCACCAACTAATGCACGATTGCATGCTAGTTCCAATTCTAAAAGGTAGGAAGCCAAGAGCTGTTGATGTATTATTTTAACTGAGATGTGAATTTTTCCATAATACTGCAATTTGTTTCCCAAACTTGGTTTCGCACATCCATAATGCAAATTTTTAGCATTCGAAAATCTTATACGGGTTTGGTGCAACCACTGCTGCTGCGTCATTGAGTTTTTGTTTATTTATTTATTTTTTTAGCATACTTCTGATTTTTGGTTAGTCTTCATTCAAATTTTATGAACTTTTTTTTCAGATCGAAAAAAAAATTCTTCTAGAGCTTAACTATGTGATAAAAAATCCTTTGTTTGGTTTGGAAGGGGATTTACTCGAAGATAAATGTTTCGTATTTTTCGGTGCAATATGAGTACGGAGGCTTCGATAACCTAGCGTGAAATTATCATTACGTTTATTTGACCTGCTAATCTCTGGTTTAATCTGTTAAATGTTGATTGAACATGGGTTCAACAGAGCAGTAATTCAAACTTACTGCCTATTTTTTCGCTTTTTTTCTTAATTTTAAAAAATTTTATTTTCTAAAAGATTTTTGAAAGCAGAAATCTTAAAAATTTAGACTTTTTCATCAGTGCTTGAAAAGAGTGTCAATTATCTCGTTGTTGACTCAGTGCAATAGCATTAGCAACGCTGGGAAACTTGAGTTGCATAAACTGTGTGATTGAGAGCTGTAAATCTGTAAATTTTTGTAAATGTCATTCTTTTTGATTTTCTGTGGAGATGTTGTACAATTTGAGTGGCGGGCAGTGTTGCTTGCAAGTTATGCTTTAACTGTGCTGGTATTAAGAGATATCAAGGTAGGCCTTAAGAGACCTACCAAATGAACGCTCTGAAAACTAATTCTATGACTAGTTTTGCGGTTTGACTTCTCATCAGGCAGATTCGGGTTAGTTTGCATGATATGAGTTAAAGTAAAATCATAAAACCACTATAGCCTGTTTCGCCGTTGTCTGCTAACCACGTGGTTATTTCATTCAAATACATTATCTGAACTAGATAACCGGTTAACTGAATGAGATAAGTGGTTGCCTTTAATGAGATAACCTGAAGAGCCGACAACGACGAAACTGGCTGCAGTGATTTAACTTTATTTTATAACGCAAGCTGTAGCTGCTGACAGTTATCGAGCATTCTGCCAGAATAAGTTGAATCTTGCTTTATCTTGTGAAATTTTGCATGTATAGATCGGATCTACTTACGGTATTTCATTTTACTAAGGTTGTTACTTGTAATAAATTTTAGTGTATTTCCAGGACATACAACAAGTACGGCGGGAGCGCGAGTCCTAGTGATGCAGTGACTGCCAATCGTACTGGAGGACGAACAGAAAAGAACAATGCTTTGATCAATAATGATCAAATGCCACATGCTATGTTGTCAAGAAGTCGATCAGTTAATAGCAATCTTGGTAAAGCAAGCCCTAACAATATATCTCCTAATATTGCCCGGCGCATGTGTTCTGTGGATTCTCTCAATCATAATAAGGATGGTACAAATTCTGGTGCTAGGACTGTGCTAAATTCAAAATTTCCAGATAAGGGGCAACTGCGGCAGAGTCCAAGAGCAGCTGGAGCTTATGTGAATGAAGGACGAGGCAGAAGCGATTCCCCTTTTGGTGCTTGCCCCAGCACATCGTTTGAAAGTACATTGCCAACAAATCCAGTCAAGAATAAACTGAGAACTGATACATCAAGCGCGTCAAATATACGACTCAATCACTTAATGAGTAGAACATCATCTAGCAATAGTATTTCTGACTTAAGCCCTTGCAGTGTGGATGACAATTCTTCTAATAAACTTGTGTCAAGTAAAGCCTCTACCCTGACAATTGATAGCCAACCTAGCAGTGCTACGTACACTTCGACGTGCAATAATACAACGAACGACGCTATTAGTGTCTTTGACAACAATTTGCTTAGCACTTTGGATGACGCTATAAACATTGATTCGCTGCGAAATGACAATATAGGATTAGATGCGTTTGAATTTTCAAGCAGCGCCAATGATCGTGACGATATTGGGTCAAACGCACTAAATCTTTCCGCGGAGGAAGTCCAGCAAACTTTAAGTTCGGTGTCTGCGGATTCTGCTCTTCCGGATCTCTCCTTACCCTGCTCTAATGCGGAAAATAATCCACCCAGCAACGTTAATGAGAGGCTGCATGGGGATGTGTTAAATGAAGACATTGATTTTGACTCTAATGTTGATCGAGTTGAATTGAGAGGCATTTTATCATCTCCATCCTCCAGCAATGCATTAACAACATCTACGACAACTGTAGTTACGTCAGCAACTGATGCTGCAGCCTCAACTGTCATTGCAACGTCTTTGGTAATAAATTTTTGTAAAGCTGTGTTTTGTATTTTCTTATTCTGATGTCGCAAAGCAAATAAGTTATGTTTTTTTGGGTAGAATTGTGATGAAAATAAAATGTTGTTGAAATTTGTATTATGTAACAGTGGTAACGTTTTCATTTTATGCCCGATCTAAGCTATTATGTGGTACAAATTGACTGAAGAAAATTTGATTTGCTGCAACGAAAACTTTCGCACTAAGAAAAAAATTGATCCAAATGAGAAGAGTCATTTTTGTTAAAATATGAAACGAAAGGCAACTAAGGAGGAAAAGTGAAGCCGCGGGAGTTCTTAGAACTGTATGTTTCGACGATATTGATTCAGGTGTCATCGTCAGCAGTATATGCTGGAACTCTCTCAGCTTTGTACTGTCTTGCTTACGCTGCTGATGATGACAGCTGAATCTGTGTTGTCGAAACGTCCAGTTCTAAGAATTACTGGGGCTTCATTTTTCTTCAGCTATTTTCGTTCCGTATTTATTGTATTCGGAAAAGTTCTAATCTGAGCTAATATATTGAACGTGTTTTTAGGAGTCATTGTCCGGTTCATTTGATAACAAAAACCTTCCTAACTCTTCCTCTTCATCCGGAGTATCAACATCAACCTCTACTTCGTTTTCTCCTGCTCCTTTGAGCGGAGGAGCAACTAAATCTCATCTCCAAGAAATCTTGGGCGCTGCAGACACAAATAGGTAACTAGACCTAAAAAATGAAGTGTTTTTAGTGTGAGGCTTACGCGCAAATTGAAAAAGTTTGTTGAGCAATGCTTTGATCGGCCTGCTGACGTCATGGTTGGAACGTCGATATCGGCGCTGGAGGTGTTTGGTTCGATTCCTCGGCCAATCAAACCAGATACTGTCGCCACTGCATACATTGTCCAGGCGCTAAGCCGCTGAGATGGACCCCCCACTCGTTACACGCTTAAGCGTAATACCGCGAGTATAATGAAGATTTGATGTTTTTATTTTGGCGGTCTTATCACTAATTCGATTAAAGATATAATTTATAAAAAATAATGGTTTTACCGTAAGTATTCTAGCTTAATGATAACGATAAACAATTTTTTTGTAATGTGATTGTAGTTTTATTTACAAGTGCTGTGCATTATATGAAGTGACTGGTGGCAAAACAATGACATTTATTTTGAAATTATTGATTGTTAATCTTCTATGCGAGTCTATATGGTGGGTGAAGATACTCCGTATTATCAGCATCCCTTTCTTAACATCAGCATACTTTTTAGGTTAAAAAACATGGCTCGTCCCATTGATCCTTCCCAGTATTCTTCTCCAACATCTACCTCTTTCACGTCCAACTTCAACTCCCAGAGTAAAGGAACTCCTTTCATGTCACAAATATCGTCATCTTCTGATCGTTCATCGCAACCACTGTCGGTTACATCTCCGTCTGGTGTGTCTCCTCGACATAAATTTCCCCCCGGACCTCATTATCAAAGAATGCTTCATCGCACTGCCAGTAATCCTCATCCAATGCAAACACATAACTATGATGTCAACTCTTTTGATCATCCTTCCAAGTACCCAGAACATTCCATGTCTATGGGACCTCGACCTGGAATGCCGTTTGACCAGTCTTTACCTTTAAATCATCCTGTGCATGAAGCTGGTAATATGCCTTATGGTTTATCTTCACCTCAAGGTGCTTCTTGGCAAAGAAATCCTGGTGGAATGATGGGACCTCATGGACTTTCTGGGAATCAAAGTGATGGCAACAAAAGCCCTCGTGGCTTTGGTACTCCGTATCTTTCTAAATCTGTCAACCCTATGTCTGGTTTACAGAGCACAGTTGATGCGATACCGAATCTAAGCTCTTTGACAAAAAACAATAATAATAATATGGGACCACCCCATTCTAATCAAAGAATTCCAACCCCTGGTGCAGTTGACGGATGTATTTCTGCACCTTTATCTAACGAATCACGATCTATGCTGCCACCTCCTTCCCCTCTTCCCCATGATAAACGCTCTGTGAGCGCTGATGGTAGTGTTACGGTGCCTGCAATGTCAAAAATGAAAGGAAATAAAAGAGAAAGAGGACAATCACTTGATTGCAAAGACGGTGACAAAAAAGGTAATTTTTAATTGAAATCAGTAAGCCTAAGGTACTTGTGCAGTTGTTTTCACTCTAGTTAAGCTATAATTTGTGATTCTGTTTGGTAATGGACGGACTGATTACTGTAACCCACGGTTCAGGCCTGCGAATACCTTTTATAACGACAAAACGACGATAGACCGGCTTGAAATCAAACATAAAATTACTCACAAATGTCGGAAATTGAGCGTTGACGTAAGGCCAGTGTTATTTCAATATTATTGCATACTGCTCGCCGCCGCTACGACGTTTCTGTGTTGTCCAGGCGCTAAGCCGTGGAGATGCGCCCCTCCTCTCGTTACACGCTTATACTTGATGCTGCGAGCATAATGAAGATTTGATTTCTACTTGCAACTAAACCGACATACTTTTTAGAGCCCGGTGCTAAAAAGCGAAGAAAAAGCAAATCAAAAGACGACAGTAAGTTTTCGTTACTTTATGTATCGTATTTTTGATTTTTCACTGGTGCTTTTAGATTGTTATCTTAGAATTGCACTTGTTTTACGTGTTTTAGCCAGAAATGATTTTAGAATTAATTAAGTGCTGCGAATTCATGCTGTTTTGAAGCTCAGTCATTATCAGGTACAGTAATGTGCGACTTGCTTTTATACTAAGCACTGATGCAGTAACTACATAGCAGAGGCAGGATCTCCGCAAGATCATAATACAAATCAGCAGATGAGCTAGAACAATGTGGTTGAGAATAGAACAGTCGCTTAAACTTCCTTGCGTTGTTGAGCATTTGCCAAACCTGTAATTGACTGTTCGGTTGACGTGAATTTAAACACACCGCTGTCGTCGCGAGAGGTCTGCGGTGCGATTCCCGTCAAATCCGACACTGCCGCCGACGCTTCGCCACCCCTGCGACATTTCTTCGTTGGCCAGGCGCTAAGTCGCGGAGATGGGTCCCGCTACTCGTTGCACGCTTCGGCGTAATACCGTTAGTATAATGAAGATTGGATTTTTTTTCTTTTATTTGAAAACCCGTAATTATATGGGAGTGAGGTTTCATCTTCGAGACTGTTTTTGAGGGGATGCGATGTTATTGTTTTCCTGCTAAAATCTTCCTCAGTGTATTTATGCTTTTTGGTGTGTTTACCATGTAAAATCGAAGTCCACTCTGTTAGTGTGTAGCGAATAAACACTCATGCCTACTTTTTATTTCTGTGAATAAATCGCTTGCGAATACATCGGACTATTCTGCACTGCGCTAGGTCAGAAGTTCAATTCCCGTACCTGTCAAATCGAATTGGGCACTGTGTCGCCGATGGCTCGCCGTCGCTGCGACGTTTCTTCGGAGCTGTGTTGCCCAGGCGTTAAGCCGCGGAGATGGGCTCCGCCACTTGTTACACTCTTCGGCGTGATGCCGCGAATTTAAGGATGATTTGATTTTTGAATAGAGCTCAACGTCTCATTAAACACTTCGCATCTCTTCATTATTTGACGTATTGAAAGCGACATTGTCGCATTTTAGCTCTATAAGTAGCAGTAAAAAGTTCGATGTTTTGCTGTTTCAAGTTAGGATTGGGTGATGCAAAAGCAAAATAAAAGAAAATCAAATCTCCATTATACTCGCCGTTTTACGGCGAAACATGTGAGGAGTGGCGGGGTCCAACTCCGCAACTGAACGCCTGGACAGAACAGCTCGAAGAAACGTCGCAGCGTTGACAACACTGCGTCCGATTTTATTTGAATTTGTGCTGGCCGGGCCATGCTATGGTATAGGTTTCGACTTTTCGAGTTCCTTCTGTGCAATTTAAAATTCCGTATTTTCGGTTTAATATTTTCATCTTTAAACATCTAAACATCTACGTTGAGGCAAATTTGTGACGCCACTCCCAAAATTTTGTGCCATAAGTAAAATTCTTTGCTTCGATACCTTACTAATAATTAACTAGCAATTAAATTACATCTTTAAGTATGTAATAAGATTGAACATGTCGAATGCTTTTTAAACTTACAGGAAATACTTAAAAATAATTTGCGGATTGAATAAAAAAATTTTGATGTAAATTTTGAAATACAATAAATATGGGACGAAAATAAAAACTGTAACCATTGTATTGCCTTGCATACGCTGCTGATGATGACAGCGGAATATATGTTGTCGAAACGTCCAGTTTTAAGAGTTAATATGGCTTCATCTTTTCCTTGTAAATTGTTTGTTGATAGTAAGCCATGGCTGCATGTATTTCGATGTAGCTTATCTTTATTGCAAGAAGAAATATTTTAAAATGACGATTTTTTTCTGATACGTGCGCGCGTTCGCAAGTCGCGACGCTGATTCACGCAAAACATCGCTCAATGATTCACTTGTTAGACGTCATAATGCTTGACGAGCCTACGCGTTTGCCGCATGTCGATCGTTGGTTGTGTGAGCACTGTTCACTTAGTAAATCATTTTTGCTTTTGAGAATGTAGTGACGTTGATTTTGTGGGAGCTCTACGATGTGCAGAACATAAGCGACCAATACATGATTATTTGTTTCAGGTAAAAAGGCAGATCTTCGAACTGCTAGTCGCCTTAGTGAGCCACAGGTAAGTGACTCGTATTTTATGAATTATTTATTGGTAAACTCGGCATTGATTTGTGTTAATTTTTCTCCCCTCAAACCTTTGCTCACTCGAGGCTTGCCTTCTTGTTATTATTAAATTTGCTGCATTAATTGTGCAGATAATGGTGTGCACTGTTACGTAAATCGTGTCGCTAGACTGAGGCCGCGTTCACGCGTAGGGGTTTTCGCAACTAGGCACGAAACTTCATTTTGATATTGTGAACGCATTTTTAAGATTTTAAAATCTATTGCACCAATTCGAAAAGGAACCATTTCAGTTTTTGAATCGCTGAAACAAGTTCGAAAACAATTTAAATAGCGTCTGCGATACCAAAATGAAGTTTTGTGCCTGGTTGCGAAAACCTTCATGTGTGAACGCGGCTTAAGAGCATTGCAATGAACAATATTTGAGACTGACCGGTGACGTATTGGGTAGGGATGTCGCTATTAGCAAGTTCGATTACCGGTCAAATCGGACACAAGTGTCACCAACGGCTCGCTTCGGCTGCGACGTTCCTGTGTTGCCCAAGCGCTAAGCCGCGGGGATAAGCCCTGCCTGTCGTTATATGCTTCGGCGTAATACCGCGAGTATAATAAAGATCCGACTGTATGTGAGTCAATACTTCAAAGCCGTATTTACAGTACTTGGTAGGTTTTTTACATTTCATATGCAATGGATTGACTACCGGCGCGTTGGCGTAGTGGTAAAGCCGTTGCTACAAGTATGGAAGGTCTGGGATTCGATTCCAAGGCTGGTCAAATCGAATACATTGTTGCTAACGGGTCGCCACCGCTGTGGCGTTTCTTCGGATCGGTGATGCCCTGGCGCTCAGCTGCGTAGGTTCAAACCTCATTGTTCGCTGCATTGTGGACCGCGAGTATAATGAAGTTAAAATTTATTTTTTGATTTCAGAATTCTTATTTCTGCGTTTTTAACACCGAGCTGGCGAATGCCGCTGCAGCCATGGTGGCTAGCCAGGCAAATATGTCAATAATCTATCATCACAATCGCTATCAAGGCAACTGCCGACTGCTTCCCTCCCGTGCCGCTTCCTTTCCAACTCGTAACTCTGTCAAAATGGAATTGAATTCATCGCAAAATGTTTTACGTAACGATGTCAAACCCTTTTCTCATTCCACTCCACCAGCTTCTATGGATCCAGGTCAGTCTGTCAAGTCAGAACCCCATAACTCAGCACCCGCCGCTACCGCACAAATCAAAGCAGAGCAAAAACCTCCGGTTGGATTAAACAGAAGCAAATCAGAACCTGAAGCTTATCCTGACGCCAGTAACACTGCTCCCAATCCATCTCCTTCCAATGAAGCGGTAAGTTAGTCACCGATCAGGTTAGGCCTGTCATTAGTGGGCCAAGTAGGCGGGCAGTAATTTCATTTTGCGCATCGACAAAGCTTTTTCTCGAAAACTTGAAGATAATTGCTTATCCAGTATTGTGACGTGTTTGAGCCAATAGCCAGCCAGTTGGCGTACTGGTCAAAGACATCGCTAGCGGCGCGAGAGGTCTTATGTTCGATTCCCGGTCAAAGTCAATTTGGACACTGTCGCCAACGGCTCGCCACCGCTGCAATGTTACTTCGGAGCTGTGTTGCCCAGGCGCTTAACCGCGTTGATACCGTCACGGCGTAATACAGCGAGTTTAGTAAAGATTTGATTTAATCTATTACCCTGAGTAGCAACAACTTTGTTGTGTAGAGTGTCATAATATGAATAAACTACAGTTCATATTTTTAGCAGTCTTGTTAATAGCGAACCAACTTTTTAGGGTACTAGGGTATTGCAATTCCTTTCCCCTGTTCACATGCCCAATTTTTATGGGCTTTAGGTTCGCGGGTCTAGGTTCTAGTTTCTACGTCATAATCAATTTTTGATGTCTGATTGAAAAAAGTGATTATGATGCTGAAGCTTCAACCAAAAACCGCGAACCTGAATCTCACGAAAATTGGACGTGTGGACACGGGTCAGGGTAATTGTGACTCGTAGCATTCAGGTCGTTATTTAGTGGCGATAATGAAAATGCTCTGATCCTCGAATTTGAAGATTTTGATCTTACATTTTGGTAACCTAAAGACGCAAAATTCTGCCTCCGGTTAGGACATGCAACGGCTGGTGATACGTCACTGGTCGAGAGAGGAGAGCTACCTTGGTTTTGTGTAGATTTCAAGTTCCTGCTCTGTGTTTATTGCAATGCGTGATGAAGTAAATTTTTTTTTGAAAGTATCTTCTGCTATTTTTCATCAATTACTTAATATTTGAGAGTTAATTTTAAAAGTGTATGCATTTGACCTTGGCTTGAACAGTGGAATACTGTGCTTTATCCACAAAAAACACTTTTTTTTTTCTAGGCCAACAAAGAGAGAAACGAAGAAAGTTTAACGGACGAAAAACGTAAACATAGAGAAGAAGCTTTGCATAAATTGGAAAGAATAAAATCAAAATTTATTGGTAATTCAATTGTGTATAAATCTAAAGCAAGTACAGGTCAAAATCGGGCAAATTTTGGTTTTCTTTATTCCGTCTTGTTTGCAGATTGCAGGTCTGCACATTAGCGCAAGTACTTGCATTCTCATTCTGATCTCTTCTTTTGTCGTTATATACGCGCAGTATTGGTTGTCTAAAAAACATGGGATTGAAACTTCCATAAATATCATAAACAAGCCGGTTAGCTCAGTTGTTAGGCAAGTCGCTGTCGATGCGAGAGGTCTGGGGTTCGATTCCCGGGCCGGTCAAATTGGACACGTTATTGCCAACGGCTCGCCACCGTTGCGATGTTTCTTCAGAGCTGTGTAAGCCCAGCGCTATGCCGCGGAGATGGTCCCGCTACTCATTACACGCTTCGGCGTGATATCGCGAGTATAATGAAGATTTTATTTGATACAATATCCCCGTTCTACACTTTTCCTTGTCAATGTAAATTGGATCCAGTTCCATTCCGCTTTCTCAGAGGCTATTTATGCTTGCAATGACCTTTGCTACTGTACGTTGCGATAAAAAAGGTCAGTTTTAAGAGGAAAAAGGTTTTTCTTGAGTAAGTGCTACCGCTTGACTTTCCCGCATTTGTGCTGTGTCTCGGCCCTACCATGACACGGAAGAGCCCTAGGAATTCACTGATGAGTTTTGGAATACAACAACTGTGAAACGCAAATGGCTTAAGGAGGAAAAATAAAGCGACGGTAATTCTTAAAACTGGACGTTTCGACAACGTAGATTCAGCTGTCGTCATCAGCAGTGTAAGCAAGACGGTACAAAACTGAAAGCTTACACTGCTGATGATGATAGCTGAATCTTATGTAGTCGAAACGTCCAGTTTTAAGAGTAACTATGGTTTGATTTTCCTCTTCTAACTTTTAAGTTTGTTTTTCATGGACTTATTACGTTGCTTACTAAATATTGATGGACGTTTATTCTTTGTTTCAGACCCTCAAATGACGAATAGCGGTGGACCATTGCCCTACACTCCTGGACCAGGTCATACGAGCAACTACAGCATGACGCGATATTTGCAAAAGGTGCAAGAAACGCATAAGGATAGCAAATCGCCCGAAGGCGATTGGTTAAGGCTTGTGCAAGTATGTGATACAACTTCGTGCAAGTCAAAACTTCATTCATGGTTAAATCTCTTTGCTTGCAATGTTGCTTGTGATTTGCATAGATTAATTACCAAATTTCACCCTACCACCATCTACGGAAGCATAGATTTTTTGATGCCAAAATTGTCGATGCTTTCATGTAACAAAGTGAAAATAGGAGCATTAAAATGTTTTAGAACTTAGCTTTCATAAAAATATTATAACCAGTGTATTAGTAATCATTTTACAAACGTTTCGGAAGGAACTTATACTGTACCATCATCAGTGAAAAACCACAGAGGCACTAGGCTAGGATTAACAGCGCAGGAAAGAAATGCTTTTAAATACAGCAAAATACTCCGTAGTTTTTACACTGTTGATAGTATAAGTTTTTATCGAAACATTTGTAAATAATTGCAAATATACTGGTTGTAATCTTTTTGTTAAAGGAAAAAGAATTTTACGTTTGTTTTTGATGCGCAGGTACGTGCAATCATATTTTGCATAAAAAACCGGCTCTGTGTTAGGTATTGTTGTAAATGCATTGACATTGTGAGTACCACTAACACAACAAAATATTCTTCAAGTGTTTTTAAGCTGCTATTGAGTTAAAACCCTTATTAGGAAGACAAACACTTTTTGGGTGCAACTAGTTGTAATCATTGTGCTAGACACTCAGGGTTAATTCATGTTTATTCATTCTACCCGAAAATAGCTGTTGATATTTAGATTTTGTTTAAGATATCTGAAATTGTTTTGTATCATTACGCGTAAAGACAATGCAGTGTCATACATTCTGGCTGTTCTTTAATTCAATATCTCGTTGTGCCTGATAAGCTAGACCAGTGGTTTTCAACCTTTGTGGTAAAGCGGCGGAACCAATGAAACATTTCAAAGACTCGAGGAACCCTGTGCATTAATTTAACTTATTAATTTACTTAAACCCAGCTCTAAATTGTAAACTTGCGGAATTCCTGGACTGCACTGGCGGAATCCCGGATGAAAATCACTGTGCTAATCTCCAGAAACACTTTGGTTGGTGCGGGCGTGGGTCCGAAGTCCAATCGTAGTCAGATTTTTTACTGCGTTTTGTTTAGTTAGTTGGATATTGTGTAGATTCAAACGTTGGTTAATCGAATTTGCGTTTGGTCGTATTTTTTAACATTTCGAGGAAAATCCACATCAGTCACTTTTATCGGCCGAAAAATGTCTTGCTCGGCTCGTCCAATGAAAGGAATTTGAAAAATTTATGTTTGGGTTTAATTGGATAGTTGTTGCTCCCTTGCAATCAGATGGGTGCTGAGAGATATATATGTTTTTCAATACAACGCAAAAGTTTCTTTCTGTGCACTTTTTTGAGTTAGCCCTACATTCTTTATCGATTTTTCACATCAGGAGAGTATTTACGGCGGGGCCATTGCTCCGCCCTCTTTAAGCTGCTGAACTATACTAGACTCTTGTAATGGCGTTTGCAGCTTGCGCCTCCCCATCCCCCTTTTTAAAATATCTCGCTGCGCTGCAGTTTTCGTCAGTTTTTGATCGATTTGTTTTCCGCCCTGTATCTATATCCACAGGCGGGCACCGTTTTTTCAATCGTTAATTCGCTAACAACGAAGCCAATTTTTTCATTTACTGGTTAATTGGTTGGAGTGCTTTTCGAAATTAACGGACTAAATTAACTTCCGTTCAATTTGTCCGTTACCTTATCGCTTGGTGCTCGTTAACTTCCAGTTAACGTTTTGTTAATGCTTATTACCTTTATTCGTTGAATTTTATGTCGAAAACCTTGTAAAAACTGCAATTACTGTAATAATGAGGTCAAAAAGTGAGATAAAAGCAACAGAATTATTGTTTGTGAGCGAAAATGGGCATACACCGGCAGTAGAATTCCAAAATTTTAAGTTTTTTTTGATAAATGCCATACGAAGTCAAAAAATAACTGTTTAACAAACGTAACTTTCGTTAATTAGAGCTAAATTGAACAAATTAAATTTAACGGAGGAACAAAATTTTTTGACGATGCTCACAGGTTGCGTTTACGTGCCCAATGCCCAATCGCCCATCTATGTGTATCGCGATATTTTATGTAATTGTTCATTACACAAGTTTTTAAGTATCACGGAGCAAGTGTGTTGTTATTCTTGCAGGATACATTTTATATAGTGCAGTTTGTAGACGAACTGGACTGTAGTTAGCCCGCTAAACCGATGCCTACTTGCAATGCATTATAAATCTCCCGTGGATTTTCCAGTATGAAGTAGTTTTGTTGCTGGAAATGATGAAACTTCACAGAAATCATCTTATACACCACTTGGCATAGATGATGCGTTTTTTTTTTAATTTTTTATTGTGACAGTGTAATTACTATCTATGTTGCATTTGTCTTAAAAAAATGCTAAGAGTTCGATGTTTGTGTTTTGTTTATATCTTCTTACATTGACAATGAACTTTCAGGCTTACAATGAAGAAAAACGAAGAAATCGACACGTCGTTAGCAACAATCCTCTTGAAGGCCTTTCTTCCGATCCCCCTCCATACAGCCCTGCTGCTCCACCTCACATAAATCAACGTTGGATATCTTCTGGTCACCCACCTCGGGAACCCGTACCGTCTCCAGATCTGCCCAACCCTCGCTACCCACACAACTGCATTCCTGGTACTACTAGACTACCGCACGAGGGCGCTCGCTTTCCGGTGACGTACGGTTCTGGGCGATTTCCCCGTGGATATGTTGGTGGTGGGCCTGGGCCGAATAGTCGAATGTCCATGTACTCTGGCCCTAATGTTCCTTCTGGCGGAATGATACACAGGACACCAATGTCTCGTATGCCTCAATCTCACGGCATAGTACCTACCAATGAAGCGTACCCATTTTCAGAGAAGTTAAAAGAGCAAGCTAGCATGTACCGGGCAGAAGGAATGCATGCTCATCCCGGACCAGTTGGTTTTGAAATGAATCTAGGGGAACCAATGGTTGGTCCTCGTATGGGTTCCCCTGACTGGCATCCTTATCCTTCTAACCAAGTACCAATCAATCGGGGGCTACCCCACATACCCCCTGAAGGAATGTCCTCCCCAGGTTCCGGTATTGGATCCGCCCCCATGATTTCAAATTCAATGGGCAACCCAATGGAAGCTGGCATGCCACCTAGTGTGGATCCTTCTATTGACCCTGGCATGGCCATGCAGATGCATAACCCTCCCATGGGAGCGTCGTTTGCAAATAAAGGCAGTCTTCCTAATTACCCAGCATCGTCACTATCAGGGATGCCTGGAAAACCTTTTCCAAGAGATCTGAGGGCATCGACCAATCCAACACTAGATGGAAGCAATTCAGGCATGATGGGGGACACGATGGCCCGAAGAGGGGAATCCCGCCCTCCCGATCTTAACATTAATCCAACAATGGCAAGATCGTCCCCTGGTTTTCACGGAGGTATGAATTGTTTTGCATTTTCTGCTAGAAGTAATGTGTTTTTGTTATTACTGGAAAAAATCAGGCTGCTACACGTAAGACCGATTCTATATCGGCAAGACGATGTAAAAAGTTGGATTAGCGTGCTTTTCTCTGGTTTGAATGTTACTTCTTTATTATTTGATGGTTAAAAAACGCTGATCGACATAATATTGTCACATCCAAGGTTGCTACAAGGAAGTGGGATAGAGCTAATGACCATAGTTGAGAGTAGAAAAGGAGTAAAATTTGTGCTGATGAAAAAAAAAGACATTTACTCATTTAACGTTGCTCGTGACCCCAGCTATTACACTGGCCGCGGAGCGTGTTTGGGGGAGTGGAAATTGTTCCATCCCCCTGCCTCCTTTCATGGTTTTGCCGTTTAGTAAAAAAAGATCAAATGTTGCTAAGTAACTGAAATATACCAGACTCTTTTTGAAAGCAAATGTGGATCATGCCCCCCCCCCCTGTTTAAATTTATCGCTGCGCCACTGTACTGACCTAGTATTTTTCTGGTGTTTTTCTCCATTGCTTAACTTTCTAAAGGAAAAAGCTGGAATTTTTAATTCGGATGCTGAATCCTCTGCAAAATTTACGAGCAGAATTATCTTCTAACTGCGAGTTGTCGCACGCATAAATGCTTCCTTGATTAGGTGTCATTACCAAAACATCAACAATACCTTAAAGTCAAATGTTTTAATCACAAACTAGCATGTGCTATCAGAGTGTTATCTTGGCATAAATCTTGCTGCTTGGTTGCGTTTTGGTGAACCAGCCCGTCGGTGCAGTGGTTAATGTCATCGTCAACGGTGCGAAAGGTCTGGGGTTCGATTCCCAAGCCGGTCAGTTCCGACACAGTGTTGCCATTGCTGCGACGTTTTTGTGATGTCCAGGCGGTATGCTGCGGCGATGGATCCCGCCGCTGGTTACACGCTTCAATACTGCCATTAGTGCATGTATAATAAAGGTTTGATTTTTGAAGTTGACAATAAATATGCTGTGTGCAAAAAATATATCTACATCCAAATAAATATAGAACTTGTCGCTGACTTCAACTTTAAAACTTGCGATGCTTGTTTTCGTTCAATGCAGTAAAATGAGACATATCAGTCATATTATCTCGGTCACAACTATTAGAACCAAAAAATCAAATCTTCATTACACTCGCGTTATTACGCTGAAGCGTGGAACGAGTGACGAATCCATCTCCGCGATGTAGTGCCAGGGCAACACAGAAACGTCGCAGCGGTGGCAAGCTGTTGACGAAACTGTTCTATTTCACCGGCCCAGGAATCGAACCAAGACCTCCCGAGCCGATAGCGATGTCTGTAGCCACTACACCAACCAGCCCAGCATAATATAGAAAATTAAAACCTGTTCAAAAGATCATAACCAGAAAATTGTTGTAGGTCGTCACGCAATGCCTTCCCCCGGTATGACGTCGAACCCTGGGATGATGCCATCTCAGTTTATGGGCAACGATGGAGTGGGTTATGTTCAGAGTGGCCTGCCCCATCTCTCCCCCCACCCTGCAAACATACCCCGTTCCCCCATGCTCAATTCACCAAGTGTAATGAAGTCCCCCATGGGTGGGCTTCATCTTAACAATCAAATACAATTTGGGGGGATGGGCCAGGGTGGAGCAATCCAGGCAATGGACCAGCAGCCAGGTATGATCGCAGCAGGCCCACGGTCAGCTGGACCTGTCAGTGGGACACCTACAGATTGGAATTCCTTGTCTCAACCTTCTGTGATGGTAAGATTTTTTTATACATACTTTATTTTCTGCTATATTTACATGTTTTTTTCTGTTTTACATTTTGCTCTGCTTAATGCTTATTCTGATGTTGTAATCCTAGCAATATCGTTACCAGATATTAAGAAGCTTTCTGTTTGTTTAAGCTACACTGTTAATTACGCTTTTTTTAGCTCTCAGTTTCGCGGTGATGCGACTCTTGTGAATGACCTACCAGCACTACTACAGTATTGTGATGTACACCTGTGCTAAAACTATGTTCATAAAAAACAAAACAAATTCGAACACCGGGCGCGAAAGAACTTTTTTATGCTGAAAAAAATGAGTGTTTGAATGTACACTGCCCGTTGTAGCCCTACCCTCGAAACAAATAGTTATGCATCTCAAAATTGCTTAAATTACGGATTTTGTTAAGATGGCCGAGTGAATAGTGTTAAGCTGGGTTCGATTCCGAGTCTGCTCAAATTTACGACTTCACAGCTTTCCTGCTCTAATAGTATTAAAGAGGCTTTCTAGAAAACCAGTTCACTTTTGTCGTGAAATTGAAAACATTTCAACTTTTTTCAGCCATCAAGAGTGCAGCAAGGTGGTGGAGTGATGCCAAATAATCCCAATCATAAACCTGCTATTCAACAAATGATAGATGGAGTCAATCGATTTCAATTGCCTAATATTTTATATCAGAATGAGGTAAAATAATTTTTTTGCTGCGTATGTTCTTGAAGGTTCAAAGTTTGATCCCAACAGTGTGATAATTTGTGTCTTCGTTGTGATGAAGCATTGTGAAATGAGCAAGCGAAGGTTATTTCCGCGCCTTGAAACAATTATTGAACAGTACATGAAGGGAGACTACTAAGAGGGTTTATCACAACGCTTAAACGGTGTGTCAGAATGCGATCAGCTTGAGCTATTAATCGTGCCCGTCACGAAAGCGCGTGCTATTACTATGTCTCGCCGCTTGCAAATTCAAAAAATGTTTATCGCTGTGCGTGTCTAAGGCTTTGTAGGGTCGGATTAAGAGGAAAATATGGGGGCTATAGCCCCTGGACCCCCATCATGATAAGGCTTTCGTAAATATCACCCTCTAAAGAAAGCTCTGCTGCTGACGTTACAATCAGGTCGGCAAAAATCGTGGGCCTACCCGAAAATTAGTCCCGGGGTCACCAATAAAGCAATTATTACATCCAGGAACTGTTAGCAGCTACCTACGTTGTGGCCACGAAAGCGAAGCTGTAACTTTGTTCGAAAGTGATTCCTTCTGACCCAGGTTTTGTTGCAGGTGAAAGACAACGTGAGTCCTCCGTCTATGTCTCATTTTGTTGATAATCCTGCCATGCCTCAGGAACCCCCTATAGGTCACAACCCCACGCGCATGGAAGCTCCCTTAACTCCCGGTGCCGCCCCTGTTATGATGCGTCATCCCCACCCAGGATATGACTCTGGTCCTCGATCTGCTGGCCCCAGAATGATGGGCCCCATGATGGGAGAAACATTTGGGCCCGAATTTAATCGTCCTCCCTCTCATCCAGGAATGTGCATGTCTCCTGGACCTGCTCCTCAGGGAGTAATGCAACCAGGGTTGATGGAAATGCATGGACCTCCGTCTGGGTTTATATCGCAGTCTAGTATGCCAGCAGGTGATAGTTCAGGAGGAAACAACATCCCAGGATGTAACCAACAGTCCAACATGCACAGAGTCCCTGAGTTTGATCTTTCTGGCATCTTACCCAGTGATAAACCATCCGAAACTTTATCCTACTTCCCATCCGGAGGAGGAGGAAACAGCACTCAGGATACGTCACAAATTGGCTCTGCTTCCATCAATATGCCCATGCGCAGCCCGCCAATGTCGCAACAAACGATTAGCAGGTTGGTAGCTTTGTGATAAATTTAAAAAGTATAAATAGGTCCGGCTGGATAGCTCCAAGCACATCGCTGTCGATGAGGGAGGTCTGGGGTTCGTTTCTCTTGCCGGTTCAATCGGACACGTTGTCTCGCCACCGCTGCTACGTTTCTTCGGAGCTGTGTTGCCCCAGTCGCTAAGCCGTGGAAATAAAGTGAGCCCCGTCACTCGTTACTTGGCGTAATACCGAGAGTATAATGAAGATTTAATTTTACTGGTTGTAAAACGTCCCAATTTGACATTTTATTTGATTATAGATATCAAAACATGGTCGCTCTTGGTCCTCGACCTTTGACCCCTGGCGCTTCTACCTATTCTGGCAACAATTCTACCATAAGAATGCCTGCTCCTGGTAATTTCATGGGCCCAAATCCGCCGGGGTATCCTGGCCCAGCTCCCGAATCGTACATGTCACCATCTTGGGAGGGAATGCCCCGGCCGCAGATGATGCAAAACATTGGGCATGGTATGCATCCTAATTACCAGCAAAGATCGATATAGTGTCCTGTTTAAGATCGGACTTGCGTCAATATATATTTATATTACTACTTAAAGCTACTGTTTTTGCTCGGTACTCCCAGCTTTTAATGGCTGCCCTTTATAAGCGTTTTTTTTAACGAGCAAATCGTGTATTTAAAATCGGTGCTTCACTTTTCTTGCACTACTTTATTTTTGGTGCAAATTATTATTTTATTTGTACATTTCTATCGTGAAATCGTGTTTTTTGAACAACAGTTTGTCCTGTCTCGTTTTGTGATGTCACTGAATGTTGATTTAAGTCCACTTTTACGTGAAACACTGATGTCTCAACTCCACTGATGTGATGGTGCTTGTTTGAAATCTTTTGCAGTTTCTGTGCGTTAATATGACGAAGCATTTGATATTTTCTATTTTAAACATTTCACTTTTTTACGTCCTTCAGTCGTCGCGCCCGGAGATTTGTCTATATTGTGTCTTTTTATACATCAAAGTGTTGCTACAAAGGTGCTTATCACCATTATACACGATTTTCACAGCACAGTTTCCTTGTTGCAGATAATTCCCGAACTCGTTTCTAGCCTACTAGGCAGCCTCTTGAATCGTATAATTAGAAAAAAATGCTATCTTTTTCAAATCGTTCGTGACTGAGTGTTATAGAGATGGCACTTAGTATGCAAGTATAACTGGCATGCATTTATCCTGTCATCAATAAACTTTTTTCTTGCGTCTGAGAGTGAGATTTGAGAGAACAGTTGTATTGCTTAAGATTGGTTGTTACTTTTAACTGTCAACCTTTATTGGGGTATCGTCACTGTTCCTTTTGGGTCAGGCTGAAGTAGAGTTGCAAAACGAGCTGACAAGTTCAGGCCCGAACCTAATTTAATTGGAAATCGATAGCAGACCCCGAAAAAGACCAGTAGTAAGTTTGGTAGAAATTCCTGTTACCTCAAACGCAAACAGCTTAGATGGCCGAGTGGTATAGAGCGTCTGTCTCTTGAGCTCTAGACTCGGGTTTGATTCTGAGTCGGGTCAAACCAATGACTTTGAAATTGGTATTCACAGCTTCCCTGCTTGACGCTCAGCATTAAAGAGACAGTGTGGAGAACAAGCCGGCAAGTTTACTTGTTGTGCCGTTGGGAAAGGCACTTAGCGGGTTTTCCCCATCTTGGTGTGATAGACAGATGGCTGGCAACTCCTAAGCGAGCTCGTACAGCGCTTTGATCGCTTTCTCGTGATAGGAGGATAAATATGCAACTAGCTAAAGATGTTTGGGTGACCTGGCATACCGCTCGCGGTTGAAGGCAACAGAACTTACAGCCTTCGCATACCGATTTAAGCCCAAAAATTTTGTCGAGCTGTTCCGAAGTCGACCTGACAAGGCCGGCCCGACTTGGAACTTTCGGCCCGTCACTGCTACGACGTTTTATCGAAGCTGTGTCGCCCAGGTGCTAAGCCGCGGAGATGGCACCGCCACTCGTTACAGGCTTTGGCGTAATAGCCTACCGCGAACATAACAAAGATTTGATTTTTTTTCGTTAACCATTGTCAATCTTATAATGTATTCTAAACAAAACGTCTCTATATTTGAATATACATCAATTTGTTTTGGCTATTTTATTTGTAGCCTAATTAAACTTTCTAAAATTTCCATCAACCATGCTCCCATTAAGAAGAATCTGTGGTATTGATGCAACCACGGTCCCTGTGGTTGCATCACCGCGCACGTTGTGACATCAGTGCCTAGACACGGCATAATGATGTCGTACCCTGTCCACATGTCCAACGTTCGTGGCCTTTCGACATACAGACAGTTCTTGGTTCTAGTTTAACGTCATAATAATCTGTATCATCATCAATTTTAAGGCTATAGTATATAGATTTACGATCGACTTAATAATAATTGATGTATGATTAGGAAAAACGGAAAAAATCTGAAATAGGTTACAATTTTTATGCGTTACAGGGGCGTATTTAGATGGGGGCATGGCAACATGCCCCCCCCCCCCCCCCTGTTGACTTTGCAATTTAGTAAAAAAACAACAAATGTTGCGAAGTTGCTCGTACAGCGCTTTGATTGCTTTCTCGTGATAGGAGGATAAATATGCAACTAACTAACTAACTAGACAAGGTTTAGTTGAGACAAAAATTATGTAAACGTTTCAAATCTAATGCTAATTAAGTGCAGCGACCGCGCTAATTTTTTTTTTAAACGCCTTTGTTCTCTATTTTCATCTTGAGCATGTTCAACTTAAATTTTTTTTGTTTAATGTCTAATTTCTTTTTTTAGTTTCTTTGTATATTGTTTTTACATTATCTCTAAACCTTCTCGTTATGGTGACTAATATGCTCGTAATTTAAATTTCGATCTCACTACAAGATCAGGAAGCATCTAGACTAGAAAACCTTAGGGTTCTTCGATGCTTCCTGCGCTTGGCTAAATTTCATTGTTTTATTCTGTGAGTGCTTATTAAGTTTACGTCAAGGCGAATCAACAATAAATTCTGTTCTGTTCTGTTCAACGTGTATTGTTCTGTCGCTGTTTCCTTTATTTTTATGTTTCAACCCAGCTGCTTTTGGTGTTAATGATGGCGTTCGTTTATGGTTAAAAATAAAAAATCCTACTACTACTACTAGGCTACTACTAAATCCGGTTAAGGTTCAAGAATTTTGATGACCTCGCGTTCAGGTTCAGATTCGGTTTACGTCTATTAAATGACAAAAGGACGATTCGGTTTGGGTTCAATGAAAGAAGGCGGTTATTAGGCTACGGGTTTTCGGTTTACGTTCCGGTTCGGTTCGACGCCCTGGTTCAAATACAGGATTTGGGTTTGGATGGGTTTACGATTTAAGGTGTGTTTACACAGAATGCGATAAAATTTTTCGTACGTACAGTGACGTAAGGGAAGGTGGGGTTATTTCGGACATGGGGCTAATTCGGACCAACCACTTCCGGTTTAATTTTTGCAGCATTTTGTGACCTGAATCAGTCACCGCAATTTTCTCTTTCAATCGCCATATCGGTTAGGTAGCAAAATCAAGTAGTTTTGTGTTGAACTTCATACGATTTTTAACAAAAAAGTAAAATCTAATGAGACGAAACTGTAAGGTTTTGTGCAAGCGTGGTTGCAGTTGAAGCTAAAGTCAAGCATTGATACTAGTCAGGCGTGTGTGAAAAACACGCAGACAAGAGGAATTTAAAAAAAAATGAAGTTGTGTTGGAAGAGTTTGCCATTTGCTAGTCTTACTGAGTGTGGGGTTAATTCGGACATATAAACAAACCATTCGAAATAGCATGTGAAGATATAGCATTCAAATTTGAAAATCATTTTAAATCAAGTGTGAAAATTAATTTAGCACGTGAAGATGTTGTTTTCAAATTGCTAGTGCCACAAATTACTGGGTCTTCTCGACGCCCATTTTTACGCTTTTTAACTTGAATTTTGAACAATAGAAATTCAATTTTACCAAACCATTGAGATAATGCATAGTCTCTTTCTATCATTCGGTTAATTTCGTTTGAATTCTCTGTTATAAACTTTTGAAAACTGTGTATGTGAATGTAACTGAAACGAGCTGTCTCTCCTACCAGCGGAAATTCATGCAGAGTGCTTTTCCATCGCAATAAATTTAACTTGTTTTTAACGTCCGAGACTACCCCACTGCTTGTCCGGACCTACCCGCCAATGGGGCAAGTTCGGACGTGCTAGACCATCGTGCATTTTTGTAAGTAATGGTCTAATGTTTGGAGCAATTGCAATCACGAACGATTTCATATTGATGTCAATATACTATCCACAATTTTGTACAAAGAGTTGGTAATTCCTCATTCTTAATTTTGCTCTAGAGTCACAAACGCAAATTTTGTCCAAAATTACCCCATCTTCCCCCTATAGGCTGCGAAATAGTTAATGGGTATGACGTAAAGCTACGTCACTTCGGGCGGATTCTAAAATACAATCGTAAAGTGCTGCGCAAAACAACCGGTAAAAAGCAAAATTGCTTGGGTTCAATTTGTATGGAAGATTTGTATTTTCGTCAACTGCTTACGTCAAAAATCTTATGAAATTTCGTACGACAACAAATCGGACTGAAATCGCATTTAGTGCAAAACAGACCTTTAAGCAGCTATAAGCATTTAGTGCAAAACAGACCTAGAAAAATTAAACCCGGACATTTCAGCTGCAGCAATCCAAACTCTATACTGTTGTCTGCTGCTATGGCTACGTGAGAGAGGCGAGCACGGATCCGAGAGGGATGGTCAAAGGTCGTTCTTCACTGCTAAATTGCGCTGTTTCCAATTATCGCGTGTTTGTTGACTTTTTTCACAATCAGTGTTTATGTTTGGACTGAGTTGGATCATGGTTGGATTGTAGCCTCTTAAACCAGTTGCTTAAACTTTTGCAGTTTAGCTCCTCGTTCGTTTTACAGGCGGATCGGATTTTATTTGGAACGCTTACTTGTGGAAGTTTCTTTGGCGCCAAAATTTGTTTGTGGTTTGGCAGCTACGCTTCGCGGAATCGCTGGTAGCATTCGCTTTGCCTTTCCAGCTTGGTATGCTAAAGTAGTGAAGGATGGCCTACTACCTACCTGCCGATGTTTCATCTAAGTTCTTAGCAAGTGCGAATTTGCCCAAATGTACGGTAAATTTTACGGAAAATTTTGCACAAAGATTTACAGGTAGGGGGTTGGAAGAAAGTTTAATCCTCTTTTGCTTCAAAGTTGAGTTCCGATGGTAGACTGTGAAACGATTTGCAGTTAGATATTAAGCACTTTTATTCTCATTCGATCAAAAGTCATCATTTCAGTCAGCAAGCTTAGAGAAAAGTTTTAGAAATTTTGCCCTAAGTTTCTCATTCTTTTTGAATTTTGCACCTTAAAGGATAAGGGAACAGTGCTACATGTCATGTTGGTTCATTTTTTTGGCTGTTTTTCAGGCTATGCAACTTTGCAGTTGAAACAATCCCATAGGATAGCTGTCATCTCTTTTATCACGAAAAAGCTTAGGCCATGATTGTTTAGACTGTTAAGAGATAATCCTCTCAGGCTTTCAGGTCTGACCAGAGGCGTAACTAGCGGACTAGAGTTAGTTGAGACCCTGGGCAGCTGGGCATTGCCCATTTGCCCAATGGCAAAGCACCAGCAATGAGCTATGGTAAAATATAAAATATTGCATGGAGATTCCTCACATTTTTGGTAGGCAGCAACAAAATGATGGGATAAATTTAACTGCGTCGATTGACACCTTTCAACGTTTCGTAAAAAAATGAAACAAAGAAGTGTAGCGGACAATGTGGGGTTTTGTAGGCTACACATGGAAAACGAGGCTACGTCACCAGTTACCACGGTCTTAGAGCAATATTCTATCAATAAATAGTTCCTTTGTTATGATTCTGGTGACAATATAAACATTGTTTACACTGATATTGCTAAAGCGTTTGATAGTGTTTGCCACTCTAAACTTATTTCTGTTCTTTCTTCTCTTGGCATTTCAGGCAAAGTGCTTAAGTGGATCAATTCTTTCCTATGCGGGCGTGTTCAGTGTGTGTGTGTTAATAACTGTTTTTCGTCCTTTTTGCCTGTACACAGTGGAGTTCCTCAAGGTAGCATTCTAGGTCCTCTTTTATTTGTAGTGTTTATTGATGAAGCCATTAAAGTCTCCAAACTTTATGATTCATGTGGTGGTATGTACTTATATGTAGACAATGACAAACTTTTTAGCAATGATGTAAACGATCTACAATCATCACTTAGCAGAATAGCCATATGGTTACGTGAGTGTCAACTTCTTCTCGCCCCCAGTAAATGTGAATATTTGTGTATTTCCCGCTCTTTCATTTCTCAGACTCATAATTTTTGTATTGATTCATACAATATTTGTTCAGTTAACTGCTAAAGATCTTGGTGTGTGCATTTGCAGAAACCTCGAATGGTCCCGTCACATACAACATATTTATTCCACTGCTAATGTTTCTGCTTACCAAATTATGCGTGCCTTTTTTACCAAAAATATCTAGACCCTGCTTAAAGCCTTTATCACCTATGTCAGACCTAAACTTGAGTACAATTCGCCAGTTTGGAACCCTTATTTCAAAAAAGATGTTCATTAATTGGAATCTAGTCAAAAAAAATTCAGTCGTGATGTGTTTATTCGTTGTAATATATCGTACACTTCTTATGCTGATCATCTCCATAAGCTTGGTATTAAATCTCTGGAATATCGTAGATTAGAATTTGACATTATTTTGATGTTTAAAATTTACCATAATCTTTCTGATTTACAATTTGATGATTATTTTATTCACTCCAAAAGAAGGTATAATCTGCGCTCCCATGAGTTGTCATTCAATCCAAATTTTATGCCAGTTATGATCAATTTCGTAATTTCTTTTTTAATCGTATTGTTAGAATTTGGAATAGCCTTTCTAGACTTAGTATCTGCCGCCAGTCTTTAAGTATTTAAAAAGCGTTTGAAAAAATTTGATCTGCACACTATATGTTGTCTTATTTGTTAATTTCTGTTGTGTTTTTGTGATGATTTACTCCTTATTTTAGCCAATTTTTTGTTAGTTTATAAGTATATTTTTTTTCACATGTTAGTGTGCGTTGGTGTGATGCCAAGCACCATTGTGTATTTGTTCTAATAAATAAATAAAAATATTCGCCGATTGATTAAGTATTCTTCTGTGGTACTCTTTCCCAATCTTTTCAACCAGTCAATTATCCAAATTGTAAATCAATATTTTAAACCAGTAGCCTACTATTCGATTTCCACTTCTAAAACACACGTACTTCAATAAAACTTTTCCTCGTCTGCCTCGTGCAAACTGCTTATCGCCGACAAGGCAAAACACGTCTATGACGTAACAGTAGCGTATCGGTAACAATTGCTACAGAAGCTCTGCAAACCTTAATTCTACTGACCACATTGAGTGGCTGAGTGTAACTTCATTAAAGTGGGCCTCTATAAAAATGCTTAATGACCCAAAGCAGGAGCGTATTTAGGGGGGCGTTGTGCCATGCTCCCCCCCCCCCGTTTTGACTGTGCCCTTAGTAAAAAAGAACAAAATTAATGGTGCCTAGTGACTGAGATATGCCGTACTCTTAATGGTTTCTGTAGCTTATGGCCAGGGGGGTAGATGAGAGGTATGCATTCTCCTACTTGCCATTTTCAAAAATGATTTTGATGTATACAGTTGTTTCATAATTTCGAACCTCTTCAACAGCGATAAGCCTTATGCTTTAAGCACACATAATTGAAAATGTGCAAACAAAATGCATCATATTTGGCGAAGCACTCAGAATTGGGGTCAAAAACTTTAAACAAAATTTGCGTAAAAATTATTCAAAAAGCACTAAACAACTGAAATAACCATTACAGCATGTAAATTTTCAAAATGTTTCCGGGAAAACATGCCCGTGGATCCCCCCTAAGAACCTTTCTTTCTAAATCAGATTCAAATTGGTTCTACCGAAAAACGTACGCTTGAAAAAAATGCAGAAATTGTGCCCACCCCTTCTAATATTTCTCGCTACGCTACTGACCCTAAGTGTTCACTACCAGATGCAGCGAAAATCAGAGCCAGAAAGATATCAAAATGACAAACTCGTCTGTAGTGGCTCACACTCAAGAATTTCTAAGGCATAGCATATGTCATGTTAATAGGCTTAAAGAATGAGTACAATGGTGTGATGCGTTACCCATATCTGAGTAGGGGTGATAAAGGTCACCGCACACTAGAAAATTGTTCGTACCCCTAGTGAAATTCAAAGTCTTAATCTGACATTGCACTGAAACCTAGTTTTTTTTTGGTCATTTGTTGGTCATTGATCGAATATTTTTGGCAATGAATTTTTTTTTCGATCACAATGACCTAAAGAAATTCGTAGTGACTTGGCGAATGGAACATTTGCGGTGTTTTTTTCCTTGCGAATGTGAATAGACCAAGCGTGAGTTTATAAGCGCCATAATTTGCTGCATCGGAACGACTTCTCTGTGGTGCAGTTCCTGCTAGGAAGCGCTGCACTAGTTTTGGGTTTGGTTCTTGTTTTACTTCGGTGGATTCGGTTCGGCAGGTAAGGTTCGAACATTTGGTTTCAGTTCGTAAGGTTTGTCAGGTGGCGGTAGTGTGATAGTGTGGTGGTGGCATGAGCATATAGGCTGGTGTATGCATGAATCTGCATGTTCCATTTGCAAGGAAAAAAAAATACCTCGAGTGTTCCATTCGTCAAGTCACTTCAAAAGAAATTTGCATATATTTTAGTTTAGCGATTGCTCTTTTCTTCTGGTGATAGTAATAGCTATTATACAGGTACAGGGGTAATGACATAAAGTGTTTTTAATACATTGCTCAGTTCCCAACATAACTATATAATTATTTGTTTGTACCATTTGTTTCGAGAATGTGCTTTTGATGTTTCAAGAAAGGGTTAATGTTTTGAGAATGTGCTATTGCCCTCATTTCACCCAACGTGTTTCTCTTTCACCCACTTTGAGAAGAGGGGTGACATCGCCCACTTTGAGAAACACTGATTTAGACTAGAACTATTTGCTTCGTCCAAACAATAGTCTTTTAAAGTGAGTTCCAAAGAAACTAAAAAGCCAAGAAAACAATAAAACTTCACAAATATTATCAATTTTTATATATTTAATGGCAAAATTATTTACGTAGGCGGATATTGAAGTTCATCAAGACAAAGGAATTGTGAGCAAATTACTGCAAAATAGGCTAACTTTAACTATACCTTACCTTGAAGGCATTATGAACACCTGGAAAAAGACCCTGAGCATTTTCCCCCCAGAAAAGGCCTAGTCACGCCACTGGGTCTGACTAGTATCGTATCAGTGCTCTGGTGACAGCTTTATCGCAATTTATTAAATTCAGACTGACTTTTTGAAATTTTGCACTATTTTTTCTGCACTTGGCTCTTCATCAAATTGACTGGATGTGATCGCAGCTGTAGACTTTAATAGTGCAGAGCGTTTTTCTAAATCCTCACCAAGTTTATTTTCAATTGTTTGCATCAGTGTGACTGGAAGTGGAAAACGTATAAAAAACTCAATTGTGTTCCTCTGCTACAAACTTGTACTGGTAATAATGCATGTTTTCAAGTTGATTGAAGAAATACAAAAGGACCGGTACTGGTAGTCTAGCACAAAAGTATTCTGTTTCTAGATTTGGTTGAGCAATTCTAGAATATTGGTAAATGATATTGCTTGGCTGTTTCCTGTTTTGATTAATTCAGAATTACTCCACTACTATGTTTCATAGTGTTCTTGCATTATTTTTTCCACGTGTTTACTTTACATTGCTTATTTTTACAGATTTTTTGGAGGAACCAATTAGTTAAATGGTGGCATAGTTCGAGATATTTGTGTGTTACAAGTTACAAAACTATGTCATTGAAGTCATGGTCTTACATTACCTCTGCTTTCAAGTTGCATGGGTATAGTTTGAGCAGGTATAACGCATTTAATGTTGCTTTGCTAAAAAATATGCATTTTCAGCATGATATAATACAGATGTTCTTAACCACTGTTCCCTCTAAGGTGGTAATTTCAGAAAAGTGAGAAATTTTGGGCAAATTTTTCAGGGCTTGTTTGAATTAAGTAGTGGTTCGGGCTTAGGGTTAGGCCCTAACTCCTACTAAATAACTCACTAGCACCCCTAGCGGTCCTTGTGCTCGTGATATATTCGCCTGTTATAAGATGCGGCTTAATTCAAACAAGCTCCAAATTTTCCAATTTTTCTTTAAGCTTGCCGACTGCTATGGTGATTTTTTGCCAATTTTGAATGAAAGTGTTCAATATTTCGGTGCAAAAATTGAATCAAACTTTCTTTAAACCCCTCAAACCTTTGGGCAAATTTTTATTGAAATTTATCAGTTCCAGTTTATATTTGGGCAAATTTGCACCTTGACTAAAAACTTGGTGGGAACAGTGTTCTTAACCTATTTCATGTCTTGTACCCTTGAAATAGCGTAGCATATGAACTCTCTTAAATAATGGATGAAGAAACATTGGTCTGATAATGAAGTAAATTGAAGAGTACCGGTAATTGTTTAAATTCTCAAAATTTTATATTCAAGCTCCCTAAAAGTCAAAAAGGATTGGGACTGTTGCATAGTTGGTGACTGTTTTATCTCAGTTGTTAGGAAGAACAAATTAGCCCTAATATAAATTTTAATAAAAAATTTGCCCAAAGGTTTAGGGATTTAGAGAAGTTTGATCCAATTGTTGCCTCAGTTGAGAACCCAAAATATGAAACTTTTGTTTTGCATAAAAAATGTTGAACACTTAGATTCAAATATGGCGTAAAATTACTATTCCAGTCCTGGTATGTTTGTTTTTTCAAAATTTTGTTTTGGTCATTTGACCGATTTTAGTTTCTAGGCCTCATGTAGTGATCTCCAAAAAAATAACTCTCAAATCTGCAACATTTCTTCAAAAATTCAAGTTATTTTTTTTGGACATTGTGACCGAATGAGCCTAAAAAAGCCTAAAAAATTTCGATCGTTGCCAAAAAATTTCAGTCAATGACCAACAAATGACCGAAAAAAAGAACCTAGTTCCAGTTGACAAGCTTAAAGAAAAATTAAAAGATTTTGCCCAAAATTTCTCATTTTTCTCAAATTTTGCACCTTAGAGGGAAGAGTGCAGTTCAGAGTTGGTTAGTCTTTAGCATAGTTTAATAAGTATTGGCTTTCATCCAAGTTGTTATATTTTGAGTGTTCTTTCAATTGTTTTGTTTAGTGAAGCAAGCAGCTTTTTAAAAACGTTATTGGGTTCCATCAATGAAGTTGAAAGAGAAGATTTGTTGGATCGAATTTTAGAAACTTTGCAAAAACAAAATCGTAAGTGTCATATGATAGAGGCTATTGTTTCAATGATTAAAATGCAATAGATTGAACAAGTTTATTACATTTGAGTGACACTGACAGGTTAGTTCAGTTGTTAAGTACATTACTATCGGTGTGGGAGATTTGTGGTTTGGTCTAATGAAACACAGTGTCACCAACAGCTTGCCATCTCCGTAATGTTTCTTTGAAGCTGTGTTGCCCTGGTGTTAAGTTGCGCAGATGGGCCCGCCACTCGTTACATGCTTTGGCATAATGTCAGTCGTCGGCAGCGTGGCCGAGTGGTTCGGAATATTGGTATTACGATGGCCATGATCGCAAGGTTGATGGTTCAACTCTCACCCAATGCTTGTTGTTGCGTCCTTGCATAAGATGCTTTTACGACAATTATCTCTGCTTGGTGGAATCTAAAAAGCAGCAAATTGAAGAAGTCATAAGCAAAATTCAAGCGGAAAACTTCAAAACAAAGGCAACTCCTAACTGAGTCTGGATTCGTCCAATGCATAGCACCTCCGTCGCTTTCTCTTGACAGGAGGATAAAAATGAAGAAATCAGTGAATAATATTGCGAGTATAATGAAGATTTTATGTTTTTGATCTTGTTATGAGGAAGTTGCGACTGCTACAATGCTCTTAAAAGCAGTTTGAAACATAGATTTTTATTTGTTGTTAGTATTATTGTTACAATACAAACTATCGGCTTAAATTTGTTTTGCAGTGCCATTCTGATTATTTTCATAATATATTTGAGGCGATTCAGTTTCCAACTGCTTTGAATGATCATCTATTTTTTTCTTGAAATGTACTGCCAAACACTGTTCCTCTAAGGTGTGAAATATGAAAAATTTTTAGCGAAATTTTCCAATTTTTCTACAAAACTGGTTGACTGGAATGGTGATTTTTGGCCGAAGTTGAATCAAACTGTTTGATATTTTGGTGCAAAACAATAGTAATATACTTTAGAAATTAAACTTTGAGGCAAAAATTGGATCAAACTTTCTTTAAACCCCCTAACCTTTAAGCAATATTTTTATTGAAATTTATATTGGTAGTGTCTATTTTGCCGGCAGTTGATTCTGATTGGCTGATTTATTCAAAACTAGCCATGCAGATAGATGCAAGATCTGGTCGTTAACGGTAAAATAGACACTGCCATTTTTATTTGGGCGACTTCGCATTGCTAAAAAGTAAAAACAGAGGTAGCTGTGGCATTGAATAATCGTCTATTTTGTTTTCTTGTGATGTACTGCCAAATAATGTTTGTGTTAGGAGGATATTACTTTTTGTTTTAGTTTCATCCAATATTATTTCCCAAAGCATCCTTGATAAAGCTGTTCAACTTTGTGAAAATGTGAATGAAGATAAGTAAGTAGTGTGTGTATGACATGGCTCTGATTGTTGATTTGTCAATGATATTTATACCAAAAAAGATGATAAAGTCATTTCATTGGTTGAAAATACACGATATTTGCTAATCCTAGATAATGGAAAAAGATACAAGGCATAAATATTTTGTACTTAAATTCTTTTACCTCGCTATCTGAAACCAGAGCTACAAACTCGCGAGCATTTCAATGAAGTTCAAGTTCACCATAAACTTGCAAGATGCAAGCCACGTTCAAGTTTGAGCTCACTAATTTTTGTTTAGGTTATGTGAAGGTAAAGTAGTTTTTGTCTGGTTTAAAATTTAAAAAAAATCAAATCTTCATGATACTCGCGGTATTACCCCAGAGTGGCGGGGCCCATCTCCGCAGCTTAGCGCCTGGGCTACGCAGCTCTGAAGAAACGTCGCAGCGGTGGCGAGCCGTTGGCGGCATTACCGATTTGATCGGCCCGGGAATCGAACCCAGACCTTCCGCAGCAATAGTCTGTGCGCTTAACAACTGAGCTAACGGCCGGTTGGTTTGAAGTAAGTTCAAGCAATTTTTATCAAGTTTAGGATAAGTTCTAAACTCAATCATGTTTTGTTTTTTTTTCAAGATCAAGTGCGAGTTCAGTAACCCTATTTTTTGAGTTCGAGTTTTGCAAAAGTGGCCTAGTTGGAGTTTGCATTGTAGCAATCTCACTGATTCAATTACTGACGTGAAAAATTGTGACAGAGTTAAATTTAATTTGCAATGAATTTGGTAGGGATGGTCTGATAATATACTTTGGTATCTGCAGCATGCTAAAAATAAGATACCGGTAGTGTCTATTTTGTCGTTATCATTTTGCCGCCAGTAGATCTTGATTGGCTAGTTTACTCAAAACCAGTTATGCGTACAGACGCAAGCCAATCAGGATCTAGCCGTTAACGCCAAAATAGACACTGCTAAAAAATAAAATGTATGAGTTTTACTGTATGTGTTTTTTTTAGCATTCAATGTTTTCAAGTTTCAAGCAATATCAATAGAGTTATGCAATTTTTATAATGCTCACTGCTCGATGTTCATCATAATTGTTTGTATTATTTTTGAAATTGCTTAATGCTAAATCGTTTATTTATTTTTCAGTAATCTGGTGCTTACAGTAATTAGTGCTTTCGATGTACCAAAATTCGTTTACAGCGGTGAAAGGAAGAAATTTTTACGGTAATTTTCACAGTCATCTCAAGACAAAAAAATTAAGTTGTCATTATACTGGTGGTATTACGCCGAAACACGTAACGAGTGGCGGATCCATCTCCGCGGCTTGGCCCTTAGGTGTTAGTTGCATTGGTGAGCCGTTGGCGACACTGTGTTCAATTTAACCGGCCCGGTAATCTAACCCCAGACCTCCCGCACCGATAGCGATGCATTCAACCCAGGGGTGGCCAACATATGGCGCATGCGCCATACGTGCAATGGTTACTTACGTGCAAGTGCAATGGCTACTTAAAAGTGGCGCAACAAGCCACTTTTACTCACTAATTTATTGTTTATTTATTTTTTTTATTTGCCCTCCACGGGTATTTTTCGGTGGAAAACAGAACATCTGAGGGCGTGAAGACCTTTTTTTATTTTTTGCTCTCCACCAACATTGTCAGTGGAAAACAAGACGTCTGAGGGCATAGGCGCACGCAGGGGAGCCACGGTGCCATGCCGCCCCCCCCCCCCTTTGGCCCTATAATAAGGTGCTAAAACCTAACTTTTAGTCTATAATTTCACAAACTAATAATGCTTGTAGCCTCCTTTCACTTATTTTGGCAGCTTGGCGTAGTGGTTTGGAACGTCGATTTTACGACGACCGTGATCGCAAGGTTAATGGTTCAACTCCCAACCTAGTCTCCTTGTTGCGTCCTTGGATAAGATGCTTCACGATGATTATTTCTGCTTGGTGGAATCTGGCAAGCAGCAAATTAACGAAGTCAGAAGAAAATTCAACCGGAAAAACTTGGAAACAAAGGCAACTCCTAAGCGAGTCTGGATTCGTCCTACGCACAGCGCCTCCGCCGCTTTCTCGTGATAGGAGGATAAAGATGAAGAAATCAATCATCATCATCAATCAATCAATTTAGCCAAGCTTCTGACTTTAGACATAAGCTGCGAAAATATTTTTGCATTATCCGTAGTGACTGCACTCGCTGCACGCCCTTTTTCGATAAAAAAAGTGTGCGAAAATGAGTGTTTTTATATGAAAACCGTAAAAATCCGTTGGCGGCTGGGGTTTTCATTCCCAGACCCCCGGTTGTGGCCCCCCTTTGCCAAATCCTGGGTCCACCACTGTCTGAGGGCGAGAAGTGAAGAATCTTTTTTTTGCTCTTTACCGATATTGCACGCCCTTGTTTTGAAAAACTGAAAAGAAATGGATGCTTGATGTGGCGCATCTAAATTAAGGATGAAAAATATTGGCGCATGGAATCAAAAGGTTGGCCACCCCTGATTTAACCACTCCCGCCAAACGGCCAGTCATGTTAAGACGATACAAAAATTTTTTACTATAGCTCTTAAAAAGTTTTTTGTAAAAGTTCTGAAGTAAAGCGAATTTTCTGTAGAGATGTCGAAGTTGGACGTCAAGCACCTTCTTTGTTATGCTCTGCTAATGACAAAGCGAACTTGTTTTGTGATCGTTATCAAATGTTGTATCAAAGAACATCAAGACACAAATTGTTCACCAAGCGCATCTTGGGTAAGTATTTTTTACATATTTATTCAAGGCGAGCAAGCAACAGCTCCGGTGGCCTAGTGAAGAGAGCGTCTGTTTCTAGAGCTGTTGACTCGGGTTTGATTCCAAGCCAGGTCGAACTAGTGACTTAGAATTGGTATTCACTGTTTGGTGCGGAACATTGTGTAGAGCAAGCCGGCAAGTTTACTTATTGTGCCATTGGTAAAGGCACTTAGTGGGATTCCCCCATTTTGGTGTGGTTATATGATGGCCGGCAACTCATTAACGAGCTCGTTATATCGCTTTCTCGTAATAGGAGGATAAATATGCAACTAGACAATTGAAAGAGTACATCTTCAGCTTTTTCATGCATGTTTAGCTTTGAAAACCATTTATTTCAAAGCTGCCACCATTTATTTAGTGATTCTAGTCAAACTTTTTCGAACATTTTCTCTTAGCATACTCATATTCACTGATTATTGATTAATCTCTTGTCCAGAATAGTTAGTTTCTCCTTGCTGACTGATATTCTTATTGTGGCACATGCACCAAATACGTGTGTTGAGAGCACATCTGAAAATATGGCTTGGTGTGCGATGCAACAACCACTAGCTTTTTTCCTTATTTATCTCAGTCATTAGTTCATCTGCGGCATAAATGGGTCATTTTACCAGGCTGGCAACTCGATCCTTCCAATTTTCTTTATGTCAACAAGTTGGTTTCTGCATTCATTTTTGATTATAAAACTAAAAAATATTTTGTGTTATTTTGTTTTGTTGAGTAACAGTGTTTTTGAAAACAGGTGCGCCCAGCGAAATAAATGGTCAAAATGCTGCCTTTTCGGAAAATCAAAATCGTCGTTTTTCTTACTCGTGAGAGTATTTTTAGGGATAGTTGAAGGTGCTGAATCCAAATTTGACCTTGTTTTAGGCCAATGTGTTCACTTTTTAAGATATTGCTCTTTCGAATTTACTTGCTTTTCATAAATGCGTTCAGGTAATTGCTTTAACTCCGAAAAAATTCTTCCGCCGCCAAACCGACTGTGACATCAGGGTTGAGTTTATATTTTCTATTTTTGTGTTTCTGTTATATTACATTATTTTCTACTTTTTTGTTCAAAACTATTACATTATGCCATGCTTGTGTACAGGTGTTGATGACTCGAACACGAAAAAGTTTCAGTTGAAAAATGTGGAATTTCTTCTTGGTTGCACCGCCAAACTAAAAGAAATTATTGTTCTAGGGATGATAACCCAACTAAAAGAGGTAATCAAGCCCTAACTAGAGTTGTCAAATTACGTAGAAATTTAACGCTGGAAGGAATATCATTTTGATGTGTGAGATTTATTTTGGTGGGATTATAATATGATGGCCAACGTGACTGTTCTTGAGATTTAATTTATCTTCATCAAGTCAAATCTTCGTTATATTCGCGGTATTATGCCGAAGCATGTAACGAGTGGCAAGGTCCATTTCTACGGCTTAGCGCCTGGACAACACAGCTCGTAAGAAACATCGCAGCGTTGGCGGCAGTGTCCGATTTGACTGGCCTGGGAATCAAACTCCAAACCTCCCGCATCGATGACGATGTCTTCAACCGCTTCGCCTAACTCCAGGTACAGTACATCCTCGTTTATGCGGCCCTCGATTATCCGGCTCCTCGATTAACCGGTCGTGTGAGTTTGCTGCTGAAAGGCGAGAAAGCACTATCAAACAAACCTCCATCCTTTCGTTTTTCAGCAATAGTACTGATGAAAGTTAAACTGTTTAATAACTTATTTTGTTGAACTATGTGATTTTAAACTTTACCCAAATGTCTCTTTCGTTTAGCATTTAAATTGTTTTGTGGCTAAGCTTGTTCTCATACTAACTTCGTTTTTTTCGTTCTTTTTTCTTAAGGTCTTTTCTTATCCAGCCAAATGCTTATCCGGTCAAGATTTTGGAAAAAGGTTGCCCAACATGACCGGATAATCGAGGATGTACTGTACTCAAATTCATTTTGAATTTCTGATCTAATGCATTGTGACTTTAGTAATCAGACCTTTCTCAAAAATTAATTTTTTCGTTAGTGCTGCAAGGACGCTAATGGGTGGCTGTGTTTTACCAATTTCTTAGTTGCTGCATCAACCCACACTAAGCTATCAGCAAATCAACATTTTTGTCAATGCATGTTGTGCATTATGCAATGGCCGGTTAACTAATTTAACGGCCCTGGAAATGAACCCCAGACCTCCCCCACCACTAGTGCTGTCTTTCAAAACTTCGCTAGCCGGTTTAAGCTGCCGGTTAGCTCAGTTATTAAGGACATCGCTATCGGTGCGGTATATAGCTTGCGACCTTTCTCTGGAGCTGTGTTGCCCAGTCGCTAAGCCGCGGAGATGGGTCCCGCCACTCGTTGATCGCTGTGGCGTAATATTACGAGTAAATGAAGATTGAATTTTTTGATTACCTTCTGTCTGTTGCTGAAACGTTAACAATTTCTTACACAGAGTGTTAGTTTCATTGCTACTTTGCTTTGAATGGGCAATTCCGATAATTATGTTGGCTTGTTGCGTTACTTTTCCTTTTTCACTTACGACATTCTGTGTTGTGGTTTGTTCAATGGCTGATATTTGTTTTTACAGTCCAAATATTACTTGGAAGATCCCACTGGAGCAGTTCAACTCGACCTGACTGAAACTGTATCTTTTTGTTTTGCATCATGCGTGTTCTGTATCCTAATGTGTGGGTGTTTTCATTTTCACGTATCTATCGTCAGAAAGGGGCTAGGGCACTCTTGTAGCATAAATTATTTTTGAAATGTTTACCGCTTAAAGGGGAATTTAAGTGTAAAATTATTTTTTCATTGAAGGTGTTAAGAAATTTAATGCATTCAAAACTGACTGTATGAATTACAGAGTTACAGAAGAGTTAAAGCGGCAACGCTCATCAATCCAATTCGCTTTTACTGATCAAACGTCAAACGCCTTTCTCCGTAGTGATCATGCAGTGAAGGCGTTTGAATTTGCTCTGTGAAAGCGAATTTGGTAGACGAGCATTGCTTGCACGCCTCATTGTCTAAGTAAAACCTAAGCACGTCATCAGCTTAAACTTTGAACGCCTGTTTTTTGGTTAACTAAACCATTTAAAAATTTTTTACGGTCAGTTTTGAATTCGTATTTTCTAACACCTTTAGTTAAAAAATAATTCTACATTTCAGTTAGGGTACGACCGGAGCAACAATTTTGGCCGGGGCCGGGCCGGGATTTATACTATGTTTTATGTTGTGTCTAGAATACATAGCTAAGCACTTTTTTCGATGTCACGCCAATGCCCTTTCGTAATTGTGCAGTGCACGCTTTTCATTACTGCTTGACGAACCTCAAAAAACGCATTGTGCAAGTACGTTCTTTATTTTTAAGCACCAACGCATTTTTCATACAAAAAAAAGTCTTCATGTGAAAATTAAGATATGAACGTTATGTCGGTTGGATAAGACGACCCCTATTTTTAAGGGTGGGTTTTTGCACTGTAGGGGTCGTCTTATACACTGGAATATACGGCAAATTAATTTGAAATTCAACCCCGTCCCTGGCCAATTTTTATGATCTTCCCGGCCGGGGCCAGACCAGGGCAAAAAGTGGCGTCCAGGGCCGGAGCCCCGGTCTATTCCTAATTTCAGTTTCCTTTAAATTTTAAGCAGTTCGCTCCTTCAAAGTTTTTTGTTCAGTAGTACAAAATGAAGCTTGATGGAAATTTGAATTGTTACCATGTAATCATGGCCGGTAGCAAGAATGCCCTTGTGATTCTTGAACTATTGCGCTCCTATATGATAAAGTCAGTGTGCTCTCACTATTACCCTGCTCATGTTTTATTTTCTTTAACCTCATTTATGCAGAAATTTCATTCAGGTGTGTTTACTGAAAATAGTTTTGTCTTAGCAGAAGGTTGGTATGAAGACGATATATTTCATGTAACGGCGTTTGGATTTCCTCCAGCGGAAACTTCAAAAACTACAAGGTAATGTGCGAATACGGTTCGATTTATTTCTTAGAACAGAACCAACTTTATTAAGCAATGGCTGCGTGAGAAATTGCGTTTATGTCCCCTTCTTGTAAGAGTTAATGCATGGGAGCATGTTGATTACCCTTTGTGATAATCAACTTTTACATCTTTTGCTTCGTCAAAATATTGCTTATGCATCATGCACTGATACTGCTGTGTTTATTGAACTCTTAAGGCGCGTTTACACGAAATTTTTTTGCTGTGAAACTGAACTCTACCCGCCTCGGCGCAACTCATGGCAGTTTACCGTTTTTCTGGCGACGAGGGGTTCCAAATTTAATAATTGATAAAAATTTAATTTGGTGCATGCTTATGAGTAGCAAAACCAAGCTTGAAATTTATATTATTGATGTTTGGCCGGCTCCCGTAACTTATTTTAGTTGCACCTTTTACGAAACGTGATTATTCTCCAGGCTTTTTAGATTTTCTAATCCATGAATGACTTGAAAATGTAAAACAACGCTAGTTTGGACACATTGTACCAAGTTCGATAGCCTACTGAGCGCTTGTTTCGCTATGCAACAGCTTAGAATTAGTGCCAGGCCTGCCAAACGTTGCATTGTTTAAAAACTGAAGCACTTTAGGTCATTTGCTAAAAAAAATATTAACTTAAGCTTACGAGGCTCATGGAAAAGTTCATAATATATCGTCTATTCAAATTATGTCGTGGTGTCACATACACAATTTTTTCAGATCAATATAGCCCATGACATAGCCTACCCTACCCAAGAGCGAAAACAATGACCAGAACGCTAATGAATGCGCGTCGTATACTTTCATGAAACATTCGAGCTAAAGTTAGGCTAATTTTGTTCCACGACCAAAAAAACACTATTGAATCAAGAAAGAATGACAATCGAAAGCAGTGATTTTATTTGGAAAAGACTTAAACGTCTGCGAATATTGTAAATGCAGTTTCTTTTCACACGTTGTTCCAACTCATCAAGCTTGCGTTCCTTTTTGTAATCCAGCTGCAAATTGGCAAAGCATCCGTCAGTGATGCGATCATTGTTTCCAATTCTTGAAGCAGCATGCTTTACATTGTTACAATACAATAGGCTACCTCAGACTCTCAACATAAGCATCGCAAACAGCAGTTTTGTCCTCTTTCTTTGTAACGTGATTTTAATGCAATTATTGTTTGGAATAAACATCATGTAATTTTTGCATGGCTGTATCAATTTGTCCAGCAAAGCCTTCTCGGATCTCAAAGTTTGAAAATGGGAGTTTCAAATAACGGCAAAATTTACAAAAAAATTTATCAGCAAACCAGTGTGAAAGCTGAAAAGTAATGCAAATATATATTATTATAATTAATCAAGAGATCACCATTAATATTGGTTACACTAGTATAAACGGTAGGCTATGATGTCTCTGCAATAAACTAATACATTAAAAAACATTTTAACAAATTTAGTCAGGACTTCACACAGCATAGGCCTAGGCTTATCAATAATAGTAGCAAAAAATCAACCATAACAAAGTAGACTAGCTTATTTATGCTTAACACATCCTACTCAAATAGAAATAATTCCCACCCAAGGAACACCCTTTTCTTGCTAAGTAGTTTGTCTAGTCTAAAGTCTAATCAAAATTTTGCATTCAAAATAAATCATCTGCAAATCCAGTCACTGTTTGAGAAAACTCCCTTAATGCAGAGTGTGCTCTGTTCAAAGTAGAAAAGAAAGGGTGGTACTACTACTGTCCAAAATATGTCAATATGGACCAAAATTCCTTTTTAAACTTTGAAATTGGCTGTCTTATTAGTCTGTCAACCAAAAGGTGCGGGTTGAGAGAGCCCTATTCCAGTCTGCGTATACTGAAAGTAATAGTCTCTCCTACAATAACAGTAATAGTGCTTGATTAGGCTTGCTAGACCAAGCATATTTTTAGACATTATGCCATGGCAAAAACTTTTGATCAATTAATTAGCCCGTTTAATAGCAACCAGCTGTGAAGCTGGCGTAAGAAATCCAAAAATTTTGACCTACGATGCCAAAATACAAGATCTTATTAAACTGCAACTGTTTAGTTATCCTACTGACCATAATAATTAAGACCCCCCAAACTATGGCACTCACCGCTCCCCACGGATCACGGAAATAACCTAGGCTTGTTCCTAGAGCCTAGGGTAGGCCCTGTGATACTTGCGGCCCTCTCCGCTCAACTGCACCCTAAATTATCGCTCGGGAGCGATAACCACCGTAGTGTAGCGCGGCGCGGTAAGATGAAGTTAAGCGCGAGTCAGGTCGCACCAGCTCAAGGTCGATATAACAAAACAAACAAAGAATACGCTTAAGTGCGCTGGAAAAAAAATCCGTGTAAACGCGTCTCCAGTGATTTTTGTAGGTTATTTTTGTGTGGAGTTGTTATAATTGGGAAACTATTGATTATTAAAGTTTGTTTCAGAGCGTATTATGGCAATATTAATTTTTTTGGTGGCCCATCACCAGAATGTGCTAAAAGTTCCACAAAGCTTCTGCAAAAGGAGCAAGAAAATGAATCTGCGATGTTTATTTTTCTTTCAGATGTTTGGTTGGATCAGGTAAGCACTGGAAACAATTCTAGAGTCTAAACGCAACTGTAATAAGAACTCAAGCCTGTGTTGGTAGCAGTATGATCTTATAGTCATATTGTATTGATGCAATTACTGTGTATAAACATTTTTTGGCTCAGTGGTTAAGCGCATTGCTATCGGTGCGGGAGGTCTGGGGTTCGATTCCCAGGCCGGTCAAATCGGACACAGTGTTGCCAACGTTGCCTGGTTTCTTCGAAGCTGTGTTGCCCCGGCTCTATGCCGCAGAGCTGAACCCCGCCACTCGTTACGCGCTTCCGCGTAACACCGCGAGTATAACGAAGATCGGATTTTTTAAAAACATTTTTTTAAGGATGCTGTATTGAAAAAGCTCGAAAGTTTGTTCATTGGCTTTTCTGACTGTCCCCCAACGTGCATAGTAATGTCTGGTCCATTTTGTTCTGCTCCTTATGGCAATGATCATCAGAATCTGGTTAAAGAAGGTCTCGAAAATTTATCCAAATTAATCATGCGTTTTTCAAACATTCATAACCAGTAAGTGGGTTAAGCTATTTTTATCCGCAGCAACATTATTTATAATGTTTCTCTTTTAATTAATCAAACTAACTCCATTTCTTTGATCTTTACTTTCTGTCTTCAGCAACTGCTTTCCTTTTCACTGTGTTAGATGCCCAAACGCTGTTTTGAGCAATTTTGTTGCGTGGTTTTCGATATGGTCCTTCTGTGATTGTTATCACTGATGAGGGACGTAATCCCGAAACAGGATCTCTCAGTTTTATCTTGTATAATTAGTAAGTTTGGAATTTGGCTAAGTAAAGATCACACCATAACTGTATTTACACGCTTTTTCATCTTTTGTCTAGAACGGTAAACAATTTTATGAAGGCTGTAAAGTAGGTAAGCTAAGCTCACCTACTAAAGTAGTTGGGATAAATGGGTTTTACCATTCAGCGGCAGTAGCTTTCTCTATAGAATGTTTGTCATTGGAATACAATAAATATGGGACGAAAGTATATAGGTTAAGGAGGAAAATTAAAACCACATTAGGTCTTAAAACTGGACGTTTCGACAACATAGATTCAGCAGCACTGTAAGCAAGCTTTTAGTTTTATACTGCCTTGCTCGCGCTGCTGATGATGACAGCTGCATCAAGGTAGATAAACGTCCAGTTTTAAGAATTACTCGGGCTTTGTTTTTTCTATTTAAGTTTGTCATTGTGTCTTGCAACAGTTTTGCTAACTTTGGGTTATAACTCCAACATTATGTATTTGGCAAAATGGCAAAATATTACGTTTTTAAAACGATTCTTCTAATTTTTCTATTAGAATTGATTTTCTTTGCAGCACAAAGTTTGTCTTCATTCCCGCCCACGACGATCTTGGGATCGGGCAGATTCTTCCTCGTCCAGCCTTACCATCAGTTATTGTTGAAAACTTTCTTACAAAAATTCCAAATGCTACTTTTAGTTCTAATCCATGCAGGTAAGATTCAACTGTTGAGAGGTGTTTTTTTTTTTCTAAAAGGATACATTCCTAAATTCGACATTGTGTTTTTTTGCACGCTTAGTTACTGACGTAATGTTGTTTTTCAAATGTTTGTTCTATAGATGGCACGGGCTGATTTTTTGCTACCCAAACCGCCCATGGCCCGTGACCTCTAGCCCAGTAACCGTCCCGGAGACTCATTCCAAAAATAAAGCTTGTCCCGTCCAAAACCCAATTTTTATGAACCTTTGTAATCAAATTCAACCCAATTTTAGAAAAAAACTATTCGTTAGCAGACCAGTGGAGATCGGTTGACGGCCCGATGGCGGTTCTCTTAGCGGCCCATGCCGTCTTTAGTTTGTCAGGTCAGCCTTTTTCTACAGGTGAGCTCTCTCTCATTTTTGCTAACAATCCTTTTAACCTTTTTACCCTGCAACTGATTTTGTTGATACTATTTTACATATGAATTTTTGAATTGTTCAGGATTCAATATTGTACTCAGGAAATGGTAATTTTTCGTGAAGATATTGTGAAGAAAATGTGTCGCAATTCAATCAAATGTCCTTCAACCGATATTCCTGAGCAGGTTAGGGTGTGATGGCTCACAAATAAGTAAGAATACAAACGATATGATAAGAATAATCAAGTTTGATGGTTTGCAAACCCAGATTTTATCGAACTTTGATCTTTGACATTAACGTCAAAGCATTGCAAATCCTTCCTCGTTGAAGAGGGGACTTGGGTCTTGGTGATACTTTTTGTTTCTGTTATTGTTCCTTCCGTGGTTTTTATTGTGTTTTGCAATTCAACTCAAATTTTAATGATAATTTGCAGTTGCAACGAGACCTATAATTAAATAACAAGTTTTAAGGTAAAAATACTGAACTGAAAGTTCAGCTTCTCCGTGTAAACTAACCGTAGTTAATCTGTAATTAACCCAAAGCTGATTTGCTTATAAATAACTTACTATAAATACTTGCATTGGAAAAGATCATCTAAACGCCATCACAATGCATTGTTTTAAATCAATCTGAATGTTTGCGAAGTGATGAAAGACATCGTTATTGGCGCCGGAGGTTATGGGTCGATTCCCTAGCTGGTCAAATCGGATACTGACGCCGACGGCTGGTCACCGCTGCGACGTTTCTGTGTTTCCAGGCGCTACACGCGAGTATAATGAAGATTTGAATTTGATTTGCATTATTTACATGCTGTTATAATTGCAGTCCATCCAGCTTGGAACAGATTTTGGCAATTACTTCCAAACAATCAATATTTAAAGCAATAAGAGTGAAAGTTTTACTACTAATGAAAGTTTTACAACTTCGATTGGCTTCATTTTTTGATTTTTAATCCTATATTTTTTTGCAGTTTACGAAAAGTATATTGTCTCAAGGTCATTTGTGTCCTTTACCCTTGCACGTCAGTCCAGTTTATTGGATGTTTGATCATTCTCTCTATCTTTATCCTTTACCAGATTTAATTGTGTTTTGTGATCGAACAACTAAGCCGTTTGAAATCAACCAACTTGAATGCAACTGTATTAGCCCAGTAAGACCAGCTTCTTTGTAAATGTTGTCAATTTTTTTAAGGGAACTGAAGTGTATACTTGTTTTTTCACAAAAGGTGTCAAAAAATATGAATACAACGAAGGCAAAACTGATAGCAAAAACTTTTAAATGTAATGTATTTAGTTAACGGAAAAATGAGTGATGACGTGCTAAGGTTTTATTTACGTATTGAGTCGTGCAAGAGTTACAGCTGCAATGTTTCTCAACTAACTTGCTTTGACTGATCAAAGGTCAAACGCCTTTACTCGAGCTTTACTGCATTAAGAAGGAAAGCGTTTGACCTTTGATGAGTCATAGCAAATTTGGTGTACGAGCATTGCAGCTGCAGCGCTAGCACGCCTCAATGCGCAAATAAACCTCAGTACGTCATCACCTTAAACTTAGAACGCCTATTTTTAATTAATTAACTTTATTTAAAACTTTTTACTATCAGTTTTGAATTCGTTGGAGAGAAAAAATAGCTTTACTCTTTAGTTAAGAGATGTGCCGAGTCGAGTCCGAGTACTCGGCCGAGTATTAAGGCATTTTCATTACTCGGCCGAGTATTAGTTGATATTCGACCGAGTACTAATTTGTAAACAGTTAACGTTTTTTTTTTTTACTTAAACCCAAGTTACCAACTCAACGGTAGTAATTTACCGCACAGCACAAAACACGACTGTTAATTCATGAACATTATTGTCTTTTTTGCATGATAAGGTACCTACGGGGTACATTGTCATTATTGCATTGTGTGCCCAGATGTAGCCATTCGACTGTGCGCTCAGTATACCTAAACCAATTACCACTGTTTCTGATTAACCCAATGTTTCTGAAGCAGCTAAATGCAGGAAAACCGTAAAGGCTAAAGGGTACTTCCCATCGCGCGTGACGTCACATATACTCGGGCGCGGATTCGCCGAGTAATGTCGTAAATACCCGTTACTCGGCGAGTCCGAGTAATTTTCTTTGAGGCACATCCCTACTTCAGTTCCTCTTTAGACGTGCTCTTAAAATAGAGCTGTGTTTCAAATGTGTGTCATTTTTCAATGATTAAAAAATAGTCCCACCTACACCAAAGTTGACCAAAGCCTCGTGTCCACTACAGCTTGCGCTTGGTAAGATCCGCCGCTATCTCATGTTTGTAGTGTTTTTATTCCGCAATTTAAATCAAAAGGACTGCAATGTTTCAAGTAAAGTGCAGTAGTTCCAAAAAAGAAGTCCATCAGAATATTTTTGATAATTTGTTTTTCACGTTTTTCCCTTCTCAAGACTTTGCCATAGTTAAAAAATACTTCAAGAGAACCCAAATGACATAAATTTAATTTGAGATGCAGCAGTTTTTTCAATGTGAAGTTCTTTATGAAATTAATATGGATGTTGTGTGGTATTTTTAAATTTTTTACTTTTATTTCCGTAATTTGCAATATTTTTGCAATTACACTGATCATGTAGCTACGTGGATAAAGCACCTGTTTCTGAAGCGGTAAACCAGACATTCGATTCCGAGTATGGTCAACCAATGACTGAAAAATTGGTAGTCACAGCTTCCCTGCTTGACGCTCAGCATTAAAGGGACTGTGTAGAGACCAAGCTGACAAGTTACTTGTGCCGTTGGGAAAGATAACTAATGGGATACCCTCACCTTTGCGTGGCAGTCAACTCATTAAACAAGCTGGTTACAGCACCTTGGTAACTTCCACGTGACAGGAGGATAAAATTTTTGCTAAAACTAATATTTTTTTCGACGCTGTAATTTGTCCTTGAGTTATACCCTCTGGTGTTCTTGTTTTTAGGGTTCTTTTGCGGGAGGCGATTATAATTTCAAAGTTTATTATCCATCAAGCAAGACAGTGGAAGACAGCAAAGTTGAAAACTGATATTGCCCAGCGATTATCAATGTGGTGAATGGTCACCCTTAAAGCTCTGAATAGTCTAAAAACTAAACAATTACAATAAAGTAAATTAAGTACCAGTATCTGCATGCAAATACGTATCAAAATAATTAAATTATCTCTTCGAAAAGTTTGGATTGCCCTCTGCTTGAAGAACTGTACTGATCTCACTAAGCAGCTATTACAGTGCTACTATCAAATTTCATGCTTGTATTGAGTTTCTCGTTAAGCCTTTTGTATTTTGCATTATTATGTCGTAAGCTTTCGATTGTGCTGTTATTTTATGAGGTGCCATCTGGCTACTTTGCAAAGCACTGAATAAAAGTATATTTGCTTAACAACTGTGTTAAGTGCTTTTTATGCTGCAATGTTCAGGCTAATCTTCTGTGGTGTAGTAGTTGAAGACACCGGTCGGTGTAGCCTAGTTGGTAAAGACGTAGTTTCGATAATCGGGCCTGTCAAATCGTCCCATTTTTACCTTGTCCTTTGTCCAATTTTTGTGAGTTTTAAGCCCACGTTTCTTATTTCTGGTTTCTGCAACATAATCAGTTTTTTGTGATGCAGAAAGTTGAACCGCGAGCCTAATTATTGAGAGACAAGTCCGAATGTCAAGCGCTTTTGATGCGAATTTGCGTGAGGAAAGAGCGCTACAGAAATGTATTATTATTATTATTGAAAAGTGCTATGAGTCAAGAGCGTATTTAGGGGGGGGCATTGTGCCATGCCCCCCCCCCTTTTGACTCGGCGTGTTAGTAAAAATGAACAAAACTAATAGTGCCAAGTGACTGAAATATGCTAGACCAGACGAGGGCAAACTTTTCACACGAAGGGCCAAATTTGGAAAAACTGTTAAAGCCGCGGGCCGCACGCTGATTGAAAAACAAGGTGAAGACTATTGATCACAGCTCCATGTACGAAAGTGATCTCCAAAATAAAAGGTTTTCACCTCGTTTTTCATTTCAATTTTGCACCGTTGAGGCTTTTTTTACATCACTACCATCCGTGACAGAGCCGGCTTTACAGCAGTCGACTTAGAGGGGCCAAGCGTTCATCAGGGGGGCCAAAGTTTGAAATTAAGCATAAAAGCCGCTGTTTTCACAAAGTAGGTTTATCAACTGGGGAGGCCAAGCTTGTCGATTGGGGGGGCCAGGGCCCCCCTTGGCGCCGGCTCTGATCCGTGATTTCTAAAGGAAAATAAAGGTCTTCAGCTCAATTCATGATGGCAGTTAAAGTTTCCGTAAGTGCCGGCGGGCCAGGATAAGAGAACTGGCAGGCCGGGTTTGGCCCGCAGGCCGTAGTTTGCCCATGTCTGTGCTAGAGTCTTTTGATGGTTTCTGTAGCTCATGACCAGGGACGGATGCATCTTCCCACCAGCCATTTTCAAAAATGTTTTTGATGTATAGCCTACAATTTTGCCATAATCTCGAACCCCTTCGATTGCAATAAGCCTTACGCCTTAAGCACGCGTTATCGAAAATGTGCGAACAAAATGCATTATATTTGGCGAAGTACTCATCAGAAGTAGGGCCGAAAAATATAAACAAAATTTGCGAGAAAATTATTCAAAAACCACTAAAATAGCCATTACGGCATGTAAATTTTCAAAAATTTCCGGGGGAGCATGCCCCCTGACCCCCCTAGAACTTTTTTTGTTTTTCAATCAGCTTCAACTTTGTTCGGCCGAAAAAAAATACGCTTGAAAAAATGTGGAAATTATGGCCCCTCCTTTCGAAATTTCTCGCTACGCCACTGCTATGAGTCGCAGTGCATGGGATGAATATAGATCGCTTTTAAGTGTCAGTAGGCTGGGTAGTTTCCAAAATATATCACCTTGTAATTTTTCTTCATTTGTGCCTCTTGCTTGATGAATATTTTCCTAGTTATGGAGAACTCCAATTCCGCAATGTAGCGAGGGTATCGTGCACCCGGGAGCAGACAAATATTGTGCGTCTTCTCCGCTTTTATAATATCCGTACTGTACGTTGGGTCGTTTCTGCAGCTTTCCGGCACATTTGCTACGATTTACTTAGCCTATAGGAACAACCCGTGGTGTAAAAAGTATTTTGAAACTGTACTTAAGCTAAAGTATTGTTACTGACGATAAAACTACTCGAAATGAAGTAGAAAGTTGGCTATTGACTAAAAAAAGCACTTAAGTAAAAGTAAAAAAGTAGTCATTTCAAAACTACTCAAGTAGAAGTATAGCGTTCTCAAGCGTTAAAGTCTCAACTGTACACTTACCGATGATGACTTGTGCTGAAGGTGGCAAAATGGTAAACCAAAAGAAATTAGCCTACTGTACTAACGCCCAGATGGCCGAGTGAAAAGAGCGTCTGCTTTTGTAGACTCGGGGTTTGATTTAGAGTAGGGTTAAACCAATGACTTAAAAGTTGGTACTTATAGTTTTCCTGCATGACGCTTAGCATCAAAGGCGACAGCGTGAGGAACAAGCCGGCAAGTTCATTTGTGCCGTTCGGAACCACGCTTAGCGGGATTTCCCCATCTCGGAGTGACGGACAGGTGGCTCGAAACTCCTGAGGGAGCTCGTTATAGCGCCTTTATCGCAAAGAATAAACATATGAATAAATAAGCATTAACTGAGAAGCGGAAACCTGCTTATTTCTGTTAACACTTCAATTTTATCTTTGCAATTTGCTTTTATCCATAATAAGGTTGAAAGAGAAACACAACAGTTTTACTGCTAGGCCTACAGGTTTATGGAATGAATGTATTATTGTGAACATAACAACGTAGCCTACCGATATTACGCATTTTCTGTAACTTGCGGTCATGCGGTTACGGTCATGCAGTAATTACAGACAACAGCGACATTGCATTGCATGCGACGCAACTTTGCAACGAACGATTTTAGGTGCAACGAGGGATTTCAAGTGAGACTGGTTCGCAACTCAAGACTACTTTGTAGCCTATACTTTTCTATAATAAAAACTACCCAAATAGAGTTACTTTAAATACTAAGAGTACTTAAACGTAAAAGTAGCCATAAACAAAACTGCTCAAAAAGTACTCGTTATCAAAAAAAACTACTCAAGTAAAAGTATTTCCTTACTTTGCACTACTGGGAATAACACTAAAAATTTTGGAAATAGGTCTACCGCACGTGTTATCACAATTTCAAATTTGCATTTTTTAAAATAGGCTTCCTGAATGGGGCAAAAGTTTGGTGTTGGAGGTTAAATATTGAAATACCCCACTTTTCAACAACGTACCGTCGGCCAACCGCTAAATTACTGAGTTCCCTTGGCGGTAAGTTGCATTGGGCAACATTTTGGTAAATTTCTTAAAAAATGAAAATTTTGTATTAAACATTACTCTAAAGAACATTTACTGCAAGGAAGTGCAACTTTTAATTTAATGCACTGATTCACAGCTCCGCTGCGACGTTTCTTCAAAGCTGTGTTGCTCAGGCACCAAGCCGCAGAGATGGACCCCGCCACTGGTTACACGCTTCGGCGTAATACCGCGAGTATAATGAAGATTTGATTCGATTTTTTTGTATTGTCCTCTTTGAAAAGTTTGGCAACTTATTTATTAGGAGTTAGAACTACTGTCAAATTACTATTTTTTATAAAATCTGGAGGATTTATAGTACAAAATGTTTCAGCGAGTTGATAAAAATTTCATTTGAGCTACTTTGTTGGAAATTTGCCACTTAGTTGGCTTGGGCCGTAGTCGTAAAAAACACTTAACATGTGGCAACACTGGAGGTTGCTGCATTACTGCTTCTGCAGGTGCAACGTGCAAAGCAAGCTGCAACCAATTGTGCCTGTACCTGCTCTTGTTTTTGTATTCAACAGGGCAAGCGTTAGCTGTGTGATCAGTAACACCACATTTCAGTTTACTCATTTGTGTTATTAGTGAGAGAAAATACTTACGGTACTGTTATGTCCTACGCAAGAAATGATTTTGAAAATGCAGGGCTTTTAAAGCCAGGTCATTACAACTTTCAAATTGGTGCACCAAATCCTGCTTTTTTGAAGAAAGTTGCTGGTCATCTTGAGGTAGGTACCAGCAAATTAGTATCTGTTAAAAATTAAAAGTATGTGATAGTATTTTGTGTTATTCTGTAAGTAAATTTTGTCATTATTGGCAAAGTACTGGTATGGCACCGATTGGCTAAAAAATATAGGCGTGTATATGCATGACTGTTGTTTGGCTTGCGTCTACATGCACGCTCGGTTTTGAGAAAATTAGCCAATCAGTATTTTGCTGTCTACGGCAAAATAGACACTTCCATTAAAAAATTTGAGATGTTAAAATCTGTACAATAACTGTAATTGTAAACTTGGGTGCTGCAACTGATGCTTTTTAAGTACACTGCCAATAGCATTTTCTCAATTTTTCTCTCTCTCAAAAGATATCTCTCTGTGTTCTATTGACATTTTGAAGAATAAAAACTTAGATTGATTGAACCACACAGGAACTCCTCAATTTCTTACTGTATTCCGTAACTTTCATTGTTTTTTTTTTTTTGGACCGGTATTTATGCTTGTTGTGCAGTATGCATTTTATTTTATGGACAATTGTGTTAATGATGCAATAATAAAAATCACCTGTCTAGTCATGGTAGTGCACTACTGGTACCAATGTGACATTGATTTGTAGGTATACAAATGATGCACCATAGTTAATTTTAAATTGGTAGTCAAACTTTCACGTTCCAAAAAATTTAAGATTGACACGCTATATCCTCACCTCGCAGTTTGAATTTAGTTTGTTATCCACTGTAATAATACTAGTTTAATTTGTTAAGGTCGCCGCTCAGCAGTTGCACAAACAGGATCGATTTGAAGAAGCTTTTCAATATGGCGTGAGACAAGGTGGTCAGTCTGTACGACAAGAAGTGGCAAACTTCCTTTCCAGGCAGTATGAAAGCCCAGTGGAATGGTAATATTATATAAAGTGATTATTCTCGTGGGCCTTTTACATTTTTTGCTTTGGTTTGTTCGATTGCTTTGTCACCGCTGTTCCCTATGAGATGCAAAATTTGGAAAAATGAAAAATTTGGGGCAATGTTTTCTAATTTGTTTAAAGTTTGTTGATTGGTGATTTTTGGCCGAATTTGAAGGAAAGCATTCAATGCTTTGGTGCAAAGCAAGAGTTTCAATCTTCAAAAACTCAACTTTGATCCAAAAATTGCATCAAACTTACTTTTGGCTTCTTAAGTCTTTGGGAAAATTGTTTAAAATTTATATTTGGGCACGTGAAGGGAACAGTGTTCATCATGCTTTTGTACAACCAGGGAGAGCCTGAAAGGATAATATTTATGTTGGACTGTGTATTCAGGTAAATTAGATGAATCACAAGTTGCTTGTCGAGTGCTGAATTGAATCATAACACCCTGAAAAAAATATTAGCAGTGACCTTGAAATTTGGGATTCGTTTGTTTATCACCGATATTTTGGGTTGGCTTTTCTCAGCACGATTACAAAAAAAGCTTTTGAGAGAGTAGAGAAATCAGTCATATCTACAGTTTACAGTACCTCGGTACTTTTAAGCTTTATTACTTTTTTAGTCTAATTTTTTGTCTGCATTAATAAACCAATTTCAGCATTTTTACTACTAAGTTTAAGCTCAATAGTCAATATTTGATTAACTGGTTAATTAAAGAGCCTCATGCGAAACAGTTTTTAGGAGGCTTTTAAATTTACTTTTCTTGTGGTTTGCTGTGTTGATTAACTGTTGGTTTATTAAAAAAAACTTGCAAAAAATACATGTCTAGTAGAAAAATGTGGCTGGAAATTATGAAAAATCACGATTTAGCAGCAAGATTGTTATTGGCAATTTACTATGGCTTTGTGAAACCCTGCTGAGTCCAGTTTCAGCCTGCTATTCCGAAAAGGTTGCCAACCCCTGATCTATGTTGTAAAAGTGTTGCTTTTTAGTATGAATTGCTGACTGACTGGATTTAATGTTATCAAAAAAAATCAAATCTTCGTTATACTCACAGGATCCTTCTCCGTGGCTTAGTGCCTGGGTAGCACAGCTCCGAAGAGAACTGGTAGCGGTGCTGAGCCATTGGAGTCGTGCTGTCCGATTTGACCAGCCTGGAAATTAAACCCAGGCCTCCTGCACCGATAGCAATGTCTTTAGATGTTATATTTTTGTATGAACTTTGTGACAAATTTGCGCAACCACATAACTCTGACTTAATAGTTACTTAATAGTAATCTGTTTTGTTTTTGTTATGTTGTCGGACACTGAGTGAGTCATACCCAAGAATCTTGTGCCTTTTTATTCAGAGTTTGCTAAGTGAAAACACAGTAAATCTCAAAACTAGACGTTTCGACAACATAGATTTAGCTATTATCATCAGCAATTACCAAATGTTTCAAAATGTTAAATTTACTTTTTCGTGCATTTAAACTACTCCTTTGGTTAAGCTAATATTTTACTTTGTTTGATTGTTTTCGGACGGGCCGGTTAGGTCAGTTTTTAAGCACATTGCTATCGGTACGGGAGGTCTGGGGTTCGATTCCAGGCAAGTCATATCAAACACAGCATCGCCGACAGCTCGCAACTGCTGCGATGTTCCTCAGAAGCTGTGTCACCCAGGCGCTAGGTTGTGAGATGGAGCCGCCACTTGTTCCACGCTTCGACGTAATACCGCAAGTATAATGAAGATTTGATTGTTTTCAGGAGTGACATCTTTATCACAAATGGTGCAACAAGTGGGCTGGAAATCTTGTTGAAAACGTACTTTGATCGAGATCAAATTCTGTTCGCAGAAAATCCAACTTATCCTTTGTTCGCAATAAAAATTAATCAAGATAAGCTAGTAAGTGCAATACACACAAGTTTATAACTGGAAACTTGTAGCTGTATAATGTTTTATACCAGTCATGACGTTAGATGAGAGAATATTGTAGTGGTATTTTCTCTAATTCCTTTGTATGATTTGATGTCAGGCCTGTATCACAACTTTTTGTGGGGGCTAGTTAAATCCTATTTTTTTGTGTCTCCCTTCTATGCCATTGTCAAACGTGAGAAGATTAGAACTCAAATTTTGTAGAGTGTTCTGATCGCGCTTCACGTGTAGTGCTTAACTGCTTGATGCTTAGCCCACTTCTGGCATCTGTGGCTCTTAAGCAAGTAGCTATAATAGTGATTGTGTTGTAGATGACTGGCGTGCCCATCCCTATGCTGAATGATGGCATGGATCTAGATTGTCTAGAGCGTGAATTGGAAAAGTTGCCTAATGTTGAGTTAACTTCACGACGGCCTTATCGAGCGGCTATGTACTTAATTCCTACCCATCAAAATCCATCTGGGTTTTGCTACTCACCAGGTTAATACAGTCGAGGCTATCTGTTGCGTAAAAACTGAAGTTATGGTAATATATTTAATGGTGACTGCATATTGAGCTTGTACCGACCGGTTAGCTCATTTGTTAAACATCGCTATCGATGCAGGAGACTTGAGGTTCAATTCCCAGGCCGATCAAATTGTACGCAATGTCGTAAACGGCTCGCCACCGCTGGAACGTTTCTCCAGAGCTGTGTTACCCAAGTCCTAAACCGCGGAGATGGATCCTGCCACTCATTACGCGCTTCGGCGTAATGCCGCGAGTACCGTATGATAAAGTTTTGATTTTTATAAGTCTGCTGAATGTAGGTACGCTGAGTTGATCGTCGTTTGCAAAAGTTCTAAAAAAAGACCATGACTTTTTATTGTGTGTAAGTTCCACCAACCAGGAAGATTTTTTTCGTGCGACATAATTAAATACTTTGGACTTCAAACAACAGAGTCTCAGTTAACGTCGGTTGTCGTTTGACAAGTTATTCGTCATCTGCAAGTTTTTTATACAGGTCCAAGATAATTTATTTTATTTTGTGTGCTATTCTGGCTTGCCTAGCTACATTCGATCAGACAGTGTATAAATATTCAATTTATAGCCTGTCTTTTATTTTTTCATCTTCAAATTTTCTTATAAAAAATCAATTTTTTTGGTGTTCAAATTGTATTCAAACCTGCGAAATAGGCTAGAAACTGAGTTTAGCTTAAACAAGAACTAAAAAATAATCAGTATTACTTGTTTATATTTCTTTTTAGAAAAGTGTAAACGTATAGTTGCGCTAGCTCGTCAATATGACCTTCTTGTCATATGTGATGATGTGTACAATGTTCTTAATTACCAAGTTGATGAGAAAAACCCGAACAAATTTCTACCATCTCCACTGCGCTTGTATGCTTATGACAATAAGAATGACCCTGGTTACAAAGGTAATTAAAATGAATTAGTTTTCTTGTAATTTTAGAGATAGATTTTATTCGTAATTAGGATATTTACGCTCTAAATTTTTCGTGATGAAAGCAATGCGTAGCAAGCGTCATTTTATGATGTTAAAAGCTTCTTGGCTTTTCAAAAGATAAGCTTTTCAATTTTTAAAATTTGGCTGTAACACCTCGATCTTGTCACTTAATTGATGAGCAAAATTGATAATTTTATCGGCAGTGGATCAATGGGCGTGAAAGAGTGATACATACCATTATCAGCTCAGATGGCCGAGTGGTAAAAGTGTCTGCCTCTGGAGCTGTAGACTCTGGTTTGATTCCAAGTCGGGTCAAACCAATGTCTTTAAAATTGCTATTCACAGCTTGACGTTCAGCATTAAAGGGACAACGCGGAGAACAAGCCGGCAAGTTTACTGGTTGTGTCGGTAGAAAAGGCACTTTATGGGGTTCCCACGATTGAGAATGGTAGACAGATGGCCGGCTACCATAAGCGATCTCGTTATAGCGCTTTGATTGTGTTCTCGTGATATAAGGATAAATGTATGACTGAAGACAAAATAATTTGTCTATTTTCCTAATCAGCCAAGATTTGTGCTGTCAGACCAAACTACCAGGCGATTTATTGAGCTTTGGTGCTGATGATAAAGTGTGTAGTTCAGTGGTTCCCAACCTTTTTTGCTACATTCCTCCCCTTTGGTGATTTAAAAAAAATTCCTCCCCTGATCTAAGTATGCACTAGAATACAGAAAGCACAAGCTTTACAGAATGCACAATCACTAATTTAACGAAATGTCATTTATTTCAATTGTATCTCAATTAGTCAGTGCGAAACTTGTTTTTGTTTGTCATCCGAAAGTCGCTGAATGCGGGGAGAGGTTTGAGATAAGGCACACCGCAGGTCATCCTCAACATGAAGTTTATTTCTTTGTTTTGTTTTGATTTGTAGCAGAGTAGAAAGTCCTGCCTCACACAAGTATGTGGACACGAAGGGAATGAGAATACGAAGAGCTTTTTCAGTAATTTTGGAATATGAATTTTTCATTTCGATCCACAACTCATTAAGAAGCTTTTCTTGATAAACTTGCTTTGCAGAAGAATCATTCACAAGGTCCCAAAATTCGTCTTGGCATTCATCTGAAACCTTTTCAACTTAAAAAGTGAAAGGACTTCGTACAAAATCAAGTTCTTTGTAAGATATTTCTTGAAAGTATCTCTCAAATTCACTTTCAAATGATGACAGATGCTTCAAAATGTCACTTTTGATTTGAACCGGCAGTCCTTTCTCTCAGTGATCAAGAAGCATGTCCAATTTCTCAAACATTGAGTAATTATGCATACGAATTTTTCGTTTCCAATTTGACAATTTTGATTTGAAGGCTTTCAATGCATCTACAAAGTTAATGATGTTGGTATTCTTGCCTTGCATCTGAAGATTGAGTTGGTTAAGTTGTTCAAAAATGTCACATAAGTAAGCCAAAAAGAGCATCCATTCTTCATCATCCAGCCAGGAACAAAACTCCGACTTATTTTTGAGTTCACAAAATGCTTTCACTTTTAAAGAATCTTCGAGTAACATTTCCTTTGGAAAGCCACCGTGTTTGAGTATGGTAGAGAAGAACCAAGTGGCCTGCATCCATGTCGCTACACAGCTTTTTAAAAACTCGAGAATATAAAGCTCCTGCTTTAATAAAATTGACAATTTGTATCATCTGTTCTAAAACGGTTTAAATTGAATCAGGCAAAGTTTTGGAAGCTACGGCTTGTCTATGGAGCATGCAATGAATACTCCTTTTCTTGTGAGAGCTCACTGCGTCACAAGAGTTTGAAAACCTGAGTGGCAGCCCAACATCGCGGGTGCTCCATCTGTGCAACATCCAACAAGATTCTGCCATTCCAAGTCTTCAGATTCAAAAAAAGATGAAACTTTTTCGAAAATGTTTGTTGCTTTTGTGTTAGTTTCTAGAGTGCTACAGAAAAGGAATTCTTCTTTAAATGCACCCTTGTAAATATATTTTACGAACACCATTAACTGTGCACAAAATAAAACATCTGTTGATTCATCCATTTGAATTGCAAAAAGACCAAAACGAGCATCTTTAATTTGCTGCACCACCTGACTTTTTATGTCAGTGAACATGTCACGTATTCTTCTTTGAATTGCGTTATTTGAGAATGGAACTGCTGCTAGTTTTTTTTTGCATCTTTACGAAGAACTTTATTAGCCATTTTTAGAGCACAAGGCTTGATTAATGATTCCCCAGTAGTGTGAGGCTTTTTTTGCTTTGCAATTTCTAGCGCCACCTCATACGATGCTTCGACAATTTTGCTGTTTCTTACAAAAAATTCACCTGAACTATCCAATCTCATCATTTTCAGAGCTTTGCCGCTCAAAATAGCTTTTTTCTTTATGTTTGCTTTGAGGGTGCACATTATCCAAACGTTGCTTTAGCTTTGCTGGTCTCATGGAGTCATTACTTAGTACTTTATTACACAGTACGCAAGTGGCTTCTCCATACCATTAATAACCACTGACGTAAAACCAAACTGGATATAAGAATCATCATATTTACGCTTTTTACTACTCATGCTGCTAAGGCTAATTCGACTAAATTTCGCAAACGTATTTGCATAAATACAAATCAGATACAAAGCATGCACGTGTTTAAAGATTTATGGCATTACGCATTCTGCGCGAAAAAAAAAACAGCAAAAGATAATAACAGTCTGTGATTGGTTGGTCATACCAAGTGATCGCCTGCGTGTTTATGCTCGTCGGTTTACCGTAGAACAGTTCACCGCTAGCGCAGTTGAAAAAATAAACCTTTTGTTGTTGCAAAAGATGTGTATGCCTTAGCGTGTGGAGGAATTCCTCCCCGGTTGGGAACCACTAGTGTAGTTGCAAACGCGCTCACCAACAACATGCTGAATCGCTGGGACATTATTTTAAGGCATTACTGAATGTGTCTGCGAGACTAATTCATTTTCCTGCCAAGCTGTGTAGTGTTCTGGAAGTTCCGCGAAGTTCTGGACCTCGTCACACGCTTGAGCGTAATACCGCGAGTAAGATAAAGATTTGGTTAAAAATAATTTTTGTAAGCTTAATTCTGATTTTTTTTTAAAGGCAGTGTTGTATCCAATGGTTCGTTTGCGAAAATAGTCGCTCCTGGATTACGCTTAGGATGGTACGAAGCGCCCAAACACGTAAATGATACACTTTTTGCCACTTACTTATGCGCTAGTGGTGGAGGAATGAGCGCTTATAGTTCGTATGTGCTGGCTGAAGCGTTGAAAAGCGGATCCATCGATGATTATGTGCAATCACTTAGAGTCGCTCACAAGGTAAAATAACTTAATTTGGTTTAAGTAGTTATCTTGTATGATAAATCCTGCTTTTTTCGACGTAGATTACCATAAACAAATGGTAAAATTTTAAGTATATTTTGTGCTACTAAGCTAACAAAACCCAGTGTGTTTTTTGTTTGCTTTAACCGTTTTTCAACTGTTTTTTCTTCAATCTGACTTGAACTTGAAAAGATTGGTTTGTGTAGTGGTTAAAGTCATCGCTTCTGTGCTTGAGGTCTTTTGGGTTTGATTCCCGGGCCGGTGAAATCGGTCACAGGTCGCTAGCGGCTCGCCACCGTTGCGACGTTTTTGTGTTGCTCAGGCGCTAAACCGCGGAGATGGACCCCGCCGCTCGCTACACGCTTCGGCGTAATACTGCGAGGATAATTAAGATATGATTTGAGCTTGGAGTTGGTATGTCGCATCCTTTCCGTTTCTCAGGCGCGGATGTCTACGGTGATCGGTGTAGTCGAAGGAAGTTTATCGAAGTACGATGTGACTATTTCCCATCCTGATGGTGGCTATTTTTTGTGGCTTAAACTACCAGAAGATATAAATTCGGCCAGAGTGTTGGAAATTTCATCGGAGAGTGAAAAAGTTACTTTTGTCAAAGGAAATCTGTAAGTGAGATATAATTAAATCCTAATTTCACTCAGTAACTGATCAAGCCAGTACCGTCCTACTCTTTTATGCTGAATAAATCGTTGTACGCGGTTAGATTGCACATAGTTTTATATACCGGGACTTTTTTGTTTATTAGAGAAATTTTGAGTGATTGTTTGGCTGATGCAAGTTAAGATACTGCCTATGTTGAGCTGCTCATTGCACGTCAAAGCAAACTCATCGAAACAGCAGGCAGTAGCGTATTTCGGGGGGACATTGTGCCATGCTCCCCTTTTGACTTGATTATTTCGTAAAAAAGAACAATTATTGCCTAGTGAGGGAAATATGCCAGACCCTTTTGATGGCTTTTATAGCTTTTATAGAAGCCACTTTTTTTAATGTTTCTCGCAACCCCACTGACAGCAAGATACTAAGTTTTCACTGTGAAAACATGATCTGGCAGTGGCATATCGTCATGAAACCCAGCTAGTTGACTAGCAATTGCTTTTGCCACGCTTGCTAATTAAATCATGGCACTAATGGTGTGGCTTCTTTTTTTAATGTCATGATATTTTCACCATTAGCATTTTTGTTTTCATGCCATAAGTTATGCGATAATTGTCCGAGATGCAGATATGAACAGCTGGTCTAGTTCCTTTGTAAATTCGATGAAGTTATAAATTAACGTGACAGTCAGTGATACACGTGCTGTGCGTTAATGATTAAGCGTTCACGTCTGACAGGTAGCGCCAAATAGTGGTTGTGTTGAGCAGCTTACGTAATAATGCGTATGTACAAACTTACCACAAATAAAAATTAGCTTTGAAAATTATTTGCATAAACATTCTACTTGAAACCGGTCGGTTAGCTCAGTTGTTGAGCAGATCACTATCGGTGCGGGAGGTCTGGGGTTTGGTTCCCGGGCCGATCAAATCGTACGCAGTGTCGCCAACGGCTCACCACCGCTGCGATGTTTTTTCGGAGCTGTGTCGCCCAGACGCTAAGTCGCGGCGATGAACTCCGCCACTTATTTTACGCTTCGGTGTATTGCCGCGAGTACAACGAACTTTTTTCGTTGATTTTGATTCTACTCGAATAAAATACTTCCCCACGTCGCGTCAAGCGTGAAACAAGTTGTTGAGTTGAAAAAATAAAATTAAGGTTAGTTTTTACGTGGTGTTGATGGTGTGTGAAATTTCCGGTTTTGGCTTTGTCATCAAACCCTATTTAGTACAGAAGTTACAAGTTCTTAGATGTATTAGGCTATATACTAACAAACTTACGAATTTCAATGAGATATTTTTTCCAAACATTCAGTCAATGCTAGTCTCAAAAATTAATGCTGTAATGAAATATGATCTTTAGTGTATGCAAGCTATAAGTGAAAGGGAATCTTTGCTTCTTTATACTTGTAGAGTCGGTCGTTTAGTTTAATCTCGTTTTTTGGTATTTTAAAATGCGGTTTTGCGCATTGATTATTGACTTGAGCTCACCACTGCAGTGGGGAACGCAGCTTAGCTATATCAAGCCCATGCTTAACCATAGAATTCAGTCCCCTAGTTGCACTAAACCCTGGCTTTAGCTGATTAAGCTAATCGAAGTGCATGTGTTAATTTTTGCTCTTGCTCTCTGTTTTAAAAAAATGAAATAGATCTACTCGCGACATTACCCCGAACCCGAAGTATGTAACGAGTGAAGGCATCCATCTTCGCGACTTCGCTACACAACTTCGAACAATCGACGAAGCGATGGCGACGATCACCCTGCCCACATGTCAATTTTAGCGAGCATGGATCTGCTTTCTGCATCACAACCAATTTTTTGATGTCATAGTTAAAAAAAGGTAATTATGACATCAAAAAATTGACTATGATGCAGAAACTAGAACCAAGAACCGTGGGCCTAAAGCTCACTAAAATTGGGCATGTGGACAAGATAATTGTGTTCGATTTGAACGGCCCGGTAATTGAACCCCAGACCTCCTGCACCGATAGCGGTGTTTTTAGCGAATGCGCTGACCAGCCCGTGCCGTTTTTGTGTTTTAGAGCTTCAATTCGCGGCGATTTTTCCAATTACATTCGTCTTAGCATCGCTTACTACGAAGCGGAAGAATTGCAAGAAGCGTCAACACGACTCTGTCGCGCAATTAAAACTGCTATCAACGAAAAAAGAAAACTATAATCATGCCAAATATTTCAAGTTCAAATTCCAATCATTTCTTTCAGCCTACATTGAATAATGCTTTATCGTGTTTCGCAGCTTGTAATTTTCATGTTGATTCTGAAAATCAACGAAATATATTCGATATAATGAGTAGGCCCATGCAGGGGCGGGGCGATCGTTCCCTCTCCAATGGATTTGTGAGTGTATGAGTCAAGATGCCCAATGTTCATGCGTTACCAAGTGCAATAAAGCAATGAAAGTCGATCGTTCTTATTTAACGGAATTGTGAATCCACGACTGTGTCGATTTGAGCTCAACAAATTTATGAAAGTGGCATTTTTTATTTTCATCGAAACATAAAGGAAGAAGCTAGAAACGATAAACGTCCGCATAACAAAAGTGGAAAGAAAGCCAAGAAAAAAAGACAGCAGAAAAAAAAAACAGTAGCCCATGTTTTGATGAAATAATTAAACAATAGGCTTGGCATTAACAATATGCAAACGGAGCTAGACATTTCATGGCTGCTACCTTCGCAAGGTCGGGGATGACTGCCGTAGGCCTTGTAGAGAAATTAATACGGAGATGAGAAGAAAAATCAATGAAAATAAAAAAATACATTTTTATGAAGCGCTGGGCAAAACAAGAGCGACCGCAAAAGGTATAACCTCAAGAAAATTTACCCAGTCAGATCATTGATTAAACGTAAGCAACATTAAATCACTCCCAAAAACTTGTAGGTAGGCCTACAGTAGGCTATTTGCGTGAGCAAATCCGATTGAAATAGACATGCTTAGAGTAGGATGCAAAATAACCGAAAAATCAAGATTTATTATTCAGATATATTAAGTATTTGACGACTTTTGTCGAGTGCACAAGAACAAGACCTTAAATCTGCGAGTAATGAAATTGGCCTCGAAACGTCACGCCGTACATTACCCCACACAGGAGTCTAAATCAGTCAAAATGAATACCAATTTCAGTATAGCCTGTTCTATCAAGTGTTTTAGCTAAAAATAAAACGTTTTGAAAATTGCAATAAAACTTATGCAAATTACACTTGCACGAAATTTAGTACAAAATTATGATGCAGTATAAGGGAACGAAACTTCGTTTTAAGTATAAACCAAAATTTGAGGGAATCGAAAATGCTAGTTGCTCACACATCATAACATTAACTTATGACGCACTGCTGTGACGTCGTGAAATTTTACTGGCTGTTGCCAATATGGTTGTTTGAATTGCTCCTATGAACTTTCTGCGCGCATTGAATGCTTGTAGGGATTGCACAGTGCTTTTCCGGTGTTTTCGCGAAGCTGATCTCTCTCTTTTTGATATCCATCGTGAAAACAAGGCCTTTGAAGCTGAGACTCGTCGATTCGGGTTGACTGTGAGTAACATTCGGATGAGCGTTTTTGCATCAAAAGAAACATTTCGCCAGATTGGCGACTCAAAATCGTAAGCTCCTTCTTTAATTGTTTCGTACAATTTTGCTTTGCTGCTATTCCAAAAAGGAGGGTAGCCTGTAAGTAAAACGTAGAGCATGCATCCAATAGCCCAGCAGTCCACCGCTGTGCCGTAAGGTTGCTGGCGTAAAACCTCGGGGGCCATATAACAAGGGGTACCAGCAAACCCGTGCCAGGATGGTGTGTTCCCTCCTTCAACTGCCAAACCGAAATCCGTCAATTTCACTTTAGCATTTGGTTCCCTGTTTGCTAGAAGTAAATTTTCAGGCTTGATATCTCTGTGAATTATTCCTTTTGAATGACAAAAAGCGACCGCATCTAATACCTGCTGTATGCATATACTAGCGTCTATTTCGCTGTAGCACTCTCTTTCCACAATATTGTCAAATAACTCTCCCCCAGTAACAAGTTCAAAAATGAAATAATAAAAACTGGAATCTGGGAAATGATGGAAGAGTCGCACAATGTTTGTGTGCTGTAGTTGTAAGCATAATCTTGCCTCTGTTTCCAAATCCTGCATCGCTTGACGGGTAGCTCTTTTTGTGTTGACGATTTTAGCAGCAAATATTTCGTTCGTCTTTTTGTCCCTGCATTTCTTGACAACGCTAAATCCACCAGTTCCAATGGTTTCTTCAACAAAGTAACTTTGATGCAATGACATTTCGCTCTGCATAGCACTATTTAATTGTACAGTAGCAGCATCAAAGCAAACGTTCGCAAGCATGCTGGTTTTAATAGGTTTAGAGCAAAGATGAAAAAAAGGTGGATGGTCACTTCCGTCGTTCTTAATTCAGTCTCAATTTTGCGCTGTAGGTTTTCTTGAAATTATCAGACCAAATTTTCTGACATAATCACTTCTTGAAAATTTAGCCGAAAACTATTCGTGCCTGTAAAGCAAAAAAGTTTAAATGACCCATGCCTCTGTTTTTATCGCGTGCCCACAAATTTAACACAAACGATGCAGGATTGCATGTTATTTCTATTACGTAGTTTAAGAATATATTGCTTAAGTAATTGGTGTTTGGCTCCAGTCTTTTTAAGGGAACTGAAGTGCAAAATTATTTTTTCAAAAAAGGTGTTGAAAAATACAACGAATTTAAATTTGACCTTAAAATTTTGAAATATGCTTTGTTTACCAAAAATAGGCGTTCACAGTTAAAGGTGATGACGTAGCCTACTAAGGCTTTATTTACGCATTGAGCCGTGCAATTTAAAATTTTTTACGATCAGTTTGATCTATAACTTAGTTGGGCTCACTTTAGTGAAAAAGTAATTTTACGCTTCAGTTCCTCTTCAAATCTGACATCGTCGGTATGCGTCCTTTAACGTTCTTGTATGACGGCTTCATATTGTCGTAATCCGCTGCTGCAAGTCCAGGAGGGGATGTGGGGGATGCACCCCCCCACCAGCCATTTTCAAACATGTTTTTGATGTGTACAATTTTGCCATAATTTCGAACTTTTTCGATAACAATAAGCCTTACGCCCTTATCACGCATAATCGAAAATGTACAAACAAAATGCATCACATTTGATGAAACACTCAGAATTAGGGGCAAAAAAATTAAGCAAAATTTGCCTGAAAATGGTTCAAAAAGTCCTAAAATGGCCACAACAGTATGTAAATTTTCAAAAAATTATCGGGGGACGGACCCCCCTAGAGCCTTTTTTGTTCTCAATATGCTTCAAAATAATTCTGCAGGGAAAAAGTACACTTGAAAATACGTCAAAATTTGATACCCCTCCTTGAAAAAATTTCTGAATACGCCGCAGGCATGACAACATTTTTCAAAGGGCTTATTTACGCCTTTTTTGGTTTAATCTAACGTCTTTGTGTTTGGTTAACATTTAACCTAATTCAAAATTTCATCCTCCCCACCAAAATTTTCTGGATCCGCTCCTGTGCAAGTCTTTAATCTGCGCATTTGGTTGGCGGATCATGAATCACGAGTTTGCATAATCGCAAAACACCGTAGTTTTTCCCATCCATAGTTTCTTCCTAAACATTGCTCCTTTTGACAACTTCTAGTTGAAAATTGCAACAGACATTTTCACACGTTCCAAACCCATTTAATTTAAGATTTAGAGCTAGATCTTATAGGTCCATGATTCTCAACCTTCTATGGATTGTACCCCCCTTTTAGAGGACTCAATACCAGTGGCCCCCTGCTCAGCAATAAAGTTTTCTGTCCGTATTTATTCATAGTATCTACCGCCGTTTGCTGACCTCAAGTGGTTAGTTTCCATTAATAGATTTTGCGCTTGTGGTCTCCTGATTATGTACTGTGGTCTCTTAGGGAGGCCGATGACCCCTGGTTGAAAACCAGAGCTGCTCAGGGCCGGATTTACGTATAGGCTAAGCAGACTGAAGCCTAGTGCCTCGAAGAAAATAGGGGGCCTCATCATGAACAACAAACACCTTTTTTTATTTTTTTGCTTTTCACCGACACTTTCGGTGAAAACAGGACATCCGAGGACGTGTACACCTTCTCTTTTCTCTTTCAGTCAGGTGACAAATATCCTAAGGCCTCTCATTGTCTAAATCTGGCCCTGCCTCTGCTCTAATACTTTGGCTTTTCGCATAAGAGTGACTATTATTTATGCTTTTTGAACTTACGCAAGCTGCCTTTTTCATTTGCTTTACGAACTACACAAGAAATATTCCTTTTCTCCACTCAACCTTCCTGATTGTTTGCCTATTTTAAGCTAAATGATGGTTATTTATATCTCCGCCGGTCCAGCTTACAGAGCTGACTACCTTTATAACGGGTGCATTCCTTGATACGGCGATAAGAACTTTTTATAACTGTTCTTGATCTCGCACAAAACTTATTTTCTGCTGACTTCCTGACAGCTTGGTTGATTTCACTTGATCAGAAAAACATGTTTGAACACTTATGGTGCTGGAACGTGATTGATTGGCTTTAAAGTCACATTGCCAATAATATAAGCTTTTTTTAGCAAAGAGTTGACATGTTGGGTTTTTTGAAGACAAAACCAATAATTTAGTGACAGTTGTTAAGCAGCGGCTGTTTTTTTACAGATCTGCTTGAGATTATTAGGCTGTCAATTTTCATAAAATTGTAGGCTGCTGTTTAAAGTAGTAAGTTAAGTTGCTTAAGTTGAAATATAGGCTATATTTGCAATTTTCTCCGCAAAAGTTCCTGTAGCAGTTGAAAAACAAAATTTTAATCTCGGCTGTGCTTAGAACATCGCAATATTGTTTATTTACTGATATTAAACTCATAAAATCTTCAGTATACACGCTCTACTACGCCAAAGCGTGTAACAAGTGGCGGGGTCCATCTCCGCTGCATAGCGCCTTGTTGGCAGAAGGCTACAAAAGCGTCGCAGCGGTGGCGAGCCGTTGGTTCCATTCCGGGCCGATCAAGTCGAACGCAATTACCCTGTCCACATGTCCGATTTGGGTCAAAATCCCACGGCGACGAGCTTTCTGCGTCGCAACCAAACTTTTGATGTCATCATTGAAAAAAGTGATTGTGACTTAAAAAATTTAATTATGATGCCAAAAGCTCCTGTGCTTTTGTTGGACCTCTAAAATTTGACACGTGAACAGGGTATAAGTGTCGGCAAAGGCTCACCACTGCTGCGACGTTTCTTTGGAGCTGTGTTGTGCAAGATCAAGATGACCGGGTCCGAGTGGTAAAAGCGTCCGCCTCGGAAGCTGTAGACTTGGGTTTGATTACGAGTCGGGTCAAACTCATGACTTTAAAATTGGTATTTACAGCTTCCCTGCTTGACGCTCAGCATTAAAGGGACAGTGTGGAGAACAAGTCGGCAAGTTTACTTGTTGTGCCATTGGGAAAAGCACTTTGCGGGATTTCCCATCTTGGTGTGGTAAGCAGATGGCTGGCAACTCCTGAGCGAGCTCGTATAGCGCATTGATCGCTTTCTTGTGATAGGAGGATAAATATGCAACCAAATACAAGCGCTAAGTCACGGAGATGGATCCCACCACTGGTTACAAGCTTCGCTGTATTACTGCGAGAACAATGAAGGTTTGATTTCTTTTTAGACTCAAATCTAGTGAGGTGGATGAAGTGATGGGATTGAAATGTTTTGTCAGCCGGTTCTAATTGCAATATTTACACTTTCAACCGGTTTCGTTTCAACTAGCGGTTCACACATAAGCAGAAATCTTGGCCGTTATTTAACAAAAGTTCATGAGACAGTTCCATAGAAGCGTTGGTAACCGTCTGAATCCCATCACTGGTAAGATTCAATTCAAGTGAAATACTTTATGGTGATATATAAACTTGAATTAATCTTTTAGCCTATAATAGCTGGACTGGAGAGATTCAATAAAAGTCTTCATCGCTTTAATTGGAAATTGTTTTTAATTGATGTTTCATTTTTCAAGACGTCAAAGTGTTCGCTGATGAAAATGAAAGTTGGATGAAATGTTTCTGCATCCAGAAGCAAACAGACGAACACAATAACTTATATTTTGCACTTAACTGATTCTCGGTAGAAAACACATCTGAGGACGTGCAGACCTTTTACTTTGCTCTTCCAATCAGTGCGGCCTTCGGCTTGCTTCAAATTTTTTTCAAATGTGGCACTTCGTGCGAAAAGTTTGTCCACCCGTGATACAGAGCTAACCTATGTTGATTCGACTGTGATTATTTAATTTCCTATCTGTTGCAGCAGAAAGTAGTTTCATTGACATAACACACGAGTCTTATTGTAAGTCTTATCTGTGTTGCTTGTGTTGTTTCATACTGTCATTTTAAATTGGTGTATTTTTTATATGTATTGTGCTTTAGCTCTTGGCATTTGGTGCAGCTCGATATCAAGCACTGTGTTTTTACAATTTTTGTGTACCGCATTGTTATACTGTACGTGCATTAGGTCAAAAAATCAAATTTTCATCATAGGCCTATTCGCTGTATTACGCCGACGCGTGTAACATATGGCGAGATCCATTTCTGCAGCTTGGCGCCTGTGCAACACAACTTCGAAAAAACATCGCAGCGGTGTCGATCCGTTCGCGACATTGTGCCCAATTTCACCGACCCTGGAATCGAACCTCAGACTTCTCTCACCGAAAGCGATGTTCTTAAACAGCACATTTTAGGTCAGTGGTTCTCAAACTTTTTTGCTCGTTGACCCCTAACTTAAGCATAAAATTTTCTATAGACCCCCTAGCCTAGCTTAACAATTACAAGGAAACAAAATACGTCAAAATAAAGTCGAGTTTTTAACTGAAATGCATGCTAAAGTAATACGCTACCAGAAAACATGCTTAGGACCACAGATGCAAGGATAACATAAAACGTAACTGTCAGTGCAGCACAACGGTTTCTCTACTTTTAAGCTAGTTACTGTGGCTATCTCTCAGGTTTACAACGATTGTTCTCGGCCTTATTACATATGCCTAACTGCTGTACCCGCCAGTGTAACAACTGCGCCACATTCACGACGATACTGTTTGTGATGTAACAAGGGAAAAGAACAGTTTTCCTCATGCCATCGCAATAGATGATTTAATAAATAAACTTGTTAAAACGAATACACTTTTAAACTACTGTAGCTGTGATTCAATCAGCCCTCTTAATTTCGTTTGATTTGTTCAAAAACGTCTTTTACATTCCTTGGCGGGTTAATGATAATTTTGAGTTGGAGGCTTTATTGCTCCAGTCAGGAGCATATTTAAGGGGCATTGGGCCATGGCCCTCCCTTTTGACTCTGCCTTTTAGTAAAAAAGAGTAAAACTAATGGTGCCTGGTGACTGAAATATGGCGAACTCTTTTGATGTTTTCTGTAACTTATGGCCAGAGGGGTAGGATGAAGGATATGCATCCTCCCACCAGCCATTTTCAAAATGTTTGTGGTATATACGGTTTTTTCATAATTTTGAGCCTTTTTCGAGTCTTTGATAGCAATAAGCCTTATGCCTTAAGTAACACATAGTCGAAAATGTGCGAACAAAATGCATCATATTTGGCGAAGCACTCAGAATTAGGGGCAAAAACTTTAAACAAAATTTGGCTGAAAATTATTCAAAAAACACTAATAGCTGTTACTGCATGTAAATTTTCAAAATTTTTCCGGGGGAGCATGCCCCCGGATCCCCCTACAGCTGTTTTTGTTTCTCAATCAGTTTTAAATTTGTTCTGTCGAAAAAATGCGCTTGAAAAATGTGGAAAATCATGGCCTCCCCCTTTTGAAATTTCTCACTACGCCACTGGGTCCAGTAGACCCCAGCAGTTATTCATTGACCCCCATTCGACCCCTTGGCTATTTTCGACCCCTTGGATGGTCCAATTGACCCCTGGGGGTTGATATCGACCACTTTGAGAACCACTGTTTTAGGTCTTAAACATGAAAAAAATAAACACAATACCAGTATATTGGTTGCAAACTGAACTGAAAACACTATTGTCAGCCCTTTACTTGATTGATAGATTTCTTCATCTTTATCCTCCTATCACGAGAAAGCGGCGGAGGCGCTATGCGTAGGACGAATCCAGACTCGCTTAGGAGTTGCCTTTGTTTCCAAGTTTTTCGGTTGAATTTTCTTCTGACTTCGTTAATTTGCTGCTTGCCAGATCCCACCAAGGGGAGATAATCATCGTAAAGCATCTTATCCAGGGACGCAACAACGAGACTAGGTTGGGAGTTGAACTATAAACCTTGCGATCATGGTCGTCGTAAAAACGACGCTCCAAACCACTGCGCCACGCTGACGTTAAAATTGTAATAACTAGTTACTTTGTAGCAACTGGTTAATAAAAGGAGTTGGTTTGAATGCTGTAAACAAGTTAACGCATCAGCTGTTAGGCCGTAGTGGCCAATGAGGCCCTAGTGACTTATGACTAGACTCATCTCTGTGTAAAGGTCTTAATGGTCGATTTTCAAAAAACTCATCGTGACAAGCCCCCTTATTCTCCCAAACCCTAGGCTTCAGCCTGTCTAACCTACTACCAATGTTAAATCAAGCTCAGACTGGTGGTCAGTGGCGCGAATCGCAGATTCCTGGACAAAGCGAACTGCTAAGATACAACTGCCTGGGCTTTTTTCAAGCGGCAAAAGACTGGGAGGAGAGACCCGTTGCGTCCGCTCTTTTTCAACGCAAATAACTTCACTCATACTCGTGCTAAAACAAACAACGTTGAAATTTAGGAAAGTAAATTATTGTCATTTCGCCTGCGCATCTTTTATGACTAAAAACTAATTATTAATTTACGCGCCATAATTGCGTTTTTCAAAATCCACTCACTCACTCACTTGCTGTGATCGTTTTGCTCGAAAAACATCTCGAAAAAACGTCATTGGTGATCAATCGAGCTTTGGAAAAAGATCACTTGAAACTCGAAAATTGGTCGTTGTACGTCGAAAAAAGGTCACATATTGGCCGGTTGAACGTCGAAAAAAGGTCGGGTGGAGCTCGAAAATTGGTCGGTTGAACAACGGAAAAACGTCGCTTGGAGCTCACAAGTTGGTCGGTTGAGAGTCGAAAAAAGGACGTTTGGAGCTCAAAAATTGGTAAAAAAAATCATTTGAAAAAGTTGAAAAAATGCTCACTTCAACCTTCAAAAATTGGTCGAATAAAGATCGTTCGAGGTCGAAAATTGGTCGATAGAAGGTCAAAAAAAGCTTGAAATATGCTGTAGGCTAAAACTAAAAAGTTTTTTTGTACTGCCTTGCTTACACTGCTGATAATGTTAGCTAAATCTATGCTGTCGAAACGTCCAGTTGTAAGAATTTTAACTGTAGTTTTATTTTTCCTCCTGCAGCAGCTACAGCACATGCGCTATGTAAGTGATTTCGTAAATTATAAATTTTTTTTTCTACGACCCACAAACAAACCACACAAAAATAAACAATTCTAATTTATACATCATCATCATGTGCCATGCTCGGATTGAGCGTCGGCGATCATTTGACGCCTGCAAGTCCTTTCAGATGCTTGCTGAATTAACACCGCATACTTGATAGTGGGTTTCAACCATTTTCGTAAACTTGATATAGTTTTTTCGTTGTCGTCCTCTTGGTTTATACTTCCATGTATTCTGCCAATGATCGAGATAGATGTTCAAGTTGACCTTTCCGAATTATGTGACCCAGAAATTCACTTTGTCGCTTCCGGATGTGTTTGATAAGTCTTCGGGTATATAACAGTTAAGAAGTCTCAGTTTGGTTTTCATGTTAATTTTGCGGTCTTTGAAGAGTTTTCCCATTTTGTCAAAAGTATTGCGAGCCAAGCATGTTCTGCATCGAATCTTTTTTGCACATCTACCGTCTGATGTAACCAAGACGTCGAGATAGTTGAAGGATTCAACTTGTTCAATTGGTTTGTTATCTAACAGTATGTTGCATTGTATGTTGCCATTTTTACTTAAAACCATGCATTTCGTTTTGGCCGCATTAACAGTAAGGCCATACCAGAGTTGGGAAAAATCGATTGTAATCGATATTCGATAACGATGTTTTTTACTTTTTGTTCATTGAATGCACTGGAGCCTTTACTTTTTTGTATGAGTATCGAATATGGTCTTGTCTTTACTTTTTTTTCGGCGCAATTCGATATTCCATATTCGATTCTTTTTGTCCAGGTTGCTTTATCTCACTTTCGTAAATTTAAAATAATCGTCGGTATGTCATTACCTTGCTTTTGTTGATAATTTTTTTGGGCCAAAATTAAACAAAAAAAATTCTTAAAGCAAAGTTGCTTGGCATATAGTATGTCCGTCGTTTGTCTGTAAGTTACCGCATGAATGTGAGGACATCACAAAAAGTGCTTGGCATATACCGCTAAATGCTCAGTGTAATATCGATCACAATATTCTTTTTTCTTTACTTTTTTAAACTACCATCAAAATTGATTATTTCCTTACTTTTTGGTGAACTATCGAATATCGAATATTTCTTTACTTTTTTGGGTATCGATTCCCAACCCTGGGCCATACCCAGCACTTTTTTCTACTACAGTGTCCAGCAGTAATTGCAGTTTTTCAATGGAGTTCGCAAGGAGCATTGCGTCATCTGCGTATCTGATATTGTTCAAGTTGTTGCCATTGACCATCAATTTCTACATGAAATATCAATTAACGCATAAAACAAGACACTTCAACGAAGTTAACGCATAAAAAAAGACACTTCAATGCAATTAACGCATAAAACAAAAACAAGACACTGTAACGAGAAGCTGGATGCGCGACTGACAATTTTCAACAGAACCGCTGGAGCAGAGTAGGCAACTTCTGTAGTCGGCAGGTCAGATGCTGTGGGAAAACGAAGTCCTTGGTGGGCCGGATTAAGGGCGTAGGCAAGGGGGAGGAAGGATTTGGGGGTTCAACCCTTTCCATTGCTTTGGCAACGCTTTTTCGCTTAGCCTATACTCGTTGATTTTTCGTAAAAAACGATAATCTTGGTCCTTGCTTCATTTGCGATTGTTGTAACATCACAGCATAAGCCCACTGTCCTAAAGTTGCTCATGCAATTACGAAGTGTCATTGTTGCGTCACAATATTGTTTACCGCTCTTGCACGATCGCAGTTACGAAAAGCGTTGGCCCTTGGCCGGTGTTTATGGATGGTAAGGTGAGAACAACAGCTACGGTAGTTGATATAACTGAGGTAACTGAGGTTATCAAATTATTGTGAGCAGAAAAGCTAACAGTAACTGAGGGAGACTGCGAAGGTAGCTTGCGCTCTTTAAGTCAGCAGCCACCCGGTATACTAATGTTCATAGGCGCACGCAGGGGGGGCACGGTGTCATGCCCCACCCCTTTGGCCCTGTAATAAAGTGATAAAATCAAACTTTCAGTCTATAACTTCTCCAACTAATAGTGGTTGCAGCCTCCTTTCGCTTATTTTAGCCAAGCTTCTGCTTTTAGACATAAGCTGCGAAAATATTTATGCAATGTTTAGTGACTGCACCATGCATGCCCTTTTTCGATAAAAAAGTGAGCTAAAATGGGTATTTTTTATGCGAAAACCGCAAAAATTCGTTGGCGGCTGAGGGCTACGCTCGCAGACTTCCTTAACCTCCGGCGGTTGGGGGCTACGCTCCACGATCCCCGGTTGTACCTCCTCTCTTTACCAAATCTTGGGTGCGCCACTGTGTATGTCAAATGCGATCAGCTCCCGCTGTTAATCGAACCTGTGACGAAGCATCTGTCACGAAGCATCTGTCACGTGCATGCGGTACCGCTAGGTCACGCATACTATAGCTAGCGATGAGTTTTTGTGGTGTAGGCGACATACAGTAGGGCCTGCTGTAATTGTGATATAGCTTCCGCTCTTCGCTTACGAAAGTATGAATTTCTACCTTGCGCAACCGCGTTATCAGAGACAACATTGAAGTTAAAATCCGGCTTAGTGTTTCAAACCCCCCCCCCCCCATTGAAAATTCCTGCCTACGCCACTAAGTGCAAATACCGTTAAATTCATTGTTTGACCGATATAACAGCATGACGTTGGCAGGAAAACAAAGTACAGAACTGGACAGTCTGTAACAATATGTACAAACGGTGGTACAGCATAACAAATGTGACTGTTTCGTCATTAAGACCCGGTGCAGAGCGCACACACTACAACGCACACGCGGCAAGCATGCTTACAGAAAACACGCATGTTGAAAAGGCCAAGTTATAAGTGTGTGACGGGGAAAAAATACTGTACTGTAATGAGAGAGATGGAGAAAATGCTGGTCGTGTTATCCGAAATTTGGTCATATTAAACGGAGAATTTTCAATGGAGACACCGTACCAAATTGGTCGTAATAAGCGGCTGGACATATTATCCGTGGTCATAATAAGCGGCGCCTACTGCAGCCTACTTATTTTTCTGCTCGTGCGAAGTGGCCCATTTGTAGATAGTAGTTTCGCCAAGCAGATCGCTACTTGCGGAAAGAAAAATTGCAAATTTCGACCACACACAGCGCTACGTTACACTAAAAAAAGAAAAAAAGCGGTAGTATATAAATGGCTTCGAGCTAAGTCGGGGTCTTCTTGCCGAGTGGACAGATGAGGAAGAACGTAGCACGATTCTTGCGTGGAAATGTTTTTGCCGTTTTTAGTGCATTTGTTGCAATTTAATAAACGCAGTAATGATTTTAGAGAGCTCAGGCAAGCTGCGGAAAGCTGGTAATAGTATTGAAATTAAATGCTGGTTTTAGCAGTCGTTTTTTCATACCGTTAGGTTGTGTAAAACGTCAAAATCACTGACCGTTTTTGAGCTGGCAGAAGCCAAGGAAGACGATTCAACTGCAAAAAATTATTTCATGAGCAATTAGAATCTTAAGCTGAGTGTCTAATACCTGGGTGGTAATATGAAGCTTAGCTATAACTGTTTATTACAACCTCGCTTCAGCTTTTTACATTTTGGTTTTGTTGTTAGGGGATTCACCTATTTTGTGCTTCAACGTTCCAAACGGTTTTTACCGAATAAACTTGTTTAATTATTTTAATCGCAAATTGAAGGCTAAGATTGTAGCTTTGACAATATTCATCTACACAATCATGCAGAGCTAATGCTTGTAATTTCTGGACAGTTGAGGCTGATATCTACAGATAGCTACAAGCTATTTAGCACAGTAGACTAGTCTAGCGTGAGCTTGTGATAGTGCAAGCAGTATGCCACTAGGCCTATCTACTTATCTTCAATAGAAAGCTAATTACAAAATAACTACATAGTGTTTCATGTCACACGTACGTGTGTGGCAAAAAACACTGTTGTGCTTTTGTAATTAGCTTCAAACAAATTATAATTACTGCTCTGACCATTGGAACATTCAGCTCCAGACCTCATTTCAACTTATAAAGTTTAGCAGTTTTTATTGAGTAGACTACAACTAAAAAAACACCCTCAGATAAAATTTGATAAAAAGTCTAATAAAAGATAAATCGATTTCGACCTCAGTGGTCATCATCACTCATCTTATTCACACAGAATCTTTGTATTTTAGTTTTTTATTTTCTGGTTTTTGTAAATATGGGACCAGTTGCAAAAGCCCAGCTACCCAATGGGAAGGAGCCGTGCTGCGTCCAGGAAAGTTTGTCAACTAAAATTCTCAAAAGAATCAAATCTAATGACCCATTCTTTTCTCTTGAATTTTTTCCTCCGAGAACAGAGCAAGGAGCTGCTAATTTAATTGGAAGGTAATTTGTTGAAAATTGTATGGAGTAATCGCGCAAGGTATGGTAGTCTGTGAGGTAAAGTGCACAGTGGGCAGCCTACTGGAGGAAAGTGGAGGGCTGGCCGTCAGTACAGACGGTTGCAATACATAGGGAAGTCACAGCATAACAACTTGGACCACAATCAAATTTGTTTAGTGGTGACTGATGGCTTAAAGATGTAACGATCTCTTTGTAGCCTCCTTGATGTCTATCACTTTGTTTATGCCCTGTTTTCCATTTACTTGTTCTTTGCTTGTACATGACATTGAGTAAACATCAGTTCAGTTCCATCCAATAGGAAACATTACCTGCCTACTGGTGTTCTAATTCTAGCTATTCTGTTTATTTTGGGGGGATCAACTGTTTTTTTTGGCATATATGGTGTTACTGTAAATGTTGATTGAAATCATGTCACATTTGGAATAGGCTGACTTCTAAATATGACTTTAAATTTGCTGGCTATAATTTTGTTTTTAACTTAAACCTTGCTTTACACGAAACTCATTTCTTTGTTGTTCAGTAGCTCATCATGTTGTTTTTGTGTGTGTTTGCACTGTGATGAGTCATAATTCAAGATGACTAATGTCTAGCATTTTTGTAAATATTGTTTTGCCTTGTAAAATATTGAAATTGCTTCAATTCAATTTGGCAACGCATTCAAAAGAAATTTTGTTTATCTCTTCGCCTTCACTTGTTGATAAAACTTTTATTTGTATCTTAATTATTATTTTGGCCATGTTTTAAATTAACTTATGTATTTTGACAGGTTTGATCGAATGGGCCAGGGAAGTCCCCTATTTATTGACATCACTTGGCATCCAGCTGGTGACCCAGGAGGGGACAAAGTGACATCATCTACCAAGATCGCTGGGACAGTGTTGAATTATTGTGGACTAGAGACCATGCTGCATATGACTTGCTGTAAACAAACGAAGGAATCAATTCACAAAAATCTAGAGAAAACAAAATCGTTGGGAATCCGAAATATTCTGGCGTTAAGAGGAGGTGCTCGTTTAGATGATTTTGTTTTGAATACATACAGTATGTAGAGTTAAAGTAGCAACTGAACTTTTACGTGATATCACATTATTTCACTTGTTTTACGTCCTCAGTTTGTTAATGACATACAACGAACGCTCTGCGTAATAAGTGTGAATGCTGAACACAACCCGACCAAAAATCAAACCTATGTTTTACTTTACGGTGAAAGTCTTTAGAAAAGCAAAGCCGTGTTTACTATGAGCTATGTTTTAGATGCTGTTGAAGACGATTGGTCCCACAATGAAGAGGGATTCAACTTTGGGGTGGATTTGGTGCGTTACATTCGAAAAGAATACGGAGATTACTTCACAATCTGCGTTGCTGGTAGGTTCTCGCTGCTGACAACATTTTGTTTCGCTACAGCAATGTCTCATTCACGATTTGTTTCAGCAGTGCAAATATGGATACCATGTCATAAAAGTAATTCTTAGTCTCTATTCACGCTGATTCGCTAAATCACAGTCAGCGACATGGCCTAGCGGTACCGCGCATGTTACAGATGTTCGCATTTGACGTACATGTTCGCATTTGATGTATATACCGGGTCGCTGCCTACTCGAAGAGTGCGAGCTCCCTTCGCAGTCTCCCTCAATTGTTATTGGATTTCTGTTCAATAAGTTTCTGTTCCTACGTTAAAAACCTCAGTTATTTATGGTGATGCTAATTTGTATAAATTCTGAGGTATCAGATTAGGCTTTTTTTAGACTTAAGCATGCAAAGTGGTCAATGTCTCTTGAATTGTTTCACACGCAGGCTATCCTGGTGGTCATCCTGATAGTTCCTCATATCACGAAGATCTTCTACATCTTAAAGAGAAGATTGACGCCGGTGCTGATTTCGTTATAACACAGTTGTTTTTCAAAGCTGAGGAATTTTTAGAATTCGTTCGAGATTGTCGAAACGTCGGAATTACTTGCCCAATTATTCCTGGAATTTTCCCGATCCAAGTACGAAGACATCCTTCTGTTTTAGTAGCTTATGGTTGTAACACATCAATTTGACGGAACTATTCGGTTTTGGGTTCGAATCTCATTAATGACTTATTGTTGAATGGTTGCTACTCAGAGATGCTGGATTGCGAAAGTGTGTATTTATCATCCACCGGACAGGGCATGTAAGACTGCCACCAACACCTAATGTGCGTGATTTCCGCCATGAAATATAGTACTGTAATCTGTTTATTACGTCATTTTTGCGATGATGTCAGTAGTTATGACACTATGACATCACTTTATTACAGACCAACCGCTCGCTGGTTCAGCTTACCAAACTTTCAAAGTTGACCGTTCCAGAGGAGATCCAGAAAATTATAGAACCTATCAAGGATAACGACGCAGCTATTCGAAAGTAATAATGTGTGTTTTTTGTGCCATTAGAAAGTCTAACTTCGGGTTACACGAGTACATTGTCCACGTGTCCAATTTTTATGGGCGTTAGACCCCCATTTTTTGGTTCTAGTTTCTGCATCATAATCAACGTTTTTGATGTCATAGTTAAAAAAGTTATTATAACACCTAAAAATTGATTATGATGCAGAAACAACAACCGCGGGCCTGAAGGCCGCGATAATTGAACATGTGAGCCGCGCGAAGATGGATTATTGCCCGATAACACTTCTGTGCAATCAGGGCTTGACAATGCTTTGTTTTTTGAAACTGCCATTTTCGTTTGCTACGTTAAAAACTGAGACACATTTGCTTTTTATTGTTCAGTTTCGGAGTCGAGTATGCGACGAGTTTGTGCAAGAAACTGTTGGATTCTGGACATGTGCACGGATTACATGTGTACACACTGAATTTGGAGACTGCCTCAATACAAATTCTAAAGAACTTAGGTAAGAGAGCTTGATCATGACCTGTGGGTCACAGAATGTAATGGGCGATAACAATATTACACCTTGTTATCTCCATTCCGTTTCAGATCTATACCTTCATCACATGAGCCTTGGCATGCACTAACATGATGTCCTATAACTATTTGCAGGTTTGTGGCAGCCATGTGTTGAGCGTCCTCTACCGTTTAAATCATCAGGCAATGCGGAGAGAAGGGCCCATGAAGAGATACGCCCTATATTTTGGACGGACCGCCCCAAGAGCTACATTCACCGCACGTTGAACTGGGACGAATTTCCAAACGGACGATGGTATTTTCGTTGATATGTACTCAGTTGTGCTCCCAAAATGTTATTGCTAATTAGCTCGATGTTTTTGATTAAGATTAAGTGTAAACCTTTTCGCTAAAAGTTTTGTTGCGTACTTAAGAACGTAGCATATCACAAGCGATTTATCTTTCGGCGCTAATCCTAGTGTTGGGCAGGTGGCAGCAGCCAGCTGCACGCCCGTCCCCAGAGCGTTCAGCTCGGAGAGGCACCCCAACCCGGCATATGTCTACCAATAACTTACGGAAATTTTAAAGTATGACTCGTGCTAGCATCGCACCTCATTTTCAACTTGTTACTGCCCACACTAAGCTAGTACATTTTCAGCCGACCCTAGGCACGTTTTGTGACTGTGTTTGTCCGTGTTTTAGGGGAGATTCTTCGTCGCCCGCTTTCGGAGACTTAAAAGATTACCACTTGTTCTTTCTGCGATCTCGAACGCCGAAATCAAAGCTACGCGACCAGTGGGGACACGCACTCAAATCCGAACTCGATGTGTGGAAAGTGTTTCAAAATTTCATCACGGGATGCTCAAATAATCACGGAGTCAAAGTGAGTTACTCTAGCACATGCAGCACTCACACTCGCATACACAATTCGACAAAATAAAATCGAATTAGAATCGCTTCATTCGGCTCTTTTTTTTATGCATAAATAGAATCCAACAAAAATCAAGTTTTCATTATACTGGCGATATTACGCTCTAAAGTGTAACGATTGGCGGGGCCCATTTCCGCGGCGTAGCGCCTGGACAATACAACTCCGAAGAAACATTGCAGCGGTGACGAGTCCTTGGCGACAGTGGTCCGATTTGACCGGCCCGGGAATGAAGCCTTGGGCCTTTCACACCGATGGCGCTGTCTTAAACCACAACGCCGACTGGGCGGCATACACAATGCATTAACTGTTGTTATTCGTGACATTTGGCAGTGTAGATCGATGCAATCAGCATGCCCAATGTGCTGCCCAAGTTTTGAACATTTTGTCGATTCAGTCATGAAAACGTGCAGCTCCTACTCTGCACCACAGCGATATAATAAAAATTTTAGAAGAATTTGACGATTTTCTTTGCTAGGTTGTTCAGACACCCTGGTGTGATGACGGACTCTCAGCCGAAACCAGTGTGCTAAGCGAAACCTTGGCCAGGTACAATGCCATGGGGGTCCTCACGATCAACTCTCAACCCAACGTCAACGGGGTCTCCTCCACCCACCCTGTGTATGGATGGGGGGATAAGGGAGGCTATATTTTTCAAAAGGTAGGTTTCATAGCAAAGTTTGTAATTGAATTATGACTTCTTTCTGGTAACATTTGTACTCCATCAAATTTTACAACTACTTTTTTTGGTGCCGCTAGGGGCGCATCGACATAACAAGCCAGGGACCAAATTTGACAAGACTGATGTATGTTAATTCAGCCAATCATTGACAAATCTTTATAACGAGTGGCGAGGCCCAATCTCGCGGCTTAGCGTCTGGAAAGCACAGCTTCGAGGAAACATTGCAGCGGTGGCGAGCTATTGTCGACACTGTGTCCGATATGACCGGTCCTGGAATCGCACCAAAAAGACCTCCCGCGCCAATAGCAATGTCTTTAAGCATAACACCAATCAGCCTGAACCAACAATGCGAATTTTCTGTATTGGATATTCGTCATCTTTACTATCTTTTAGATGACTAGGCAGTTGTGATTGTCCGCCATTTTTGTCTAACCAAGTTTCTTGTGCAGGCTTACTTAGAATTCTTCATCCCCAAACATTTTGCTGAAGCATTGAAGCATGTACTACCTGCCTACCCGCAAGTCCTCTATCACATGATTAACAAATGCGGAAACGCCGATTACACGAATGCGGACCGAAACTTTCCGAACGCGGTCACGTGGGGCATATTCCCAGGGAAAGAAGTGATTCAACCTACCGTGGTTGATCCTCTTAGCTTTATTAACTGGAAGGTAAAAATTGTTTGATGTTTATTCGTTTTTTAAGGCGTTTTAGGGGGCCAGCTTGGAGCCCCGAAAAGTGAAAACGCGGACCGCAAAATCAGGAAAACTTGCGGACAAAAACTATGTTTTTAACTTGGGGTGCGTATACGGGTTGATTTCGGGTAACTTATTTAGGTACCTGCAATGTTTCTTTGAAAATATTCTTGGTTTATCATCTTTTGTGTAAACTTTGCAACAGGGACCTGGACCGCATCGAACGAGGACAGACTGACGCCGTAGCTTCAAATGCACGACATTGCCTGGTTCGTGTATTGAGCCGCAAGCTGATTAACTGCTGCTTATGGTCCCTCTATTTGTGCCCCCATGATTTGAATTGAAATTTGGCCGAAAATTAACAGTTGTATTTTGACAGGATGAAGCATTTGCGCTCTGGACTGAAAAGTGGGCAAACTTGTACGAGAAAGATTCCCAATCTCGGCATATCATTGAGGAGATTGCTGATCAATATTTCCTTGTTAATTTGGTGGACAATGAATTCCCAAACGAGTGCATTTTATGGAAAGTTCTTGATGAAATGTTAGAAAAAGCCCAAGAAATTACAGAAAATGGGGCAACACTACAAATAGAAGAAAAGGAATGCCAGGGAAATGTGACAACATTTAGCGGGGGAGATTCCCCACAGGTTGTGTAATTTCCATTTTCTTCACAAAGCCCAACATCTTGCTCGATTTTAGCTACACTTCTGTAATTACACGTGCATGTATTGTATTTCGCCATTTGTACTATTTTCAGAGTGATTATTCAAAACTTCAATGTTGGAAGCTGAAGCTTTGCGCGTCCTATATTTTTTATTCAAGCAAAGTAATCCTTGCGTTTGACCTAATTTTTATACAATGTAGAAAAAATTTTTCGCAAATGTTTAAGTTTAACCAGATATTCGTTGCACGGTACTTCGGTCTTCGTTTTGAATTTATGCTTAACCTTAGTAAGTGGTCTACAGTGGCTAGCCATGATGCGAAGCGTTAGTTTTAACTTGCTGTGTGTGTATGTAGTTATAGGCTAACTGAAACATCCCTGTGAATTTTTGAACACTCTTGCACGTACGCCCATTAGGTAATCGCGTTCAAAACCAAAAATCTCTGGCTGCTCCACTTACGAAGTTACTGTTTTTCGACGATACAGCAAAAAATTGAGGGCGCCCTCAATACATTTGTTAGTGGTACCAACAGCAGTAAAATTTGTCTTCCAATTTCGCAATAATTTTTTATACGTAAGGTGGTACGTAAGTAAGTAAGGTACGTAAGGTGAGCTGACGAATTTTTACCTGTTGATAAACAGTTCCTTTGTTTTGAGCCAATACAAAATACGGTTGATACAATGATTGCCTTGTGGTTAAACGTGGATAAAGCCACAAATCTTAACTAACCATTAGACTTTGACTAGAGCAGCTGTAATGTAGCCGCGGGTGATACAAGTACACTCGTCCAAACTTATCACTGTGAAAACGAAAAACAGACGAAAATCGACACATCGTGCAACAGCAAACACTCTACCAACAAAACAAAATGCAAAAAAAATTGTGTGAAAAGATATTAAGCTAATAATGCTATCAAATAATTTCAAGCGCAAAACATAGTACAGTATTTTGTCTTAACTATAGGTAAGCTCTTCGCATCTCTTAGCTGCTGCAAGGTTTGCGCTCGCTTCCTTGGTCTACTAAACTTACCAATTATCATTGAAGCCAAAAATTCATCATACTCGCGCTGCTACGTCGAAATGTGTAATGAGTGGTGGGGTCCGTCTCCGCAGAAACGTCGCAGCGGTGGCGAGACTGTGTCTGATTGACCGGCCCGGGAACCAAACCCCAGACCTCCCACCCCGATTGCGAAGTCTTTTACCTCTGCACCAAGAGATCGCGAGCAGACATTGGAATCATGACATTGAAGTTACTTCCGTTAAATAGAATCTTAGTTCAGCAGCCAAGCATTCAGCGGCAGCATACAATCATGGTTGGTATAAATTCAAATAGCAGCAAACAACGCACTGCACAGAAACAATTCTTGGGATATTTTTATTTTTCACGAATGACGTTAAATTATTACAACTATTTTGAAGTTCGAAATGGTAACACTGCTGCTGAGTAATATGGAAAGTTAGTAAAAGAGATTTTGTTAGTCTCATACCAAAGCTTACCACTTCAGCTAGTTTAATAGCAGCGTCTGTACAAAGGCAGATACGAGACGTTTGCTCAGGGCAAGGGGGATTTCTTAATGCAAGAACATCCAAACTTACAATAAGCTTATTACGCAAGCACCTCTTACAGCTGTTCGCTGTTGTAAACATTTTAGGTGGGTCGATTGCCCCCCCCTACGGAATGCGCCCCTGGAATGACAAAATTAGAAACGACAAGCCTGGTTTGAAACTGTAGGGCATCTACCGCCAGAATAGCAAGCCGATTAACAAACGAAAAGTGAATAACCTCGAAAACAACAGCAAACTCGCTCGATCGCATCAAGCGACGGTTAAATACAAATATTCTAAAAAAATATCAACTAATTTTCCAGAACAGAAGTAGGGAGTGTCTGACCTGAGATGTTAGGGCTTCCATATATTCATTGATTGATTGTCTTTATGAGGAAATATTAATTTATTTTTCAAATGTTCCGTTTTATCATCATCAGTTGATTCACTATCATCTTCATCATCATCATCATCATTTTCATCGCTATCCTCTTCGCTTTCTTCTTCTTCTGACGAGGACGAATCACTCGAAACCTCTTCAGCTAACTCTTTTAATATCTGAAAATTTGAAGATCTTCTTTATGAGCAATGCTCATAGTTTTCCCAGCCAGTGCTTTCAATCAAGCAAAATTCAGGAGAGAGACAAATCGCAATAATCCAAAGATTTCGTCACGAAGTCTCAAGCATACTTCAGATTAACCTTGCAAAAAAAAGGGGGGAGTGCCCCGGCGCCCCCCCATGGCCAGGCCACTCCCCAAACTAAAAAAGGGGGGAAGCCCAAACAACTGACCTGAATTTTTTCTTCAATCATGGGCAGAAACTGCAAAGCTTCAGGATTGTCTGGTTCATAAATTAAAATCATTCGACATAATTTCTTCGCATTTTCCCAGCTTCCTTGTCTACAAAGTTGAATTTAGAAATTCGATAGAAACAAACATCGGATACCGAAGTGTTATATCACAGTAATTGCATGGCATATCACGTACCGCAAGGTCTTTAAATAAAAGAGATCTTCAAATTATATTGAACAGAAAATTCAACAGATTAAGGAACTGCAAAGTGAGCTCTTCGAGTCAGCAACCACCCACTATATCTGTCTTTTTTTGTTGTTTTAAGCCACGCAATTGCAGCTTAATTTTTACCCACTATTTATGTCAAATGCAATCGGCTCCAGCCGTGAACCGAACCCAACACGTAGGAGCTGTAACCAGTGCGCGCAACCGCTAGTAGGCAATGTCACTGACATACAGAGATGTCCGGAGTCGCTTTTTTGAGACTCAGACTCCAATCCTGCTCCAAAATTACAGAATCCTACTCCAATCCTGCTGCGGTTTACGTCAAAAATCAAAACTCCAACTCCTGTTTTCACTCCTGTTACTCGAAGAATTTTTGCAAACTTTGCAATCACAATGTCATCCAAACTTTAGGCCCATGTTAAATTTCATGCAAGTGAGATTACTGGTGTTTAGAGACTGTGTGCGAACCGATGCCTCACAGCGAGCAAAACTTTTGACAATGTTCAGTGTACGTTACAATCACAACTTAAAGAAATGGTTACTCCGGCTCCAACTCCTACTCCAGTTTTGACGTTAAACTTAACTCCGAATCCAATCCGGCTCCGGAAAAATTTGCTTGACTTCGGCACATCTCTGCTGACATATGACTGAGATCCTTCTTCATATCAAAAAAGATGATCGGATTCTTAACCACAACTGATATAAAAAAAATGCACTTTTCACTTCAATCGCTTAACCTTATATCTTTTGCTATGATCGCTTTCTGGTGATAAGAGGATAAATATGCAACTACTGTAAATTTCACTTAACTTACCTGACATATAGTAGGAATTCGCCCATCAGCTCGATAGGAGCCTTTTCTTCACCACTAGTCGAGCTGCTGTCGCTCTCTGACGAGTATTCATCCTACAACAATGGAGTGTGTTTGAACAATTGTCTCAAAATTACATCATAATAATGAATCTGTTTGGTTGAACCCAGGGTTGGGAATCGATACCCAAAAAAGTAAAGAAATATTCGATAGTTCACCAAAAAGTAAGGAAATAATCGATTTTGATGGTAGTTTAAAAAAGTAAAGAAAAAAGAATATTGTGATCGATATTACACTGAGCATTTAGCGGTGTACACCGAGCATTTTTGTGATTTCCTCACACTCATACGGTAACTTACAGACAAACGACGGACATAGCATATGCGAAGCAACTTTGCTACTAAAATTTTTTTTTGTTTTTCTTGGCACAAAAAAAATTTATCAGCAAAAACAAGGTAATGACATACCGACGATTATTTTAAATTTATTCAAGTGAGATAAAGCAACCTGGACAAAAAGAATCGAATATGGAATATCGAATTGCGCTGAAAAAAAAAGTAAAGACAAGGCCATATTCGATACTCATTCAAAAAAGTAAAGGCTCCAGCGCATTCGATGAACAAAAAGTAAAGAATATCGCAATCGAATATCGATTTTTCCCCACCCTGGTTGAGCCCCACTTTGCTCCCGATCATGAAATGTCAAACAATAACTTTGAGGAGGCTCAGTTTTCAACCGGCCCATTATTTGTCCCAGGCAAAACTTTGGCTACCGATTTTCAAGTAGATTCTAGATCTTCAACAGTCACACATTAAACTGCTTGAAAGACAGATGATACATCCCAACAAACCACAAAACACGCTTAAACATACAAATCATCACCTATTTTTTATTTTTTTTATGCAAACCCCGCTTCCCCAATACCTCATCCTCCTCCGATTCCACACGTGACAAATTTTCCTGCTCCTCATTATTTGCATCTTTCTTTCTCTCAGTGGAGGAGGACGCTGCAACTTCATTGCTTGCTTTCTTTGTGACGGCACAGAGCTTGTTCTCACTCATTATTGTCATAACCAGCAAGTTCTACAAAACTACGTCATCGAAAAAAATTTCAAAAAAGGTTTTCTAAACATGAAACAATATATAAACAAAAATACCAATCAATTTACGATCATTAAAAAGCAAAAAGCCAGAAACAATCAAAATCTTCATTACACCCGCGTTATTACGCGAAAGCGTGTCACCAGTGGCGGGGTCTCATCTTCACAGCTTAAGCCTGGACAACACAGTTTTGCAGAAACGTCGCAGCGATGGCGAGCCGTTGACGACACTGTGTCCGATCAGACCGATCCGGGAACCAAACCACAGACCTCCTGCACCGACAGCAATATTTTCGAGCTAACCGGTCGGTTGAAAACATCAAACAAGGTGAAGCCGCGGATGTTTCAGTGGGCTATGGGCGTGGGGCCACAGTTTAAAAAGTTTCAAATGCTTCAGGGAAACAACAGACACTCTTTCAATCGAAGATAGTTGTTGGTTAGCGTTAGCACAGTTATACAACAATTTGTTCATTTCAAAAATCAAATCCAACTATCAAAAAGGTTTCAAAACAGCAAAAAACATAAGGAAAAACAATTATTATTTTTCAAAAATAATAATTCTTACATATAAATCGTGGTACAATTTCCAACAACCATGAATAATTTATTCGCCAAGTCATAATTCCACAGCACCATCACATAAAAGATCACTCGCAACATAAAGAGTTTCGTCATTAATCGTATTGTTACCTTCTTTTCTCTTTTGATACATTTAAGTAACTGAAAACATTTAAAATCACAAAAACGTTTGTTTACATAAAGTTTTTGGTATCTATTGTGTTAAGAATGGACCTTTTCATATATTTATTGTCAAAACATGGGGATAGTTTTCACCAAGCAGCTAAGGTCAAACTGAACATATAGAAATCAATGTCAAAAGTATTTTTATAAATGTGTTACAATTGAACATGACAACTGCACCAAAAAAAAAAATGTTTTGACAGAGCAGCGCAAAATCATATTTTCTAGACCTACAAAGACAGCTGACAGCTGTAAACTATTAAAAAACTTTTGTCTAACTAATTAATTTTATTCATTTTAACAGTGGACCCAGTGCTAAAACATCAATTGCATCTCTTGATTCCGACCATAATCAAAAGATAAGTTGTTTTGTTGATATAAAAACAACACAATGCATTAAACAAGTACAAAACTTCAACCGACAATAATGCAATAACGCAAAAAATCAAGTAAAATGTCATTTATCATGATACCACAAATGCAAAAACATCAACGAATAAAATTTCTTATTATGATTATTTTTCAAATTGAAATAATAATATCAGTCACAGTGAAATAGGTTACAAAAATCAGTAGCACAATTATTATGAGATAGATTATCAATTAAGAGCAATAAATCAAGGTTCAAACTTTAGTATCGAAACAGGTAATTGGAAAACAAGTCTTGTAACTCCATTCATTTTTTTTTGTACGTTAACGGGTCTACAAAGCCTACTAGAATCAGTAAAATGCTTGACTTATTTATGCTTTAGGTCAGAAATAACCAACACTAAAGGGAGCCCACACATTAAATAAATTACTCTTCTAAAAACATTCAAAATCACTAACGTTCATAGTGCTTCCTATGAAAACTACAGTATTTTTATAATATGCTATCATTGCAGTAAAACAAATTATTTCAAAAAATTGGCGAAAGATATAAAATAAGTAACATCTGGATTAGACTGCTGACGCAGATTCTTCTTTGCAAATGAAGGAGTAGACAAAAGCATTGGCATGAAAAAGCAACCTACTACGCACCTTAACTGAAATGCAAATCAGAACAAAGAAGTAACTTATTACAGGAAAAAGATTGTCGAACAACAAAACAGATTGTCATCTCAAGTACTATGTATGCAGTGATTGTATGCAACTCAGAAACAAGGATTTTGGGATAAACAAAAAAGTAAATTACTAAACACATCACAGTTCCAGTAAAGCTGTTAAAAATTGTCAGAATTTAACATCACATCATCTTGGAATGACAAAGGCATTATACACAACACTAACCATGTATAGGTCAGCGTTGATACAAACTGCTCAATGACGACAGAGCAACAGCACAAATTGAAGGTATCACAAAAAATTAATCACATCAAATAATTTACTGCTTACAAAATAGAAACCACTAAGCTGGCAAATTAGTTGGAGTTCATGTATGTGTGGTAAACTTCCCTTACATCTGGGTGGGCACCGTTTAATGCTGTGTTAATATCTTCCAGATTATTCTGCATATTGTGTCGGACTGTTCCCAAATGAAGATGCAAGCGATCACGAGTCAAAGGAGCTTTAGTTCCTTTGAACTGCTTTTTCTTCTTCCTTTCTTGTTGTGATGAAGCTGTTGATGGTCGACGATAAAACATTTTGTCCAGTAATGTTTCTTCCTCAATGATAACAGAAGACAGTCCAGACACAACTGTCATAGCTTTGGAATTGTGAATATTAAAATTATCTCTCGATGGTTTTTGACTGGCAATGGTCTCACCTATGGAAACTCCAGACTTTGGTCGCAATGGCACAGCAGATGAAACTCGAGATGAGCTTTTTAACAATGCAAGAGCAGGCAAAGAAGAAAGCGGGCGTTTAGAGGACATCAGAGGTAACTGCCTTTTTACAGGCGCACTAAGAGGTCGATTTCTAATGTTAGAGCAAGTAATAGATGCTGCTTGATTTCTGAAAGCTCTCACATACGAGTTACTGCGGGCAGAGAAAGGAGTTTTTGTGCCGTTTGCATACAAATCATCGTCAGGTCTATCAGCAGCTTCATCGTACTTTACATCGTAGTTTAACTCTAACTGCTCGAATTGAAGTAGCAGAAGATTACTTTCCATATTGACAACCAAACGATTTGCAGCAGCGCAGAGTGAAAGAATTGGCTCACATTTGCTATTTCCTCGTATAACTCGCAAACATTCACCAGTGTGCAAATGCAAAACACGAATTTTGCCATCAGCACACCCACTCACAATGCGCAAATAACACAAAGATAAACAAAGCACTGCTTTCGGATGTCGATAGGATTTGACTGGATGACAAATATTTCCTTCTCGGACCCAAGCGAACACGTATTCATCGTGAGATGCACTGACAATGTAGTGGTCATCGACACTGATTTGAGAAACTGAACTTGTGTGCCCAGCTAAGACTTTCAATAATTTTCTAGAGTTTAAATCCCAAACTTTTATCACCCCTTGGTCACACGCACTCACAACTGTTCCTTTGCATATTTTAACTGAAGTTACAAAGAAACAGCTCGAATGGCGAAAAGTGCAAAAACATTTTCCTGTTTTTGTATCCCAAACTTTTACGAGGCCGTCTTTGGAACCAGAAACAAGAATACCATTGTTATAATCGAGGGTGATGATAGATTTTTTGTGTCCATGCATGATCTGATGACAACTGCTACTTCCAGCATGCCATCGTCTGATTGTCGTGTCATAACTGCCGCTGAAAATACGCTTTTTATCATTGTCAGCAACAAAAAGCGATTTGATGGAGCCTGGGTGTCCTCTGATTGATGGAAATAACTCTCGTCCATTTTTCACGTCAAACAAATGGACGATACGATTACATGATCCAGATGCAATGATACCTCCTCCACCGTAATGCATTACTCTGAATTTATCTTGCTTTTTGTCTAATATTAAAACATTGTATGATCCACAATATACATTTCTTTCTTCCATATGAAATTGGGCAATTGTGAGACCAGGTATGACAGGGGTTGATCGATCTTTTAGCATTGGATCACTTTCTAGTTGCTCCATTGACACACGTTTATTTTCATCAACGGAATAAACAGGAACAGGAACCAACCTTGTTTTAGCATAATTTGGATGAGCACCTTTGGCTGACACACCTTGCATCATAACTGCTTCTTCAGCAATCTCTCGCCTGATTCTTAATTCATATTGAACTTGTCGCACAATATTATGCCACACTTTGTTAACTAATGCAGCGCTGCTTTGATTGTGAACATTCAATAGACCTATAATTTTTTTGGCCAAATGAATGGGCAACTTTGAAATGAAGTCAGAAAACCTGGCTACTCCACTCAAAGCCTGCTTTGAATTGGTTACAATCAACAGCCGTGGATCAAGAGATGAAGAAGAAGATAAATGATCATCAGAGGTAATTGAAAGATCATCAAATTGCTCCTGACTATAATTTAAGTCAGACTCTGAGTCTATTTTGTTTAAAGGATCAAAATTTGCACTAGCTTCAGCCAACAAGTAAATATCAGGATGCTGATCGGTGTGGAATGAAAAGTCAGAACTTGCTAAAGATTCCTCCTCGCTCCGAATTGAAATATTGTCAAGTTTCAGCTTCCTACTTTGCTGAACGTAAATTGTTTTTGCCAAATTTAAAGCTTGATACAAAATACTTGAATCATTGATTGCATTTGCAATACAAAATACAAAACTGGCCTTGCTTCTGAAACTCAAATCAGTAAACCATTTCCAGGTTGTTGATATCTGACCACTAATGTCTTTTTTAGTGAAGTCATGTTGCTTCGACGACAAAATTTTGTGTTCAACTAATAAACTTGAATTGCATTGAGAACGTGAGTAGGTGAAATCTTTCTGCTTGACAGCTGATAAGGCATAAATCACGTTTTGCAGAAGGCGCAAATTGTTGATTCGATAAATAATGCCTAAAAAAAATCGTCGCATGGTAGAAAAGTCAGCACAGAGAAGCCAATCGTAGGTGCTACCAACCATCTCTTGAATGTCTTGTGAAATAGACAATTGACCAGTAATGTTTGGTCCATCTGCCTTGCGTAGCTGAAGTTGGTCAAGTTTAGGCCTAGCTGCCATGATGAACAAATACCACTGGTTTACTGGCAACTTCAGGGCCCTAGATTGACATTAATAGGTTTTTAGCAATCTGCCACACAGTTAGTCTGTAAAGCACAATCAATAAATGTATATTTTTCCAGGAATAGAATAGTTATTGTCATGTCAGGTCAAAAATTACCCTATACAAAAATAAAATTCAAGCTTATGATGCAAGCTTACATTACTGCATTTCCACGCGGCAACTGGTTTGTGCCAATACCCTTGATCCACTTGAAAAAATACATAAACACAGCATTAGAAATGTCACTCAAAGCTCTTATCTTAAACCCACTTCCCCCCCTTTTTTTTAAACTAAATTTTTTTAAAATAAAAGACATATATATGCTCTATGGAAATTGCTAAAAGCATGTTTCAGTTCAAAAATGAATCATCTTCAAACCACAATTACATCTTTCACCTGACTGCATAGAGACACAGACACACACTCACATGACAAGATCATCATCAAAATTTAACTATCAATACTTCATTCCCAGAAAACCAACAGAGTATGGTAAAAAAACATTTTCTTACATTGGACCAAAAGTATGGCAAACTGTACCTGATGAAATCAAAATATCCTCATTTAACCAATCTAAAAAAATTTAAAATGTAGAGTCAGCTGAACTTTTTATTCTCAGTAGTTAATTTAATTTAATAATAATAATAAGCATTTCTATACTGCTTGAGATGGCAAACTGAGTTATCCACGTGACCAAGTGGCACATGGCAAAGAACAACTGAATTAAGCGAACAGCAAAAAATAACAGACAAAACACACACAAAAAAAGAGAAGAACAAAGCATATATACAGCTACAAATCAGGCACATCTTCAAAAGCAACACTAAAATAATGACACTTTAATTTACTTTTAAAAATAGTCAGTTTATCACACTCTCTAACATATTTTGGCAAGGCATTCCAAGTTTTGACAGATGAAAAACAAAACATAGAATCAGCTTTAGAAGTATTAGTTATGCACACTTGTTGAAGTAAGGTCTTATCATCATTACCATGAAAATGATACACACTTGAAGGTTGCTAAGTAACAATCAAATCTTGAAGATACAGGAAAGCACATTCATGCAAACATTTAAAAGTCCAACAAGGCAATTTTAAAACAAATACAAAAGCAAATAGGGAAAAAATGCAACTTTTTTAAGTATGGCACCATATGACATCGACATCGCTTATAAGATTTACCTCTGAGATTAAAAATAAAACGCACAGCAGCATATACCACTTTAGTCAGCTTTTTTGTTAATAAGGAGGTATATTAAAAAAGATAGCATTACAATAATCCAAATCGACAATATCACAGAGTGCACCAGTTGAATCTTAAGTGGCACAAAAAGCTTGGAGGCAATTCTACCAAGGTTTCGTATATTGCAGTAACAAACTCAAACAACTTTGTTAACATGCTTGTCAAGAAGAAATTTGTCATCGAGTAGTATTGCTAAGTTTGTTATAGATGCGCATGGTTCAAGTTTTTTCACAGTGCACTCAGTTCAACTCCAAAATGACTTTACTTCCTACACTACGGGATGGAGCAAATTCTATATATTTAGTTTTAAGCTGGTTTAACATTAAATGATTCGAGTCCATCCAACTTTTCATATATATCATTCACAAAAGCTTTCAGTTTATCATTTACAACACACAGTGGCACATCTTTAGAAAAACTAAGATAACACTGGATATCATCCGCATACATGTGAACACTGATATTATGAAAAGAAGCATTATCTTCAATTTCACGAACATAGAGACTAAACAACAGAGGGCCTAGAATAGAGCCCTGTGGTACACTAGTCAAAACTTGTACAATGTATGATACAGTGGAGCCAAACTTTACACAATATCCTCATTCCTCAGTACCGGTATTTAGTTATGTTTTGATGTCTTAATTGTTTCTCTAGTCTAAGATTTGCTCATATCGCCTGAAGAAACCATTTGAGCGAATTGGATTTAAAGTTTCGTTAGTTTCTTTACCCTACTGGGTGTTTTATTCGTGTTAACATACCAACATGTAAGCTGAACTGCTGAAGGGAGCTCGTTTGAATTACCCGTTACTCGTACGCTGCATTTTATAACAGGCGGATAGATCACGAGCACAAGGACCGCTAGTTAATTATTAGTAGGGGTTAGGGTCTAACCCTAACCCCAAACCATGGCTTACAGTAATTCAAACAAGCCCCAGCTGAACATATTCCAACAATACAATACGTGCTCACAGGTGGTGGTTGACTTCGAAGACCGCATTATCATATTCGCCATCTCCTGGTGCTAAAAATAAAAATAAATTTTTCGTGTATTTCGTGAATGTCTTTTAACTAAAAGCACAAATAAACCTTTTTGACCGATTACTTAACTCCGAATCTAACCAGCAGTTTATTTAAGCTAGCGGTTATTCGTCTTGGAAACTGTATTGTCACACCGTTTCATTTTTTATGCGAAAAACTTTTCAAAAAACTAAAGGGTGAACTGCCGGCGTGATATCGCGCCGTCATTTTCAGTAATTTTCAAATGTAAAGAATCGCAAATCAAGCGAGGTAGAAATTGAATAAGCAACAGGTATATTCGCATTTCATCAAGCTTTTTTGAGTTACAACTTGCACAATGACCACGCAAATTTGAAAAGATTAATCAGAGCCGGCGACTTAGGGGCCAAGCGTTTATCAGGGGAGCCAAAGTTTGAAATTAGGGACAAAAGCCGCTTTCTTCAAAAAAGTAAGCTTGTTAATTGGGGGGGGGGCAAGCATGTCGATTGGAAAAGCTAGCCCCCCCCCTGGTGCGGCCCCGGAATTAATTCTACCTTGGCAATCAGTTTAGATGTGCAGCTTCGACTAAAACTTGAATCAGAGTTCTCTTTATTAGAGTTGACCGACCCTTTCTCATTTTTGTTTCTTTATTATAATAGCAGCATAAGAATGCAGCAACGCAGTCTTGTAGCTTGCAGCATTATCACGTGCATTTTGAAAAGTTACTGCAATGAAATATTATTTTTGTTTGCTTTGCGGCATAACTTAGGGTTATTTTTATGTGGCATGAAATTGTTTTTGGGTCTATGGGTATTTGTAGCCTGAAACAAATAAATAAATAAATTATTATTAATTTTTATTTGGTTTGAAATCATATGAGCACAATTTCGTTAATAGCGAAGCTAACTTTTTCATTAACTACTTAATTCGTTAAATTTCTTTTTGAAATTAACGGACAAAATTAAGTTTCGTCAGTGCTTGATAACTTCCGTTAAATTTTTGTAAACGCTTACTTCTCTTATTGTTGGTTAAGTTTGGCATCGATAAACTAGCAAAATACGACCATTGAGGTCAAAAAGCGAGATGAAAACAACAAAACATATTGCTTGTGAGCAGAAAAATTGCATAAATGTTTACGCAAACATTGATATTAAAAAAGCTCAAGCTTTTTTAAAAAAATGCCGTTTTAAGTCAAAATTAACAATTTAACGAATTAACGTTAACGGAGGTGCAAAACTGTGTTAACGAAGTATTGGTTAACGAAGCTAACGTTTTGCATTAACTTGCCCATCTATGAGAATCAGTGTCAACCTAGCATGGCCCATGAATGGGAGAGGGGGAGGCAAATGACCCCAGAACCCATGCTATTCTAGGGGCCCATTAGTCCATATCTAACGAAATAAATAGAGCCAAAGCAAGTTTAAAAAACAATTAAAACAGCATTTGAGCTCAATATACTTGAAATATTTAATTTTATGGAGCGCATGGGCCCCCAACTTAAGTCATCACGCTGTTCTAGGGGCCCATTAGCCCATATCTTACGGAATAAATACAGCGAAGAAATTTTCAAATAATCGAGTTTATAGAGTGCATGGGCCCCCAACATAAGTCATCATGCTGTTCTACAAGCCCATATCTTACGGAATACAGCAACAAAAAATTTTTTTTATTCTTTGTTCTATGGGGACAGTATTTCGGTAACACACTTTTTGAAATGGTAAGTCAATGTGAATCAGGGTTAGATTTTAACACTCTTTATTTACTGTGCCAACAACATGGGTACGCTTGGTACTATCGGAAAATAGGTAACCTTCCAACAAAAGAACCATTCTTTGCTGTTTTTAAAATCAAATCGGGAGAAACAGTTTGCTTTTTAACAGATGTTTTAACCTAGAGCTACGACTTTACCGTTATCGCACTAAAACAGTATTTCTTCACCAGGGTTCGACCGAACCCCTAGTGTTCAACGTAGCTGTCTCTGGGGTTCGGTGGAAGTCCTTCAACATCCTAACACTTTCAGGGGCGCACCCAGGGGGCCGCTGGCCACTTGATTTTGGAAAATTGGACGTCGGAAGACGTGATGACCTTTTTTTTTTGGTCTTTACCTGATTTGGGGAGGAAAATTGGACGTCACGCTGTCCGTTTCTAGGGTTCAGTTGAGACTGCCACGAACTTGTTAGGGTTCGGCCGCTTGGCACGGGTTAAGAAACACTGCAATAAGAGATGAACAACGAAGGTGATTAATTCACTGTGTCAGCAGCGGTACACAAAAAAGATTTTTCATTTTTACAACGAAACGTCAAAATGATAGCGAGCCACAGAAACTTTGCACAAATTGATACGTTCAAGCAGTGGCGTTGGAAGTACTTTTAAGTAGGGGTAAGGGGGGGCTGAAATTTGTGTTACCATATCAACGTCTGGGGGGCTTCGCACCCCAGACCCCCCTCCTTGTTATCGCAACATACTTCTTGCGTATCATGCGTTTCACTTCAGTAAAAAGTCATTTGGAGACTGCTTGATAACTCAAAATTTCCATCTAGCTAGCATAACACACTGTGGCCATATCGACGTTTGTAAACGTGTTAACCTCCTTTAGATGAACTTATTATCCGTTACAAGTCCCTAGTCCAGTGGTTCTTAACCTTTTTACTTGCTGGCACCCCTTTTGCATCACCAACCGATTCTCGCACCCCCATTTACAATTTAAAAAAATTGACGACGACCAAAAAAAAAAAGTCATCACAGCCGCAGAGGTCCGATTTTCCACGCAAAATCAGGTGAAGACCAAAAAACAAAAAGGTCATCACGGCCGCAGAGGTCCGATTTTCCACGCAAAATCAAGCATAGAGCAAAAAAGTCTTCAGATGTCCTATAAAAGAGTAAGTCTAATCAATCTCAATGTTCATATCAATCCCGCACCTCGCTCCCCCTAGGAACGTTTCTCGCACCCCTGGTTAAGAACCACTGCCATAGTCTCAGGATCCCTCTTCTGACTCTGCCTTTTAGTAAAAAAGAACAAAACTAATGATGCCAAGTGACAGAAACATACCAGACTTTTTTGAGAGTTTCTGTAGCTTATAGCCAGGGGCGGATCCATGGGGGTAGGATGAGGGACATGCATCCACCTACCAACCATTTTCAAAAATGTTGTAATGTGTACAATTTTTCCATAATTTCTAACCTTTTCGATAGCAATAAGCCTTACGCCTTAAGCACGCATAATCGAAAATGTGCGAACAAAATGCATTTAATTTGGCGAAGTACTCAGAATTAGGGTCAAAAAAGTTAAACAAAATTTGCGTGAAAATTATTCAAAAAGCACCAAAATAGCCTTTACAGTATGTAAATTTTCAAAATTTTTTCGCGGAAGCACGCCCCCGGCCCTCTCTAGGGCTTTTCTTATTTCTCAATCAACATCAAATTTGTTCTGCCGAAAAAAATACGCTTGAAAAAAATGTGGAAATTATGTCCCCCCCTTATTTTTAAATTTATCGCTGCGCCACAGCTCATAAAATAAGCTAGCTAATTTGGTGTCTTGTTGCTTCGCTGTTCTTTGCCCAAAAGTTTCTTTTAAAATTGAAGAAAATTTAACTGTGACATCGCAAAAAAAGCTCTAAGAGCTTTGTACACGAAGTTCCCAGGAAGTCGAACAGCTTTTGCGACTCTTTTCACCTTTGTAACAGAGTTGCAAAAGTTGTAGTAGGCCTGCGTTGGTTTGATGGTACCAATGAAGAAAAGAAACGAATAACAAGTGACGCCATAAGCCATTGCTAAAGTGCAGTAGGGTGTACTGTAGTTTCAAAATTTTGAAAGGGGGGGGACTGAATGGGGGCTCAAAATTTCTATAGGGGAGGGCTGAAAAAAATATAGGGAGGGCTTCAGCCCTCTTAGTCACTACCTTCCAACGCCCTTGCGTTCAAGGATCAAACCCAAATCTACGACTTGCATTCGTTGCACCTAACCTCGAGTTGCAGAGCAAAAATTAAACACAAGTTGCACAACCAAGAAAGCTTTAGTTTGCAAAATTAAATCGCTTGAGCGTATCATCAAAAATAAATTTAAAGGGTTTTCCATAATGGTTTCGCGGCTCGTTAGCGGCCCAATGCTAGAAAATAAGCAACAGAACTGGACCGTTAGCGGACCGACAAGAACGGCTTGGCTTAGGGTTTCCCTTCTTCTCGGATTTTCAACTACCCGGGAAACGGAAATTTTCAAAAAATTTCTCAGGAATTCCAGGAATCCCGAAAATCTTTGGAATTCCCGGGATTCGAGAAACTCCCTGGAAATTTTCGCAGGAAATTTTTTCGAGCTTGATTATTTTGACATTTTTTCTGATTTTCAGCATTTCAGATTTAATTTTTAGCATTTTGTTATGTTGTTTTGACAAACTTAGCTCGAGTTTTTCCATTTTTTCCGACAAATGAAAGAAAATATCTTGATCTCACAAGCATTTTGTCTTAAAAAATTTTGCGAATTTTGAAAAATAATTTTTGGTAAGCAAAAAAAATTTTAATTTGCAGTAGTAGGTCTAACGCAAAACTAACGCATTTTTTATGTCGGAATGATAGATATCAATACCACTGAAATCTTTACTAATGTACAGACATTTCCCGGGATCCCGACATAAACTTTCCAAGAAACGGGAAATTTCAAAGCCCCAAATTGCTTGTCCCTACTTCCCGGGAGGAAACACCAGCTAGGCTAGTCAAACTAGCACATAAGGCACCCAAAATGGCTTGTGGTCATGCAATAAATGCCAAAAGATCTTTAGTACCAAGCAATGAGTGCAGGCTATATTTCTGTTGTTAATGGTAACTTGACATTGCAAATAACATATTGGTACCATTAAAAACAGCCTTGTATTGCCTCAATCTCCAGCTGATAACAAGCCAAAACGGGGTAGACTACTCAATTAGCAATAAAATGGTCAACAACATAAAAAAACAACAGTAAAACAAAAAAACACGAAGCAAAAAAACGGTTTTCTAGCAACACTATGAACAATGACCACGCAAATTTGAAAGGATAAATTCTACCTTGGCAATCGGTTTAGATGAGCAGCTCCGACTAAAACTAGAATGATTCTTGAAAGATAAAAATTATTGAATTGCATTTTCTACCTGAGATGTTAATATTTTTGTTTTGAAAAGACTGGCTACGTCATACGCTGATCGTAATCGCTTGACGAGCGCGCTACATAGGACCAATGATAAAACGCAAGAGCGCATAATATGTCAAAACTATCGATAGCAAGGGAGACTTAGATCGAGACTTGACAGAGTCATCAAAAAATGCTACGGGTACTACGCGAAGTGTGATTCTTGGAGCACTGTTGACGATAATGCTGTTGATTTGTCATTTTTCGTTAATTTGTTCTTTTTTGTTATTTATCATCAAAGTTTTACTTATCGATGCTAGTGGAATAGCATACCTATACTTGTAATTGTGCGAACATAAAAATCCGAAGTTTTATTTCAATAAACCTCAAATCCTAAATAATCCTGTATCACTTGCATTTTCTTTAAAAATTCCAATAATAGTCATGCATACAAAATCCAAACCGGTCTAAATTCGCAAAATTTACCAAATCTCAGTCCGTTTCATTCCTAATTCAAATCTGTGGAGATCTCTAACGTGTTGTATGTGCAGTACAAATAGTAAATGCGCAATTATTAGCTCTGAATCAGTAAAAACTGTCAAGTTATGACAAGTGTCACCTCACAGATGGCCTAGTGATAAGAGCGTCTGCCTCTAGAGCTGTACATGCGGGTTTGATTACGAGTCTGGTAAAACCAATGACTTTAGAAATTGCTATTCACAGCTTCCCTGATTGACGCTCAGCATTAAAGGGACAGTGTGAAGAACAAGCCGGCAAGTTTACTTGTTGTGCCGTTGGGAAAGTCACTAAGCGGGATTCCCCCGTCTTGGTGTGGTAGACAGATGGCCGGCAACTCCTAAACGAGCTCGTCATAGCGCTTTGGTCGCTTCCTTGTGATTTCTCCATACGATATAGCTGTTTTGCAGCGAAGCGAAATAAACGGTGTTTGCGTCGACCAGGGTAAATAGGAAGAATAAAGAAAAGTCGAAAACAAATCAAAAATAATTGAGTTTCAACAAAATGATGAGCAAAAGCATTACTATTCTTATGCTTGAAACAGACTATAACTGACGCTAACTGTGCTCATACCCTTCCATAATAATAGTTTATCATCACAATCTATACCAAAATAACATAACGTAAAACTACGGTAAATACAAAAATAGGATAATACTAAATCAAAATAAAAACATATGAGGAAAACTCAATTCTAAAACTCAAACTACGATAAGAGCGTGACCGTACAATTCGATATCCGTTTCACCGACAATGCGCCAAGTGTCATTTGTGGTGTTGTAACACTCAATTTCAAACGCTGGTTTATTCTCTGCATTCATCCCACCAATAACAAATATCTTGTCCTGCACGACACAAGCTGCATGACCCCAGCGTTCTACGTTCATTGGCTTGACTGCAACCCATTTGTTGTCATGTGGGTAGTATTTTTCCACACTTTTTTCAGTTTTTCCAGAATGCCCACCAATCGCATAAATAAATTTACCACAGCTAACTGCTGCATAGCGTTCTCGAGGTGTTTTCATCGGTTCAACCTTCACCCATTTGGCATCAAAATCGCTCAAAAACTCTGCTGATGATTCTCCCCATCCACCGATTGCATACAAGCGACCCTCACAAGCAACCAGTGCATTTCCATACCTGCTTTCGTTCAATACAGAGAGCATTTTCCACGTGTTTGATCGCTCGTCGTACAGTTCTGTTGAATCAGGATTGCGGCAGACACCAGCTACAACAATTTTGTCATTGAGAATGTCACAACCGAAATAGGATCTAGCTTTGTTTAACGACGCAACTTCTTTCCAGATCGAAGCATCTTTATTTAGATTCAATCGAAAAACTCTTTTAGTGTCTATAAACTCCTTAGTTTCTCCTCCAATGCAATAAATGAAGTTGTTAACTTTGGCAGCGCAATGACCAGAAACATTAAGAGGTAAATTAGGATAAACTTTGGTTACTTGACCAAAGATGATCGAAAGTTCAAACACATCGCCTTTTTCGTTGCCTCCAACGCAGAGAATCTTCGGCTCAGTTCCTCGTAATTTCAGATTCTTTAGCAAGCTGAAGGTGCAAGCTAAAACAGCGTTCAAACAGGCTGGATTCTCTCTGACCAACGATTCAGTAGCAACAACATCTTCTAGAAATGCAAGTGGAAGTTTGCTGACATCAATTGAATGGAAGAGACAGGGGAAGTCTTTGCTGCGTGTTCCATATTCGGACTTCACCCAATTAACTACAGCATGATACTTGGCAGTTTCGTTAGTTTCATTTTTGTCTAATTCGTTGACAATCGCGGTAATGTGCGAACTGGAAAGCTTTTTAAAATTTTCTGTTTGTGAAATTTCTTCGAGATTTTCGCTCAGTAATGCATAGGCTTGAGCCAAGGACGCATTAGTTTTGTAAAGAATGGAAGCTCTGATGATGTTTAAGCAATTTTCCGCCGTCAATTCCGACTCCAAATACTGGAAACAAAACTCCTTGACAGCATCAAGCCGCAAATAATCTGACGCAGCTAGAATGTTCATTACACATTTGGGATCTATGATAATGGTCCCTGTGTAGATGTAATCGATTAAAACTTTGATTATGCAGCCGTCAAAACCATTGATTTCTACTTCGTTTTCATGTGTTTCTTTCATGTTTGATTCAAACATTGCCTCGAAGAATTTGGAGTAACAGGAGAGCACCATCTTGTTAGCAGGAATCGATTGTCCCCCTGTTTTGATTATTACATCATTAAATGACCCTTTATCTCGTTTTGTTTCAGCATAATGGAGAAGTTCTTTATTGCTTTCTTTTCTTTGCAAAGTTGAAGAAGACTTATCAGTAGATAGTGCAATAGACATACTTTACTATTAATTTTGTTTAAATACAAGAAGTACCGGCAACTGGAGTTCACACTTGTAACAAAATGAAATCTAAATTAGTAATACAATCTATACATTTTAAAAATCGTTTATTCTTATCTACCACTTAGCCGCAGCCTTCGTATACAGATTTTTCAAAAACGTAATAGCTCATTTCTTTTATCTTCTGACTACTGAGCCTTGAACCTTTTTCGTGCTGTGCTTTTAGGTTGACGCACTCTACTAAAGCTCCAGTACGAAATCCATTGTAACATGTTGCACTAGTGTCGTTGGCAGCTGCACACAATTTCTACTAAGCTAGCACGAACTTGCTACATACAAAATAGTATTTCAGCAGCTCACTTCCTCATGCGAGTATGACTAATTGCCTTATCGTCCAAATCGTGAACGTTTCTTTCGGGTAAAGTTTTTATCAATTGCAAACTGCAACGTAATAAAAATTTTGCTGCTGGCAAATAGTTTTGGTTACAACCACAACATGACATCAGCAGTGTACGCAAAGCTGTACCAAACTGCAGAAACGAGATGTTGTAATTCCTTCTGATTTGGTTAATGTTTGACAAAAATAAATATATTTATTTCCAACAATGCGTCTTGAGCTATTATGCTGAGATTGACGTCAGCATGTCTCTAGGGTATTTCCTAACAATAAAAACTCGATTCAAGTAACAAAATAATTCAACATCAGTTTGATCGCCAATGAAACATAACCTGGAATCTCAACAAACGTTTTTAAATTTTTTTCCTGCTAACGGGTCCGTGCACCCTGTGGAATGGCTGCGCTTTCACCATTGTTTAGTCCTACCTGCCTACAGCGGTTGTTATATCTAATCTTAATGCACTAGTAGAAAATTGTTTACAACCGTAATGCGCAAAATATTTGACGTGCATTGGGCGCGTGATCAGCTTACAGGTTTGAATTTTGGCCACCCAAGTCACATAGCTAGCTCAAGAAATAATCTAAGAATTAGTCACGTGACTTTCAATCGCGCTTTAGTTGCAGAATATTCAGAAAGCCATGTTAAGTTAAGTTTCAAGGACAATTTAAAACAAGCAAAAACGAACGAACTAAAAAACATGTAGTACAAGCTGAAAACAAATACTAGAGAAGAAAATAATGATTTGCGAAGAGTATCTCGACGAATCTTTAACAGTCGCAAATATGGAAACCTAAATCTCTTGGATTACTGGTTAAAACTTTTTTTTTGAGCGCAGGAAGAAACAGAAACAATTAACAAGGAAAACACAGTCATCAGTTCAGTGGTGGTGTGTTTCTCCCCCAAGTTACTAGTGTAGTGACTCTGTCCCTACTTTTGGTATAATTATTTATTCCATTTAATTGAATTATAATTGGCAACACCGACTAGCAGTTTTGGCCCAGATGCATCTTTCCTTTTGCAACTATGATTGTACTATTGTACAATACATTGGTAATATTTCCCACTTACCTGAAGATACAATCATGCGCATTACCTATTTTCGATGTGTTTCTTCATGCATAAATATTTATAATCTACATTGCAAAGTCGTTTCTTCGCTTCTGTGTGGTGCATTGGGTATTTACCAAGCCAGCTGTCATGTGTTGTTTAATTTCTAATGGTTGTGTGTGCTTATTTCACGTTATGTAGGCTACATGCATTTTTTTTTGGCCGATTGTTTTGGGCCTATCTACTGCCGCTGTGATTTTTCTTTCTTTTCAAAGAGGGGAAGTCCTTTAGTGACTCTGTTCCTACTTTTAGTATAATTATCTATTCCATTTAATAGAATTATAACTGGCAACACCGACTAGCAGTTTTGGTCCAGAAATATTAACATGCGGGCCTTTTTCGTTTCTGCCGTTGCTGGATTGGTTGGGAATTATTTGGTGAATTAATTAAATCTGTTTTGATCGTTAGCGTTATGGTACAAATTGGAGCAATTAAAAAAACAAAGAACGGTATGTGCGTGCAAAGTTACAGCGATGCCTACACTAGTTAGTAATCGGCTACATACAGCAAATGCGTAAAATGCATAGGTATCGTTGAAGCGTAGCAAAAAAGACAAAAGACTATGAAAGAATTCAAAAGCAAATGGTACCGGAAATAGCCATAAAGTAACACTATTTAGCACTTAGCAGTGAGTTGATGAACAAAAGGTTTTAACATCACACAGAGCAGTAAGTAAACTGATCAACGATGCGAAACCATCTCATATCACACTACAACGAGAGCATGACCGTACAAATCTGCATCAATTTTGCCAACAATGCACCAAGTGTCATTTGCAGGGTCGTAGCATTCAACTTCGTGAACATATTTATGCTCTGCTTTCATTCCTCCTACAACCAATATTTTGTCTCCCAAAACACAAGCTGCATGGCCGACTCTTTCAAACTTCATTGGTTTTACTACAGTCCACTGATTCTCATCCGGATTATATTTTTCAACACTATTCTGAGCATTCCATTCAGTCCCACCAAACGCGTAAATTAATCCACCATAGCTGGCTGCTGCTGGGAGACCTCGACGCCAGTTCATTGGATTAGCAGATTTCCAAGTGGCGTAAAGATCACTCAAACATTCCACTGATGAAATACCAAAACCACCAATTGCATACAAACGACTCTGACAAGCAACCAACGCATTTCCATGCCTGGTTTCATTCAAACAACAGCGAAGTAATCTCCATTCATTTGATTCTTCATCGTAAAATTCTGTGGAGTCCATATCTTGTCCATTTCCACCAGTGACTATCAATTTGTTATCAAAAACTGCACAACCCATGTTTGATCTTGCGTGGTTCATTGGGGCAATTTCATTCCATTTCAAAGTGCGTTCGCTTAAATCTATCCGAAACACTTTGTCAGAATCTGAATATCGCTTGACTTTCCCCCCAATGCAATATATGAAGTTGTTAACCTTTATAACACCATAATTCAAAGCATCAGTGGGTAGCTTAGGAAAGATTTTGCTGGTTTTAACAAACTTATCAGAAAACTCCACTAGTTCACCTCGGGTATTACCTCCAACGCAAAGCAATTTATATTCAACTTTTAAACAAGCAGGATGGCCTTGCATCAAGGGATCAGTTGCAACAACATCTTTCAAAAATCCAAGTGATAGTTTGTTGGCATCAAGCAAGTGGAAGAGGTCTGTAAACTCTTTTCTTCGTGTCTCCGGTTCATGTTTTGTCCAGTTCATGATCGCATGATATTTTGCTGTTTCATTTGCTTTCATTTCGTTCAGTTTTTCAATAATCGACATCAAGTCAGCTTTAAAAAATAATTTAAACTTTTGTGTTTGTGAAACTTTTTCAAAGTTTTCACTCAACGTTTGACAAGACTGCGGTAATTGTGCACTCGTATTAAATACAGAAGCACAGAGGATGTCCATGCAATTTCCTGGAGCCAATTCCGACTCCAAATACTCGAAGCAAAACTCTTTGACAGCATCCAGTTGCAAATATTCAGATGCACCAAGTATACTCATGACGTTTTCATTGTCAATGGTAATGGCTCCGGTGTAGATGTAATCGATCAGAAGTTTAATAATGTGGCCGTGAAATCCGTTGATTTCTACTCTGTTTTGGGGCCCATTATTCATATTCGATGCAAACATTGTCTTGAAGAATTCAGAGTAACATGAGAGCACCATCTTGCTAGCAGGAATCGACTGACCTCCTGCATTGATGGTTACATCATTGCATAAATGTTCATTTTGGTTTTCTCCGGCGTTATGAAAGAGTTGTGGGTCGTGTTTGTCAGATTGAAAAGTTAAAGACTTCTTTGAAGAAGCCAGAGTAGACATTTGATTTTACTTGACAGAATGTTTTTCAATGCAAAGAAATTAATATAAAGTTCCTTAATAAACTGTAAAACAAAATCACATCATTGACCACCAAATGTTTGTTGGTATTGATCTTTTGTCACACACCACTTGCTATCACCGGTGTTATTTCATAAGTAGGTATTCACTGACATAATAAGATGTCAAAAAATGCATCAAAAAATTCGTGCTATCTGGCTATACCAAGTGCTTGAATACTCGACTACTTTTAACTTACTTTTTTAAAAACTTAAACAAGAAATAATCGCTATGAAAGGATAAAGAAGTAAACCATTTTCTAGATTTTTGACAACTTCCATTTTGTCTTCTGTCTGCCAGCTGAAAGCGTGTTTACCCAGTCCTACACTGAATACACTAAACTCTACTACAACGCTTTGCTTTTAAACAACTTCCTAATTCGAATGTAAAGAAGCACAACAACACATCTTTTGACTAACAATTTTAGTCAAGCATGACGGGAAAGGAGCCCACCTTCCTAATCTTTTGTCAATTGTGATCGAACAACACAATACAGATATCTTCGTCGTAGCACCGAGTCTCTGAATACACAAGATGATTTTTTAGTGATTTAAAACAAATCCTAAGCGCGTGAAACGGATGATTCCCTCTGTTTCAGATTTGACATGGTTTGGCATGAACCTTGGTCGAAAATTAGGCTGATTGAAGTCAAATTTACCAAACAAGCAAGATCAAAAAACGATAGCAAACCGAGAAAGTTGCTAAGAACAGAAAAACATAAGTTGCTTGAGTGTAAGCACATTTCACAAAAATGCTAAGCTACGAAATCTGAATAGCCTCCTATATGGCAATTTTGTTTGCGAAGTTTGTAATTTGTAAGCCAGTTTCTATTTTCATCAATATTTATTATTTTGTCTTTGATACAAATGACCAGAAAACTCAACAAAAAATTATTATGTACGTAATCTAAATAAGGTGATTAGAATTTATAATTATTTGAATAGAATCATTACAAATTCATTAAACGACAACAGCCTGTTTCGCCGTTACCGGCTCTTCAGGTGGTTATACACTTTACAGTAATCTAAACAAAAACATTGCGATATAGATATTGGCGACTGTAGCATACGTATTCAAATAGAAGCTGTCGTTGCATCCAAGGAACTACAAAAAATATAAAACAGTTGTGTGTGACTGCGCAACTGTACAGTAAAAGCATAACCGGACTTCTGGTGAATACAATAAATATAAATTAAGCTCTAGTGGTGAATATAAATAAATATTCAATGGTGAATATAAATAAACATTCAAATAAATATAAATTAAGCTCTAGCTAGTGATAGTTATTGAGCATTCTGCCAGAGGAGATTGAGCCTCAGTTTGAATTGTAAGGTGATTAGAATGTATGTAGTACTTGTATGTAGTTTCACACCGATCCTCCTATCACGACAATCAAAGCGCTGTAACGAGTTCGCTTAGGAGTTGCCACCGCCATCTGTCTACCACACCAAGATGGGCGAATCCCGCTTCGTGCCTTTTCAAACAGCACAAAAAGTAAAACTTGCCGGCTTGTTCTCCACACTGTCCCTTTAACGCTGAGCGTCAAGCAAGGAAGTTTGAATACCAGTTTTAAAATGATTGGTTTGACCCGACTCGTAATCAAACCCAAGTGTACAGTACAGCTCCAGAGGCGGACGCTCTTAACACTCGGCCGTCTGAGCTGTCAAGAGAAACATAAAATCAATTCAACAAAGAAAAGAAAAACTAATGTAAACAATTCAGCAAGCAACATAAGGCGAATTTAATTATTGTCATATCTTTTTTAATGCTTCGTACACTGGAATAAAATTTGGCGAGCCCATTAAACTCGCAAGAAAATATCGAGCGACATCTAGCGAGTACCTTAAATTATATCAAACCTCCTAAAAGGTGTTTTGGTGACATGCATCAGCCCAAAATATAATTTAAGTCGCTAAATCACGACTAAATAACTCGACTGAAGAATCGCCAAACGACTTTCGCTAAAAAAACTACCTCAAGCTTTAGCTTCAGGTCATAACCAAGTGATAAAACATGCTATGGGAGCTCAAAAAGTTACTTTTCCTTAAGAGAATCGATTAAAATACACTGTTCAGGCTATGTAATATTTGTATAACAAAGCGATTCTAAATGGAATTAGCTAAAGGCCTAAATTTATAAAATGTAGTTTGATTTAAATATATCGACGTCAATTAATGTAGCCTACTACCTCAAATAACGCTAAGCTTATTTCTTCTGGAGGAATTTAAAAAGCCATAATATCTAAAAAAACAACACAAAATTCGTTGTAGCGTTCCTCTTCATTCACAGCAGCGTCACCCAGGTCAAAATTTGTGGATATAGAGAAAAGAATCACCAACGCGTGATATAGATATAAATTGTTGTATTAGCTAGATGACTTTATGATCACAGAAATGGCAGTCATTAGCCTATGTTTTTTGAGAATTACATTTTTCACGGAGTCATCATATTGGCAGAGCAAGTTTCCAGGTTTAGATAAGTAAAAGCCTTAAAGGGAAAAGAGCAAATAGAAGATAGCAGTAGCGTTTTTTATTTCTGCTCCGTCAACATGATAAAGAATATGAAAGATGATGAAAATACAACAACGGTACAAGAAAAGGGAAGAGGCAGCAAAACCATTAATGTTATGGGATGCAGGTAAGAGAAGAGTTAAAAAACAAGCGAGCAGTAGCGTATGTAGGGGCCTAGGGGGTTATTGCTTCCCCTCCCTTTTGACTCTGCCTTTTAGTACAAAAAGATCAAATATTGCCAAGTGACAGAAATATGCCAGATTCTTTTTGTGGCTTTTGTTTATGCCCCTCCCTCCCGTTCAAAATTTCTCGCTCCGCAACTGCAAGAGAGGACATGGTTGCGACGCCCAGAAGAAGATTCCTACTGTGCTACAACATTAGACTTCAGTATTGTTACGTTGGTCATAATAACTCCACTGATAAGACCTAAAAGTAGTAACAATGTCCACTATCAACGATTTAAAATAGAAACAAGTTGAGCTCTTGAAAAAACCTCGTTTGTCGAGTTCAAGCTTGCAGGTTTATTTTTCAGTATTTATTGTTTCAGCATACACAAAAAGGGGCGCATAATTCTTACAAATACAATGTACCATACGAAACCACAATGTGATGTACACCGTGGATGAAGCGAAAGAGCAGAGCTCACTAGGTCAGCTTCACCCGCAATCCTACCACCCACCTAGTACATAAAAGAAAGAAACGAACAAAGCAGCAATATACAAAGCACAAATTATCAAGAAGACAAATATTTGAGCAAGCTGCATGAGCAGCAAAAATTATGTGTTGTTTTAGTCCAGTAGGCATAAATAGTTGCAGTTTAATAGCAAAGGTAGATGAGTGAGTAGCACTCTAGTAGTTGTACTTACAGCATCGAGTACACCGTAACAGATGAAATTAATAGCGCAAACAATTTAGTTATCAAGTAAAAAGTTCTCGACGAAGATTAACAGTGTGTTAAGTTACTATTCAGTCTGCGAGCTAATAATTACACTGGAAATGAAATTAAGAAAGGCAAAAAAAAAATAAACGCTGTCTACAAGGTTAATGCTGACAATATACTTTCCTGCCGAAAGTCATCAATTGCGTGACAAAATAAACTAGAAGTTGGAACAAAACAAACTAGATGTTGGAACAAAACAAACTAGAAGTTAGCAAGTTAGCAGCTAGTTCCATGTGATGATGTGTAGCAACAAAACAGCTTCAATTTCATTCAAATATTTTACAAAGGGGATTCTCAAAATATTGGCGCTAGTTTCAGTCAAGTCAAGTCATTTATCTCAAGCAGAGCTCATCGAGTTTCCGTCGCCTTGTTAAAGACAGGAGTAGGCCTTCGAAACGAAATGAATCACAACATCACAAAAATATAAGAAAAAACTAATAATGTAACAAACACACGAGGCTATGTACAATTTAAGTTGTCATAACTCATAGTACTAAAAACATGAGTTGGGGTTGGGTTCACTTGGGGTCAAATTTCAAGCATTGCTCACAATCACAAATCACAATTCAAACATCGATGCTTAACATTGGATTTTCTTATTCAAGCTTAAACACAAAAATATGTTTGCTTTTTCATGTAGAAAGAGTCTAATAAATCAATTATATTTTACGAGATTCCGTCACGCTTAATCGCGCAACACCAGGGTGCAGCAGAGCATAGCAATCAGTCATTGTGACTTCACAAAGTTTCGCATTGACGTTATGAACAGTGGAGAAAGATCACCTGGAATATTAATAACTGAATAACCTAGGCTAATATTTACTCCTAGCATGAAGTAGTTTCGTTAAAGTTACAGACAGCATAAGTTTAGAAATTCGTTTATTAGTCTGTCTTTTGTTCAACAATTATGTTTAAGCAGCACAGTTTACGAGGTTGCTAGATAAGCAGTACTACTAACGATACAAATCGAGACGCAATAATGAAATCGAAGCATGTTTGCAAGAAAGAAAGAGTGAAGTATCTCGCAGTGTAATGTATTTATACAGCTAATGAAATTCATAAATAGAAATACAAAAAAATCTATAAAAAGTAGTTAACTACAGTGAAATTCAGTGCGCATCAGCAACTCTGATGCGGGCACAACTTAAAAACATCGCGCAAACTTCAAATTTTGCCCTCCAAATAATCAAGGGGCTTAAACAACCGTGAACTTACTGCAACAATTACAAATAGCAAAAGCTTTTATTTTGGCGATTATTTTAGTGCAAATACGCTTAAGACTTTACAGGCTGTGAAGGCTAAGCTGAGTGTTTCACGTCGTTGCTTCAGGGTATGTAAGCATCAAGGTTCGCGTTATACGTGTTAAAAACGATATTGACTTATGAAATATCATGGAATACTTTGCTTCTCGTAAGTATAGTTAGTTATTGAAACAAAACACGCTGTTGTTAGGCGGTGGAGAGGAGCGAGGGCTGTATTGATCTCAGCTACCAAAAAAATCAAATCTTCATTATACTCGCGATACCGGTTAGTTCAGTCGTTAAACGTGCGCCATCGGTGCCGAGGTCTCCGGGTTCGATCCCTGAGAAGGTCAAATCGGACACAGTCTTCGCCAACGGCTCGCCACTGCTGTGATACATCTTCAGAGCTGTGTTGCCAGGGCGCTGAACCGCGGAGATGAGCCTGGCCACGCTTCGGTGCAACAATGCGAGTATAATGAAGGTTTGATTTGATGTTTTACGCTGAAGCGTGTAACGAGTGGGGGGTCCCATCTACGCGGTTTAGCACCTGGGCAACAAAGCTCCGAAAAAACTTCGCAGCGGTTATATTGATTCTGCGATTTTCCAGTTAAACCCGTCTGTGGTTAAACCAACCCGTCTGTGGTTAAACCTATGAATCTGCAAGCAGCCGAAAAAAGTTGAGTTGCATTAAATTTTGAAGACGATTGCAGCCTTATACCTCCACTTTTCTGCGCCAAATGTAAAGAGCAATGAACAATAACAGTACATGGAAAGGCAATAAAGACGCTTTTAAACGTTTAGTTCAAATGCAAATACAGATCGAACGAGCTTCACGACTATTTAACAAACAAACCATTCTTTTCGAGAGTGTGACATCACAAAATAACACGCGAAATCACTGTTTTGTTAATGTGATGTCATCGACAGACCAGTTAATGCGTTGCATTTTTGATACCATAAAAGAAACAGTTGTTTGAGCTTTCAGGGTCAGGACCCATATTGATGTCAAAGTCAGAAAACGGTACGTCGTTGTAGAGATTCACCGTAATAGAATGGTGTAACTGCTGTGAACGCCAAATAAGAAAACACGACTGATTTCGCGTGAACTCGAACGATTTCGCGGTTATTTGTTCGTCAACGTTTATGCTCAGACAGTGGAACACGAGGTCATGACGTCACAGGTTACTGCACTGTTAATATTTTCAACCCCGACGCTCGGTCAACAAAATAAGCTTTTTTCCTGATTTTTACCTTTTGTCAATACAAAAAAATGTAAAGAATTGATTTTTTTGACAAGCAGTGGCATAGTCGGGGAAGGGGGGGCACTGCCTCCTTTTTGACGCATGAAAACCTTTTTTCACAGATTGATCTCTAAATGCGATCGAACACAGGGCTTCTCATACCCTGTCCCCTCTAAATTTTTCGCTGACAACGCCCTGGTGTCAACACGGTTCTTTTACCCTATAATGAGTAGCGGTATCCATCTCCACGGCTTAGCGCCTGTGCAACACAGCTTCGAAGGGCATCGCAGTAGTGGTGAGCCGCTGGCGACACTGTATCCGATTTGGCCATACCAGGAATCGAACCCTAGACCTCCTGCACCGATAGCGTGTGTTTAACAGTTGAGCTAAGCGGCCAGTTCATCATACAAAATATATATCGAAGAATTTGATGTAATGAACGCCAGCTCATCAATTATTATGGGAAGTGTCTTTATGTGGTATGTTTGTGGCATATAAAATATGTTTTTAACCTTCAGTTGTTGGTAGGCAATTAGCTTTCACTGCGAGACTTAAAAGCTTCAGTTCCGTTCTTGATAATTAACAAAAACAAAATTGGTACAAGTAAGTTTGAAACTGCTTACATTACAGACCAAAACGCGGAATCGTAATAATAATAATCGCAAATCTGGTGATGTTTTCACATTATTTCACATCTTATTTGGGGGATGAAAACCGTTTTTGCGTTAAGTGAGCTTGATGTTTTGACGGAGTCTCAGAGGTATGATGAAAAGTAGCCAAGGAAAACAAAGACATGATCTTTACAGAATATCTGCCCTTGATAACTGAAGAGAATTATTCTCATCTATCGAGGATTTCCGGAAAGCTTTCCAGTTTTTAGTCAACCCATGAATGCTTATTTTAGGTGCACAGACTTCCAAAAAACTCCAGTACGTAAAAAAATCCAATATTTATTATACTCACGGTATTACTCTGAAGCGTGTAACGAGTTGCGAGGGCCATCTCTGGGGCGCCGTTTGAGAAAAAACTATTCGTTTGGTGAACCATGTTTTTTGAGCTTATTTAGACCATAGTTTGTCCGATATGTATATTGGAAATGTCCTACTTATATATCGGACAAAATGTACTCTAAGTCGGACCAAAATACACGCGCAAAATAAGTCGAACAAAATCGTTTTTTTCCAAACAGCGCCCCATAACCATCTCCGCGGCTAGCGCTTGAAACGTCTCAGCGGTGGCGAACGGTTGGCGAGAGTGTCCGATTTGACCGACCCGAGAATTAAACCAAAGACCGATAATGATGTCTTTAACCACCACGGCTACGTTAATCGGCCGATTTCTTCATGTCTTTTGCATCATTAAGTTCCAATTAACCTACATGGTAACGTGGACAAGTTAGTGATGCTTGATGTCACAGAGCAAGTTGTGCAATTAAGCAGTGTGTACTCAGCTCAGAAGTTTACGACGCCACAGCCAAGCCATGAGAACTTTCTGCATGAAGTATGGTACGCTAGTTATAAATTGTGGTGAAAAAAGACGAAACATACAAAGATTTGTGGTTTTGACAGAAGTACACGTTTCTAAATTACTTTTACCAATTAAACTTGCAGATTGTGAAGGTCACTTCGATTTTTTTGTTTGCTTTGCGCCATAAACGAATCGCGAATATGTTCGAGGAACTCTGCCAGGTTTCGTCGCAGAATATTGCCTACGGAAAACATACGTTTGGAAAGTTGAAAAAGAGATGAAATTAGAAAAAAACGAAAGCAGTTTTAACTAGGAGCTTATTTATCTTTTGTATTTCATTCTTTTGTGTTGAACATAAAAGCGGCAGTCCATTTTATTGAATAGTGAGATAGAAAGTGTATGCTGTATTTATTAAGAGCTTTTAAAGTTTTTTTAAAACTTGTTAAAGCTGAAAAAAGTTGCTGAATTTTTTGAGTTTTCATCACTGTAAGTGAAGCAAGGTAATCGGTATTGCCAGTATGACATAACAACCACTTTGATTCCGCTTCATAATTGACTTCTATGATGTAATAATAGCCAAGATTTTTACACGTCGAGGTATGAAACAACGTTGCAGAGTTTCATGGCTGAGAGATCGTTTCCCAGGTAGATGAGTGGTGCGGAACGACGAGTCATGCACAATTTATGTTGACTCACGAGTCTCCATTGGTGGCTGTGAAACGAGATTTCCTCAAACTTTGACGGATCATTAGTAACGTTTTTACCATCCGTTGCCTATGTTACGAGCATTTTATGCGACAGAATTTATAAATTTGCATTTGTTATGAAAACAAAATCAAGGAGGAAACTGGCGTAGAATTGGTTAAAATAGTCAAGCTTTGGTGTTTTTTGGTTAAGTTAATTAGGTGATTCGGTTTAGGTCACGTCAAAACATTGGTTAACTTATTCAATTGTTTATATAGCTCTATTTACAAGGCCACTAATTGTTTTATTGGAGAATTTATCGGAAAAGTGGGTTCATGTAGTTTGTTGCTATTTATTACATATTTTTTATGGGTGGTTACTTAAATTGAACAGGCGCATTGCTTCATTCCAAAGTTCCCAATTTTGTCTGAAGTTTTCCGCTGTACGGTTGTTTATTTAGTAAACAGTTAATGTCGTTTCTTGCACAGTTGTATTTGTGACGTCATAAAAGGACCTATGCGTCAACAAACCCATCAGTTCCCGTTGTTTGCTTTGAAGTCTAGCAGACAACGCTTTTCCACAGAGTAGTTTGTCCACAATGATGCCGTAACATGGATCTTAATGCTTAGGCAAAAAATCAAATCTACATTTGACTATCAATATTACGCTGAAGCACGTAACGACTAACGAGTGGTGGGATCCATCTCCGCGGCTAAGCGCCTGGGCAACACAGCTCTTTAGAAACATTGTACTTGTGAATTGTACTAATCTAGGCCTAGGGTGATTGCTTGACCCAAAGACCCTAAAACGGTCACTTCGCAGCATCCTTGTTGCTATTTTGCGTATATTTTGTTGGAGTTATTTTTTTGTGTTTGTTTGGGGCAACAGAACAATAAATTTCAATTTCAATTGCAGCGATGGCGAACCTGGGGCGACACTGGGTCTAATTTGACCGGCCCAGAAAGTGAAGACCTTCCGCACCGATGTGAATGACAACTGAGTTAACCGGCTGGCACTGCAAACAGCGGGGCCGGGTTTTGACAATGAGAGGCCATAGTCTATTTTGTTTTCACATTTACCCATTGTAATTGATCTCAAAAAAAGGTTTCTCCCGTCTTTCGCGATCGCGTCGAAGCCCTTCGTCTCCAAGGCCCCTAGCACCAGCCTCTAAAACCTATACGTTGACCTGACCCGGGCAAACGTTCAACAATTCTTCGACTTTGCAAAACCTCTTCGGTGTGCTTTGCGTCTGTTATATTGCAATGACGAAATCGGCCGGTTGCCGTAGTGCTTCAACGCATTGCTATCGGCGCATGAGGTCTGAGTTCGATTCTCGGTAAGGTCAAACCGGACACTGTCGTAAACGGCTCGCTACTGCTGCTATGTTTTTGTGTTGTTCAGGCGCTAAGCCGCGTAGATGGGCCCCGCCACTTGTTACACGACTCTGCCCAATACCGCTGCTTAATGAAGATTTGATTTTCGATAATACACAAATCCATATCTTGACACGGTATGTCACAACCAACATTACTTGAATACAAAAAGCTTTAAAAAGTCAATTTTCCTCCAATCAAAGCAGAATTTAGAAAAGTTTCACTGTTGCGATGATAATAGACACGTGCATTAAGCAATTTTCATTATTACCGTACATTTATAAGTATAGCTGAGGTCATCGCAGACAATATTGGTATGGTATGTGTACAAAACATGTCTAAAGCTTCAGAGCCATAAGCAGCGAACTGAGGGGGACGATCTATATTTACCAAGCATATTTTTATGGTTATTATTGGTAACGAAAACATCCAGGATTATTTACTGCTTCTCAAGCAATGGTATAGCTGCTGTATATAGCTATAAACCAGTGGCGCACCCACGGGGGAGGGGGCTAGGGGGTCGAATTCCCCCCTTTGAAACCGAACCCTTGTTTTTAAAGTGAAGTGTCCAAGCTGTGCAAGTGCAGCACGTGCTGTTATTTAGTCATTGTGAGCAAACAGGCCAATAAAAAATCGGTCAATGGTCGACAAATGACCGAAAAAAAAAAGAAACAGTTTGAAGTAAACCACGACAAGTAATTTAAGGGTTGCTAGTTTTTTTAGAACCTTCCTTTAAACCATGCTGGGTGCGCCCCTGCAAAGCTATACCTCCAGCAAGCCATCGCTTCTCCAGCAACAGGTATATCCTCACCCGGTCAGTGCAGTGGTTAAAGACATCGCTGCAGGCGCGGAAGATCTGGGGTTCGATTTCCCGGCCGGTCAATTCAAACACTGACTCCAACGACTAGCCAGGGCAGCGACGTTTCTGTGTTGTCCAGGCGCTGAACCGCGGAGATGGATCCCGTCATTCGTTTTGGCCTGATGCCGCGAGAATAATGAAGACTTGATTATTCCTACTTAGATTCTTGAAGTGTAGAAAGTTTTACTGTAAATTACGCATGCAGTTCAGAGGATGTTCGAAATTTTACATGTCATTTTTTATAGTTGTGATTGACGTAATTTCATATGTTTATATAATTTAAATATATTGCGACGAAACAATGAATTATTGCGTCATCGCCATACTTTTTCTGGTAATAACATGCCAAGTTCAAAGTGAGTATACTTTGGTATTTTAAAAGTCAACAGCTTGCAATCACTTTCCACTTAGCTTTTAACAACTAATCTGTCGGCTTTAACGCGGTTTTAAAAGCTAAAGAAAGTTGGTTCAAGATAATCTCTTTCATGGGACATTTTTCATGTGTTGCCAACCAAAGCATTTGAAACAGCGTGTTTCTACTTGTATATAGCCAGTTGGCGTAGTGGTTAAGATATCGCTATCGGAGCGGTAGGTCTTCGGTTCGAACCCCGGAATAGTTTTTTAAGTGTTGACATGGGACCCCTGAGCTATAACCTCCCTTGCAATGGCGTAGTGAGAAATTTAAAAAAGGGGCACAAATCAAAAGAATCTGGTCTAATACAGTTACTAGTAACATTTGATATCTCTTACTAAAAGCCAAAGTCAAAAGGGTGCCATGGCACAATGGCCCCTTCCCTTAAATACGTCCTGCCCCCTTCTTATTCCGGCTTTGATCTTAACATGATACGCTGACTACTTCCAAATATTTCAGGTGTTAATGGAGCCGGTAAAATCTTGCAACTACAAAAGAGAGACACATCGAGTGAAGAATGCAAATGTAAGTGTATTCTAGTGCTAGTATAGGTGCTGTGAAAATACATGAAACCTGATTACATTGTGGGTGTTTCTACAACGTGTGGGTGTGTTTTCACGAATTGGGTTTATATTTGACGCAGTAAAAACCTATAATTGAACAGTTTGGCCAAGTTGATTTAAGTTTTGGTTTCTAGTTGAAATTGGAGCAACTTATTTGGGGCTACATTAGGAGGAAACAGTGGGCTAGATCTCTTTTCGCGTCACCAAAAATATAAAAAAACAGATGATCATTAATAATATTTTGGTGTTTAAATGCAAAGCCAGCTTACTGTCTCCCGCATAGCTTTTTTGGTTACCCCACACAACCTGTTGTTCCTTAATTTGAACCTGATTTGGTAAACGACAACTTTCGATCAACTATTTTTACTTGTAACGCTTAGACCGTGCACACTAGAACTAACAACATAATGTGAAGATATCCTACTGCACAATTTCCCTGTTCATATATCCAGCTTAAGCGGGCCAAAAGCCCAAAAGCTTTCTCCATCACGTTAAATTTTTGATGTCATAACGACTTTTTTCAATCACGGCATTAAAAAATTTGATTAGGATTCAGAAAGCCCTATGTCTGTTGACCCAAATAAACTATACATGTGGACAGGGTCGGTGCGCAACTGGGCATAGATTTCAACGTCAAGCTAACTCGTTGTGACCTTATGACCGAAGCTAAACAATGTTATGATAATGAAAGGGCTAGGGCGCTCGTCCTTACTTTTGCGTTTGTTTTGTTACCTGAGACGAAAATTTCCGTTCACGATGCATCAACATAGGAAACCAAAAGCTGTTGCCGCGTTATCGCTTCCCGGTTGCGAATTATTGTGACGCAATAGAAGATGATTGATGTGCTTGAGCGCATGTAAGTCTTTCTTACAACGGGCAACACGACTTTGAACTTGAATTTTTCAATTTTAGATTTATTAGCATATTCACATATCTGCGGGGCAGAAACTCATAGGTTGCCCGCCTATTCTTGTAAATCTGTCTCTGGTGCACCACATAGCAGGACGACTTATGGGCGGGGCTTGTCAAATCATTCACCAATCATGTTTACCAAATACCTGTCAATCATTCTGGCGCCACTGCATTTTAACAGCCCGTTAAATCTTTGTCGTTGTTTTTAGATTCGAAAACATATTTCTATTGATGTTACGCTTTCTTGCAAATTTTGAACGAACGAAAATTTTTCATCCAAATATAAATATTTTGGTTTACACCTAAACAACATTTGCAACAAGGCCCTAACCTCTACATTGTGACGACACAGGCGAATGGAGTGTATGGATGAACAATCCCGAATATTCTTCCGAAATAAACAAGGACGACAACAGCTACGAAACTCTGAGGAATTATTATGACTTTTGCGATCAACCAAGTGACATAGCATGCAGGTGATTTTGCTTGGTCTTATTTGATCTAATGCATGCTATAACGTTAATCGTCTTGTTACTAATCAAAAGATATATGAAATCTTTTTTTCTTTGCCAAGAGATCAACGCTATTACTTCCTCCTCTTCAAGTGATAATCTAAGAACCTTTAAGTTTTTATGCTGAGCTGAAACTGCGTGGCACAAGATATGATGACTCTGCATGCTGAGTACGAAAAATGCAAAATGTTCTCATAGGTTCTTAGATTGTCAGTTGAAGAGCAGGAAGTCATAGCGTTGGTGTCTTTACAAAGAAAAGATTGCGCTTCATTGATCTCTTAATTTCTCATTGCCAACTTCCTTCCACCTGAATCGTTTGTTGTCTTTTCCTTTTTTCTTGTACCGTTAATACGTGTTCTTTATCTTATCGTATTATCATGCTGACGGCGCGGAAGACACTTCTGCTACTAGTTACTGATTTAAATTCTTGTTGTTCAGGAGCAAGCTGAATCCTCTACTTCCGTTCAACGTAGCGCAATCAAAAGAGCTAAACTGTGACGTCACATCCGGTTTAATTTGCGTATCTCATCCTCGAAACATAACAGCTGGAGAAAAATCGTTCTATTGCGATGATTATGAGCTTCGGGTTCGATGCTGCGAATGTCCTTCGGTAAGTTCACGTCAGTCGGGGGGAATAACCGGGGGACTCACTTCCCCCTTTTGAATCAAGCGGATTCGCAAGTGTATTTGAAACGTCCTTACAAAACCCAATCTTGCATAATCTTCAGCCTATTTTATTCCCCTCCCGAATTTTCCGCTGGTTTATGTACCATTGCTAGACTCGAAAATATTTCATTTGAACAACTCTTAATTTTGCTAAACTGGATTTCATGATAGCGGTGGTAGAAATCCAACTGAGTTTTATAAGGAAGATTGAAAACGTTTCTAAGCGCGCCACATTTTATTGAACAAAAGTTAATCATCATTATCGAGGCATGACAAGTGAGGAGGTAATAATTACATTAGATGAAATCTATATTTTCTTAAGCTCTTTCTTTCTGGATTTATGAAATGATAATTCAAAGCAAGGCGCAGACAAAGTCTATGGTCATAGCTAAAGTCTTATACCAGTGTTACGCAATCTTAAGTCAGTACAAAAGGGTTTTAGCACATCAGCCAAATGGCGATGCCTTATTGGAAACGATTGCTTGTTGCAATTTATGGCTCCTTTCATTCATAAATCACTATGACCTACCACAAGACATGATAAAAGTGCAGGTTTGCAAAGCATGCTATTGGTAAACAAGCTTGAAGTTTTAATTACTTTAGACTTTGTGTCCTTTTCGTTTTAAATCGCGGTAAATAGCGAGATACAAGCAAAGTTGCCAAATAAGATTTCACAAAATTAATGTGGGTGAGAAAAGTAAGCATAAATGAGTTTACTTTGTGAATTTTTCGGTCTTTTGATTGAAATTACAAGTTGGCAATTTCTGTTGTCATTATCATTTTTAATTTTTAAAATTGCTGAACTTTGTATATATCTTTACGACGATGTCGATGTAACCTTGTCAATCGTTTGTTTGTCCAAGGAGAATTTAACAAATTGACCCTTGTCAATTTTGCGCACGAGACAATTTATCGAGATAGAATCAATTATGTATATTTTATAATCAATATTCATAAACTAAATTTGTAAGTTCCTGCGAAGGAAGTCCGAATAACGATTCAAGAGTTTAGTTAGACCGTCATTAGCCCGCACTAGTCAGAAAACAAAAAAAAAATCGAATCAAATCTACATTATTATAGCTTAATCGCGATATTATGACGAAGCGTGTAAAACGCAGCGGGTCTCATCTTCGCGGCTTAGCGCCTGGACAACACAGAAGCGTAGCGGCGGTGGCGAGCGTTTGGCGACTCAGCGTCCAATTTGATCGGCCCGGGAATCGAACCATCACCCAACGCACCGATAACGATGTCTTTACTCACAACACCAACCGGCAACAAAACAGTCAATAGCTCGTATCTCAACATGACTTGCTCATTTTCGCTGCTTTCAAAATACTATAATTCAACTTTTTGTAATCCAAGACTAAGCATGGGGATAAGAGATATGCTTCAGCTGCGTAGGTTTTTTCTTAAGAGGTAAATTCTTAATGTCGCACTTAGCGTGGAGCTACAATTGATTTGCCTCGCAAAACCGCTGCTGTAGTGCTGCTGCAGTCCTTTCATTCGTGGAATAAAAAACAGTGATGACTTGAGTTTAGCCAAGTTGATTCGCAATTTCTTTTAAAGGGCTGCCAACAGAACCAAGTAAGAAGGTTTTAGATACCTTAACGATGCTTTAGCGACAGTTGATACGAAAGTATTTCAGATCTTCTTCTATTCGATTATGCAGTTCGCTATAGCAGGAATGAGATTTACTTGAAGGGCTGGCAGATAGCCGAATTCTAACTCTGATTCTAATGTCAGCTAAACACAGCAACTTGTTTTTGAATAAGGAACCATTTTAGTTGAATTAGAAGTCGATGATAAAGTCTACGTGAGAATATTTATGATTGATGACATGTACGTCCACTGTGGTCTATTAGCATTTCTTGCTCATGCCGTCATAAACACGTTGTTTTTACAGCATTCGGTAATCGTTGATGATAATACAATTACTGGCAAAAATTCGAATCGTTCGATGTGAAACTAAATCCGAGATTTTTGACGTAATCATAGGTTTTGTGCTTAGCCTCCGGCGACTGAAGTAGCATCAACTGACCTGTGAAGTAATCTGCTCTGTGCCATTGATATATGAAGTTTCGTTACTCTGTATCTTTAACTGAAGTATTATCGTTTCATACAGACTGCGTAAAAGTGAATGGTGCGACTTTCCAAAACAGCAATTTTCAACACCACCAAAGCAAAAATACCGTTTAGATACCAATTATTTTCATTCAGCGACGCCGGATACAATGATTTCGTTAGTTTGGTCAAAATTTATCGGCTAGTATTTTTGTTGCAGACATCTGTAGAGGCAACTCCAGTCTATCTAATAAACATCACTTCAACTGCTCCAACCGCTGCTATAAGCAACAAAGGAGATGAAACTACAAGTACTCTAGGTATGGTCGCTACTTGATATAATATACAACTACGGTGCACAGTGCAAATTTTTTGCTCTCATGAATGTTTGACTGATGACCGCATTGGGCCACGAAGCCGGCCTCGCAGGATCGATGCTTAACTAAGTCATCTTCCATGCATTTCAGTAATATAAAGCCTACGTTGCAATTGCATGTAGCTTCAACAAAAAAAGAATTATTCTGAAAGTTGTGAAAGCTTGAAATTTCAGTAATGCCGTGATTCCTATTACATAAATTACAATCATAGCCAATTGAGACAACACTACTCTCTTCATTTAGCGCAACATCCTCTCGTGCTCCCTGTTTCGATCATCATCGTCATAGTAGTGGCAGTGTTACTGATCTGTGGAATTGTGTTGTGTGTGGTGGTCACTCACAAAGACAAGAAGGAACCAAAATTTTCGCATCACTACATGTCTGTGAGTAGCTTGCATACAAAGCCTACATGACTTACGCAGGCAGAATGAAGCCACATAAATTCTTGGAGCTGGACGTTTCGACAATATAGATTTAGCTGTTATCATCAGCAATGTAAGCAAGACAGTGCAAAACTGAAAGAACAAAATTTTTTTCTGCCTCGCTTGCACTGCTGACTGTGACAGCTATATTTTGTATTTAGTTGCATATTTATCCTCCTACTACGAGAAAGCGATCGATGCGCTATAACGAGCTCGCTTAGGAGTTGCCATCCATCTGTCTACCACACCAAGATGGGGGAATCCCGCTAAGTGCCTTTCACAACGGCACAACAAGCAAACTTGCCAGCTTGTTCTCCACACTGTCCCCTTAATGCTGAACATCAAGCAGTAAAGCTGTGAATACCAATTTTACTATCATTGGTTCGACCCGACTCGGAATCGAACCCGCGTCTTTAGCTCCAGAGGCGGACTCTCTTACCACTCGACCAACCGAGATGCAAAGTCTATGTTGTCGAAACGTGCAGTTTTAGGAATTACTGTGGCTTTGCTTTCCTCTTGAAGCAATTTTTATCCCATATTTATATATGATTAACGTTCTTTAGCAACAGACTCACACGATGCAAATGCTTAAGTAATGAATAATAAAGCAGCCAACGTAATTCCACTTTAAATAGAAGCTACAAGTTCAATCTACCACTGAAGCTTCTCCTCCGGCTAGTTCGGTCACCCAATATCTTAGCTCGCATTTTCCAACAAAACTTTACTCAAAGTTTTCTTAACCTGTTTTTTGGGCTGCGGATTTCCAAAACCAATTAATGAAATCTATGAATCCCTTCGTAAGGCATACAAGTATATAATCAGACAGTATTTGTATCTACCGACCCCTACAAAAGTTTCAACTTGCGGACCAATAACCCTTGAAATAGGGTTCAGCGTCCCCAGATTACAGAAAATAAACTGAACTGTTGTAATGTTGTATTTGCAGGAGGATAGCTACCTTCAGCGACCTGTGTCTTTCACTGATGTTGATTTAATGAGAAGTGATTCTCTTTCTTCCACTTCCTCCTCCAAATCTGGCCAATCAGAGACCAGCGAACGTCGTGTGTTACACTTCACTGAACTAAGCAAAGCTAAGTTGGAATTTCTTCAAGCGGAACCTGAAGATGAGCCGGATCTGGTGTCATCAACGAAACGCACTAATCACGAGCCGATCTTGCGTCACGTGGGTGAAAGAAGATGGCTGCCGGATGAACATGCGCCGCGAAGAGATGTTCACGCTTTAAGGAGTGGAAAAAAGTCGATTTTTTCTCGGGGTGTCCCTCCACCACCTGTACCTCCTCCCCCACCGATAAAAAAATCTGTGGCATTCCCTGACGAAAACAAGTAATCGATTTTCAAATTTTGACACTGGTGCAGAATGAAAACGCTCTGAACTGCGACTTGGTAACGTCATCGACAGCGCCATCGCGACGCAATGAGCCATTGTTCTATTCTTCTGCGTGGATTTGATCAACCTGTGGCCTACTGTAACCATACCGTACGATGTTATTAAGATGAAGGTGATTCAACGATTGTTAACGCTTGGCCCTAAATTACCCACCACAAAATATTTATGAAACAAAATCAAACTTCTCACAGCTGCAAAGTTTCGCTGTGCTATATGACTGCGTTCCTACCACAGCAAGATGGAAAAATTAGCATCTTTTACTAACAAGCAAATTCATAGTGTTTACAGACATCGCTCCATTGGAGCGGAAGGTCTGGTGTTCGGGCACGTCAAAATCGAAAACAGTGTTGCCAACGGCTCGTCACTGATGTGATGTTTCTTCCGAGCTGTGTTGCCCTGGCGCTAAGCCGCGGAGATGGGCCCTGCCGCCTCTCCACACATCGGCGTAATATCGCGAATATAAAGAAGGTTTGATTTCGATTTTAATAAGCTGCAGTTGCACACGTATACTGGCTTTTCAAATCAAAATAGCAAAAAAATGTGAAGCTTGCGATTGCTTTAACTTTAAATAGTTGGTGCTTCAACGGACTAGGCAAATTTTAGTACCTTCTCTATCTTAATCCGAATCTTGTATCACTTTTCTTTGCTTTCGCGTAAGTTTTTGCATCGCTATTAGCCAACTATCAGCTTACTGCAAGTCTTCACTTGTCATTTAATAAAAGTGAATACGCAGCATGTTCTGTTGTTTGGTATGAGCAATGAAAGTCTCTTAAGCGCTACATGCATATTGATTTCATTGTAAGTTCGTCTGCAGAATTAATCAAGCAAGCCAAGTTAACGCTTCATTCGAGCGGCATCCGGCGACACAAAGGTTAGTTGAGCAGATGTAAACGAAGTCTTATCCTTAAGGCCTCTGAACCAACTTGGAGGCCTTTTGTTTGAACGCAGGTTGCCAGAAATAAACCCATAACGCAGTGGTTCATAACAAGATACCCAATAAAAAATTTGGGGTCTCCGTCTATTATTGTTTGTTCTTTCAATATACGCGGTACACCCACTTTGCAGGCTGCGCTAATAAGGGCCCCCAAGCCAATATATTTAAGAATAGGGGTACCAGGTACTAGAAAGGTTAAAAACCACTGCCGTTTTGCATCAGTGTAAAACGTTTTTTAGAAACTGAACGGTTAAATGATGAGCTCTCGAAATTTACATGCAAATATCGTCGCTTCGAAAGTCATCATAATAGTAAAATTCTCATTGCAAAAATCCTACACGTTTGGATGAGGGGGTTGAAAAAATATATCCAGCAATGAATCGAGCACCTAACATTCGAGTGCGAGTTTCCAAAGACTCGAGAATGCAACATCACGAATGTTGGGTTTGTCTGGCAGTAATTACGTAACTAAACCAACAACGAAGTTCTATTTTAATCTTCAGTAAATCATATTCTGATGTTTGCTTGCATCTGGCTCAACTTGATTTAACAAAAATTGATTATCTCTTAATTAAAAGAAAGTTTACAAAAGTAAATAAACGGAAAGGACGACTTCAATACAATCTACTCCCGATTGTAAATTAAATACTGATCCTATGTTGAAGCCATTTATGATCAGGAGCGGAGTTAAGAACAGGGCGGCGAACTCGCACCATTTCTAACCGAGTTTAGCTAATTTCAAGCAACTTTTGCCAAGTTTAGGATTAGTTCAAAACTCAATCACTTTTTTTTGAGACCGAGTTCAGGAATTTTTGTTGAGTTCAAGTTTGATATCGGCAAAAAAAAAACAGAGTTCAGCAAGCACTACTTTGCTGCCTGGGTTAACAAGAGCAACGGTTTCGAATGTGGACCAGCAGAAGACGATTACACAGCTGAAAGTTTCGTACACCTAATATTAGCCCCAAGAACTGAGGAATTGGCAAAAGATTTGAAGAAAAACTTCAGTCGTATAGAATTCTTCAAATATATGCTAATTTAGCGGAAAATCTATTGCTCACCTACCAGCTTGCTAGTGATATATTTTGCGCTTATTGGAAGATCAGTATCATGTTAATCCGCCAAAAAACAAATACCTAGAAGCATATTTTGAAGCACCGCTTCTTAAGTTCTTTCTCAAGTTTGGTTAAACAGCCAGAAAATTCGACAGACGAAAGGACAACAAAGCTTCCAAATGTCGGAAACTTAAACCATACCATTAAAATAAAGCTGATTAGTCTGAGGTGGCTTGAGGAACGAATTAAAGTTTTCCATGACCAACATCGACCGTATCTACAGCAAATTCGACCAATCTCTGACATTATCGACCAAAATATAAAAAAAAATCAAATCTTCATTATACTCGCGGTATTACCCCGAAGCATGTAACGAGTGGCGGGATCCATCTCCGCAGCGCAGCGCCTGGGCAACACAGCTACGAAGAAACGTCGCAAGGGTAGAAAGCCGCTGGCGACCCTGTGTCCGACTTGAACGGCCCGGGAATCGAACACAAGATCTCCGGCATCAATAGCGATGTCCTGTACACTACGCCAACCGACCACCGGCGCTTGGTGTATCGGTTAAGAGCGTCCACTTGGTAGTCGGTAGACTGGGGTTTTATTCCCAGTCGGGTCATACTAAAGACTTTAAAAATAGTATTCGCAGCTTTCGCGCCAGGCGCTCGGCACAAGCGGAAGTGCGAAGGGTTTTGTGTATGTGTTGTTCGTCATGTTATGTCCTTTAACAGCGTTCAATCATTCGTGATTGAAAATTGTAATGGGCCGACAATTGAAAATGGCCTAAACAATGTGTGCTTGCACCCGCTGTCCCGTACCTTTACCTTTACCTTTTATGCCAACCGACCGAAGTTGACGTATTTGTTTTTAAACAGAATTTTTCGGTTTTCAAGCGAATACAATCTTAGCGGGTTAAATTTTTTTCAAAACTCGCTATGTCTTCAACTGGAAGCTGTGATGGTTTCCTAACATTGAATCAAAGCATATTAGTTGTAGTTATCTCCGGAGCAGTGGTTATGATGGCATTTATTGTGATTGCTATTGTATCGGTGCAATATCACAAACTAGCAACTCGAAGCAAAAAAGGTAAGAGAAAACCGTGCTTTTTTGTCATTTCAACTTTGTTTTGTGCCACTTATCGTCGAATAGTTAAAAGCAATGGATATGTTTAACCAAAAAAATCATACACGAAAACACAGATTTCACGTAAAAGCTAAGTAAGCAACACCTGTAAGTTTATAGGTGCAGCGGCCGTGCTAATTTTCCAACTTCTTTTTTACCCGTGCTAGTGTTATCAACACGTCCTAACGTAGCCTATATCGTTTTGTCGCTTTTTTTCGTCCTTTCATGGCCGAAAATAAACATTCACTACCAAGGGCGTTGGAAGGTGGGGGCTGAAGTCCCCGCTACATTTTTTCAGCCCCCCCATAGAAATTTTGAGTCCCCCTTCATCCCCACTTTGAAGAATTTATAACAGTACACCCTATGGCACTTCAACAATGACTTATGGTGTCACCTGTCATTTGTTTCTTTTCTTCATTGATACCATCAAAACCAACGTACTAACTTTTGCAACTTTGTGACAAAGACGAACAAAATCGCAAAAACTGTTGGATTTCCTGGTAACTTCGCGTACAAGCTCTTAGAGTTTAATACGATGGCACGAGAATATTTTCTTCAATTTTAAAAGAAACTTTTGGGCAAACAACAGCGAAACCACAAAATATCGAATTAGCTAGCTTACCCTAGGAGCAGTATGGTAGCGAGAAATTTTGAAAAGGAGGGGGGCATAATTTCCACATTGTTTTCAAGCGTATTTTTTGGGGAGGAACAACAAATTTGAAGCTGATTGAGAAACAAAAGAAAGCTTTAGGGGGGTCCAGGGGCATGCTTCTCGGAAATTTTTGAAATTTCCATGCTGTAATGGCTATTTTGGTGTTTTTTGAATAATTACTAGGCAAATTTTGTTTAAACTTTTTGACCCTAATTCTGAGAGCTTTACCTAATGATGCATTTTGTTCGCACATTTTCGAGTATGCGTGCTTAAGGCGCATTGCTATCGAAGAGGTTCGAAATTATGGAAAAATTGTAGGCTTATGCATCAAAAATATTTTTGAAAATGGCTGGTGGGTGGATGCATGCCCCTCAACCTACCTACCCGGCTCCGCTCCTGGAAAAAGCTGCGAAAACCATCAAAAAAGTCTAACATATTTGTCACCATTAATCTTCCTCTTTTTAACTAAAAAGCAGAAACAAAAAGGGGGATGGCATGGCACAATGTCCCCCTAAATACGCTCCAGCCTAGGAGCTTCAGACTAGAAGCTTGTGAACGGATAAGTTATTTTTAAGGAGGTAAACTCCCTTATAAACGTCGTCCTGGCTACTGTGTGTTATGCTAGAGAAAAGCTTAGTTCGTCAAGCAGTCTCCAAATGACTTTTACTGAAGTTAAGTGCATGATACGTGCGATGTATGCTGCGATAACAAGGAGGGGGGTCTGGGAGGCGAAGCCCCCCAGACGTTGGTATGATAACACAAATTTCAGCCCTCCCTACTTGAAAGTACTTCCAACGCCCTTGTTCACTACTATATGCACTGTCGTAGTCATGGGGCGACTGACACCCCGTCTTTTTGATAAAACCTGATCTAAATATGCTTAAAACATTCTGGCCGCAATCTTTACTCTTGCTGTAATTAGCCCCTGCCCTTAATTTCCCCTGGTTACTCCCCAGTCTGTGATATTTATCCTGTTCACATGTCCAATTTTGTGGGCAAAAGGCCCACGGTTTTTCGTTCTAGTTTCTGAATTCTAATCAATTTTTTTGATGTCTTAATCACTTTTTTAATTGTGACAAAAGAATTTATTATGACGCAATAGAACCAGGAACTGCGGGCCTTAAGCCCACGGATATTGGACATGTAGTGTAAGCAGGGTAAAAGTGAATTACAATTGGGGTTCCGACATCTTGTTTCTTAACACCATATTATACGGAGTTATTGATGAGGAGAGAATGGCCACTTCCAAAACAAGTCTATAACGGTCACATTATGCAATTGCAGTCGGTAATTTAATGATAACACAGTCCAACAAAAAATATTTTTTTCTTTTTGCCCTTGATATTTCAACGGTTTTAGGGAGCATTAGGTGCGCTGACTCCGAAAATGGCCTTATTTTTGCTGAATTGGCTCTAGTTTTTGAGATATATCCTTTACACTACTTTATAAATAACGGCAAAATATATTACAGATAAGAGCTGTTTGTGCTGACAAAAAGATTTTGTTTCGTGATAAAAAAACAAAGGTCACAAGCTTTAAAAAGCTATTTCATCGCATAATACCTACACTGGTTCTTTCTTGCCTTCTCCGAGATCTTTACACCTTCTATAAATAAAATGGTGAGCAAAACTCGGAGCAAGACAATTTGACGCGGCAGACTTGACGCGAGGACGATTTGACGCGAAACATTATAGAGGGTAAGGTGGGGGATGGATAGCGGTAGGGGTCAGGGAGTTAGAGGGGTTGGAAAACAGTGAAGATTAGGGGGGTGGAAACCCGTTTTCGATCCCCCTCCGCCTTCACACATTTCGCGACAGATCGTCCGCGTCAAGTTTGTTTGCATCAAGTTGTCATGTACCCTGCAAAACTGCAGGTTACCTTCTTCATTTTGATGCATCTCCCAAGCATTCATTCATTACACAATGTGCAACACAACCAATTTTCCTCATATTCTACAAGGCTTGATTTTGCTGAGTGCAATAGCATTTTCCGCACCGCTCACCATCATTTTAGTCTTTCCGATATTTGCTTTTAATCCCTTGCCTTCCATTGCACCTGTCCACCTTTGAAACCTTGCCCTTAAATCCTCCAAATTTTAGCTCATCAGTGTACAAAAATGTCGTTCAATAATTACGATCCTTCTCTTGCATCTTTCGTCACAACACCTACCACAATAGCAAATATTAGTGGTGATAGCACAGAACCTTGATGCACACCAACACTCACCCCAAATTTCCTCCAGCAACCCTGACATTCGTCCCTAAACCCTCATATAAACTCATCACTGCTTGCACCTACACTTCTGGCAATCCTTTCTTTCTTAGTGCCCATTCCACCACTTTTATAGGGACCCTATCAAATGCTTTTTTCAAGTCTACAAAACACATGCACAGCTTTTTCTCTTTTCCACGGAATTCCTCTCGTATCCTTAGCAAAATAAACGTATAAGTTGTGCCTTTCCCAGGCACAAAGCCAAATTGCATATCATCTATCGCTACCAATCCCCTTATTCTGTTCTCCAGCACTCTTTCCACTGTCTTCATTGCGCGCTCCAGCAGCTTTACTTCTCTGTATGCTCGACAATCCATTACACCCCTTCCCTTTAAAGGTTGGAAAAACAACCCTCGTTTTCCATTCCTCTGGCCAATCTTCACCATCCAGTATTCTCTCACAAAGCTTCTTTATTATAACACCGAACTTTTCACTCGCCATTATCATATCCATATTTACCTTTGAAGGTCCAGCTGCTTTTCCCAATTTCATCTGATTCATAGCCTTCATCACCTCCTCACAAGTTACTCCTTCTACTCGCCCTTCAACCATATCTGCTTCTGCCATCTGATCCCTTTCACCTTCCACATTCAAGATCTTTTCCATGTGTTCCTTCCATAATTTCCCGCAATCTGTCTCATTAACTACAATTTTCCCATCTTTGTCGTTCATGCCACCTCCACCATGCATGTCCTTTTCTCCTAAATAATTCTCACACTTAAAAAAACCTGGCATGCTTGTCACTGCAAAGATTTGTCAAGTTTCTTAGGATTGCGCAGCAGGGTGGATCTGGAAACTCGTTTTAAGAGGACGATGCCAAAAAAATGATCCATCGAATTTTCCAGAAATTTAGAGCAATGCTGTTGTTTTAGGGTGCTATCGCCCTCACTGCCATCCTGGATCCGCCCTTGGGGCGCAGTTTGTTATTATAAATAACTGAAGCTTGATAAGGCAAAGTTTGAGCCTTGCATTGTTTAGCAACCTGTTTCTCGCAAGTGGTATATAGTTAAGACGCGTATGTCATAAAAATTTTCATTTCTGCCTTCAATAGGCCTACTTTGTATACTTGCATCATACTCAGCATTTATTGACAACATGTAACATGATTCTGCTATTGCATGGAAAATGGCATAAACGGATGCTTTAAAAATGCGATAGACAAAGCTGAAAAGCCAGAACGGGAAACAACAAAACGTCAATATGGCTAGTGTTGTAATTGTATATCGACGTTTTGTAATTTCAAATCTTCAAAAATAGGAGAAAATTCTTGTCAAGATTAGACATTATTTGCTACCAGTTTTATCAATGAGCGTGTTCTTTTTCTCACTGCATTAAGCAAACAGGATTGAAGCCAACAGCATTGCTTAAAGTAGGCATAAACGGATAGCAATGCTATTTTCCAACGTAAGCGATATTTTTATAAAATATGCATTTATCTCGAAAACTAGAGCCAATTCAGCAAAAATGAGGCCATTGTCGGAATCAGCGCACCTGATATACCCTAAAACCGTTGAAATATCTTCGGTAAAAATTTGTATGTTGACCAGTGTAATATAACATTCCAAACAGTCACCCGGATAATTTAAAGATGCAAGTATGACATTGAGTATACATTATTACGTAAAATCGTTGCTCTGACAACTGCTAGTTGTAGGTAAATATCATTCATACTGTAATTGGAAAACGGTAAGCCAACCACTGGGAATTAATTAGCAATTTAATTACAAATATCACAACCAACAAACAGCTAAAGCAGCTTTTTTTGCACGTGGCATAAATAAGACCCAAATCAGCGTAGCGTTGACACTGGCAGAAGCGAGCTGGAACATCCGCCTAAGTGTTTTAGCTGTTACATGGCTGTATTGTTCGTAATCATTCATAACTTTTTCTCCAGCATCCAAACAAAACAATCAACCAAGGCCTGACTTCTACACCAATAACCAAGCTCTTCTTATGACGTCATCGCAAGCACCCAATAACAACCAATTAGGATACGATGAAATATTTCGACGGAAGTCGCTGATTCCGAGACCTCAAGTTGAGTCAGGTTGGTAGAAAAGTCAAACCAAAAAAAAAAAATCAAATCTTCACCATAATTGCGGTTTTACGTCGAAGCAAGTAACGAATGGCGGGCTCCACCGCCGCGGCTTAGCGCCTGGACAACACAGCTTCGAAGAAACGTCGCAGCGGTGGCAAGCCGTAGGCGACAATGTTCGATCTGACCGGTCCGAGAATTAAACCTCAGACCCACCGCACCGACGTCTTTTACACATTGCCAACAATCCTTTATTATGATAAATCATTTGGCGCAAAAACAAGGCCAAAAATTGAGCGAAGTCTAATTAGCTCCGGAGAGGTAAGTAGCCTAAGTAAAGACAAGTAAACTACGAACTTGGAAGGTACCGGCCGAGACCGGCAGCATCGAGATACTTGTATCAGCGATACGTATCGCGCGATACTTTTGTATCGATATCGATTAAGTGTTTTACTACAGTATCGCGTATCTATTAAGCATGTTTTTGTGCATCGCCGATACAAGTATCTCGATACTATTTTTGAGCACGATGAATCTTACCAGGTGTTGACTGCGTGTTCAACCGTTCATTTACGGTTTCTGAAGAATGAGAAATGAAGCTAAATTCCCTCATTGATTCGAAGCGACGTACTGTCCTCAAATTTCTCTTATCACTAGGCTATTTGCAACTGTTTCGTAACGCCGTTAATTGTGAAATTATAACATGTCCCAATTAACAGCTCAGATGGCCCAGTGGTAAAAGCGTGCGCTTCGGGAGCTGTAGATTGGGTTTCGATTCGAGTCGGGTCAAACCAATCTCTTTTAAAATTGGTATTCACAGCTTCCCTGCTTGACGCTCAGCATTATAGGGACAGTGTGAAGAACAAGCCGGCAAGTTCACTTGTTGTGCCATTGGGAAAGGCACTTAGCGGGATTCCCTCATTTTGGTGTGGTAGACAGATGACTGGCAACTCCTAAGCGAGCTCGTATAGCGCATTGGTCGCTTTCTCGTGATAGGAGGATACATATGCAACAAAATCAAAAAACAATACGTGATACTTTTATGTTTTGCAATTGTCCGCAGATTGCAAACTTGTTGCAGTTTTTTAAATTCATTTGTAAACCAAGTTTTTTAATTAATTTTTTCCTGATATTGTATCGAAATACTTGTATCGGCGATACGAGTATCGATGTCGGTATCGATTTAACACCTCTTCAAAGTATCGTGTATCGGTATCGATTAACTCTATTTCAGTATCGTGTATCGATATCAATGAACTCAAAAATTGAGTATCGCGCCCATCTCTGGGTACCGGTAGTGAATATCTGTGCTCGCATTTTCGCGAAAAGTAAGCTAAGTGTAATTCATCGTTGGACTTGATCTTGAATATCACGTTTTCTCTAACCCTTACTAAAACATTCATAAGCAGCCTGCCTACTGTTGCTTTTCAGCCAATTCATTTTTTGCTCCCATGCCCCAGCAGACCTTCAAGCGAAGTCAGTCTCTACCCGTGACTCAGCCTCAAAACCCCCAACCCAAGGCCAACCCAGGGCCTAAAAAAATAGTGGATCAGTCAACAACGCCCATTCGGAAGGTCGTAGACAAACCGCGCGACGAAGCGATGCGACCGACCAAAAACACAAACAAACAAAATGCGCCGCAACAACAACAAAAAGCTGCTTCGGGAATGAAAATTCCGATGCAGCCGCAGAGGAAAATTCCTGCCGACATTCCCGAAGAACCAATGGATCTAAACTACGCAGAACAAGAATGGATCCAGGATCAAATGCAACATTACAAGCAGGATAAGGTGGCAAAGAAAAGCCACTGGGAAGCAACACCAATCTCTGATAACTTTATTTTGCAATCACCAGACCAGGCTAGAATGATGAGTGAACGATATGGCTAGTTTTCTACAAAAAACTGAATTTCTGGTGAACTTTTAACATGGCAAATAAACTTTTTAGTGCTTGAATAAAATGACACCGCTTAGCGCATGTCATGTATCAAATCATTTAAATGCTTAATGTCAAGCTAAAACATTATTTTTAAGCATAATTTTTTTTACTACCACCGTACAGTTTACGGTGCGTATTTTCCACTGCTGATAGCTTTAAGACAATCCCTCAGTCACCGCCACGATATCACTTGCGGAACAGTCCGCATGAAGTTGCATGTCGAGAAAAGCTTGAAAAAACGTACTTGACACTGACTAGAGTTACTACAGTTACCCAGCTCACATGTCGGATTTTTATGGGCTATAAGCTCGCGGTTCTACTTTTTGCATCATAATTAATTTTTGAAATCATATGACATCAAAAAATCGATTATGATGCAGAAACTAGACCCAAAAACAGCCGACCTAAAGCTCACGAAAACTGGACACGTGGACAGGGTAATTTTGGTCTAATCGCGCATTCTGGATGCAATCGTTCCACTAGTACGGTAACTTCTTCCAGTTAGGAACTGGGCAAATAAAACAAAGAGGAATAAGCTTATCTTCTCCTAGTAAACCTGGTTTTCTTCTTCAGTAACAAGAAAACGAACATCCAGAATGATTTGAAATCCTTGAATTTTTAAAGTTTCGCTACAATTGAATCATAGTCAATTTCATTCAAAACAATCCTGAGCTTTATTTTTGATTTTGCAAAACTAATCTGGGCAATTTGCTGCTGGCTGCAGAACTTTTCTCCAAAATTAAGCCCACACTACGGTCCACCACTATAACATAAAATCTACTCTTTCAACAACTTAACTCACAGCTCAAAACTTTCATTCCATTCTCGATATGAGCTATTCCAGAGTTTTGGTAGAAATATCACTCTTACTTCTTCTATTCGAATATATTAAGGCCACCTTTGCATTCCCAAATTTCTAAACAAAATAGGTAACACAATAGCTTCAGCAATAGAAAATTAAAAAATCTCAGCAATGTTAATCACACCAAACAGTTAGACAATCTGAAAAAAATTAAATCAAGCCTACATTATACTCGCGGTATTACGCCGCAGCGTGTAACGAGAGGCGGAACCCATCTCCGCGGTTTAGCGCCTGGGCAACACAGCTCCGAAGAAACATCACAGCGGTGACGACACTGTGTCCGATTGGACCGGCCCAGAATTCGAACCCCAGACCTACCAGTGCAAAAATAATGGCTAGGATGTACAATCAACGCAATGAATGATAATAATACAAACACTTCAACGCATTTGAAACACCTAATAGCAAAAAGTACGAATTTCTGAACTATAATCAGTAGAAATGTAAGGCAAGACCTTAAACTGCCATAGAAAACAGAAAAAATACGCTACAAAATTAGCGAAACGGTCTCTTGTACCGTATTGTTGTTAGGTGGCAAAATACTTCAAACCACTCAATAAACTACTCAAACAACCGTTTCGTAATCGGATTATTTGGTAACAAAGCTAGCAAAATCATAACCTGATAAAATTGAAACGAAGCCAAAAATCTTCGTTTCATAAAAGTAACACAGATTGTCTTACTGTAACTTTTTTCCGTATTACGAAGTAACACATTAAATTAGGTATCGAAGGTTAGATCTCAGTTACTCTGCTTGTTCTGTGGGGCGGATAATGATATCATTAACATTTGCACGCGCAGGCAATGCAAGAATGTACAGGATGGTTTCAGCAATATCTTCAGATTTCAAGCATTCCATTTGTGCAAAAAGCTTGTCGCATTTGCCTTGACCAGGATAAACTCTAAAAAATGTTTATGCTTATAAAAAGCGAAATATACCCATCATTCATACCGAAGTAGATAATAGCAAAGCAAGGGCAATCAACCCGTTAGATATATTAGCCTGAAGTCATTTGCATGCAACTGAATACGAAATCAAGCTATGCATGATAGTTAGTTCAACAGTCAAATCAAATCTTCATGATACTGGCAACATTGCGCCAAAGCATGTATCGATAACGAGTAAATGGGTTCATCTCCGCCACTTAGCACCAGGCAACACAGCTTCAAAGAAATATGGCAGCAGTGGCGAGCCGTTGCTTCCAATTGGACCTGCCTGGAAATCGAGCCAAGATCTCCCACGCCGATGGTGATGTCTTTACCTAATAAGCCAAACGGCCAATCAATGTGTAAAAACTTACTTGTCCAGAATTCGTGTTTCAACAAAACCTGGGGAGATCTGGGTTGACCTGATGTGCGATCCAGCGTCAATTAATTCCAAGCGAAGTCCACGGTTGAGCGCAGTAACAGCAAACTTCGTGGCACCGTACAATGGTTTGTGGACAATTCTATGCCCAGCCACACTATTCATGTTAATTATATGCCCATCATCAACACCACTATCTCGCATCAACTTTACAGACTCTCGAGTACACACCAACAAGCCGATCACATTTACTTGAAACATGTCCATCCATTCCTGAAGAAAAAATATGTCTGTTAAATTTTCTTTTATCTTTGAGCAATACTAAATTAACGTTCAGGGTATTACCGAATTTTATGGACCATAAAATGCACTGGCAATAAATTGCTTCGATTGTTTTTTGTTTTTTTCATACATAGGGCACATCGGACTGGAAAACGCAACGGTTTATGTGAAGTATCAGGTTACCGTATAAATCTCACTAAACATAAAAACCCAATATTTCAATGCGAATAAAGCATAAATCACGACCTGATCCATACATTCGGCGCACCGGCTCATAATGATGATGAATTTTTGAGAAAAAAAAAGGGAATTAAAATGCACCTCACGGTACAAATACTGTGTCTATGATATAAATACAAATTTCAGCAAGGCAGTTTTGCAATACCGGAACATGAAACTAGTTTTTCATTGAATATAAATTGCTCCTTTTTTAATACCACAATAGAAGCCATGAAAATGGTTTCAAAGCAACCACACTAACAACCAGGAGCGTGTTCTCCAGATGTTCAGCGCACACCCAGCAATATCACAAGCACACGTGTTAATTACACTAAACTAAAATTTTTGGATTTGTTCTCGGTAACATCAACGCATTCTAATTTTTTTGCGATGAACGACAAGTTACTTTCTTTTCAACGCCGACCAATGACGCAACATTCTCTCGTATGATAGGTTCACAGATTTGGTTGAACACAAGCAAGCCAGACCTTTTTCCTTGTATTTTAAATCGTATTATATAGCGGAGAGTGACTTTTTCTCTTTCCGTACGATTCAAACGCAAAAAGAGTTCAATTTTAAGGTTGAACCCCAGAGCAACGTCACAGTGCATGTCCAATCACACGAGTTGCACTGAGCCTATATCAGTGAAGTTTTGGGTAATTGCTTGCCATTTTCGAAAGTTTTGCGGCCGATACACTGGCATTTTAAAGTTGTAGGTCATATTTATTCAGTGGAATGAAGTTTAATGTTGACAGCATAATTTAAAACTTATTCTATTAAATAAATAAATAATAAATAACTGAGGGTTATTTTCAAATTACATTGAACTGAAAATTCAACAGTAATTGAGGGAGACTGCGAAGTGAGCTTGCGCTCTTCGAGTCAGCAGCCACCCGTTATATATGTCAAACGCGATCGGCTCCAGCCGCGAATCGAACCCGTCACGTAGGACCTGTCACCTGCGCGCGGTACCGCTAGGCCATGTCGCTGACTTGCATCGTTCATCGTTCACAAACATGCATCGTTCCAAATTTATCTTTCTAGCAGAAATTGTAATGAAAAATTGGAAATCGTACCGTGGCTGTATCAATGCGTATCATTTTCCGAAGTTTGGCGGTAGAAGTATACATTTTAAAATTGTAGTCAAATTTGTCAAGAGGAGTGGAACTAAGTGTTGACAACATAATTAAAAAGCCATTTTCTAGCGGAAATTATGATAGAAAATTGGAAATAGTATCAACAGCTAGCTAAAAGATCCATACCCTTATGCTAGATTAGCCCAGTCGGTATGTTATGTTTTCGTATACTTGGCGGTTTTTGACGCTTCTAAGTTTTTACCTTAGGCTACTGTGTGTATTTTTTAAAAATATAGTTGCTCAATGATAGTTATTTTTAAGTTCATAGCCAGTGACCGTCACGTTGATTTATTTGTGCCAAACCGGAGAACTGTGAACTCACGTCTCAAGATTATGCGCTTAAAATGCAAATTAGGCTGATTGAAAAGGCGTTAGATGTAGGATTGCATTGAACTTTCGAGCTTTTTCACACATTTGTTAAATAAATCCTGGCAGGTGGCAGCATATAACGGAGTGGAGCACACCTTCAAAATAGCTCACTGTAGTGCTCGCCACTGCTGTCAGCCTCATAACACAGCAAAGAAAAGTTTACGTGGTAAATTCACCATTTGGAAAAATCCTTAAAGATTCCTCACGTGCCCCCAACCATTTTGTTTTATGAAGTATAAGGGTGAAAGCAAAGATTTGAATCAACCAGCTTACCGAAGTCTTTCCTTCCAAAACTGAAGTGTCATATATTATAGCTGCATTGTTTACACAAACATGCATCGTTCCAAATTTATCTTTAATGAATTGGAACATGCTTAATATTTGCTCCTCTTCTTTCAGGTCACATTGAAACGGATACATTTCTCCTTTCCCGAGTTTATTTAATTTTGTTGCAACGTCATTCAACGTTTCCTTGTTTCTAGCGCAACCAATGACTTTCATTCCATGTTCCACTAGTTTCTGAGCTACTACTGCTCCGATTCCATCCGATGCTCCGGTCACTAGAGCAACTTTTCCATTCCACCTTTCCATCACTTAAAGCTTTTTGTGTAGAAAATTACAATAGAAACTTAACCCTAAAAATGTAATAGTCCACAAATTTACAATCTGGTTTAAATTCAGCGATAATTTTGCAACAGAAATAATAGATTTTATAATATTGCGTTATCAATTCTGCAAAAGGTACAGAGAAGCTGGGCTATTTATACTGATGACAGTATAACATAGATTTATAATTACTGATTATATATTTCCTTTCATAAGAACAAGAATTATTACTAAACTACACAGATAGCAATACAGAATAGCCTAAAAAATAATACAAGGTTACCAATACACACTTTTTTTGTCTTGCAGTAAATTGCACAATCATAGGCTAGCACAAACAACGCAAGAAGCAAAGGATTAGGCATACCTTGCCCACGCGTACAGTTTAAGAGGGTCCAAAGCCAATAGGCTTTGGGCATCACAATCAAATTTTTGATGTCATGATAGAAAAAAGCGATTAAGACAAAAAATTTAATTATGACGAAGAAAACCTGTGGACTTGGGGCCCACTGAAGCTGGACATAAAGACAGGGAAATTGTTTGCCTGTATCAAAGCCGGTAAGCTTAATTTGCAATTCAGGGCATTTTGTCAGCCAGTGGTTCACATGCAATGAATTGGACAGAAATCTCCATTTGGCAGATTAAGGTTTACTGGTATTGGTGAATTGAGGTGAATCTGATGAAGCAGGCCTCCTTGTTTATCTCCTCATGGTTACACTATTTCAAAACAATAATTCATAAAACAGTATATTAGTAAAATTAGACAAATGATTTGGTTCAAGAGCTAGGCTACCAATGACTTATACTGGTAATATTTCCATCTGATAAAGTGTCAATTTCTTACTTGGCAATCTGCCCAATGCCTGATTTGGTGGTGGTACCACGAGGACCACCGCTGATGTTCAGGGTGTTAGCAAATTGCATCTATTTATTGTCCATTATTATTTAAAAATTGCAGAATCACTCTGCCACAAATCAAATGAATTTAAATTTTATAAAGAAATATATTTCATCATTAATTGAACATCATTGGTGTTGTTACTGATATGGTATGACATATTGTAATCAATAATGATGACTCAATTGCTACCAGGTATGGGGACTGCTGACCCTAGACTATACATACTTTAGTCTATTACGAACTTGGTGACAACTGACTTTGATGATCGAATGGTCTTTTTGTTGTCTCCTGTAGCAATTTCATAGCATACGCCCTACTCATATGTCGAATTTTTGTGGGCCTAGAGCTCTTCGTTCCAGGTTTGCATTTTAATCCATTGATGTCATAACCACTCTTTTTCATTATGACATTCAATAAACTGATTATGATGCAGAAACTGGAACCAAGAACCATGGCAGCGGGCCTAAAGCTCACAAAAATTGGGCATAAGGACAGGGTAATACTACATTTTTGTTTTCAGGAATAGGATCAGTTTATCGCAGCAAACGTGATTGATTAACTTATTGGTCAGCCAAATTTGTGAATAACAGTAATTATACAAATGGCAATAATTCAAAAATGATATTATATGCAGATGACACTGTACTAATTTGTCATTTAAAATCCAATAGAGCTCTTAAGTCTTCAACCGAAATAGCATTAGAGGATGCCCGAAAATGTATAGCTGCAAATAAGCTGTCACTAAGCTTAAACTTCACGCGACACTATTTTTTTCTGTTTTATGAGGCGTAATTTATTTCAATAATACTCTGTCCGAAAAATAAAAATAGATGAATGAAACAAAACATACTGCATGCACTATCCCAAATGAAATTCAAACTACCACTTATTTGAGTTCGTGCTAGAAATAGATAAACAAAAGCTTTATCCTCCATCAAATACTTGGGTGTCTTCTTCATTCTAGCTTAAATTGGGCTGAGCATCTGCAATATGTTGCTAAAAAACTAAGCGCAGCTGCTGGAATTTTGTCTAAATTACAGAACTATCTACCAACACGTGTCTTAAGCAGGTGATTTATGGTATTGCATATCTGCATCTTCAATATGCAACCACGAGCTGGGGAAAAGCACCAGCGACGTATAAAAATACGGTGGAAGTCCAACAAAACTGTTCGATCAAATTATATATTGTCCAAAAATCAAAAACATAAAGTAAAATTACTACCAATGTATAACAAATTATTATGAAAATTGACCAAATCTATGAACTTGAAGTGCTCAAAATTTACGTACAAATTCACACATAAAAGTTTGCCTGATTGTTTTCACGATTACTTTGTAACGGCTTCACAGATTCGCAATTATTCTATAAAAAATTCAAAATTTACATTTACCATCTAAACAAGTAAAGAAATTTTGCAAAGATCCATAAAAAGTTGCGGTATTATACCTAACTGTGGAATGAATTACTGAAAAATGTTTTAAACTGCCTAGACAAAGGCATGGCTGTGTTTACTAAAAAAAACAAAGTCTTGCTTTGCAATAATTATTATTCCATGACATTGATAATTATTTTACTACCGCACTGATTTACAATAGCAACGTTTTTGCGCCAGTATACGTGTGAGTGTGTGTCTGTGCATGTGAGTGTGTGCATAACTGCGCAGCAAAACACATACCCGTAGGACTTAGCTTTGTCTTTTTACTTTTTCGCATATTACTGAGTGCTCTATCTGTCTATGTAAACCTACTTATTAGCGTATGTTATTTCTACCGAGTCCAGCTTGTTGTTGACATACGAGAGGCTATAGACTCGATGACCCAAACACTTCATCTTGAACTGTTCATCCGGTCTTTCACAGCCTGTCATAAGGGTGCAATTTTAATTTATCATTATAATATATGTGTAATTTCATTCTATACCGGTACATCTATAGCTGCACTTTCCTTATAATCAATCCTACACTCATACCCAGTAATAGTGAAAAACATCTTAAATAGCTTACTTTATCTGTTTATAGCACCTGTAACAGTGTAAGGCTGTACCAGTACGTGTTGAAATTTGTTTTATCTGACTAGTCTAATTTTTGTGTCTAAGCTTTTTCATTCTACAGTTCTAGGCTATGATTCCATCACCCTCTTGCCAGTTGCGCAACAAGCAAAAGAGACAACGTAATAAAATAAATCCAAGCTGTTTGCTACGAAACGTAGAAAAATCACAGCTTCTTGTGAAATAAGGCAAAATAAAAATCACCCCTAAACTATACCAGTAACTGATAAGCTTTTGCTAGCCTTGCAACAAAATAACAATTTTTTTCAGTAGGCTACTTGTTCGGAAAACTGTCTACCAGTCTATCAGGTCTATAGTCCACGCACTGTGCAACCACTCATCATCTGTCAAAGACTGAAAGACAGTCAATAATAATTGGTTGTTTGCATATCGCAATATAGACTATATCATAATTTCAACTGCATCAATAACTCAAAACCTACCGGTAACAACTGTGACAGCAATTGTAAAACATCTGTCATTCATTTTGTTTCTGCAATAAATCGCTACACTGTCCCACTGTACATAGGTTGCCAGTAACTTCGCCACACGGTAACTTCGCCACAATACCTTCGCCACAGAAACTTCGTCACATGGTAACTTCGCCACACTTTGAGAAGGTGAAGGGAGATGTGTGGGGATAGTAGGAAAATGTGTTGGGGTGTGGGGGGAGGAAGGAGGGATGTGGGAAGAGGTATGAAAGGAGGTGTAGGAAAGTGTGATGGGGTGTGGGGGAGGTAAGGGGAGATGTAGGGAAAGGTGAGGGTAGGGAGATGTGGGGAATTAAAAGTGTGTTGGGGCCCCACACCTCAACACATTTCCCTACATCTTCCCCATTTTTCTCTCCACATCCTTTCCCCACACGCCAACACACTTCCCCACTCACCCCATACACTTTCCCACACCCACCCCACACTTCTCCACTCCCCACACATCTTTCCTTACCTCCCCCCACACCCCAACACATTTCCCTACATCTCCCCCACACCCCCCATATCTCTTCCCACAACTCTCCTGACCTCCCCCACACCCCAACACATTTCCCTACAACTCCCCCCACACCCCCCATATCTCTTCCCACAGCTCCCCTGACCTCCCCCTACACCCCAACGCACTTCCTTATTCACCCCATGCACTCTCCCACACCTCTCTCCCCACATCTTACCCCACAGTTTCGCTTATGAGGCGAAGTTACCAAGCAACTCGAAAAGCCCGATAAAATTTTTTACGGCAACCGGGAATTTAAAGTCTTGTTTCGATGTAGGCAATGTAAATTTTCGATGTATGAAAGTGTGGCGAAGTTACCATGTGGCGAAGTTATTGTGGCGAAGTTACCATGTGGCGAAGTTACTGGCAACCCTGTACATATACCGTAAATTTCCAGTTGTTCAAGATTACCGGCCAATGAGTAATTCCTTAACTGACAAATTTCCAGTTAATAATGCCACATGAAATCAGGCTATTACGAATGCAAGCTACTGCAAGCACCAACCAGCCACCCGATTCCCCAACGGCCTCGCGTATGATTGCGACATTGCCTGATTGCTGTAGCCCTTTTTTGTTTTATTTGCCTTTTGAAATTTAGGCTATTATTTGCCACTTTCATGCGTTTGTACAAATTTGCATCCACTTCTCGACTTCCTACTAGGACAAGGCCTACCGTAAATATGCCTGCCACCTCAATATACCGTACCGGTACTTACTGGCAGTTATAAGACTTTTTATAGACTAGTGCAGTGGTTCTCAAACTTGTCGGAAGTATCGAACCCAACAGGTGTCATGCAAGCATACATCGAACCCTTAATTATAACCAGGAGCGGATCCAGAAAATTTTAGAGGGGGGATGCAGTTTTGAATTAGGTTGAATGTTAAATGAGTGCAAAGACGTTAGACGTCTAAACCGGAAAAAAGCATTAGCTCTTTGAAAATGTTTCACGTCAGGGGCGTATTCAGAATATTCTTAAGGCGGTGGAGGGTGGCATGAAATTTTTACATTTTTTAAGCGTATTTTTTCCGGAAAGTTAATTTGAAGCAAATTGAGGAACAAAAATATGGCTCTAGGGGGGTCCGGGGGTATGCTTCCCCGGAAAGTTTTCAAAAATTTAGACACTGTAATGGCCATTTCAGAGCTTTTTGAACAATTTTTATGGCAAATTCTGTTTAATTTTTTTGCCTCTAACTCTAAGTCCTTCGCCAAATATGATACATTTTGTTCGCACATTTTCGATTTATGCGTGCTTAAGGCGTAAAGATGATTGTTATCAAATAGGTTTGAAATTATGGAAAAATTGTATTCATCAAAAACAGCGTTGAAAGAGTATGGTGGGGGGATGCATCATTCCACGCAGAGATAGTCATTTACTACAACTGTATGCCTTTTTGCAAAAACTTATTCTGATCTTAGCCGAACCCCTGCTACAGCCTCACCGAACCCCTGGGGTTCGGTCGAACCCAGTTTAAGAACCACTGGACTAGTGGTTAAGCAGCCTAGTAGATATAATGACTTGGGTTTTTAACTTTTCTTGTTTTGCGTGGTCACGATGCGTCACCTAGCGGCAGAAATCATTTTTATAATTTAGTGGCGCCGCAAGTTTCTGTAAGTGAAAATACTTAAAAAAGGTCTTCCTTTTATTCAGTCGAAAGCTAACTTGCGTAAGATCTAAGTAATCCTTCGGCCAATCTACCATTGAAAGCTTCTAAAGCTTAGTTCAGCTCGGTGGTATTAAAGCACTAACATTAATCTTCGTAAATAAAATAAAAAATCTTTTCAACTTAAACTTCGTACCGAACCTAGGAATGGATCCTTGAATTTTTAGAAGAGGCCAAGGAGCAAAGGATAAAAAATTCTTGTCTCCAGGTGCATAGGTATGAAAATATCAATGTACGCTAACACTTTAAATACAAAGCTAAAATTTGGGGAATTGAGCATCCTTTCTGGATCAAGCAGTGATAGGCTACGTATTGCGCAAAGGTAGTTTTGTGGTCGGTTGCGAAGAAATTGGTACAGTAGCAGTATTTAGTAGCATATTTATCCTGCTATCATGACAAAGCGCTATAACGAACTCGCTTATGAGTTGCCTGAAAGTTTAAAAAAACTGAAACTGACAGATGAGGGAAATCCCACGGAGTGCTTTTCCCACCGCACAAGTAAACTCTCCAGCTTGTTCTACACACTGTCCCTTTAATGCTGAGTGTTAAGCAGGGAAGCTGTGAATACCAGTTTTAAAGTCTTTGGTTTGACCAGACTCCGGAATCACACCCGCGTCTACAGCTTCAGAGGCATACGCTCTTACCACTCGGCCATTTGCGTTGTTAATGCTTATTCGACAACCTGCTCCCGCCGCAATAACTTACGCCTTCTGTCTCTTGACGAACCACACAGAGTAATTTTGTCTATAATACCTTAAAATTAATACGCGCACGAAAACTGATCCCACTATTAAAATGGATTGCATATATAACAAGGAGTCGCACAATCAGAATGGATAAAAAAAGTAACTCCGTACATTACCAAAGCAGCAAACCGTAGTAGATGGTGACGAAAACCCTAATATAAAGACGCCCAAGTTAGGCAGAATTTAAAAAATTTAAAATAACAAAAGTTCAAAAATTTTTATGGCGTTGAAAATACAAAAGAATAAAAATCGCGGGGTGGAAAATTTTTGTCGCTAAGCCGTGAACTAATTCGATTTTTCAATTTCTATTTCTTCATCATCACTGATTTCCAGGTCACTTATGTGGTAGTCCTTGTAGGTGTCTTTGACGCATTCCTTTTTATTTGGAGTCAACAACGCTTGGACAGTGCGTAATTTACGTACTACGTCGCTGTGACGTTCCAAGTTCTAAAAAAAACAAGATTTAAACCAATTCGAGCAAACTAATCAAATCTTCATTATACACGCGGTATTACGCCGAAGCGTGTAACGAGTGGCAGAACCCATCTCCGCGGCTTTGCATCTGAGCAACCCAGTTTTGCCTAACCCAGTAACCCAGCGGTGGCCAGCCGATGGCGACACTTCCCCTGTCCACATGTCTGATTTGAGTGGGCCAAAAGTTCACGGGTTTTCTGCATCATAATTAAATTTCTTACGTCATAATCAATTTTTTCAATTATGACATCGAAAATTCAACTATGATGCAGAAAACCCGTGGGCTTTAGACTCTCTTAAATTGGACATGCGGACAGGGGAACTGTGTCCAATTTAATCTCCAGGGAATGGAACCTCAGACCTCCCGCGCTGAAAGCGATGATTTCAACCGCTGCGCCAAAGCCCAAAAGTCTGATTCAAGTAAACAAAATGGCTAAAAATTAAAAGATGTTGCTTTGAGTAAGAAATGAGGAACTGCAATTTGCAAAACTAAAGCAGCTAAATATTCAAACAAGATGAAACCGCACATGAAGGTCCTAATCACGTTGTGGCTAAATATATTCAATTTCGATGACAACAAATTTCGAAGACTGCAGCACAACAACATGATGTCACGTCCGGTTTCACACTTCCTTTAAATTGCGCGATGCAACAGAAAAATGAGAGATTTTTTTGCATTATTGCATTCAAACCTGACCTGATGACCTTAAAACTGTCAATACGGCGATTTCAAACTGTTTAACTACAAAACTGATTCGTCAGCGACATGACCAAGCCGCACCGCTCGCAGGTTACAGATTTTACGTGACGGGTTCGATTCACGGCTGGAGCCGATCGCATTCTGACATAAAACTACCGGGTGGTTGCTGACTAGAAGAGCGCAAGCTCATTTCGCAGTTTCCTTTAATTTGTTGTTGAGTTTTCCGTTCAACCTAATTTTTTAAAAAATGCCATTATTTATTAAAATGATTTTCATAGTTTGAAAAATATTTATGGCACTTTCTATACAAATAAATCTCGAAACTTTTTCCTGGAACTCACAGATAGACAGTAGACATGCCCCCTTAAAACTCAGGCTGTGCAGTAAAACTAGGGTACAGGATGCATGGCCCTGTTTACCATCTGTACAAAGGCACATTTATAATTAAATTAAACCTACACTGGGATCTGCAACATAAATTTGTAATAGGCCATGGGTACATATTTGTATTCTTAGTAACTACAGCTCGTACTATCATGAATTGTGAAGATTTTTTGATACAATTTATTTTCAGGTGACATAATTAATTATTCTGGGAATTCAAGGATTGCTTTTATGAAAATAAAAAAATACCCAAACTCTAGAAATGGGGTAGGACTCAGGTGGGTTGATAGGTTAAAGCACCTCTAATTCAGAAACACCCACTTTGAAGTAATATGACATACAAAAGCAAGAGATGAAATTAATTGACCAAAACAGGGATATTGAACAGTGGGAAAACCAAACTAATTGTGCTAATGCAAAAATTTAGTTTGGCATTCGGACCATGTAGCACAAAAAGCACTTTACAGTAACTGCGACCTTTAACGAATTAAAAATAAAATTTTGCGCTTCAAAGCGGTCAAAATTTAAACGCGACTGATAAAACGTGACAAAGAGAATTGATTACGTCACAATCATAATTCTTCCCGACTTTGCATCCAAAAACAAAATCCCAAACAAGAACAAAAATCAACCAAGGTTGAAAAAATGCCAATAACTCAACCTAGTGTGCTTAAAAATATTGTAGAAAAAAATCTGTTTTTACTCCTGAAGTTATTCAAGTTCTACGGAAAGACTATTCCTTTGATTATTTTTGCAAAAAAAATTTTTTGGGATGCTAGTAAATTCGTCCAAACGTAAAAAATAAAACAGCCAGGCAACAAAATTTAGGAGGATATGGCTCTGCTCAAAAAAAGCAGTTTGCCAGTAGGCATATGCTGTCGAATCGTGCTATACAATATTTCATAAAAACCAAACGTGAGTGGGTTTTCTAGAAATAAAAGCTTTAATATGCGCTAGGGGTCTGGGGTTCGACTACCGGGCCGATCAAATCAGACACAGCGTCACCAGCAGCTTGCTACCTTCGGAGCTGTGTTGTCCAGGCGCCAAGTGTCGGAGATGGGTCCCGCCACTCCTAACACGCTTCGACGTATTACCGCGAGTATAATGAAGGTTTCAATTGACTTCATGATTGATTGTTCACCAAAATAAGACAGTTGGATGGCACATTTTTGTAAGTTTCCAAAAAAGTGCACCCGCGCCTGCGAAGCGATTTAAAATTTCCCAAGCAGGGAATTTTAGCTCATGTGTGGCCATCATAATGTTAATGTGCCGGTCCATAAATTACTATCATTCAGACGCAAAACGTTATTGCGTCTTTGAGTCATAATCACAACGTGTTTAAACGCTTCGCGCAGATTAAAGAAGAAAATACCCCAAAGCTTTTAAATTATCAAGATTGCGTTTCAAATGAGCAAAATTTACATTTTGGTTAATTAAAATTTTTTTACATTATTCATTAAAACTTCAATTTTTCAAAATCAAAATTTGGAAGCGAAAAAGCGCAACGCGCGACAAAAAACTGACGAAAACAAGTGAGTAAAAAAGATCTTACATTCAAGATATCAATTAATCTTCGTTAACGCCGAAGCGTGTAACTAGTAACGGGGTCCATCTCTGCGGCTTAGTGCTGGGCAACACAGCTCCGAACAAACATCGCAATGGTGGCGAGTCGTTGGCGACACTGTGTCCGATTTGACCGGCCCGGCAATCGTACCCAGATCTCGCGCACCAATAACAATGTCTTTTGCATTTGTTTTATTTAAAAGACGCTAAATTCCAGCCTAAACATTATATCTCCAGTGCAGCGAGCTAATTTCGTTTATGACGCAACACAAATGTCATATAACTACGACGTCATAGTAACTAACAATAACTCGGACGAAATTGCGAGTTACCTGCATCAAAGTTTTCTTTATGACTTCACTGAGGCTGCTATGAAAACCATTGCTGACTGGGAAAGCCCCTCCACGAGTGGTGAGGTTGGGCGTGTGGCCATTCAAGATAGGTGACGTTTTGGTGACTTCATCGTTGTCGTCATCATCTGACGCTTCGATGACGTTGGCAAGCATGTCGTCACGAGCATTTCCATTTACAGTGACGTCATCGTCACAGTTCAGCAACTTTTTCGTTCCGCTTCGTTGATCAAGGTTGGTTTGTTCAGTTTTGACGAAATTCGAGGGTTGTCTGGTTTCAGAGGTCAGGGGAGGCGCAGTGCGGTTTGAGGAAGGGCTCGACTGGGCCTGGTACAACTCACTTTTTGATTTCTCTCCCGAATTTTTCTCGGATTTCTTGGGGTCAAGCTGAGAGCAATAAACTACTTCCGATGACGCAATAGCGGATGTGACGTATCTGAAAAATAATTGATTTTCTGAATGATGAAAGCTTGAATTAATCAAAATAAACAGGAAGTGGCCACACAAGCAAACGGGAATCAACCGTCTATTTCTCAACTACTACAAACGAGAACATAGCAACTAGACAGGAACTCGACTTATTCCAGTGAGCAGAACAGTTGTGGCATAAAACCGATACTTTCATCAAAACTTCTAGAATCCGCAAACGGATTTATCAGTAACAAACGGGTTGGTGACTCCGTAACAGCCTTTATATAGGGAAAGATGGGGTGATTCTTTCGAGGAGATTTTGCTGGCCACTAAAACACGATTGTTAAAATGAAATAAGTCACATTCAATATTGCAGCGACTGCGAAGCTCAGAAACTAAATTATTTATGGATATGATCATAACTGTGGTTCGCGGAAATCGCGCAGAAAGTAAAAATAACTTAATCTTCTTTTCTTTGGCTCAGTTCAAACGGCAAGCTTCCATACAACACAATATTTTCGGTACGGTGCAGCGTTGCAATGAACAAGCTTGATAAAGAATGTTCAGAAATTTACGAAGTGCCGAACTGTGCAAAAAATCTTCATTATACTCACAGTATTTCGCCGAAGCGTGTAACGAGTGGGCTTCCATCACCACGGCTCAGCGCCTAATGAGCACCACAGTTCTGAACAAACGTCGCAGCGGTGGCGTGCCGTTTTCGATACTTACCCTGTCCACATGTCCAATTTATGTGGGCTTTAAGCTCATATTGATGTCTTAATTTAGTTAAGACGCTTGTTCTACTATGGACTTTCTGCATCACAATTAAATTTTTGATGTCATAATTAAAAAAAGTGATTATGACATGAAGCACACAGCAAGAAGCCTACATCAATTTGGGCCAAAAACCGACATACATTGGACATATGTATAGGGTAACTGAGTCCGATCTGATCGACTCGGGAATCGCACACAATACCTTTTGAACTAATTGCGTCTCTTTGACGACTACGCCAACCGAACATTATCATTTAAGACCATTTTCATATCATTTTGAAATTCACGGCAGTTGTTAATTTTAATTTGATCTGCGCAAACGATAATGTAAACAACCAGTCCACTTTTGACGTCCTAACTAAATTAAGCCTGAGCCCAGGGGTTGAGAAGCAGTGTTCTAACGCAAATGCAAAACCACTGCATAAAATACCAGTCGTTTAGTAAAGCATTACACTAGAACTTTCCTCATTGAGCCGGCCCGTCGGCGTGGTGATTTAAACATCGCTCTTGGAACGGAAGGCGCTGGGTTCGTTTCCCGGACTGGTCAAATCGACACAATGTCACCAACGCTCTCCACCGCTGCGACGTTACCTTGGAGCTGTGTTGCCCAGGCGCTGAGCCACGGAGATGGGACCCGCCATCGTTACATCCTTCGGCGTAATACCGAGAGTATAAATTAAACTTTGATTTTTAACTTACTGAGCAGTCGGCTTGTATCTCCATATATCAGCAACGAGCGGGGGAATTTTCTTTTTAATTTTCGAACATCCGAGACAAGAATGCTTACTTCCGCACGTCATAATGTGGCGAAGACAGGGCCGCTTTTGTTCCTTGCTTGTAGGGAGAGTTGCTTTCTTCAGAATTGCTTGCGTCTTCTCCGAAATGTATTTTTCATCGACTTTATATTCTGGCTGATTGCAGCAGCGAGAAATTAGTTTTATTTTGTCGCTTTCCAACTGAGGGGGATTTCCAAACGCGGGGTAATCCCCGCTTTCGATTCCGCTCCAATCTCCCAATTTTGCGAAGTAATTCATTGAAGATTGGAGAATGGGTGAGGAGGACAAAGTGCTGGCCTTTTCACTCAATGCAATCGACCGTGAAATTGTTGTAGAGGGAGAAGAAGCGGAAGTGACGTCATTCACAATTGGGCGGGAAGTCGCGACAAGGTCATGGTCCGGTGTTTCAGGAATTTTCTTTTTCTCTGCATAAAAGACAATGAAGCCTTTGTCACGATCGCTTGCCAATCAATAACGTTCCGGCTGTTCGCTGCACAGCACGACCTAAAACGTTAACACCTGCGCCATTATGGAGTAGCACCCAGGGCAACATTTTCCCTGTCCACATGGTAAGTGTAATTGGGCCAAAATTCCTCGGGCTTTCTTCATCACAACTAAATTTTGATGACATAATCATTTTTTGCAATTATGACATTAAAAATTTGATTTAGATGCAAAAAACTCGTGAGTTTTTTACCCACCTAAACAGCACCTGTGGACAGGGAAATTGATTTAGACCGAGCGGATGATCCCCATTAAAAAAACAAATACTTTCCAACACTGCTTAAGTCTAGATCAGCTCCGAAAAAGTGGGAGACACACAACCACCCCAATTATCTTTATGATGTCACAATACACTCCCCTAAAAAGCACATCAAGAGTCAAGTGATAATTGCGCAACCAACAATGACTTCATATCTCACCAGTATTTTCTCGTTTCGCGAGAAGATCTGCAGATTTGAAGTTATCCCTCAGAACATCCACAACATTCCTGAGTGCGTTCGACGGCCGGGTGGGCAGGTTGCCAGAAGACTCTAGGAGGTGAAGGTAATGAGGAGGAAGACAGCCGGTGTAAGATCGTAAGTCCAATTTCACGTTATTCTAAAAAAACAAAAAACAACAGTTAAATCCTTCGATATCCATGTATCAAGAAAAAGCAATAAAGATTCACTGGAGGTCGTTTTATTGCCTTGTCTCCAGTAAGACTTTACCTCATTACCAGTTGAAATCGTAACAACAACATCAGAAATGGAGGCGTAGCGCAAAATTTTAAAAGAGGTGGGAGGAGTGGCCATAAACTACAGAAGCTATCAAAAGAGTCTGGTATATTTCAGCCACTAAGCAACTTTTACTCTAAAATCTTTTTGAAAACTAGCAATGTTGACCGTCGTCACGCTGCAGTATTTTTCTATCAGGAACCGGAAATCTGATAGCAGGTGTACACCACCACTTGGAAAGTTTTTTTAAATAATTTTGGTTGGAATAAGGGTGAGTGCTGCCAGTTTTTATCAACTGATGCAATGAGTTCGAATCCTAGCTAAGAATATTTATGCGATGAGTTTGTTTGAGTATGGATTAGGGGGAGCCCAATTATGACAAGTGTTTCCCCGGAAAACCGCGTTCTCTAAAACATGCTGTTGACATCAAAATCAGGCGTGCAAAAAAGCATGGGCCTTTAGGAATATTAGCCCCAGAGGCCGCCCAAGTTTTAATAGGGCCCAGCCCTTGAGCACAGCATTGGCTATTGACCGCACATGTGACTAGCAGTCTTGTGTTTTTGCCAAGTCACAGTCGGGCACGAAACTGCTTCTTTGTAATCTACACATTGTGCTTCCGAGTTCATTGCGGGCAGTGTCGCAAGGTTTGCCAGAACGCCAAGCGTTTCAATTGGGAAATGGCGTAACTTCAAATGTGCGCAGTATTTCCTTCTTGTGGAAGTTGCTGAGAAAGACGATCAACCACAAAGATAGTTGAATGAAGGAAAAATTTGCGTGCATATCACAGCTTTTACAACAGTGGTCCTCAAACTTTTCAAAAAAAATTGCTTTGCGATCCCTTCACAATTTTTTTCGATCACTTACGGTCTCCGCAAATTTCAACATCAATTCTGGTTCAGCAGCAGAAAAAAGTTCGCCTAGCTTTAACCATGCTTAACATAAAATGTTATGTGTATTAGACCAGCTGGTGCATGCAGAAAAAAGAAACAAAATTCATCAAATTTACAAGCATTGTTCAATGCTATGGGAGTATTTGCTAGGCTTTCATTTGACATAACTGTATCAATACAAATCAGAATTCCACAACCTTTTCGCGGACCCCGAAGGGGCCGCGGTGCCCAGTTTAAGAACCACAGCCCTTACTCCAACAACACAGTTTGCAAGTGGGATAAGGCTCCAATTCAAAAATTACAAAAAATTTTTGAAACCATTTTGAGCAATTTGTTTTCAGAAAGTCAAGCCGTTTCACATCTACATTGTCATAATTTCACATGTTTCGTAAAACGCATGTAAATTTCTAGCAATTCGCATATTGACTTGCTGCCAATGCTAACAGGTGATGTAGACGGAATAGGGCCATCGTCCTCATTCTGAAGTGTGCTTAGAGTATGTCCAACGCACTGACTCAAACGATCATATTTCAGAAGTTTTTGGCCTATAGTAACCTCCTTCCCCAACAAGTTTAACGCAGACGAGGTGACTACGCCCCGATACCAGCTAAGTATAGAATCGCCTACACGTGTGCTGTAGCTTGATTGAAAACGTAATATAATTTTACCGAGGAACTTTGTGTTTCAAATAGGCTCAAAATGTAACAGTTGGTAGTTTCTTGTAAGCGGCAGATTCCAACATTCAAACACTTTCAAGTTGATTAATAACAAGTTTTTACGACGCAATGAAATACTAGCAACGACCGAATTCCGAAAAAATACTATCCATTTTACAAGGTGTGTTGCCGGTATACTTGGCTTTATGCGAATAAACAAAGAGTGCTGCACAGCGGCATAGCGAGAGAGAACAATACCTCCTGTCTGACGAAGCCTAATTTGAAGATTGCGTAAAATATTTTCATAAACTACCGTAATATTTGTAATCTTTGGCCAAATACAGTATGCAACCCCCAAATTTTACCCTGGCTACAACCCCCCAAAAATATCATATCTACATTATACTGGCGGTATTACGCCGAAGCTTGTAACGAGTGGCGGGTCCGTCTCCGTGGCTTTGTGCCTGGGCAACACATAAACGTCGCAGCGGTGTCAACACGCTGGCGACACTGTGTCCGATTTGACCCACTCGAGATTCGAACTCCAGATCTCCAGAACCGATAGCAATTTCTTAACAACTGAGCTACCCGGCCGGTCTCACCCAGGTACAGAAGATCATTTACTAACTGCTTGAAGATTAAAAAGTTGAAGGCAGCGAATTTTGTTCAAACTAAGCAACGCAACTAACATCAGATTTTTTTAACCTTTCTGCTTATGGTCAAAAGTCAGCGGGTGCTGGTGCAGAAATATTCGGTTCAGTAAAAGTAGGCCAAAAGCCCTCGAGGCTTCCGTATCACAAAAATTGGGTAATGATGCAGAAAGTCCGTGAGATTTTGGTTTACTGAAGCTGTACGAGTGGACAGGGCAAAGCAGTTATTCACAAAGACGTGCAGTAATAAGGCCGGACAAAATATTGCCGCAACACACGTGTGTTTCTAGTATTTTGAAATGAGTCAAACCGCACGTAAGCAGATGCAGCGATTAGCATTTCGCATTTAAAGTAGCACAAACTCGGCGATTTCATCACGATTTTTCAAGTAAACCATGCTGAGGTAATTGAAAATCATTGATGAGAACATAATTGGCATATAGCAGCGTTGTGCACATGCGACACAATCAAGAATTACCATGATTATTATTTAAGGTAATATGCCCTTTCATATTTTAAACTTTGCCTTAAAGAATTGCTAGTTAAAAACGGTTCGGAGCGTCCTTTTTATGATTATGATTGCAAGGTTGGTGGTTCAACTCCCACCCAAGCCCAGTTGTTGCATCCATGGATAACATGTCTCACGATAATTATCCTTGCTTGGTGTAATCTAACAAGCAGCAAATTAAAGAAGTCGAAAGCAAAAATCAACCGAAAAACTCGGAAACAAAGACAACTCCCAGACCCAATTTTCGACGGCGATTTAACAACCTTTTAGTTACTGGGGGGGGGGGAGGCTATAGCTATTTCTTAACCCGGCCTTGCATAAATAGATCTGCTAATAGTTTACACACCAAAAACACTGCAGTATTTACCGATTTGACTGGGACAGGCGCACTGTTTCTTCTACTTGCTGACTGTTTGTCCAAAAAGCGGTTGAAATCATAACAGGCTCCCTCACTTTGGTATCTGCGGTCTCGGATGTTTGAATTTTCGAAACTGGTCAACGAAGTTTCTCCTGCCGAATTTTTTCGCGCATGAAAATTGTTTGGCAACGACTGAATATGCTCCAACGTCGGATGATGTTTTCTTGAACGTTGATCACGAGCATACAAAACTCGTTCTACTATTGGCTGATTCTGGTCACGCGCGTCTACCCACTTCGAGAATGGTGCTTCTTTATCACGTGATTCGGGTGATGCTTTTCGAACTGGTTGTTGAAGATGAGTATTTCCGATGACGTAAGCACGTGAAACTTGTTCGTGGTAACTAGCTAGGGCCGGATCAATGACTTGAAGGGGGTAAAAAATACCGTTTTTAGGGGGGCGGGCTTTCTGGCCGTTTTCTGGAATGGGTTTATGGGTGCGTTGCTGAGAGGGGTCAGGCTGAGATTCCGTCGACCGGCGCTTGTAATCGCTCAAAACAGCTTTACTGTCGGGATACTGGACGTATTGATGAAATTTAGCATTCCCATGCATTGAAGAGTGAGGGGGAATCACCAGCACGGAGGGAGGGTGGGGGTTCGAACTCAAAGAAGCGGTTGATGTTGACGCGACGCGATTGGTGGAAATGAAAACATGTGAATTAGATCTATCCAATGAGGAAGCAGGAAGATAAGCTGGGCGCACAAAGACACGATTGTGGGGTTTGGGATTCGGTGAGGATTTCTTGTCATTTTGCGACGGAACGTCACTCTGTTTTGCTTTCTTCACGCTCAAGTCCAATGGAGAATCATTTTCGATGTTTTTTCGCTTCAAATTTGATTGTTGCGTCGGACTATCACTACGTCGAATCTCCGCGCGTCGAGAAATGAAAAGACTGCTTTCGTCAGAATTGTTACTGATAGCAAATGCTGACTTGGTGCTGTTGCTAGGAAATGAGTGGGCAGGCGATGGTGGTTCGTTTTTGATGTAAGATCGCTGCGGCGATGACGTAGATGACATTTCCACGTGGCGAATCGCGGTTGCAAGCGGGTGAATGTTGGCATGGAAACCAGAAGTGACGTTGACAAACGGCTTCATGTTGACATCACGATTGCGAGATGGGACCTGAAAATAATGCTTGTAATACAACAACATACAGCGGTTGGCACAGTGGTTAAGAACAGTGCTATCTGTGCGAGAGGTCTGGGGGTCAATTACCGGGCCGGTCAAATTGGATGCAGTGTCACCAGAGGCTCGCCATCACAGCGATGTTTCCCCGAAGCTGAGTTGCCTAGGCGCTAAGCTGCGGAGGTGGATCCCACCACTCGTTACACGCTTCTGCAAATACCGCGAGTATAACAAAGATTTGATTTTTTGATGCAACGACGAAACTGTTTTGGATTTTCAGTAATTTTGAATGTTGGAAAGATTAGAGTAGGTAAAAAATTTTCTTTCAACTGCATGCAGTTGATGACAGATTGAAATCTATCGATGAAAAGCACTGTAAATGACTAATGAGGTTCGGAATAAGCTGGAAAGGAAGAAGCAATGCCTGGTTAACATTGCTGATAAATACCCTTGTCAAACTGTGGCCTTGTTCCCGTTTTCCGAGGAACCAATACAATGGCCGACAATCACGATGCATTGTCATTTGCATGACGCAAACTCTGCTGCGAGCGGAAAATGACTAAAACAATGCGACAAAGAAGCAATAGATCAACGCAATCAAGCTGCACAAAAATGATTGTTCGTTCACAAATAGTCCAACTTCCGGCAATTTTCGGCGATCTTCTTCCTTTTTTTCAGGTGATTTGGTATTTTTAACTTTACTAAACTTTACCAAGGCTCTAGGTTTGCTTAAACACAGAAAAAATAACGAATATTTTCAGCTGACATTTTCACTTAACTTTCAATATACTTGAAAAAATGCCACCTTAACACACGACCGTTATTTTGTGCAGAAAAATGAAATCTTCATTATACTCGCGGTATTCCATCAAAACGCGTAAGAGAGGTGGGGTCCATCTCCGCGGCTTAGGCGACAGCGGCCAATTTGATCGGCCCGGAAATCGAATCTAAATCCTCCCACCGGTCGCAATGTCTTTAAGCACTACGCCAATCGACCGGTTTTTGGCAGATTTTACTAATTCCAGCACTGATATCGTAAAAACGAAACCGAAAAATTGAAAACACCTAAACAGTGACAACTCCATTACCTGTTTGTTCGCAGGTCCGCGGTTCGAACTGCCGGAGTGGGAGTTCGCATAACGAGGCAATGCATTGGCCTTCATGACGTCACATGGGGAGTCGTATAAAGCAAGAAGTTCACTAATCACGTGATCAGCTTTGGCACTAGCCAACTGCGAAGCTGTTTCACCATAAGTCGTCCTCAGAGTGGGGTTTGCACCTAGCTGAACACAAACATGGGTCTTTGAAACATTTGGTTTAAAAATTAAAAATTAAATCTTCACTACACTTGCGATATTACGCCGAAGCGTGTTGCGAGTGATGGGGTCCATCTCCACGGTTTAACGCCTCGGCAACACAGAAATGTCGCAGCGGCGGCGAGTCGTTGGCGACTGTATCCGATTTGATCAGCCTGGAAATCGAAGTGCAAACCTCCCATGTCGACAGCGATGTCTCCAGCCGCTGCACCAGCAAGCCAGTATATTTCGTTCAGTTGAATCCAAATCAATTAATTTGAAGGGACTAATCGCTTCTTGTGAATGACGTCAGGATGTTTTTAAGGGGTTTAAGCTAGTGGCATTGACCCCGGCGATTACAAGCGAAAATTATTCAAAATCCAGTGTTGCCAAGTAAAATTTCCGAAAAACTTTTCAAATTTTGAAGCGAGGGTAGACGCTAGTTCAGTGAAAATCATAAACAAGAGTACATACAAAAAAACGGGGACACAAAGCGACTACAGCACACAAATAAGCCCCAACCGATTTCTCACACTAGTTGCAATAAATTGCATCATGCTACAGATTCTTGAATGACTATGACGTCATAAAAACTTCGATGAATGACGTGAAAACAAAAAAACAATTTCTATGTTTAAGCCTTTTTAGGAAAGGCAGCTTTTGACCTTTGAAATCATCGTTCTAGCATAAAAGCACCACCCATTACACAGCAATAATAGTGCTGCGATTATTCATGTCAATATTAATGATGAACTGAAATAGTGAGAGTTCCTCTCCGCTTAAAAAATTAACAGACAAATTTCGAATCTTCATTATACTTGCGCTATTACGCCGAAGCGTGTAACGAGTGGCGGGGCCCATCTCCGCGGCTTAGCGCCTGGGCAACACAGAAATGACGCAGCGGTGGAGAGCTGTTGACGACACTGCGTCCGATATGACCAGCCCGGGAATCGAACCAAGACTTTCCGCGCTGATAGCGATGTAGTTAAACCCAAGACTAAGTCAAAATATTTGCTCAAAACTTTTCTGCGAATATAATAGATTTATTTGATCAACCCATAAAATAATTTGATCAAAAAATTATATCGACTTCGACAAAAATCACAGGCTGAAACCAATCGACAAGCAATGACGTTATAGACTTGTTAACAACGCAATCAAGCAGTCGACGTCACCTTGACCTTGGCTATTAACTGACAAATTACGCTTGGAGGTTAAAGGAAAAGCCACAGATATAGCAACGATGCAATAAGAAACTAATGTTAAGTGTATAATTAAGGTCTTAAAGAGAAAAAAAATAAGCAGTGTCAAAAGCAGCGGCAGGCTTTTTTTTAATTGCTTTTTGCACACCGCCCCCAAAGTTACATTAACTTTAGGTCTCTAACCCTATCATCAATCTCCCCCCCCCCCTAACTCTGCTCTATTATCCCTACTTTTTACGTTTCAAGCTACTGCTGATGACCTCGAATTACTGATATCAAAGTGACACCAACATCATGCAAAGAAATAAGCAGTCTGGTGCAGCAGCGTTTTAATAATGAAGAACGATCCGGTGCATTGGTCCCTCTAAGATTTTAACCAGTGCGAATTTGCCCGAATATGAAAATCACTATAAATTTGCCCAAACATTTAAAGGGTGTAATTCAAGGTCTGGAATAATTTTTGTTTAAAGTAAGAGTTTCTATGGTAAAGCACTTTCATTTGACACAAAAACTTCAGCACTTTTAACTAATTTGCTTCTAAATCATTATAGCGACGTGCAAAAATTGGAAAATTTTGCCCAAAATTTCTTATTTTTCTAAAATTTCGCATCTTAGAGGGAACACTGGTCCGGTGCTCTACACATTACCCAAAAAATAATCATGAACCTTTACAACCCTATGGCATTTACGCTATTATAACTGTACAAAAGCGAAATTCAGGACACAAAAAAAGAAAGAATATCCACATTCGCAGAAAAGTTTTGAGCATAACATAATGATGACAAGAAATTAATAATTGTAAGTTTATATGCTAACGCATATCAAGCGCTTAGATCTGATTTCATTATATTCAAAAACATGAGCACCGCCGTTTCCAAAACAAAGTAAATATGTTTGCAGAACTGGTTCACGGCAACCTGTCTGGGGATGGAACCTAGTTTTACCAGTTAATCAATGTAACACAAATTCGTACCTCTAGAAGAGCTTGGGCAGCCTCTCTTTGCGATGCTCGTGTAGCCAGGATTAATGGTGGAGCTCCACCTCTGTTATCCTGGCGAGAAATTTGAGTTTTATGAAAAATATTACTCAACTACAACAAACAATCTCTGGAAAGTAAGATTTGCATCGTAACGTTCATAAAATTAACAAATTTTTCATTTTTCGGCTATTCTGATTGCAATAAATCTACGAAGGCGCTACACTTATTGCCAAGTCATTTTCCAGTTCCAATACGGCATGTTTTTTTCAAATCTTATAAAAACAACTTCAAAAGGCAACACTTAAGAACGTAATACCGGGGTTTGAGCAGCAGGTGTTAAGAACGAAACGTCCAGTTTCAAGACACGAACAAAAAGTTTAGTTTTAAGAATTCCTGTGGTTTTAGCTTACCCTCTTTAGCCATTTTCGTTTCATATTTATCGCATTTTAAAAAGATTGTAAAACTTTACTTGCGCTCATTGAGATAGATTCAAAATTCGATGCATTCCGTATTTGCATGTTGATACACTAACGCATTATCGAAATAAAAAATTAACGGCTCAGATGGCCGAATGGATAGAACGTCTGCCTCCGAAGTTAGAGACTCAGGTTTGATTCCGAGTCGGGTCAAACAAATGACTGCAAAATCGGTATTCACAGGTTCCTGCTTGAAGCTCAGCATGAAAGGGGCAGCGTGGAGAACAAGCCGGCAGGTTTACTTGTTGTGCCGTAAGAAAAGGCACTTCCGGGATTCCCCCATTATTGTGTGGTAGACAGATGGCCGGCAATTCCTAAGCGAGCTCGTTATAGCGCTTTGATCGTTTTGTCGCGATAGGTAGATAAACATACATCTAAATCCAACTAGCAACTTAATATATGATATCGGGTACAACTAGTCGGTGAACTGCAGCTAAGCATTCAAAAGCATACATTCTCGACTATAAACATGCTCCTACATTTAACAACTCGTTCAATAACTGTGTAAATGGTGCACATTTTTTAATAAGAAAGACCTGACTTGACTGTAAACTACCTAGCAATGCAGTCACATTGAATTCTAACCCTATACCTGCTGCATTCACTAGCAAGTATCTTAGTGAAGGCTTGCAAACGAGTATTTCAGTTATAAATGAGATAAACAAGTAAAAAACCTTCAAAAATTCAAACTAAACAAGCAAAATTCTTTTAACACCTTTGCATTTTTATTGTTTTTAAATTGTTCGCATAAATTTACCTCTCACAAAGGTAGAAGAGTTCAAAAAAAAAAGTCGATTCTGCAAGTTACGTAGAAACAGACGTAATGCGTAATCTTTACGTCACCATTTAAGGTGTGATCACATGTCGGTAGTAAGTTTCAAAATAACCATTAACTTTTACAACAATTCATGTTAATACGAGCAATGTTTTTATTTCGAAACGTTTTGCAGCAGACAATAATCGATTACATCAACAAGCGGGAAAAAGAATATGACGTCACAAAAAACTGATTACTCGAAACTACATTATCTGGAACTTGAATCTAACGATGATCGGAAACGTGAAACTAAATCGAAAACACGAACCGGTTCAACTTCAAACTACGAAACTGACCCTTAACTCTACATAGTGATGGAAGTGTTCATTTACACGACGCTCTCTTCCCGGACTAAAATTAACTGCTCAATCTTCTTCATGTTTCACAGCAACCGCAGCTGTCGAATCTTCATTACACTTACGATATCATGTGGCGGATCGCATATTTCGGAATGATTCCACAGAATGCTGTTTGTTTATTCTATAGCCACCGCTACACGCCATCCCGAACTACACATTATACTGAGTCCGTTTAGAACAAAATCAAAACCTAGAGCAGCATCGAACCCAGATCCTATGAGTAGCAGTCCAGCATACTGGACTTTACATCACGTCGATGTTGCTATGTTTGAGTACAATTTTTCTACTTATAGTTATCTCGATCGAGACCTATCTTTTTCTGTAGAACCATTTCGAAATATGTTGGCAAGATTAATCTCCGTGGCTTAGCGCCTGGTCAACGCAGATCCGAAGAAACATCGCAGCGATGGCGAGCCGTTAGCGACATTGTGTCCGATTCGACCGGGCCAAAAATCGAACCCTAGACCTTCCGCGTCGATAGCGATGTCTTTGACCATTACGCCAACATATTTAAAATGAACATATCTAATCTTACTGTTTAAGCATTACAACTTTGTGCTGGTTTTTTACTAAACAATACTATCATGCTTACAACGTTGTACTGCCTTGCACATACTACAGATGATGACAGATCAATCAATGTTGTCGAAACGTCCAATATTGTTTTGTATATTCCGATCAAAAAACTTCAATTTTTTTCAAGTGTTTCAGCGACTTCGCTACATGTCGCAGCAGACATTTACTACTCTCAACCTATCAACCAAGCAGCAATATTTTGTCAAATTGTGAAACGTGGTGACAATCATAAAATTTTTGGTATTTATAGCTACAACGTGAATGATGTCGATGGTACTGCTTAGGATAATTGTTAGTAAAAGATGGAATGTCGTAGGAACAATTGATTTCGACCAAATTACTCTAACAATCATATGAACGATAAAACAATGCAATCGCGCGTACGCTTAGCTAGAAGGTACTTCCCACTTTTCTAAGTGCTAATCCAATCTCAAATTAATCAGCGAAAAACCAAAAGACCGTCTTTTAGCTGAAAATGTCAGCGTTAGCTTCAAGCACTTAGCAACGAATTCCAAACACCAATGTCCGTTACAGATATGATAATGCATGGCTTTAACGAAAAATAAGCAGGCAAAAAGTAACACCAACGGATAAATAGCCCAGATAAAAAAACAAAAAAGCTACGCAAGTTTCGAAATTCAATACTCAGTTGGTTTTTGAAATAAGATGCTAACTGATGAAGCAACGGCGTAGCAAGAAATTTTGAAAGAGGGCGTGGGAGGAGGGAGAGGCATAAACTGCGCAAGCCAACAAAAAATCGGACATTTTTCAACCACTTACCAACACTTTTTCTTTTTTTTACTAATAGGCAAAGTCACAAGTGGGAATGTTACAATGGCCCTCCGTCTAAATACACTACTGTGGTGAAGAAAGTCTACCCATCCAACTACAAAACTTTTTCATTTTTGATTCCTTTCTCAAACCAATTCTTTCCTATATCTAGCACCGACTACAAACCTCGGCGCTAAAATGTGAAATTCAACCACTTAGCCAAGCATCAAACCCAGTCTACTAAGTAGCAAACACAAACCACTCTTTATTTTCCAATCGGCACCATACCAGTAAACCTACGGTATTATATTTTACTCTGTCCTTGTCTGTCTTCGGGCGGTGTACGTAGCAGCAGCAAGCTTTCTATTTTTGAAATTGCTTTTTGTGCACACCAAACGACAAGTTACATCAACTTTAGATCTTTAACCCTATCCCCAATTTCCTCACCTCTAACTACACTCTAATATCCCTAATTTTAACGTTTCAAGTTACTGCTGACGACTTCATACCAGCGTAACACCAACGTCATGTGATGAAAGTCCGGTGCAGCAGCGTTTTCATAATGAAAACCAGTCCGATGCTCAACGCCCAACGTTTAACAAGAAATTCGGTACTATAAGCCAAATAATGCTAGACCAGGGTTTTTCCACCTTTTTTGCTCATGGCCCAATAAAATTAAAAAATATGGCGTCGGCCCATTTACTTCTATTAAAAAACATAAAAACAGCATCATTATGGAAGCTGATGCTGCTTTCTAGTCAAGCTCTGTAGTGACGCGGCCCACATTCGGGCCATCGCAGATAGGTTGAAAACCTCTGCGTTAGACTTAAAACTGAGCCTGTAGATTCGACGGAGCTAAGGTTGATGACTTAAAATTGCACAAAGCTGACTTTTTATATTGTTCCTAACCCAACTAGTAGCTGCTACCGTTTTTCTGCAATGTTTCTGAACAAAAATTTCCATCCACGCTGAAAGACAATAAACACCTTGCATTATACGTAATGAAAATGAAAAATGATTAAAATGCTTTTGGGAAATTTTTATCAAAATTACCTTGTCGTGAACGATAAAACAATAGCGTTGAGTTTACAGCGCCATACATGCAAGCAATCATGAGTGCACGCACAACAATGTCGATTCTGATACCCAATTTCTACACTGCTTTTCACTGTCGCTTGCAATACTGCAAATTTCGAACTGCTCAGTTTTCGTTGATCAAAATATTATGACTTGTGCAGCAAATCGAAGTGGTTCTGTTTTTCTGCGGTTGTCTACATGATTGAGCAGTTATTCGTGGCTCTGAAACTAGTAACGTGGTTTCGATTCATTTACAAAAAGGAGTGCTGCCAGTAAGTAAATCGCCATATTTTCATCATTTTTCTACATTACGCAGAGATTTGAATGGAGTGTCACATAGCTATCTACGTACCGCAAAAGTTAAATTTTCTTAGGTATATAAATCTTCAGAATAATTATCTCGCTAAACGTTATTCATTTTGAAAGTTGAATGTATCTTTACCGAAGTGCGCCTGATGAGGGCTAATACTCCGAAACAGAGCTGTTTCGTTTTACAACACGTAAATAGCTTTTCGTGACCGATAAAACTGTGCTGCCTGAACCCTGCATCGTAGAGATGGGGCACATACTTGGGCCTTCAAGCCGTGATACATTGACAGAACAAAAGCAAACCATTCACTAATTCTAACCACATGGAAATAAGCACATTAACAAAAAGCAGTATTTCTTTCTAATCTGACTTCTTTCCCAAAATTTAAAATAGGTTATTTTTTATTGCCACCAGTGTCGAGAAAAGCAAAAGAAGTAATGCTGCTTCAGGCAAATTTTTTATTCTTCATTTTCTCAAGCCTACAAAAGTTTCTAGTTCATTGATATCGCTTCAAAACTATTTTATAACCGACTGCAAATGCAGAAGCTACATAACTTCAGCTCAAACAACATCAAAACTGCATTTTTATTAAGATACAGGTTATTATCTGCATTAAAACCATTAGCAGCATCACTACCCAACTGTATTAAGTGAGACATGTTATCCCAAACTATGGATTGCTAATGCTGATTGCTCTTCCACTTAACGCAGCCTTTTTAAAGACGACTTGCCCATTTAAAAGTTTGACATATCACGCATAACGCAAATGCACATCGCGACAAATTTTAGCAGCATCGAAAGCAACTGAGATCTGCGAGTGAGTAGCATCACGATTCTTGAAGTTTGTGAAAACCGTGCTTCATTCCAACAAATAAGACGGAAGCCAGATTGAATTTCTATTTTTTTCAAACAGGAACGCACTATATTTCCGTCTCATATTCACTGAGTTTTAATTTTTTAAATCATCAAACAAAAAAATTCAATGATCAATAAATTTTTTCCGGGTGAGTTTTGACAAACAATAAAAAACGATCTTTCACCGGAAAACGTTAAACAACGAAATCAAATTGATTCTATTCATGCAAAGCGTCTTTTTTCTTGTGTCTGAAAGACGATAAAAATCATTTCAGCGACATGGTCTAGCCGCCAAACGGTATCGCGCGCAGGTTGTAGATCCTATGTGACGCGTTCGATTCACGGCTGGTACCGAGCGCATTTGACATATATACCGGGTGGTTTGTGATTGGAAGAGCGCAAGCTTACTTTGCGTTCTCCCTCATTACTGTTAATATTTCCGTTTAATTTTTAATAAAATCAACTTACCAAAGCGTTGATGTTGGCTCCTGCTTTATTCAAAAGGCGTATCGCCTCTGCTTTACCTTCTATTGCAGCGATATGCAAAGGCGTGTAGCCTAAAAACAGAAAAAATTCAATATTTACAGCTAGACCACTAAAAAACAACACGTTAGTTACACGACTGTTCAAAAGAAATAAATAAAAAGTATTCGCCGAAAAAAAAGGCGGCAGAAAAACTCGTAGTAGAATAGCTAGAGGACAAACCACGCATTGCAAAAATAGCTAGAAGCAAAAATGATCTAAATTGCTATTTCGGACTACGCCATGGGCAAGAAACGCCCAAGGCAAAGTCGACTGATCAACCAATAACACTTGTAGAATGTCCTAGTATTTAAACTTTTCTCTTCACTGTAATCTTGGTAGAAAAATAGTTTACGAAAAGTTAAGATAGATTAAATTATGGTGAAATCAATAAATTTTTCAACTGTAAGCCATAATTTTCATAGACAATGTTAAAAATGGGCGCTGCTACATCACAATAAGCCAAAAAACTCGGCAAGCTCGCTGCATTTTCAATAAATAATTCACGTAATCAAACAAAAAGATTTTTGAACATTTTAACGAGGAAATCACAGCAGTCTGGACGTTTCGACAACGTAGATCCAGCTGTCATCATCATCAGTGTGAGCAAGATTATACACATTTATTGCTTTGAAACATCATTATTCAAAAATCCTCTTGTTTGAAGATATTCATGAATCGTGAAATAATTCGAGGTAACGATTTCCGATATTTTTAGTGCGTTTTGTTCTGACGAAACACAGTGCCTACACGAGCTTTGGCTACCACTTCTTCTATGTTACATAATAACTGTGTAATACCTCAGCCTCACTTATATAACTTCAGACTTAGGCTAAGCGGTTAAAACATGTTTGAACTTTTGAAGTGATAAAAGAACCGAAAATCGCTACAGAACCGAAATAACTAAGGCACTACTCGCTCAAAGACATTATATTTGGATTGGATTGGCCTTAAATCAAACACTGCTTTTTCTAATAGTCTTGTATACACCGCAGGCAAATCCAACGCTGCAGGCCGCAACTCGCCGAATTCAATACTAAGTCGTTGACAGCCAAAAATTTAACGTCATTTTCTTTAAATAATTAAAGCGACCATGATGACGAAACAAGCAGTCTGTGTGGCGGTGACAAGCAAATAATAAAGCACTATTGAGTCACAATGCATATAACATGTGTTCAATGAGCTTTGTGGCAAGTTTGCCATATGACAAATTTACTGATAAGTTGTAGCCCAAGGCAATTTGGAATTTGAAACCAGATGAATTTGCTCTAGTTTTCTGAATGTTGTTTTTAAGAACGGAAACGCGTTTTTTGTTTGTTTGCAACAGCATTTGGTTGCAAAAATTTGTTGATTGTGTTTCAGACCCTTCCAGAATTATTGGCGTGAATTCAAAATTCCGGTAGCGGTAGCACACGAGTCGGTTTAATACAACCTAGTTGCGTATTTACGGGGTGGGGGGGGGGGGCACTGAGCCGTCCCCACCCACCCTCTGACTTTGCCTTTTGGACAAATGTTGCAAGGTGACTGAAACATGCCAAACTTTTTTGATCACTTTTGTAGTTTATATACTCTGCTTTAAAATGCCTCCGTCAGCCACCGACACAGCCAGTTAAATTTCTCAAAGTTAGCGTGAAATATGTCTTTGTTACCATTTTTGATATTTCAAGCCCTACGAAACCACTGTAGATCAAAAATTTTGTAAATTGAGTTCTGTCCTTTTCTTGTTTGTTTATTATTTTATAGCATGTAACATATGTGTTATATTGTCCTTTAGGGGTAATAGTTTTCCCATTTGAACCAAGTTGTATAAATACAAGGCCACACATTGAATAAAGACCATGGTATAGGAATTAAAACTAAGGGTTCCTTTTGCAAATGTTTTACCGCTAGATGGTGCTGATATCTGGGAAATTTCCCTTTTGCTGTACTGTAATTTACATTTCGAACATTTGAGAATGAATTGTGAGACATTTAGCAAGGCACTCTATCAGCACTTTGTTACCTGATAGTCTCTCAACAAGCGATGAAATTTCATACAAACAAGGAATGGAACTTTTATGTATTTCTTTACCTGCACCCTGAAAATCAATGTGCGAAGCTCACATGAGAAACTAAATCGCAGCCACCTATAAAACTGCAGTCACTTACTAGTAACTTATTGTATATATCGTATGTTGGTACAGTACGGTGACAGATTGTAATCGACAAATATTTATCAACAATTCAAATCACATTCCTCATGCTACTAATACCGGTACTGTCAAAGCGCTCAAAAACCTTAATGATACAGTTAAAAACAGTTTCTATCATTTATGTAACAAAGATGTACGTTACATTGCAAGCACTTATTGTTTGTGTCTTCTTTTTCTGGTGCATAATTTGCATTTTTTGTCGTTTGTCACTTTTCATAATCGTATGATTTTCGTGAAGAGAGGAAATGTATCTGACTCTTTTTGGTGTGCAACAGGAGCAGAAAGAGCTTTTTCCTGCTCCAATGAGCGGGCAACCAATCTGCGAAATGATTTTGCATCCAGCTGATCTTTATTTCTGCACTGCAGTTTGTTATATGCCACACATGCATTGTTGACTTCAATATCAATTAGCTCGTGAACCGACCGCAAGTAATATGTGGCGCGAGCAATGATCGAACTAAAATGTCTTTTTGTGCGAACAGGCCTTTCAGTAACTACAAACAACTGAGATAGTATATGCCAAGCAATCAGTAATTATAATCAATCAAAATCAATTAAACGCTTGAATTTGCTAGCATGTAACCGGTATACATTATACAATAATACTTTTTTGAATAAAACAAGATACAACCTGAACCGTTGGACAAACAAACCAACAGAAATTGAGCAGACAAGCTGGGATAGATAACCTACTTTCCTGTTGTCAGCTCCTCCAAGTCACCCATTAGGAAACAGTACATATGATAACATATCCACAACTATGTATACCACCAGACCAGCGCACATACGGGTACCAGATTGCCATAAGCAAGATAAGAATAGCCTAGCTACCCCTAAGTGAAAGGTTACTTTTAGCTGCCATGCATTGTTCATTATGATGTGACAAAAATATTCTATTTATACAACTAATCCAACAAACAAGCACATTGTTTACTATTCAGCAAAATAACTTCTAAGGATCCGTGTAACATATGTGTTACATAGCTAGTAAAGCCTAAAAATAGCCCAGCTTAACGAAACATAGCATCTGATTTGGGCTAGGTTAGCTTTATTAAGGTATTCCAAGACTATTTTACCCTACATGCGAAAAAATTTCCCAATACCAGTTGAGCAGTTTATTATTAAAAATTAACCTTCCCTCACTAAGAATTCCTCTAAGATACTCAATTAAAATTTGAAAAGGAAAAAAAAACTGGTGATGCCATTTTTGATTTATATTCTGGTAATTTGCACATTTCAAATTTTATAAAAAGTTCGAGAGCTGCAAAAATACTAGAATGTTATGTCGAAATATTGAATAAAATGTACGTAACACAAATGTTACATTATCCTTTAAAGGGTTAAATTTTGTTTCAAATTTTTAAGGTACAATTTATAAGCGATGCACGATTTTACGCTGTAGATTTTACCAGTTAATTCAGTTATGTGATGTTTAACATAACAAGATTTTACTGTACTAAACTGTGCTGACGAGACCTAACCAGTCGAAACAGTGTTTCCAGTGTAACTATATAGACGGTTCCGTTTGTATTTGTAACGCATTTATTCCTTCCGGTAAAAAATCATCGTTTTTTTAACTTCACCAAAACGAAAAAGTCATTGATGTTTTTGCATTAAAATGACTCAAATATTTTTTAGTATTTAGTTGCATACTTATCCTCTTATCACGAGAAAGCGATCAAAGCGCTATAACGAGCTCGCGTAGAAGTTGCCGGCCACCAGTCTATCTCTCTAAGATGGGAAATCCCGCCAAGTGCCTTTTCCCATGGCACAAGTAAACTTGCCGTCTTGTTTTCTACACTGTCCCCTTAATGCTGAGCATCAAGCAAGGAAGCTATGAATAATAATTTCAGAAGTTACTTTCACCCGACTCGGAATGAAACCCAAGTCTGCAGCTCTAGAGGCGGATGCTTTTACCATTCAACCATCAGAGCTGTTTGAGATATATATAGACTTTCGTTAAGTTAACTTAAACCACTTGGAAATATCCCAAAGCAGGAACATACAGATCACGTTCGGGAACAATGCGATAAAACGGGAATAATTGTTGGTTGGTATCCGCAACGAATGCGATATCCATATGATAGCTCAGATGGTCGCGTGGCAAGAGCGTCCGCCTCTGTACACTCGGGTTCGATTACGAGTCGGGTTAAAGTAACTTCTAAAATTATTATTCATTGCTTCCTTGCTTGATGCTCAGCATTAAATGGACGGTGTGGAGAACAAGCCAGTAAGTTTACTTTTTGTGCCTTAGGAAAAGGTACTTAACCGGATTCCCTTTGATCTTGGTGTGGTAGGCAGGTGACTGGTAACTCCTAAGCGAGCTCGTTATAGCGCTTTCATCGCTTTCTCGTGATAGGAGGATAAACATGCAACTAAATATCAATTACTGCCACGTTACTTAAAGAATGGCTCTAGAGCGCTATCTAGCGATTCGTTCAAAAACTTTGCACAGCACAATATTTTGAGTCCATAAAACAATCTGAGACAGCAAGCCAAAATTTCTAAAAAAAAACAACGTTTATTTACCGCAGCATTTCTCACTTGATGCAACATTGCCTAGCCATTCATTTTTTTGCTGCACATCGTGATGAAAGTTCTAAAAAATTAATTTCGAGCGGTTTCTTGTCTTTATCAACAATTCTTGCCAAAATTAACTCATGATTTTTCAAAACAAAGTTATTTTAATCTTTTCTCAGCGCAGAGTGAAATGTCAGCTCAAACTTTGCGTCAAATTACGCACGATTGTGCGTCAACTGACGCAAAAATTACCACGTGATTCAATAACGTCTCTAGCTTACAGCACGCATAAACTCAAAACCACCCAGGGTCAACTTAAACTAAATGGAACAAAGTGGCAAGGAGGCAACATAAAAACTAAGTGAGCTATTTACGTAGACATTGAAAAGTGTACGTGCGTATATGACGCACGGTTGCTGAGTTTTACTTCTTTTTATCGCGGTTTCACTTACAATTATTTGTTGACAATTAAAACACAGCCATCGATGTCCTTTTAGCAGGAGAGAAGATTTTTAAATGACTTACACTAGTTTCAAATTAATCAGAGCGCAAAAAACCACAGCGCTGTTTGAAGCATCAAGCCGAGTCTTTTTTGCACAAAAAATTTTTTGATATCGAACCGTAGTGAACAGAAGGTCGATGAGGTGCATCATTTTAGTCTTTTTAATTGCATATTTATCTTCGTATCACAAGAAAGCGATCAAAGCGCTATAACGAGCTCGCTTAGGAGTTTCCGGCCATCTGTCTGCCACACTAAGATGGAGAAATCCCGGTAAGTGCTTGTCACAACGGTATAAGTGCCTGTCACAACGGTATAACAAGTAAATTTGCCGGATTGTTCTCCACACCGTCCTGTCAATGCTAAGTGTCAAGCATGGAAGCTGCGAACAGGGGTTTGACCCGACTCGGAATCAAACCAAAGTCTACAGCTCCAGAGGTGGACGCTCTATCCACTTGGCTATCTGAAATGTTAAATGGTTTAACTATCCGTCGAAAAATTGCAAAAATAAGTGCACACCAGCATGTTATTATGTATACACATAATTTTAGGACACTCCAATTCAAGTGTTTAGTTAAGGTCATCCAAATCAAAAAATACTTGAAAAAATTTATGACATTTTTGACGGGTAATTAAGAGATTTATTTATAGGAGGTATTACCCTCTCAGTTTGCATACTTTGAATGCCAAAGCGTGGAGTAAGGGGAAGCACCTGTTATTGCTGATCAGTTACATACAGGACCCACCCAAAATGGTTCAAAATCAAATTGGGGATTTTCAGAAGTGCAAGATAATGCCTTCATTCAAAAATGAAAGATTTAAGAATTTACGTTGACGCACCGGTCAGTGGAATAGCTAAAGGCATCGCTATAACCGCGGAAGGGCGTGGATCGATTCTCGGCTCGGTCAAAACGAGCACTATCGCCAACGCTGCGACGTTTCTTCAGACGCAGTGTTGCCCAGACGCCAAGTCGCAGAGATGGACCCATCACTGGTTGCACGCTTCGGCATAACAACACGAGTGTAAGGAAGATTTATTTGATAAATTCCCTTCTGGTGTTGATATCGACACACAATAAGCAGTAAACTTACTAAAATAAACAAACAAACACACCATAAAGATTTTTCTTCTCTAAGGTTTTCGACGTCGCTACTTCTAAAACAGCTTTTAGCGTGCCATGTTGCCTGGCAACCGAGCTGTGCTTCACTGCCAAGTGAACACAATTGTTGCCATGACGATCCGTGACGTCACAACTTTCTGGATTGGCGCGCAGAAGTAAACGAGTGATGTCAGGGTTATCCACAAGGCAAGATACATGGAGTGGAGTCTAAAAAAACAAAAAGCTATCCGTGCGGATTTTGGGTAGGTGCTGCAAAACGTAAAAACAAAAGTAACTCTGCAAAAATAACTGCAAAATATCAATAATAAACAAAAAATAGAACTTGTTTATGTTTGGATCACCGCATAAGTATTAAACGGATTGCGTTTGAAACATTAACAAGTAAAGTTGCCGGCTTGTTTTCCACACTGTCCCTTTAACGCTGAGAGCCAAGCACGGAAGCTGTGAATACCAATTTTAAAGGCATTGGTGTGACTCGACTTGGAATTAAACCAGAATTTACAGCACCAGAGGTAGACGCTCTTACCACTCGGCCAACTTCGACATTAATAAGCCAGACACAATCAACAATCTTACAGCTTAGTAAATGTAAAGTAGTTGGGAAGAAATCAAAAAGCAAAAACTGAGCATGATATTAATTTTACAAAATCTGAAAATTAAGTTGATTTTAATGAGTCTTGAAGAGTTCAAAAACTTTATACTATAAGGAAATATATTCTGCATGTCCATGCCTGAGGCTAAGTATTAACGCGTTGAAAATTTATGTAAAATAATTGCATCTGGTTAAGAGAGAGCCAAGCCCATTGTAGTAAGGTCGGACGTAGCTGCTTGTTCACGCATTCACGATATCCGAAAAGGACTAGCAGTATTGTAAAAGTTAAATTCGACGATTCAAAAGTTGAAGAACTAAATTTAAGGCACTTTATACCATTTTCCTACATTGAAACACAGAATTATTAGTCACAGTATTGCAAGTGTTGCCAAAACTAAAAAAGTTTAAAGTTCTGCACACACACATCACACACTATTTACACATTTTGTAATGCAATTTATTTACTCAAAAACACAAGCACGAAGCAACTAAGCACTAACACACGCTAGTATTGCATTCGCGGAGTGCTAAACGCTAGTATTGTATTCGTGGAGTACAAAACACATGTTTGTTGTGACCGTCATGCGAATCAAACTGACGAAAAGAACTAGTAATTCCACCAACCTGCATTATGTTGTTTCGAATATCCAGAGATGAATTGGTGTTGAGGAGTACCGCAGCCAGATAATGGCTTGCCATCACGTTGCCATGGGCAACGGCGATATGAAGAAGTCTGCAACAATCATAACATCGATGACTGTGAGTAACAAAGCAAGACTAAAACAAAATTTGCATTTTTTGACAAAATTTTCAATACTCAGCTCTTCGCTGCTGAATCGAAGAGAGTAAGCTCACTTCGCATTCTTCCTCAATTGTACTTTGCAAACCCATATCGACTATCGTATTATGAGACTTTTGGTTGTTCAACAACAAGATTACCATATCCTGAGACTTGAATTGCTTCAAAAACTAGGACCACTTTCTACATTTTATAAATGCATCAGCCTCCAGTTCAAACCCCGACAGGGTTTCTTGCAAGCAAACATTTAAATTCCAGTCAAAATATGGCAGATTACACGAAAATTCGGGTTTGCATTTTTTGAACCAAAATCAATTCACACGAGCGAGAAATATGACGAGCCCAGCCAAGAGTCAAACTTGCGGCGAAAGATTAAAGTCAGCAATGACGCTGCTAACAGCTGCAAAAACATACGAAGCGAAGTCATGTTTGGAACAGTCTTATCGCGATTTTGATTTGTGATAACTATGTTTAAGAGTGAGCCAGAAAAAGCGTGAAAATAAATTCATCGATTATAAAAACTCGGTCCTTTTCTCAATCGAAATAACATTTAAAAATTGCAACACATCGAATCATTTAACGCGACGGTAATCTCAGCGGCCAGCTGGCGTAGTGGTTAAATACATCGCTATCGGTGCGGGAGGTATAGGATTCGATTCCCAGGCCGGTCAAATCGACACAGTGCCGTCAACGGCTCGCTACCGCTGCGATGTTTCTTCACAGCTACGTTGCTCAGACAATACGCCGCGGAGATGGACACCGATTATACGCTTCGGCGTAATACCGTGAGTATATAGAAGATTTGATGCTAACCTTTGCATGGCTAATCAAAGCTGTGCCACAAAATCATATCGTAATGTAATATTTTTGACCCACCAGAATACTTCAAATACAATCGTAAATCTTACAGACGATACTGCTCATTATTTCCCAGGATTTATAAAAAAATGTTTCAGAAAAAATTTATAACATTACATACGTGTCGCCATCTTCGTCTTGATTGGTTACAAATTCAACTTCTTCTCGACCAATCCGGTTGCTTGCAGCTGTCACGTGATTTGCACGAAGTTCATTCCAAAAACGAGAATAATCCATAGACAAGGAGTCAGCTTGGGTCATGACAATACTGCTTTTAAGACTTGATTAACAACTAGAAATCGAAGCTGTTTGCCCGAACCTCCCCGCCCGAGGCAATTGCTTTTTTTTCTTGAACAGCATTACCGTGGAAGAAATTACAAAAATATTTGCCGAAAACTCTTCTCAGAAATACACTATCCAACTGCTTAAGATAAAGTTACAGCAATTTTACGGTCATGGTAAGTTTGTGAAATTTCATCTGCAAAACACACATTTGAAAATAACAATATGATGTTTCGACTATAACAAAAGTCTCGTCAGCCTTGCTACGCACAGCCAATCCAGGCTAAACTCATTCCAGACTGTAAAGACTCTTTTTTGCATTGCGTTACCTGGACATCTCGACTTCGTCTTATAGTCGAAACATCAATTTGTCGTTTTGTTATACGAGACTTTTGTCATAGTCAAAACATTAATTTGTCCCTTGCAAATTTCTCATCTAATATGATGTTTATTGCACACATGTTAGTGCAAAAAAATCACAAAAAATTCTATAAGCAGCAATAACATTTTAAATGCATGTTTAAATGCTCGCATACAGTACTGATCATGAATTCATGTTCATGCTCCAGTCATAAAAATCTAAAACTGAACTTTTAAAAACAAAAAAATTACTAAGCAAAAACAGTAAAAAAATTAAGGAAAAATAAAAAAAACTAAACCATAAACCTTTACAAACACAAAAAACTAAGCGTCTAGTTCCAACTATAGTTGTAACGCCAAATAAATAACTGCCTATATAATCAACAAAACAAACAGCATGTTACCAAATACAAAAGCTACAGCCCAAAAAAGGAATAGTACAAAACTCAAAAACAAATTTCAATTTTAAGTTCTTAGGTGCTTTTATACAACAATCGTAGCGGGGCACAGCAAGCCCTCGGGCTATGGCAGAGCCAAAAACGTTCAGATTCAGTGGCCATTCATCATGTATTCGTCAATTAAACGTACTATTACCGAACAAATACCAGATAATTTGAAAGAGAGCAAAGTATTAATGAAAGAATTGAAATGTTATATAAGAAATCGGTTAATTACCTAAATTTTGCATATTTAATATCGCACACGCGAAACGGCAGCTGAACTGACCAGGCGATCCAACACAAAAAATCAAATCAAATCTTCATTATACTCGCCGTATTACGCCGAAGCGTGTAACGAGTTGCGGGGCCCATCTCCGCGGCTTAGCGCCTGGGCAACACAGCTCCGAAGAAACGTCGCAACGGTGGCGAGTCGCTGGCGACACTGTGTAGACTTGACCGGCCCGGGAATCGAACCCCAGACCTCCCGCACCGATAGCGTGCGCTTAGCAACTGAGCTAACGGCCGGTTGGCGATCCAACACAATCATGCAAAACGAACCTTCCGTTTGCATACAAAATCTCACTTACCACTACGGATATAGCAGATTTAAAACAGTCAGGGGTCCTACTAAACATCGCAAAGGACTGAAATACCGCAAAGGAGCGACAAAGGACTTCCTAAACACCGCAAAGTAGGACAAAGGACCTGATAACCCCAAGCCTAACCCGAATTTAAAGTTCTTAGTCGTTCTTTGTTATGGCATGATTCCAATTCCTTTGTCGTTCTTTGGGGTGTTTAGTTGGACCGAAAAGTCAGTAATCTAATGACGCGCTGGTCAGTGTAGTGGATAAGACAACGCTAACGCTGCTGGAGGTCTGGGGTTCGATTCCCAGGCCGGTCAAACCGCACACAATTTCAAATACCGCGAGTATAATAAAAACTTGATTTATATTCTCGCCTATACTTCTATAAATCATCTTTTTCAAGACTTTAGATTTCAAGAATTTGTTTTCAAACGCATTTGAACAGCTAAGTTCTCATAGCACCAGCACCAGGTCGTTTTCAAATCATACTAGTTTCTACATAACGATTTCATTTCTGCTCTAAGCCTAACGGTGAGAACTAAGCTGTTTGGCTCCAGATACCATTTTTTAGATCTCGTATAGTTCAACTGAGACTCAATCCCAAGTAACAAACTACAAAGAAACTGTGGAATTACTACGCCAAGCAGCTGTTAAATCAAACAGAAGCAAAATGTTCAAGACCGCGCAAGGTAGCAATGCACTGTCATCAACACAACTCGCATTAAACGATTAAACGTCATAATACCTTACGCTGAATAGGCGCAGCTGTAAGCCCTCGTGGGACCTCATGGAAAACACCAGAATTTCAGAACCCCCAGGGGATGGTAACTTGAGAGCAGGAGCGCAACCAGGGGGAAGGGGGTCCCGCTCCCTTATGACAAACCCTAATCCGAAGCATGCTTCAGCATTTTTATGAAAAACGTAATTTTTGTAACCTTTGTTTTATCGTAATTTGCCTCTGCTTGCGAGGAATAACAACGTCTAAGAAACATGAAGCTTGGGTTCAATCCTCACAGTACACGTTGTTTTATTACATGATTTAGCAACCTGTTCTTTGTGCTTGTGAACTTTGCAATCAAACATACCGGAATGCCTAACTCATGTACAAGCCAGAGGAATAGAAATAGACAGAAATTGCAAAATCAAATCTTCATCATAGCCTCGGTATTACGCCGAAGCGTGTATCGAGTGGCGGGGTCTATCTACGCGGTTCAGCGCCTGGGTAACACAGAAATATCACAACGATGGCGAGTCGCTGGAGACACTGTGTCCAGTTTCACCGGTACGAGAATTGAACCTACGACATCCTGTTCCGATAGCGATGTATTTAACCACTATTACGCCAGCTGGCCAGTGATTACAGTTGTTTGAATAATAATGCCTATGTTGCTACGAAGCTACAGTATAATCAATCATCTTCGCAATACTCAAGAAACTCAACTTCATCTACATCGCACTCAAAAACATTCACTTTTTTTAGGATAAAATAAAAACAACTTACGAACAAAAACTTTAACTACAACTGGAACTATTCTTTTTGGTTTTGTGTAGTGAATAAAACGCTTTTTAACTGTTCTAGCGTTCAGCGTGTTTGTTGAATTTCCACATACACATAACCATCAGATTTTAAATTTATTATCGGCTGACATGGTCACGTTTTAGATTATAATTACCTCACAATCGCAGTGTTGTCCTGAATTTACTGCAACGTTTAATCCCAATATCCCCGTAATGAGTAATCGGAGTTTCCGAAAACTTCCGAAATATTGCGACAACTTCCGGTAACGTTTAAGCAGTTATAACGCAAAAAAATCAAGAAAAATAAATCACATCACATTCTACATTCAAAATTTTTGCACAAAGGTATGCAGCAAAAAAAGAAACAAAAAAATTACAAAAAATGATGGCACAAGAAAATATTTTTCACCAAACACAAAGCAATAACCACGATATATCAAAATACCGCTACATAAAATTTCTTAAAAATAAAAAATTTTTGAAATCAAAAAAATGTCATTTTATAAAACTCGATTAAATTTTTGCTTAAATCTCAAAAACAAGATAGATTTCTAACTAAATTTTTTGAACGCACATAAAGTGCTTACTTTGGGCGTTGCGAGGAAAGCTCAAAAATTTGAATTCGAAAAAATTAAATACCAAGAATCAAACCTATAGGCTACTGTAAAACCGTCACCTCACCCACATGTCCAGTTTAAATTGCTCCGAAGCTCACGGGTTTTCTGCATCATGAATAAATTTTTAATGTCATAATCACTTCCAATTAACTCAGATGGCCGAGTAGCAACAGCATCCGCCTCGGAAGCTGTAGACTCGGGTCAAACGAATGACTTTGAAATTGCTATTCACAGCTTTCCTGAGTGACGCTCAGCATTAAATGGACGGTGTGGAGAACAAGCCGGCAAGTTTACTTGTTGTACTGTTGTGAAAGGCACTTAACGGGATTCCCCCAACTTGGTGTGGTAGACAGGTGACCGGCAACTCCTAAGCGAGCTCGTTATAGCGCTTTGACCGCTTTCTCGTGATAGGAGGGTAAATCTGCAACTAATTACAAATATTAAATCATGACATCAAAATATTGATTGTGATGCAGAAAGTCAATGTGCCTTTGGAACCATCTAAACTGGACAGTGGACAGGGTAATTGTGCACTTGACGTAAGGTAGAAAAGCCAATGCTACACACCAGCAGCGTTAGCGACTGATATCGAATAATGACTTACCAATAAGCGTTTATGAGCAGAATGACTAGAATATGAAGATTTTTGAGCAACCGCAAACCTTTGAGAATCGCTTTACGGTAAAATTTATCGAGCGCTTTACCGCTCAACCACCGAGCTGGAGCGTTGAAAAAAGAGCCTGGGGTTACGTAACTCCGCACTAATTCGATACAAGGTTTATTCAATTTTCTTAAAAGAGATCGAAACGCAAACAACATACATTTCGCAACTGAAATCGTGATCAGCGCACAGCTTGTTTTATTTACCACCAGCATGTAACTTAACTTTTATGCAAATTCTTTCATATTCCGAAATCCGAATGCTATTGCTAAAAGAATTTGTGATCCGTTCAAATTTGAGCTTGAACTGGTCTCCGTGCACCAATTAAAAGCGGCCACTTCCAAGCCGGAAACAGGAGTCACCAATTTTATTCTACGATTCCCCGCCATCTGGTAATAATGTAAAGAAATCTGTTAAAGACATTGATATATCAGTGCGGGAGGTCTTGGATTCGATTCCAGCACCGGTCAAATCAAAAACAGTCAAACCGTTGGTGACAACCAACGGTTCGTCACCGCTGCGATATTTCTTCGGAGGTGTTGTGCAGGCGCTAAGCCGCGGAGATGGACCCCACCACTCATTATACGCCTCGGCGTAATACCGCGAGTATAGTGAAGATTTGTTTGTTGCGTGGAAAACGACAGTTTTCAATCAGTTTGATTGATATTGTGATGGGCCGACAGTTTAAGTAACGAATGCAAGATTCCTTTATCTTCAAGTCAAATTTCCACAAAAGCCGGTCTTTCTCTTACTTGGAAACAAAATTACTGGAGGCAAATAAATAATTTTTATTAGTCTATTATTTCATGATAGGCCTAATAAATTGTATTGCATTGCAAAAATATGCAGCAGAAAAATAGGCGCCCAAAAACATGACTCTTTTTGCAAAAATCACTCCGCAGCTACATAAAAATCATGAAAATGTTTTGCACCCAGCGCTAAATTGTGGGATTTTCCTACGAGCGAATTTTTTATTTGGTGAATTTTTTCCCCGCAGATATTTCGAATTTTTGAATAAAAAGTATGCAAACTAGGCCGAAAAATTTCCCATTCTATGTTTTCCAGATTAAGATAAGTTACGAAAAATTTAGTGAAATATAAAATTTTCCCAAAAACAAAAATTGCACGGCGTTGTTTATTTAAAAACTGGGTTTTTCTATTATTCACAAATACTTTGTCGGCAGCGTGGCGCAATGGTTTGGAGCGTCGTTTTTACGACGACCATGATCGCAAGGTTGATGGTTCAACTCCCAACCTAGTCTCGTTGTTGCGTCCTAGAATAAGATGTTTCACGGTGATTATCTCTGTTAGGTGGAATCTGGCAAGCAGCAAATTAAAAAAGTCAGAAGAAAATTCAACCGAAAAACTTGGAAATAAAGGCAACTCCTAAGCGAGTGTGGATTAGTCCTATGCATAGCGCCTCCGCCGCTTTCTCGTGATAGGAGGATAAAGATGAAGAAATCACCCTGTCTACATGGCCAACTTTAGGCCCGCGGTTTTGGGTTTAGTTTCTGCATCATAATCACTTTTTTGATGTCATAGATAAAAAAAGTGAATACGACATCAAACAAAAAAAAAAAAATCAATTATGACGCAGAAACTAGAACCAAAAAATCGCAAACCTAAAGCCCACGTCAATTGGACATGTGGACTGAGTAAACAAATACTAATTTTGTGCAATTTTGCATCGAAAAGTATAAATCCAAAACCGGGCCGTATTAAAACAGGGATAATATTTTCGGGGGGCTGTGCTTCTTGCAGACCCTTTTTTTAGAGGACGCAATTTAATCTCTTTTTAATTGTGGCACGCCCCTATCACGGGGGCCCGAGCCTATAGCCCCATTGCCCCTTAACTTGGCCCTGACCTAAAAAAGAAAAAAAGATCAGAAAACAATTAAAGCAAATGCGCTCGAGAGCCAAGTCAATTTAATTTTACTTCTGATCAAGAGTCACCTTTTCATCTGAAATGGAAAATTCTACTCTTGATACTCAAATCCACGCGACAATGTGTGAAGCCACGACCCTTGGTCCCTACGCAGTCTTATGTCGAAGATATGGCCTAACCGTACCGCGTGCAGGTTACAAATCCTACGCTGCGGGTTCGATTCAAGGCTAGAGCCGATCGCTTTAACACATATACCGTATGGCTGTTGAATCGAAAAGCGCAGTCTCCCACAATCTGTTGATTTTTCTGTTCAATATAATATGAATTCGATTATTATTTATGTATTTTACTATGTTCACTTTCATTTTTGTGTCGTTTACTAATTTACATTAGTCGTTGCGTCGCAGAAAAAAAAAACGACTAGACATTGCGGTTTACATCAGAATCAAATTATTAAAACTCAAACCCGGACATGATTTGAGATTATGAAGCACAACTTGGAGCAAGATCTGACGCTAGTTACCCGGAGTTCGAACCCCTCCTGGTTCCTTTTAAATAGTAGTGAAGTCAAGCAAAAATAAAATCACGGACAACAAAGAGCATTATTTTCTTCTATTTTTGCTGAGCAGCATTATCCATAACTGTGACATTAAAATATATAAAATGGCAGAAAGTTTTCCTTGATATTTCAAAAAATTGATTGGAATTCATGATTCATGTTCAACACACTTCTAATACTACGACCGAGAGCCTGGAGCGATGCAGCTGTTTACGAAAACGAAGCCAAGGGCAATGTTCTCGATTTGCAATCGACTTTGTTTTTGCGGAAACCCAATTTACATTCAACATAAAACGATTTCAAAACAAAGTCATTAATGTCAGTGCTTAGTAGTCACATTTGCGATACATTTTAAAAAGTCATTCGTATGAGACCAGATACTACCGCATCCACCCCTTCCCAGCAAAGAATTTGCTCAACAAATTAACGGGAAATTACTCAGCAGATTTATTATCACACGAAAGATGTCAAGGTCACTTCTGACATACGTTGCCATACTGAAATGCAGACAGTGATAGTCTTAATGACCAAAGAAATAAAACCCGGAGTATTTCAAAATTTATATCACAACGCACAAGTACAAAGCTTTGTATTCATCATGACTCGCAGATGTAGAAACATTGTTACAGTAGCGTATTCGGGGGGGAGGGGGGCATTTTGCCATAAACTTTTCGCTCCGCCAGTGATCAGGGGATGCCAGGGCCTTACCCCATGGATTTTTAGCATCCTAAGCAACGAGTATATTGGTAACAGATTGTGAAATTACGAAAGAAACAGTTACCTTGAAAGTAAATACGTGCTATTCCCGTTTTATCTATAAGATAACGAACACAGCAGGTGCATTTGCATAGAAACTGCATTCACCTACTGCCACCTAACGATTGGATTTCATGCATTAATTGCATCCATGCCACCAGCAAAGACAAACTCTGATGCAACGTAGAGTTACAGACCATGACACAGTGAGGACAAGCAGATGAGACATTTTCGACTTGCGTCGAGGTTTAAAAACAATTCTGGCTTGCGTTCGAAGTAAGAATTCACGCTTCAAAATAAAAACTATCTTTCTTACAACAGTTCATGTGATTTGCGAGTCACTCACGTCAAGCCATTTAAGTTACGAACTCCACAACTAAGATACGCATAAATGCATACAGAATGGCGAACAGCAGCGTAACCAAGGGGGGCATCCTTTTTGAGGTAAAAAGACCATTTTCAGAGATGGTTTACTAGGGGCGAATGAAAACAGAGCCTCCCACTGTTTAAATCCTGCCCAGCAGTGTCCCTGAACTTTCAACAGGCTACTCCCCTGCGGTGTAAACAGAATTTTTCTGAGGGGCAGGAGGCGCAAAAGACCTTGCCAAAAAAAGTACGATTTTAGAATAATAGCTTTTAACACGAATTAGCTGACGTCTGAGAGGGCATGCCTAGCTGCCCCCTTTACTGTGCATATACGTACATTTTCAATCATCATGAAATTGTGGGATAAGCATTAAAAGGCGTTTAAGCCGAAAGTAAATAAATAAATAAATAACTGACATTATTTCTAAATTAGGTTGAATTGAAAATTCAACAGAGTGAGGGAGACTGCGAAGTGAGCTTACGCTCTTCGAGTCAGCAGCCAGCCAGTCAAAGGGTAAATATGTCAAATGCGATCGGCTCCAGTCGCGAATCGAACCCGTCACGTAGAATCCGTCACTTACGCGCGGCATCGTTAGGCTATGTCGCTGAGCAGAGTGATGTCGATTAAAGGTATAGGAATTAACGATGCGAAACTTTAACCGCAGCCACAGCAACATCAAACAAGCGCCGTAATTCAACTTAATGTCGAGCCGGTTCTGAAAAATTTCTTGCCCTAATGTCAGCTTGGGGTCACCAATTCACCATTGCCGATCAAAAATTTCAGTTGTAAGATTTACAACCAGAAACTTTATTTTACAACCAAAAACGAAGACTTTAACCAATCACTTCGCAGTCTCCACGCGGGAACTTGATAATAAAGCAAAAATATTTCTTTTTATTTATTTATTTATGTTTTTTTTGTAAACATGTGATAGTAGATGTCGTTTTTGTTCTTTCTTTTCTCGCCGAATAAACTTACTTACTTTTTATCGCCAGGGCGATGATACTTTCGCTACGTCAGTAACTAGGTTATTAATAATTCACTGTTGACATTTGAGAAAAATGTCAAAAGCGTAGAAATGAATAAACGTGGCTAGAACAAAACTACAGGAGTTCGCCTAGGGTAGGGTTGCCGCCATTTTCACTGCGCAAAAGGAGGACAGGTGCTTTGAAGGTCATCACGTTCGCGGATGTCCAATTTTCCGCCCAAAATCAAGTGAAGAACAAAAAAAAAGGGTCATCACGTACGCGGACGTCCAATTTTCCACCCAAAATCAAGTGAAGAGCAAAAGAAAAGAAAGGTCATCACGTCCACAGGCCGTAGTTTGAACTGAAACTTCCCAAAAGTTTTATGAAAAATTGATTTGACATGTTTTCACTGTTCATAATGCCGAAAAGGAGAACATTTGGGCATTTTTTGCGTCCTCGGAGGACAAATTGTTTTTGTTAAAAAGGAAGGCATATCCTCCAAAAGGAAGACGTATGGTACGTCTAGCCTAGGGTGAAAAGAATTTGAATATTGTCATATTGTTCATTATAATAACACATGATTTTGTTCATTTTAGAACCTATTATTCATATTGTTTATTATAATAACACATGAATTTTGCTCATTTTTATTGCTTCTTGATTCTGTATCCGTTGGTAGTTGAATTCCGGCAGTGCTGAGTTCTATTTGTGTTGACGGTGCAGAAATATAAGACACTAACTACTACTTTGCATTTTCCGTGGAACTAACACTTTATCGCAAAATTTGCAGCCCATGTCACAATTACTTGTTGGTTACGTTACAATTGCGGTTAACCCTTTCGGTGTTAACTCAAACTGCAAATGAAAAAAAAAAAAAATAATAATAATAACAATTTGTATCCCCCTTAAGATTTCATCAACAATTCGATGAATCTGACGAAGGGGTTGACCAGAATTAAATTAACGGTAAAAATCACTACCCAACAGCATCAAAGATAAATGAATGAAAAGTACTACCACAAAAAACTTTGCACAGTTGTTCAACATTGGCAATACACCACTACAGTAAAACATAGCACAGTTATTCAATACTAGCAACATCCTCAAAAGCAATACTAAAAAAGTAAGATTTCAAATGCGTTTTGAAAAGTGAAACACTGCTAATTTCACGCAGCGGCAAAGGCAGAGAATTCCAAATTTTTAGAGCTGCAAAGGAAAACATAGATTTAGATTTGACCAAGCTAGGATGTGGCATAGCTAAGATGTGGCAAGCTAGGATGTGGTAAAAATATCAAAAACTGCAGCTATATGAGCATTATACAACGTTTATTTGCCAACAACCGCAGTGTGTGACTCGTGCTGATAACAATACACTGTGGCGATAGTGAAAAGAATGTTTAGGAAACCACAAGCGAGCTAAACCTTACCAATATCCCACAATTGAAAGCTCGCGTACGCTGCAAAGTAAGCGCATTGTTTTGCACAGGTAGGGCCGAATACAATCGGCCTATTTAAAACGCTGCTAACTGCCTTTATGTAGAACTGGTCTATGATGTGCAAAGCTAACTCACCTATACATCAATGAAGCAACGAGGAATAACTAATTACCTTGTACACCTAGAGTCTGCATGATAATCGATTTTCATGTCATAATTACTTTTTTCAACTATAACTTCACGAAATTAATATGATGCAGAAACTACCAGAACCAAGCACCGCGGGCCTAAAGCGTACTAAAATTGGACTTGTAGAAAGGGTGATTATCTAAGCAGTTCACTACAGGGACAGGGCCTGCACTATCCCACAAAAAAACAACAGCCATATAATGCAGAACTACAGTACTTGCAAGTTTCAAAATATATTTTTGGCAATGCCCGTGTCAGACTGTATACATTGGGTTTCTATTTCAAGCATATTAGGGGGGTATTGGCTAGGCATACCATACGTTCTCTTTTTGAAGGACATGTCCTCCTTTTTAACAAAAAACAATCTGTCATCCGAGGACGCCAAAAAATGCCCAAATGTCCGGCATTATGAACACTGAAAACATGTGAAATCATTCTTCCACAAATGATTTTGGGAAGTTTCAGTACAAACAGCGGCCTGCGGACGTGATGACCTTCTCTTTCTTTTATTTTTGGTCTTCACTCGGTTTTGGGCGGAAAATTGGACATAAGCGGAAGTGATGACGTTTTTTCTGGTCTTCACTTCATTTTGGGCGGAAAATTGGACATCTGCGGACATGATGATCCTTAAAGAACCTGTCCTCCTTTGGCGTCGTGAAAATATGTAACCCAAGTATTGGCACACCTCTCTTCCTTTCAGCTTCATTCCGTAAACTGGTCTACTTGACTTTTTCTAAAAGTTAAGCTCATCAACACTGGCCTGGTTTCACAAATTTGCATTAGCCTCTGCAGAACTTTTCCCTATCCCGTGCGTAACTGAATGCTATGATTACATATGTGCGCACCAACACAGCGAAAAGTCGCCGGCAATTTGTCGGAAATCTGAGAGCGGTCAGTGGTCAGTCACTAGTCTAGTCTATTGTACATAGTTTTCGGTCAATCGTTGAAGCGAATGAAAGTGAAAAATAGTGTCTGGTTGCGTCGCTTAACAAAAGAATTGTTCAAAATCGCTTATCCGCTACTCTTGCTTGAACTCGACTCACTGAAAACTATTTCCCTCGTAAGTGCCAAGCCTATCTAAATAAAAAGCTGGAATTTACAGTGCACATTGCACAAGGCTGCCAACCCCGAAATGCTGTGGTCCAGTCTGCGGCAATTGCAGCATTTTCATAACAATTCTGATGGTATTTTCGGTTTTTGAAGAGCGAAGCAACTGGTTGTTCCAATTTTTCTGATCAACACAGCACTCCAAGCTTTCTTACTGCTTCTTAAACTTCAAATATAACTTTACAACCCTACATTGCTTTGCTAACGTTTGCTCCAACTGTGTTTGCTCACATGTGCATCAGTCAATACTGACGTTGAGAGAGGTGTAATCATCGAGGCGTGACGCTGCTCTGGAAGCTTTGTTGTTGTTTCGTAGTTACTCGCGCTTTATAGAGCGTTGCAAGAGCGTCAACGATGGCCGAAAAGCCATTAGAACTTTAAGATGCCAAATAAAACGCGTCGTGTCGAAGCTCATTGTTCATGAAAACGCGAAAGCACGGTAAATAGTTTGAAATATTGACAAATGACATCGGTATTTTATGGCCTTTGTCGTTCGCTAACCGCTTCAATCGCGATTTCGATGACGATCAACGGTCAACAATTGTGGCAAGCATTCATTCATTTCGCTTATTCTCGCGTGCTACAAGTTGGCGAAGATCACCATCGCAAACTAAGCAGCTACACCACAAAGGTAGAACGCACAGCGATGGCGATTTGCTGGCAGCAGTGCGCTTGTGCTTTTATCTTCGGGGAGTTCGAGTTGCCGTCCATCTGTAGTACCTCTCTACAATGGGAAAATCCCTTTAAGAGCCTTTTCCAACGCTGCAACCGAACTTGGCGGCTTGCTCTTCACACTGTCTCTCAAATGTTGATTGAATACCGATCTATACGACTACTGATTAGTCATTCACCCGGCTCGAAATCGAACTCGAGTCAACGGTTTTAGAGGCTAAAAGCTCTTACAACGTACCACATGCACAAAAGTGTCATATGCCCCATTTAAGAAATTTCACAAACAGGCTGTTATGCATTAAAACCAGGGCATCGAACCGCTTGAATTATCGGTCCGGTTTAAGTTCAGACTTCGCAAAATTTACTTTAGCGGTTTACCTCCGGTTCAGGTTTTTGTCGTTTGATTTTACGGGTTTAGTTACGGTTAAAAATTAAATATACTTTGAATTATCGGGTTCAGGTTCAATTGAGGTTCGCAGAAGCAAAAATTTAAAGGTTCAAATTCGGTTTGAGTTCAAGAATTTGAAACCGTCAATTCAATTTATGTTCTGGTACACAGCTATTAGGAGCGTTTTTTTCAAATACACTGATTGCTTTTAGGCTGAATATACATTTTTAAGATGCTTTAGTAGCTCATAAAGCAGGGGTTCTTAACCGGGGGTAAATTTACCCTTTGAGGGTAAGTTTTGCCTACTGAGCGGGGTAATTTCTCTAAAGTATAAAAACAAACTTCTATTTTCAGTATTAAAAAGGTGAAAGTTTTGCACTGGGGGTAAATTATATTTTCTTCAATCGGCAAAGAGAAAAATACAAAAAAGGTCAAGAACCCCTGTCATAAAGGATGTTTTCGGCGGAAAAAATAACCTTAGATCAACTTCAGACGCCCTCAACCGCTGTTAGCCTATAGCCACCCCAACAATCATTCGTAGGAAAAATCTTCATAAGAACACACACGATTAAGAGCAATGAATGTTTTTTTAGTCCAAACTTAAAGAGTAAAACGACGAAACTGACGTTTGGTCAGATAATGTTTAGTTTAAGCAAAAATTACTTTAACGGTTCAAATCCGGTTAAGGTTCAAGAGTTTTGATGACTTTGGGTTCAGGTTCGGTTTACGTCTATTAAATTATAAAGGTTACGGTTCGGTTTGGGTTCAATGAAAGGAAGCGGTTAATGCGGGTTTTCGGTTCGACGCCCTGATTAAAACCTGCAATGAAATATGTATAGCACTGAGGAACACTATTTCAGTGAATGCTGAAAAATAATTAGGCTATTGAATTTTAAGCATCATGATGGGTTATGAGTTTAAACCAAATAGCCTACCATATAAGATGTTTCGTGTGTAATATCATACGTCCTCCTTTCTAGTGTAAATTAATTCAAATTAATTAAAGTGTAAATCATACGTCCTCCTTTTAAAAAAAATTGTCCTCCGAGGACGCTAAAAAATGTCTAAACGTCCTCCTTTTCGGCATTATGAACAGTGAAAACATGTCAAATCATTCTTTCATAAAAATTTTTGGGAAGTTACAGTACAAACTACGGCCTGCTTTTTGGTCTTTTTTTTAGTCGGGTGTTGCGACCATGCCTACTAATCCCCTCATCTTCAAGTTTCACTCTCGCTAGCATGTCACAACGTTGATCGTTTTGTCGCTTCTTCCCTTTTCTGCGTCCGTTTGTATTTGAAATCATATATTGCTGTGTTTTATTTATTTTGACGGTGCAGAAATAAAAGACACTACTACACTACTACTACTACTACTACACCTTTTTTTGGTTTTTTGGTCATTGGGTGAAAAATTGGACATACGCGGACATGATGACCTTTTTTTTAGTCTTCTCTTGATTTTAAGCGGAAAGTTGAACATCTGCGGACGTGATGGCCCTCAAAGAACCCGTCCTCCTTCTGCGTAGGGAAACTATGGTATAACCCTAGTGTAAGGCAACGTAATCTTTCTGTATCACTAAAAGACGATGTCGTGGCCTAGTGTAATTTTGCGAGGCTTTGTAACAGCGACGTCGCCAGCGAAAAAATTAAAGAGAGGCGGGGGAAAATTTAATCGAATAAAGGAACGGTATTTCATAACGATATGTTTTAAGCATACTGCAGATTTATTAAGATTTAAGGTCTGTTTACAGCAAATGCGATTATAGTCCGATTTGGCGTCGTATGAAATTTCATCCAATTTTTGATGCAAGCAGTTGAGGGAAATATCTTCCACACAATTCGAAACCAAACAATTTTGCTTTCTAGGCTATCGTTTGTTTTGCAAAGCACTGCTGCTGTAAACTCCTTGCGTTTGTTTTCTAGAATGCCGAGCAAAAGGACAAAGCTTTACGTCATAACCTCTAACTGTTTCGAAACCTACATCACTTTACGAACAAAAAATTGCATCCTATTCTGTGTGAACTCACCTTTAAGCGTAATTTTAGATTTGGCTAGGTCAAAAAGAAGGGAAAATATCCCGGTACCCTCTTCCCCCCCTGGCCACGACCAGCACTACAGGAAACTATCATACGGCCTCCTCAAAATATCTGATAAAAAACAAACCCGCATGGGTTGCGACTCTGAGTAACATCTTTGACAATTTCGCAAGTCAAAAATCGGATAAAATTTGCAATGTAGCTGTGTTCACTCGACCTGGAGATGGCGAAAAGACCGTACGGTCATCATGTCTACTGCCACCTGCCAACAAAACAATATACGAGGTAATCTCAGCAATTACCAAAAAGAGAGCAAACGAAAAATAGTCACCAAAGAGCCTTTGCCTGATAAACTGTATTGATTCTATAGTGTATATTATTTTGAATTTCAATGGAACTCGAACGCACTTTCTCTGAAGCTTTGAGTTTAGACGTTACTCATTAAGAAACTTTCAAAGACGAGAGGTATTTCTAGTATTTGCTGATGAGAATATTTTTGGCGTTTTGAATAAAGGGGAATTTTGTACCTAAATTTGTTGTGTCGTTGGGAAAGGCACTTAGCGGGATTCCCCCATCTTGGTATGGTAGACAGATGGCTGGCAACTTCTAAGCGAGCTCGTTATAGCGCATTATTCGCTTCCTCGTGATAGGAGAATAAATATGCAACTAAACACAATCACATAAATTGTCACAGGCAGAGCTGGATTTGCCATTAAGTTTTGCAGATTGAATCCTAGGGCCTCGATGCGATTACAAAAGATCTTTTATTTATTTTTTTTTAGAAATCAACCGTCGACCAGGAAGACCCTTATAGCCTACATTTAGAGTCCGATCAACGATCAGTGATCTGTGATCACTATAGTGGCAAACATGAAATCAAAATAGCCATAGGGCATATCATTTTTTGAATACGGCTCTGTGTTGGAACTTTTCCAATAAGAACTGATTCAATAGTTTTAATGAGGCACCGTGCTGGAATTTAGACCATCTCAGTATTTATTGTTTATTGTAAGTAACTGACACAATGGTGTGTAAGCCAACATCTAAACACACCAACATGTGCAGATAAAAAAAAAAAACAGAAAACCACAATTATTTGATTGCAATCTTCTTTTAGCAGATTTATTCTCAAATTTCTTGTTCTGAATCATTTGTAACCCAGAGTATGATGAAATGAATTCACACACGATTTTTAACTCAAAAAATCAAAACAAGGTTCATAGTTAGTAGCAGAATTAGAAGCAGAGCTGGGCTCCGAAAAAAATTGGGTCTTAAATCGATAAGTAGCAACTAGCAATTCAGCAGTGCAGCTAATTGAAGAGCAGTAGGCCTAATTAAGGAAAATGTTCATACTGCTGCGCCGGACGGCGCGCAGGGCAAAACGGTCCGCGTTCGAGTTTTAGGCGGAAGGACTCGTTAGAAAAAGTAAGCTTCAGTCTCCCGCACAAGCTAATTCTGTCCCCAAAAACCCACTAACGCAGTGGCTAAGCGTTTGGGGAGGCAAATGGGGACAGGCACAAAAATTCTTAGTACTCGAGTTGGACCGATCACCAAACCGCCGGGATCAGGCTATCGAAAACTGGAACGTTTCGTCACTGACAGGAAAAGAGCAGCAGCTTGTGTGGGAAGCCATGCAGTGCCGCCTTGATATTGTGTCAATTTCATCGACAAAGCCTCGGGGTTTAGGAACTGTCAAGTCGAACGGTGAGTGGAAAATTTCTTACTCCGGTGTTGTTGCAGCAATGTCTGCTCAAGCTGGTGTTGGCTTACTTGTGAGTCCCAACATAGCTGAATGTGTCGTTGACAGGGTAGTGGGAAGGGTTTATCTTATGGGCCTAAAGCTAAGACCGCAAAAGCGATCTCTGTATTTCTTGTAGGTGTACTCACCTTATATAGAATCACTGGACGAAGCCTTACTACACGAAGTTGAAGTTGCAGTGGGAGAAGCAACTTTATCAGAATCCCTTGTTCCTTTGAACGATTTCAATGCGCATGTGGGCATTGACAATGCTACCTGGAAAAGTGTTATTTAAAAAGGTGACCCTGATATTAACAAGAATGGAAGGTGTTTGTTGCAGTTCTGTGCCACCAACTGACTGCGCACAATGAACACATTTTTCTACAAAAAAAATCATCGAAAGTTTACCTGGTACTGAAGCTCTTTGGACAACTAATTTCTGATGGATTTTGATATTGTTTCTCCGGATTTGTTTTCCTGTGCGTCTGATGTTCGTGTTAAAAGAGGGACTGAGTTGTCAACTGATCACCATGTAGTTGTTACTTGTTTGCACTTGAAAGCTTTAAAATCTTAAGAAAACCAAGGACTTTTCGACCTTTAAGACTTATCGAATTGAGTGAGAATCATTGGCAGACAAAGATGCACGCACTGCAATTGCAGACAACATCTAAGTTTAAAGAATTTCTGACCTCTACTGAAGACATTAAAATTGAATGGTGTCTGCTTCAAACAGTATTGATTACGTCCATTGCTAATTGTTGCGGACGTAAGCGTGTTTAGGGTAGAACAAGTGGCGAGAAAAGAACTCCTTGGCGGAACGAGGAAGTTCAAGAAGCTATTGCCTCAAAAAAAGTAGCCTATAAAACTTGGCCTTCAAATAAGTCATCAGTTAAAATAATTCGTTTGCAGTTCTCTGAAGCACGTAAGAGTGCAGCCTTAAAAGTAAAATTGTCTTCGGAAAAGCGTGGAAAAAAATTTGGAGAAAGGCAGGAAGATCATCTTAAAATGGCAAATAAAGTATTAGGGCAGACTGTTCGTCGTTGGCGTGGAAAAAGATCTCAATACGCTTTCTTCATCGAATATTCAAATGGTCTCATCGTGAAAGATGAAGATGCTATTTTGTCTTCGTCCATTATTGATAGTCTATTGATCTACTCAGCTTCTGGGCAAGTACTGCCTAGACTTTTAAACCAAAACGGTTGACGCAACCATACAAAACTTTGTTTTGCAAAGCCGGCAAGTATAGGACACAGTGACCACAGACTCTTTAACGCCAACCCAACGACGAAAGGTAAAGTTGTTTGAGCGCCCTCAAGCGACTAGTTGCTTATAGCAACTAATGACTCTTCAAGCGTAAACGCTAGATAATATTTCCAATTTTTGGTAACAGGATACAGGTATTAGTGGTGTAAGGAGGTGGAGTGTGTAATTAATAGATGAATTGTTGTGCGGTGCTTTATATTTGAAATTAAAATTTCAATAATAATAATAATAAGGTATTTGGTCTGACTTTCAGATATTTTACACTGTACCACTAAACAACCATGCATCAGACTTTGGAAATTTTTATGTCTAGAAAAAAACGTGTGCCTGGATATTACAAGTAAGTTTCAATAATTTATAAAGCTATGATGTTTTATAATTTTTTCTTAATTTCTTATATCACGTAATCCAAAGATTATTAGACTGTGTAGTATAGGCCTACCGGTGCTCTGTTGAACACTTCTTGTTGCTTTTAGCATAGAACAATATGGTAAGCCTATGTAGATACAAATAGAAGTGTGGGGTTATGTTCCTTATTGGTCGTTAGCATTGTTATCTTACAATGTTGCAATTGCAATTGCCCATGCTTAAGGCAGATTCTACGCATTATACCCCGGGTTTGTTTGTTATAGAAATCACTAAACCTGGCATAAACTGTCAAACTGTGGGTCAGTATAGCAGTATAGTGGTGACGAAGTTCTGCGAAACCCTAGGGTTCTGCCGGTACCGTCCAGGGGTTCCACAAGTTTACAATTTCGAGCTGGGTTCAAGTAGATTAGTGAGTTATATTGATGCACAGGAGCTTCTTGAGTCACTGGAATGTTTCATTGGGTTCCACTCCATGAGAAAAGTTGAAATCCACTGGTACTGTATAGAGGCTAATTGTGCCAGTACTAACAAACAGTCAGAGAGAATTGAGTTCACCTTACTGTAATTGCTGATAAACTATGTTTGTTCAACATACATATTTGCTGGTAGTTCTAAAACAAGGTGTCTCCATGCTGCATAAGGCATAAAAAATAATTAAGTTTAGCTTTCTTACAGGCTGATAGCCATTTAGACTTCTACATGTTACCCAGCACCAGTAACACTAGACTGCATAAACAACCAAATTAGGGTTCTGCTCAGGTCAGTTTAGACCAGGGGTGGGCAACATATGGCCCGCATGCAGGGTCCGGCTCGCAAGACTGTTTTATGCGGCCCGTCGGCAGTTACAGAAATATAAAATCCTGCTGTGAATTAAGCCAAGGACCTTTCTTTTGCTCTTCACTAACATTTTCTGTGGAAAATAGGACATGTGCAGACGTGTAGACTTTTTTTTGCTCATCCAATCAGTGCGGCCTAATATTTGCTGTTGTGTGAGATAGTGAATAATGATTCATCTGAGAATCCGGCCTTCCAAGGACTTCATTTTCCTGCATATGGCCCGCCGTCTAGAAAAGTTACCCACCCCTGGTTTAGACTATGAGGCACCAAATACAGTAATATCACATATGCAGGGCTTGAAGAGGTTATGCTGGTATTGCATATAACAATAGCAGGTATAAATTAAAGACTAGTAGTGTTCATATGCTTTCAGCTTACTAATAAGAATTAAATACTTAATCCTGCGCTGATCTAAAAAATCTGTAAATTAATCTACAACAAGCTAGGCTTGTTTGAATTAAGCCGTGGTTTAGGGTTAGGATTCAGGTTAGGGTTCCGGGTTAGGCCCTAACCCCTACTAATAACTCGCTAGCGCCCCTAGCGGTCCTTGTGTTTGTGATATATTCGCCTGTTATGAGATGCGACTTAATTCAAACAAGCTCCCAACAAGCTTAGTTGTAGTTTCGTGCTGATAAGTTTCAGTCTCCTAGATATCCCTGGTTTCTGTTAGCAATTAAGCTTAAGCAATTAACCTTAAGCATTAGCAGTTAAGTGTATTCTTAAGTCTAAATAATGCAGGTACGTCTTTGGTGTGAGGCTTAAAGGAAAAGTAAATTTTGAAATGTGTTCTGAACTTGACTCTGGTTTGGCAAGTTTTATAATTGAATGATTTTCTAGCTGTTCTGCTACTTGTCCAATGTTTTTACTTACTATTTTTGCTGACTAAACCAGGGTGCTCCTTCTGTTAAATAAATACATCATAATTTAACACTTGCAGTACTAAAGAAAAACTGTCTATGGCAATGAGTTAAAATTGTTACTTTTGTAGAGCATTTTCAAATATGATTCTGACTTGGTCAATGGATGAATAACGTTGTTGTCATATTTTAGTCCAGATTCAAATCGTATTTTTGATGATGCAATCACTGACCAGTCTTTGGGAATTACTAATTTGAATAAAGTTTATGTTGAACGCAAAAAAGACCCCCCTCCTCCGCATCCCCGAGAACCAGAACGTCGTAATTGTCCCCAGCCATATTACAGTCGCTTTTTGTCGAACAATGCAAGGTACGTCAGTGCTCATGCACACAAAGTATAATACGATGTAGTAACTTTTTGATCTTGTATTGCGCATGGTAATGTTAACTATTTTAAACAGATATTTTGAATCAAAAAATTTAAGAGAAATAATTTACAGACCAGGGGTTCTCAACCAGGGAGGCATTCCCCTCCCTAGGGCCACAAACGAAGGTTTATTAAGGGTAAATAAGCGCTAAAGGTTAGCAGATGGCTGTGGCCAGTATGAATAAACACCGACAGAAAATGATATTTTCATTACTACGCAGGAGGCCACTGTCGTTGATAGTCTCTAAAAAGGAGCCACTAAGCATAAAAGGTTGAGAACCGCTGTTGCAAACAGAGGCTACATGTTAAGCTGAGCGCTAAATTTGCATAACTGCAGATTTGGGTTATGGTCTGTTTGTGATCTCTCTTTTGAAAAGATTCAGCAACTTTAATCTTATTCCAGGGTTGTATTTTATGGTCGTAGTGTTTTTACTTCAGTGATCATTTTAGTATCAGGCGCCGCGACCGCGCTAGTTTTTAAGCATGCTGTATTTCTAATTATCGTATCGCACGTTTTATCGTATTCGCGTGTCGTTTTGTTGCTGTTTCCTTATTTTTAGCTACGTTGTCTTTTGTTTCGTGGCCAAAAAGTGCAAACTCCGCTATACCACTACTACTAACAATTTTTACATTTTTAGAACCTTAAACGAGCCTATATGTATAATTTATGATGGAAATGGAGAAAACACAAGCCATTGGTGGCCTGCTTCGGTCCCAGACGAAAATTTCAAACTTCCACCTGTTACCCAAGATTCTACTCAACGTAAAGATTACGTCGATCATCGTCCAATACGCAGAAAACATCAACACTCAAAGAACTATCTTTGCTCTGCCAAAGGAATCCGTAAGTGTGCTTATTTGCTTTTTGAACTGTTGAATTCGGTTGAGGAAGAATGTGGTTAGCTGCTGGCATATTGTAGGTTATGCCTCCTCCTTTAACATTTCTCGCTACGCCATCAGTTTGCCAATTATTTGTGTTTTGAAACAAACCCTGACATAATCAGTAAAAACTGGGGTTTGTATTCAGAATCAGCGCCCCCAAATTAACGAGTGCTTATTCTTTTGTGAAATTTTTTTATGACCCGTAATTTGTTGGATGGCGGTATTTGCAACTAATGGTACCGAGCTTGGACTTACGGATTCTCTGTGACGCGTTGTATTGACAGCTTGAGTTGATGGCGTTTGTTACTTATTTTGATTTGCTGTTGACTCGAGCTTATTTTGATTTGCTGTTGACTCGAGCATAAGCTCACTACGCGGTCTTCCTCTCGATCATTCTTGTAGTTTAGCGGTTTGAAAATACCTCAAATGCATGTAGTCATGATCTTAATAATTTAATTGTGACGCCGAAAACCGTTCGGTATTCATCCGAAAAAATTGCCAAGTAGGCCTACATGGTAAATAATAATTAATCAACTCAATACATATATGCAGTTTCATACAAGACAAGACCTGAGCCATCCTGTTTCGGGATTACGTCCCTCATCAGTGATAACAATCAGGGAGGACCATATCGAAAACCATACAACAAAATTACTCAATCTGGCGTTTGGGCATTCAATACAGTGAAAAGAAGGATAGCAGTTGCAAAAGAGAAAAAAAACAGACTAATGGAGTTAGCTAGATTAATTTCAAGAAAAACAAAGAAAACATTATAAAATAATATAGCTGAAAACATAATATACATTATAAAATAATATATGCAGTTTCACAAATTTTCTTTTTTCTCTTCAGTTCCTGTAAATCCGTACAAAACTATGGAAAATTCGGGCGAAGTCTTGCAAGAAAAGATTTCATTTTCACATATTTATAATAGCAGAGCAAAGGAATTAATGGCTAAAAGAGGAAGAGTAAGTTTTATAGTGTTACCGGTAGGCTACAACTACAGCATAACTGACACAAAAATTGTTTTTGAGTTTAACCGATTTTTGATCGTTTCTGACGGCTTATTTTTCTCTTTATCTCTTGAAAGCTAAACGTATAACAGGGAAGCTGTGGATATTCATTTAAATTATTTTCAAGGTTTGTGATTTGATCGGATTCGAAATTGCACTTTAAGTCTGACTCTCCAGTAGGCCTACATCCACTTGTCCATTAAATCAATTAGATGGGCCGAGAGCTGCGAAGCCTGATGTTTTATACCAACATTCAAATTCATTCACGTTAAGTCAAGTTGAATGCGACCAATAGTCGAAAGAGCTCTGAACCGCTCTCGGTGGCTCAAGCCTCCCTCGAATATTTAGTCAGAGCCGGCGACTTATGAGGGCTAAGCGTTTATCTTGGGGGGCCAAAGTTTGAATTACGCACGAAAGCCACTGTTTTCAAAAGAGTAACCTTGTTGATTGGGGGGGCCAAGCATCTCGATTGGGAGGGCCAGGCCCCCCTTTAGCGCCGGCCCTGTATTTAGTTAACCTGCAGTAATTTCGATAACTCCAAACTCACAAACCTGCCAGATAGCATTCTATCGATTCTTAGCGCAATATTATGAAAATTTCTAGATCCTCCCACACGCTGTTCATTGTTAGTGAAAAATATGTATAGCAGGTACAAGTCTTTTGGGCGTTGCAACCATGACCATTGCCCCTCTTGTTTTTTAAACTCCTCGTACCTGCTTACCATGACGTTGATCGTTTTGCTGCTTCTTCCCTTTTCTTATATCGTGTTAGATTTCTTTCATCTTATCGTGTTGACGTGCGGAAATAAAAGCCACTATTACTAGTTTCTATATTTATTTCAGCGCCAAGGTTGTTTTGTTTGGGATCGTGTTGTAAAAGATTCAAAAGGTCGTGACGTTGTTGAAACGGCTTGGAACAGAGGAGAGATTGAACGAGAACGATTGATGGCACTTGCTGTACCGAAAAAGGAAGCACCAAAATCCGAACCGGAACCCGTTGAGACCATGGGACAGCCAACAACTAACTCTGAATCGACCAGTTTAACAAACCACTCCACTCAAGATAATCCCGATCGAATCATTTCCGATAACAAAGCTTCTCCAAAACAAACCTCCGAAACAAGCAATGCTAATGATTCTGCAATACCTCCTATTGATGGCCTTCCACCTGCTTAAACGTGTTTCGTGTTCAACTACATGGTCATTTATCTTAATACCAGCTCTATTTCCATATTGTTACGAGCGCGCTTTAACACTGTGGTCACCGACATAGTCTTTTTTGTTGTTGTTGCGTTACATTCGTAATAAATTCAATCAAAACCTTAAGTGAAAATTGTTATTTTGGGTTTTAGGAAGTTACATTACCGATAATTTCAAATACGAGATAAGTTTGTCAAAATTTGCACTTTCTTGATCTCTGGACATTTATTGTTTGTTTGGCGTCAGTGAGATTGAGACACTCATTAAACAATTCACCCTGTCTTACACCAAACAGTGACGTTACCAAGAAACCAACCATTCCAGCGGAAAAACGTTTGTGTCACTCCCACGCCCTCACGTTTCAAAAGTTGAAGAGGCGAAACCACTGAATCCAACCAACATAGCCCATACAATGATGCAAGTCTTCCGCTTTTTAGCGAATTGCGCCGATTTTTTTTGTCAAAAAAGAAACATTTGTAAATCGCCTGGATCCGACGAGGAAATCTGAAGCAATACGGTAGGGGTCCACCCACTGCACACTCTGGTTGGTTTTGTAAAACTAATTGATCTTCAATGGTGTGGCCCTTGTGATTTACCGCTATAGAACAACGTCACACCTGATAACGCACCAGTGTCCAGTAGCATTCTAACTATTGCGGAGATAAAAAAACATTCAATCAGAAATGAAATAATACTTTTATATATAAAAGTTAACACTCATCGTAAAATTGAAGACAAAAACAACACAAAGAATGACGGTCCGAGGTTTGGCAATACTAGCTATTGCAATAACAAAAACACTACAACACAAATTAGTTAAAATTGAACAGCATATTTTGACGCTAAATTGAAGTTTGTACCAATAAAAAAAAATTCTATATTTTTCTTCGATGAAATAACTCTGCACGCGATAGAATGTAGTTACCTGTAGTAGGTTTATCGCCAAACATAGGAAAACATCCGAACTTAAAACGAAATAGAGAAAGTTTTGGTTTACCTTACCACGTCTAACGAAAAACTAGCACCAACAATTTTACATGTCCGCTGCCAGTAATCAAGTCATTTATGTACATTCACACAAGATATTGTTCCGTCGATACGATGGATCACAAAGCTTAGGTGTTTTTTGGGCAATGCAAACAAATTAGCTGCATTATTACAATATTCAGATACAAAAAAAGTATTTTTATCGCCAAAATTTGTGATAAAAAATGTTCATTCTAAACAATAGATCCATTATAATAAATTAATAAGCAGATCATGTGCAAACAACGCATCAAAAAAAGATAACTTCAAAAAAATCAAACCTTCATTATACTCGCGGTATTACGCCGAAGCGTGCAACGAATGGCGACTTACCGCCTGAACAACACAGCTCCGAAGAAACGTGACAGCAGTGGCGAGCAGTTGGCGACACGTCCGATTTGACCCACCACGGATTCAAATCACAGACCTCCCGCACCGATAGCGAGTCTTAACTGAGCTAACAGATGGATCCCGCCACTCGTTACACGCTTCGGCGTAATACCGCGAGTATAATGAAGATTTGATTACGGTAAAAGATAACATACAGTCCATATAAAAATGTTTCTTAACAACTCGCGACATCTGCTGTAGGCATGTTCATGAAGCCGATTGTTGGAGATACCACCAATTCATGAATTCCACACAGTTATGAATTTTAAAACTTACTTCTTTCTCATCGACATTTACATGAAGGTCCTTTGATAATACAGACCGAACAATTGAAAAAATTAATACAAAGTTGAATTCTTCACGGTAAAATATATTCATAAAAAAATACAAAACTTTATTTTGCAAAAACTTTTTTTCAAACCGAAACAACATCCGCTTCATTGTCAAATTTTATTGACGTCACCACTACAGGGTGTTGTAAACATTCTATCATTTTTGTATTTTTAAAACGGCGTTTAGTTTATACAGCGAACCTGTACAACGCTCGACACACTCAATAAGAAAGATCGTTTCTCAACGATGCGCTTAAATAACGAAAACTTTCTAAACAAGCACAATTTAACTAATAACAAGCAGATTTTCAGCTGAGAGTGTAAAATAATATTACGTAAGCACCGAAAATTTTGGGAGGTAAAGTTTTGATCATTAATTTACAAAACACACAATTATCACAGTCGCAATAAAATGAAATATTGTCACAGTGATTACTCAAATAACTGGAAAAATTCAGGTACAAAAATTCAGTTTCCTTCAGCTCTTTCTTCCCATTTTTGAATTAAAACGCCCTGATAAAAACAAAAATCATTTCTTCATTAGACTCGCGGTATTACGCCGAAGCGTATAAGCAGTGACGAGATTCATGTTCGCGACTTAGCGCCTGACCAACACAGCTCCGAAAAAACGTCGCAACAGTGTTGAGCCGCTGACGACAGTAAGTCCGATTTGACTCGCCTGGGAATCGATCCCAGACCTCCCGCACCGATAGCAATGTGCTCAACTACTAAGCCAACCGATCAGACGAAAACAAAACAAGCATGAATTTTCGGTACACCCTTCCATAAGCTGGTACGTGTAATATACGGTATATATCTTCACTACTTTTCAACGAAGCAGCACAGCCATAATATCACAACCCACTGCAACGATGGCGATGAATTTGCAGCAACGACCTGCATTTCACAAGTCGGTAATCGAACCTTAGTGTCGCGCCTCAAAACGATACCACTGCGTAATTTGACTGGTTAAAACAATAACCAAAGGTATTTGTATTTACAAAATAAAAGACTTAATTGCTTACTCAGCTAAGTACTGCCAACAACTAGCTAAAGCTGCAGCATCAGTGCACGTTAACCGAATGACAAGCTACTCAAAGCCAAGACGCGAAAAGCAAAAGAACTGTTCGCAGTAAACAATTACCCTGTGCACATGTCTAATCTTAGTGGGGTTTAGACCCGCGGTTCTTGGTTCGGGTTTTTGCGTCATAATCAATTTTTTGATGTCATAAAAAATTTATTATTATGACGCAGCAACTAGAATCAAGAACTGGACAGAGGAAATAAAAGAGTGAAATGGAGATGATGTTTTTGCTACCAGACAGTAACATTTGCTACCTGTTGATTTAGCTGCACTTGCATCTTTTTCCCTATATTTTGAAGTTCAGCGAGAGACTTTTCCTTTAGACGCAACTGCAGGGTCTTTTCTTCCAGGCGGTCTTGCAACTTCTTGCAATTGTCGCACTGAAACAATCACGATTGTTACACATATAATACACAATAATCACCCTGTTCACATGTCCACTTTAACTAAATGGGCGAAAAGCCCCCGGGGTTTCTACAGAAAAGTCAAATTTTTGACGTCCAAATTAAAAAGTGATTATGACAGGAAGAATTAATTGTAATGTAGAAAACCCTTGGCCCACTTAAACTGGAAAAGGAATTAGCTGCCGTATTTTACCGACCATAAGGCGCACTTTAAATCCTTGTTCCGCAATAATTGATCGTGCGCCTTATAGGCCGGTACGCTTAATGTACATATAATCAGGTATATACAATCGGTACGCCCTATCATCTGATGTATATACAATGGTATATATAATCGTCTAATGTATATATAATCGGTACACCATATAATCAGGTGCGCCTTATGATCCGTAAAATACTGACAATATGCTCAAAGGCTTAAAGACTTGCAAATAGATAAATCAAAATAACTCCGGCCAGCATAACTTATGCGTGCAAAAATCGAATTTTGCAGCAGTTATTATGCGTTTGGATTTCACATCGACTGCTTTATTTTCAAAAAGTAACATTCAAAAGATATACTTGACTGATTAGGAACAACGAAGATACAATACAGTTGCAAATGGTTGATAGAACAATTCAAAAAACAAAAAACGAAAAAAATAAGATCACACACTGCAATAAAAAAACAATATGACGTATATACAGATTTATCCAACAAAGTTTTAATCGTGTGAATCAATTTCTGCTGCTAAATCAACAATACAAAAAGTTAAATAAATCGTTTAAATTCTTCGCAGTTTTACAAGAGATGTTCTTGAAGTACTTTCGGTATTTTAAAGGCAAAAAGACTTGGGGTTCGATTTCCGGGTCGGTCAAATTGCACACACCGTCGCCAAAGGCTCGCCACCGCTGCGATGTTTCTTCGTAGCTGTGCTGCCTTGGCGGTAAGCTACTCAGATAGACCCCGCCACTCGTTACACGCGTCGGCGTAATGCCACGAGTATAATGAAGATTCGATTTTTACGTAACTTACTGATTTTAACTGGACAAGTTTAAGTTTTTGTTGCAGGTCACGTGCTTCCTGCGCTTGTTTCATCAGGTCACGCTTCAGTTCCTCCAGTTGCTGCTGACGTTCTCTGAAAATTTGTAATAAAAAAATAACCTTTTCCAAAATAGACAATGAAAATAATGCTAATGCGAAACACCCGCGCAGACCCCCACTTTGGTAACGTTAATGCTGTTTTGCATATGAAGTGGTGCTATGCGGTATAACAAAATATAGTATGGAAAAAGACGTTTCGTTTTAATTTAGTGCCTAAAATTGACCATTAATATAGTTCACAAGTCATTCAATAAAAACAATAAAACTGAGCATGAAAATTATCTGCTAATACTAGAGCATAACGTTCATTACTCACTGCGAGTTTTTCCCTAAGCTGGCTGCCATTCTCTGTTTCAGTAGTTTCATTTTTTCATCACGATCTTGAATTTCTTTGTCTTTTGCTTCAGCTAGAGCAGCGAGTTTGTCTTCATACTGAAAATTAAACGCAATTTCTACAATTGAAAAAGAGATGCCTGTTAAAATTTGTGAAATTTAAAAGTAGCGAACACACCCACAAACAGCCGTTTCACTAGATGTCGAGAAAAAACAACTCGATATTTTTCACCACGGTACACTTTTAGAAAGATCGCGACGTGCTGACTCAAATCACTATAAAATCTCGATATAAAAAAGCAAATCTTCATTTCACTTGCGCTGTTATGCCGAAGCGCGTAACGAGTGACGAGGTCCATCTCTGCGGCTTAGCGCCTGGGCACCGCAGAAACGTCGCAGCGGTGGAGAACCGTTGGCGACATTGCGTTTGATTTGACCGGCCCTTGGAATCCAACCCAAGACCACTCTCGCCGATATGTCTGTACCCACAACGCTGACCCAGGGTTCTCTATATAAAAATGGCTAGAAAATAAGTAAGTTTTGTAAATTTTTAACCGTAATTGCCATAATTTTTTGGTTGGTGCTCAAATTACAAGTACTAAAATGATACGAAATCAAAAGAATTTTACAAAAAACTCTAGCGAACAGTAACTCCGAAACTAGCTAACAAGAATCTTGTAACAACTCCTTCTACAACTCATAACATCACACACGTCAAAAGCGCAAGGACGTACTTCTTTTATAATTGCTTTGATTTTTTCTTCATAGTATTCAGTATTTTTTTGCAGCAAAATATTTCGTTCTTCAGCCAACGCCATCGCAGATTCGTAATCTCGCTTGGTTTTTAAATGCGCTTCTTCACTCTGAGATAATTCTTCTTGATGTTTCTTAGCCTGCAATCATAAATTCAAACTAAAAATGCAAAAGCGCAACAACGAATACATAGCTGCACGCTGCACTGATGAAACCTAAAAGGTAGAAACAGTGTTTATGCAGTTTGGCCAATTCACATAATCCTTCCACGCAAAAACTTAAATTCCAAAACAGTGCCAAATCAAATGTAAAACGGCAACGCATAATCGCACGAGAGACATTAGCAGCTATATATTAAATTTTACTACTCAGCATCATGAAGCACTTGGCTTTGAGAAAAAACTTCTGACACATAGGCCTATCCATTCATTTAAATCAATCAATCAATTTTCTGGACCCGCTTATCCTTGGGGGGTCGCGGGGGCAGCAGCTCAAGTTGGAGCCTCCAAGCATCTCGATCCTCTGCAACAAAGGATAGATGCTCTGCTGGGATGCCACGGCGAGACCAACTAAGATCTTCTACGTAATCTCGCCATCGAGTTCTGGGACGGCCTCTAGGCCTTCGACCAATCGGTGTTGAACAGAGCAGTTTTTTGGCTGTTCTTTCCTGGGACATTCGTGTCACATGTCCATACCAACGCAGTTGCGATCTTTCTAGTCGGAGAAGCAGCGATTCGATGTTTAGAGATTCACGAATATCTGCACTTTTAACCTTGTCCAACAAGGTCAAACCGCTAATTCTTCGCAAGAATCCCATTTCGGCTGCTTGAACTCGAGACCTCACTTTCTCATTCATGATCCAACACTCATGGCCATAAGTCAAAATAGGAACATAGACCGATCTGAAAATGGATAGCTTTGCCTTGGTGCAAAGCTCCCGTTTCAGTACCACAGATCGGTGGAGCTGGCGCATTACTGCACTTGCTTTTCCGATGCGGATATCCAATTCGCTATTTTGTCTGCCGTCACTTGTGAATGAGACGCCGAGGTACTTGAATTTCTCTGACTGTTTTAGTGGTACTCCATCAATTTGGAGAGAGCACTGCTTTGGTTGTCTGGACAGGCACATGGTTTCTGTTTTTGTTGAACTGATTTTCATTCCGGCATCAGAGCATGCATCCGAAAACCTGTCAAGAGCTTTCTGGAGACCATTTTGGGTAGAGTCGAGTAGCACGAGATCATCTGCAAATAACAGACGTTGTACAGTGCATTCACCGATCTTTACTCCGCCACAAGACTCACTGTTCTTAACTATTCTATCCATATAAATAAGGAACAGAATAGGTGAAAGAGAGCAGCCTTGCCGTAGTCCCACACTTACTCTGAAAGGTTTCGTCGTTGCGCTGTTAACACGAACACAGATCTCGGAATGCATGTACAGCGACTTAATGGCAGTTAGTAACTGGCCATCAATGCCATACTGCAACAGCACCGCCCAAAGCTTGTCTCTAGGAATGCGATCATATGCTTTTTCAAGATCAACAAAACATGCATTGACCTCTTTTGCATATTCCCACGACTTCTCAAAGATTTGCTGCAAGGCAAAGATCTGATCCATTGTGCTTCGGCCAGGACGAAATCCACACTGAGCATCTGTTAGTTTAGGCTCGACTATTTTACGGCATTTCTTTTCAAGGCATTTGGCATAGACCTTACCCGGGACACTGATGAGAGATATGCCCCTATAATTGGTGCATTTTCTCTTGTCTCCTTTCTTGTGGATAGGTATTATCACACTAGTTTGCCATTGCTTTGGTGCTTGCCCAGTACTACACGCCACCTTACAAACACGAGTCAGCCAACGAACACCATGTATGTTCATTGCTTTTAACATTTCAGGTCTGATATCATCCTCACCAGGTGCTTTTCCAGTTTTCAATGATTTGATTACTGCATTCACATCTGCTTCGGTTATCTGAATATCTTCCCCAACCTGTTCTTCGTGAATTTGTATCGGTGTAGCATCAACGGGGTTTAAAAGATCACTAAAGTACTCTCTCCACCGATTCAAAATAGCATCTTGATCTTTCAGAGTCACACCATTTGAATCTTCGATAAAGAGAGCGACTCGAGATCTTTTTCCACGCAAACGGCGAATGGTCTGCCAGAACACTTTGTTTGCCGTTTTGAAATCATCGTCTAACCTTTCTCCAAATTCCTTCCAGGCCCTTTCCTTAGACAGTTTAACTTTTGTGGCTGCCGTCTTACGTGCTTCAGAGTACTGCGAACGAAGTTCAAGAGATGACTTATTTGCAAGCCAGGCCTTATAGGCCACTTTTTTCGCACGAATAGCTTCTTTAACTTCTTGGTTCCACCAAGGAGTTCTTTTCTCGCTACTCTTCGTCCCTCCAACACGCTTACGTCCACAACAGTCAGTAGCGGACGTAATGACTGCTGTTCGAAACAAACACCACTCAGTTTCAATGTCTTCAGTAGAGGTCGGAAGTTCTTTGAACTTAGATGCAATGTTGTCTGCAAATGCAGTTCGTACCTCTTTGTCAGCCAATGATTCCCATTTGATTCGATAAGTTTCTCGTGGTCGAAAAGTCTTTCGTTTTTTCAAGGGTTTCAAAGCTTTCAAAGTGCAGACAACTAGGTGGTGATCAGTTGACAACTCAGCCCCTCTTTTAACACGGACATCAGACACGGTAGAAAACAAGTCCGCCGAAACGATACAAAAATCAATCAGGGAGCGTTGTCCCAGAGAGTCTCTGTACCAGGTGTACTTATGAATTCTTTTGTGCTGAAAAAATGTGTTCATTATGCACAGCCCATTGGTGGCACAGAACTGCAATAAACACCTTCCGTTCTTGTTAATGTCAGGGTCACCATGTTGCCCAATAACACCTTTCCAGGTTGCATTGTCGATGCCCACATGTGCATTGAAATCGCCCAAAAGGACAAGGGATTCTGATGAAGTTGCTTTTTCCAATGCAACCTCAACTTCCTCCAGAAAGGCTTCGTACTGTGATTCTATGTTAGGTGCGTACACCTGCAATATACACAGAGATCGCTCCTGCAGCCTTAGCTTTAGAAGACAAACCCTTCCTCCTAGTGGTACCCAGTCAACGACACATTCAGCTATGTTGGGGCTCACAAGTAAGCCAACACCAGCTTGAGCAGACATTGCTGTATCAACACCTGAGTAGAAAATTTTCCACCCACCGTTCAACTCGACAGTTCCAGAACCCCGGCGCTTTGTTGATGAAATTCCCACAACATCAAGGCGATACTGTTGGGCTTCGCAAACAAGCTCCTGCTCTTTTCCTGTCAGTGACGAAACGTTCCAGTTCCCGATAGCTAGATCCCGGCAGTTTGGTCCAACTCGAGTACGTTTTCTGTGCGCTGCCCCCATTTGCCTCCCCAAACGCTTAGCGACTGCGTTGGTGGGTTTCCGGTGACGGTCAGCTTGTGGGGGAGACTGTAGCTTATTTTTCGAACGAGTCCCTCTGCCTAAAACTCGAACGCGGACCTTTTTATCCTGCGCGCCGTCCGATGCAGCATGAATATTGTTATTACAACTTTCCATTTAGCTACAGCATTGGATTGCTACTTGGTCTGTTTCTCTCCTTCGACCTTACCGCCATGGGTGACCCTGACAGAAGTGATTAAACACTACCGACGGCGTTGCTCTAAGGATCATTGAAAACTCAAACCTCCCCACCACGTTAAGGTGGCAATCCATAGGAGAGGCCATTCATTTAAAACTTGCACAAAAAATAACTGAGCTTAATTTCAAATGACACTGAATTGAAAATTCAACATTAATATAGGGAGACAGCGAAGTGAGCTTGCGCTCTTCGAGTCAGCAGCCACCCGGTAAAAGTAATGAATGCAACCAAAATCAGCCTGAAACGATTTCGTTAGAACAAAAGGTGGTGCGTAGTACAGAAGGCTTCCAGACAAATGAATTTGAAAAATCTTTGACCAACTACATTACTACATAGCCAACTACGTTTGCACGTTACCATTGCATTTCTGTAGCTCAGATTGAACCACTAGAACCGCGTACCATTAAGGAACTAACAGCTAACTGCCTATTGCAAAACCTCAACGACATTTCTACCACTTAATGAATGAACAGCACACAAAGCTGAAACAATTGATTGCCGGTACAGAATTTAAGAACATCTTTTAAAAAATCTGTTTTCGCATTAAGCTCTATTATAACTCTGAGTTATGACAGAGCGTTTCTTGAAGCCTAATGCGGAAACAGCTTTTCTGAAGCTACACATAACGTACAAAACCAACCGACCTGCAACGCAATGTCATCTTCTAGTTTGCTACATTTCGCAGTTTTTTCCTTCAGCTGTTGCCTCAGCTGAGCTATCAATTTTTCCAAAGCACCAATTTGATCCAATAATTTTCTTTCTTTTTCCTAGCAATAAAGCGGTATTGCATTCAGCATGATACTGAGCATACCACAACATCAAGCTATTTTTGTAGTATAGAAAATACAAGTCATCAAAAACCAGGGTGAAATTGTTTATCTTGACAGTGATGCACTAATTTCCAAAATTCTGAGGATCACAAGCAACTAAACTCATGGTCGCTGTTTCACGTTAAGTCTGTAGGGTTTGAAAGTTTTTTATATACAATAATGTTATCGTTTCTAATCGAATTGCTAGAATGTTGGAAATTATCTGCTGCAAGGCACCGACTGCTTAATGTGCATTCGGCATTGAACAGTTGCAAATTCAAGCAGTTACTACTGTAATTTGGGCAAGCACCTAATCGTTGTTATCAAAAAACTAAACATTTTCTAATACTAGGAAAACTAGGCTGGTATTTTAGGAAGTGTATAACTAATTTTGCAACCAAAACTGATAGCTTTGCCACTTGAAGGACGGCGTTAAAAAAAGCATAATTAGTGAGGATAAAAAAATCGGTGAAAAATTCAGAAAACATTTGTAACAAATGTGAATACTTTAAACTCTTTTTCACGAAGTTCATCTTTATCCGGATCTATTGTAGCTGTGTTATTGAGATGAAGTTGATTTACCAATAATGCTGGGTCATTTCTGAACAAAATTGTGGGAGGAATTAAGCATCAAGCAGAAAATATACAAAACTCTAAGTCCTCATGACGAAACAGCAAGCGCAAGGTAACCAAATTTGAGTTTCTCCATTAGAGATATAAAAGTATCATAACATATCGACTTATATGGATACGAAGAAAGCAACAAACATGCTCTGAAGTAGTTACTTGACTCATTTCAAAAACAAGTTTATCAAATACTGGGAGCATTAACTTGGGTTTCGGAACTCAAATTTAACAAAAAGATCACAGCCAACATATTTGTAATCATTTTGCAAACGTTTCGGTAAAAAATCATACCATCAACAGCGGAAAACTACAGAGGAACTAGGCTGCCACTGCAGTTTCACACTGATGATGGTAAAGGTTTTTACCGAAATGTTTTCAAATACACTGGCAACAATCTTTTTACCAAATAACGTGCCAGCGTTTCCCGAAATTTTCAAATTTCTGCAACTTCAATGCAGGATTGCAAAATTTAATAATAACTGACACAGGACTCTTTGGAGTAAACGACATGATGCTAGTACAGGTTTGAGTCAGAGTTCAAGATAAGAGTTTGTCTTAGAGTTAGAGGGTGCACTGAGCTTAGATATCTTTACGTCGAGTCAATCGCATTAAATAATCACCCTATCCCAATAACTTCCACGCTACAAAACCAAGGATCGTTCAAAGCATTTGAAAACATTACGACCTAGCCAAGACACGATGCAACTAACCTTTTGGAAGAATGATTAAGCGATCCCTGAGTGAGATGAACTGAACCAAGAGGTCTGACACCACCACTTTTTGCACGAAGATTTCTAGGAGTTTTTGACATAGCGACAACAAAGTTGAAAGCATAGGAAATGTTTTCACATACAAAATCTATCCATATTTTGGAAATCTAACAAATCAACAAAAAAAAATGCGCTCAATTTTGTGAGACCTAGACGGATAGACACTTACACCACTTCGAAAAATAAAATGCGGACACTAAACGAATCTACTGAAAATCATTCCGAAAACACAAACCAAAACCACGCTAAACTCAACTCTAACATCATGAACAACTTTATGGACACAGCACTATACCAATTTCAGATTTTTTTTGAATGCCTATAATAGTATTGCCAAAACTCCATCTACATCATAAACCAAAGTTTGCAAAAATTACAGCTCAAATCATACCAAAGTATAAATTACTGCTTAAACTATACCAAAAGTGTAAATGACTGCACCAATCACACCAAAACGGGAATATCTGCTCATATCATACAAGAGTGTAAATAATTGCTCAAATCATACCAAAGTGTAGATTACTGCTCAAATCATGTCAAAAGTGTAAATTACCCCACAAATCACAGCAAAGAGGAGACATCTGCTGAAATCATAGCAAAGTGTACATTACTGCTCAAATCATACCAAAGTGAAGATTACTGGTCAAATCACACCAAAGTGCAAATATCAGCTCAAATTACACCAAAGTTAAGGGAACTGCTCAAATAATAACGAAGTGTAAATATCTGTTCAAATCATACCAAAGTGTAGATTACTGCTCAAATCACACTAAAAGCGAGGTATTATAACTGCTCAAATCACAGCGAAGTGGAGATATCTGCTCATATCATACCAAAGTGCAGATTACTGCTCATATCATACCAAAGCAAAATTACTGCTCAAATCATACCAAAGTGTAGATATCTGCTCAAATCATACCAAAGTGTAGATATCTGCTTATATCATACCAAAGTGTAGACTACTGCTCAAATCATACTAAAGTGTAGACTACTGCTCAAATCACACTAAAGGCGAGGTATTATAACTGCTCAAATCACAGCAAAGTGGAGATATCTGCTCAAATTATACCAAAGTGTAAATTACTGCTCAAATCATACCAAAGCAAAATTACTGCTCAAATCATACCAAAATGTAGATTACTGCTCAAGTCGTACCAAAGCGTAGATATCTGCTCATATCATACCCAAGTGTAGATATCTGCTCATATCATACCAAAGTGTACACAACTGCTCAAATCATACCAAAGTAAAGATTACTGCTCAAATCATACCAAAGTGTACATATCAGCTCAAATCATACCAAAGTGAAGGTTACTGCTCCAATCATACCAAAGTGTAGACATCTGCTCAAACCATACCAAAGTGTAGGTTACTGCTCAAATCATACCAAAGTGCAGATATCTGCTCAAATCATACCAAAGCGTAGATATTCGGAGTGTGAACTATTGTGGTGGTGCGGAGAATCGCCAGCAGTCCAGAGATATGTAATCGACGATTATGCATCAAAATTCAAATATTATTTGTGGAATAGTAGGTATAATAGAAAATCAGTCAATAATGTTGATTAACATTATTGACTGATTTTGTATTATACCTACTATTCCACAAATAAAGTGTAGATATCTGCTCAAATCATACCAAAGCGTAGATATCTGCTCAAATCATACCAAAGTGTAGATATCTGCTCAAATCATACCAAAGTGTACATAACTGCTCAAATCATACCAAAGTGTAGATAACTGCTCAAATCACACCAAAGTGTAGATATCTGCTCAAATCATACCAAAGCGTACATATCTGCTCAAATCATACCAAAGTGCAGATATCTGCTCAAATCATACCAAAGTGTACATAACTGCTCAAATCATACCAAAGTGTAGATAACTGCTCAAATCATACCAAAGTGAAGATTACTGCTCAAATCGCATGAAAGGGTAGACATCTGCTCATATCATACCAAAGTGTAGATAACTGCTCAAATCATACCAAAGTGTAGATTATGCTACTGCTCAAATCATACCAAAGTGTAGATATCTGCTCAAATCACACCAAAGTGTAGATATCTGCTCAAATCATACCAAAGTGCAATCTGATCAAATCATACCAAAGTGTAGATTACTGCTCAAATCATACCAAAGTGTAGATAACTGCTCATATCATACCAAAGTGAAGATTACTGCTCAAATCGTATCAAAGGGTAGACATCTGCTCATATCATACCAAAGTGTAGATAACTGCTCAAATCATACCAAAGTGTAGATTATGCTACTGCTCAAATTATACCAAAGTGTAGATATCTGCTCAAATCATACCAAAGTATATATAGATTACTGCTCAAATCATACTAAAGTGTAGATTACTGCTCATATCATACCAAAGTGCAGATATCTGCTCAAATCGTACCAAAGTGCAGACTACTGCTCAAATCACACCATAGTGTAGATATCTGCTCATATCATACTAAAGTATAGATTGCTGCTCAAATCATACCAAAGTGTACATAACTGCTCAAATCATATCAAAGTGTAGATTACTGCTCAAATCTTATCAAAGTGTAGATAACTGCTCAAATCATACCAAAGTGTACATAACTGCTCAAATCATACCAAAGTGTAGATTACTGCTCAAATCATACCAAAGTGTAGATATCTGCTCAAATCATACCAAAACGTAGATATCTGCTCAAATCACACCAAAGTGCAGATATCTGCTCAAATCATACCAAAGTGTAGATAACTGCTCAAATCATACCAAAGTGTAGATAACTGCTAAATCATACCAAAGTGTAGATTACTGCTCAAATCGTATCAAAGGGTAGACATCTGCTCATATCATACCAAAATGTAGATATCTGCTCAAATCATACCAAAGTGTAGATTATGCTACTGCTCAAATCATACCAAAGTGTAGATATCTGCTCAAATCACACCAAAGTGTAGATATCTGCTCAAATCATACCAAAGCGTAGATATCTGCTCAAATCATACCAAAGTGTACATAACTGCTCAAATCATACCAAAGTATATATAGAATACTGCTCAAATCATACCAAAGTGTAGATAACTGCTCATATCATACCAAAGTGAAGATTACTGCTCAAATCGTATCAAAGGGTAGACATCTGCTCATGTCATACCAAAGTGTAGATATCTGCTTAAATCATACCAAAGTGTAGATTATGCTACTGCTCAAATCATACCAAAGTGTACATATCTGCTCAAATCATACCAAAGTATATATAGAATACTGCTCAAATCATACTAAAGTGTAGATATCTGCTCATATCATACCAAAGTGCAGATATCTGCTCAAATCGTACCAAAGTGCAGATTACTGCTCAAATCATACCAAAGTGTAGATATCTGCTCATATCATACTAAAGTATAGATTACTGCTCAAATCATACCAAAGTGTACATAACTGCTCAAATCATACCAAAGTGTAGATAACTGCTCAAATCATACCAAAGTGAAGATTACTGCTCAAATCGTATCAAAGGGTAGACATCTGCTCATATCATACCAAAGTGTACATAACTGCTCAAATCATACCAAAGTGTAGATTATGCTACTGCTCAAATCATACCAAAGTGTAGATATCTGCTCAAATCACACCAAAGTGTAGATATCTGCTCAAATCATACCACAGCGTAGATATCTGCTCAAATCATACCAAAGCGTAGATATCTGCTCAAATCATACCAAAGTGTAGATATCTGCTCAAATCATACCAAAGTGTAGATAACTGCTCAAATCATACCAAAGCGTAGATATCTGCTCAAATCATACCAAAGTGTAGATATCTGCTCAAATCACACCAAAGTGTAGATATCTGCTCAAATCATACCACAGCGTAGATATCTGCTCAAATCATACCAAAGCGTAGATATCTGCTCAAATCATACCAAAGTGTAGATATCTGCTCAAATCATACCAAAGTGTAGATAACTGCTCAAATCATACCAAAGTGTAGATTACTGCTCAAATCATACCAAAGTGTAGATATCTGCTCAAATCATACCAAAGTGTAGATTACTGCTCAAATCGTATCAAAGGGTAGACATCTGCTCATATCATACCAAAGTGTAGATTATGCTACTGCTCAAATCATACCAAAGTGTAGATTATGCTTCTGCTCAAATCATACCAAAGTGTAGATATCTGCTCAAATCGTACCAAAGTATAGATTACTGCTCAAATCATACTAAAGTGTAGATTACTGCTCATATCATACCAAAGTGCAGATATCTGCTCAAATCGTACCAAAGTGCAGATTACTGCTCAAATCATACCAAAGTGTAGATATCTTCTCATATCATACTAAAGCATAGATTACTGCTCAAATCATACCAAAGTGTACATAACTGCTCAAATCATATCAAAGTGTAGATTACTGCTCAAATCTTATCAAAATGTAGATAACTGCTCAAATCACACCAAAGCGTAGATTACTGCTCAAATCATATCAAAGTGTAGATAACTGCTCATATCATACCAAAGTATAGATTACTGCTCAAATCGTATCAAAGGGTGGATATCTGCTCATATCATACCAAAGTGTAGATAACTGCTCAAATCATACCAAAGTGTAGATAACTGCTCAAATCGTACCAAAGTGTAGATTATGCGACTGCTCAAATCATACCAAAGTGTAGATTTCTGCTCAAATCATACCAAAGTGTAGATATCTGCTCAAATCATACCAAAGTGTAGATATCTGCTCATATCACACCGAAGTGTCGATATCTGCTCTAATCATACCACAGTGCAGATTACAGCTCAAATCATACCAAAGTGAAGATTACTGCTCAAATCATATTAAAAATCTGTTCAAATTATACGAAAGTGTAGATAACTGCTCAAATCATATCAAAGTGCAGACATTTGCTGAAATCATACCAAAGTGTAGATTACTGCTCAAATCACACCAAAGTGTGAATGTCTGCTCAAATCTTACCAAAGTGCAGATTACTGCTCAAATCATACCAAAGTGTAAGTTATTGCTCAAACCACACCAAAGTGTAAATTACTGCTAAACTCATGTAAAACGTTGGCTCGATTGCGAGAAGCGTTAGATAACTGACGTTCACAAAAAAAGCTTCGTATTTTGTAAAGGTAAAGAACGAAAGCTTATGGGATACAAGCATTTTTTTGGTAAGAAACTCAGTAAAAATTCAGGTTTGTAAATGGTGAATGCACTTGATCAACTGGTTTATTTGCATATATTGCAAAAAAGTTGAAATTGAAGCAAAAAATACTTGCAAAAAAGCTTTCATAGCTATTAACACAACTTGCTTTGCAAATAGATATTGAACACTCTGCTTGAAGAATGGAGGACTGAAGATGCAATAAATGCATGACTGAAAAGATACCGTGGCTCATTAGAATCTCCACGACAAGCTAATTTATACAAGGTTTATGTCAACTCATTAGTTTTTTTCTGGAAAACAACACAATAAATGCACAGTACTGAGGCGTATATTAACTTTCTTGGAATTTTGGTTCCGCTTTGATCTAGTCTAAGGTATTCAGAGAACAACTGACAAGGAAATTTATGTTTACAAGTTAATGAAAATTTAGATTCTTTTATACCAGATTAAAGTTTAACAAGCAAACAATGCTGAATACAAAACATATTGCAATAATTCCTTTACGCCATTTCATATGATATACGTTGAATGAGCGGTGCATAACCATCAACAGCTATTGGCTTCAACTACTGTTATACCAATCATTACAATATTTAGGTGTATATACAGCTTACATAATTTGCAAACTCTGATTCCGTGTTCATGATCATACAAGCTATACCGTACAGCTTCCATAATAATGCAAGTTAAATGATAGAGAATCTATTCCAGTAGCTATTTACCCTGCCTACAAGGCCAATTTTTAAGCCACTAGGCCTGCGGTTCTTGCTTCTGCATCACAAATAAATTTTAGATGTCATAATTACTTTTTTACTTATGACATCAAAAAATTTGATTATGACACAGAAACCAGAACAAAAAACTGCAGGCCTAAACGCCACCAACATTGGACATGTGGACAGAGCAATTGTATAACTAACACAATCGCACATCAGGGTGTTAGCCACTGTTCCCTCTAAGTTCCTAGCAACTGCAAATTTACCAAAATAGATTTAAAAAAAAATTTGCCCAAGGATTCAGTGGATTTAAAGAAAGTTTGATGCTTCCAGAGCACATAGATAACTTCTGTTTTGCACCAAAATATTGAACACTTTAATTCAAATCACTTAAGTACAGCTGGCAAGCAAAAAATACAAATTTGTGAATCACAGCATCTCCATGTGAGGACAATTTTCAATATAGGCTTGAAAGTTTGTATCAGGCAACACAAATTATTCTTCACCCATAATGGTCAGTATCAGTACAACACTTACAGCTTTCTAAGTTGACTGATATAAAAAAATTTCTCAGTTTAGTAATAAACCTGAAAACAGTAGTAATTGTGACGTCATAGCATAACAATGCCAACTATCTGAGCACAATATTACCCAATAGCCAGTATACACTAAACATTTGCCATACACACTTTTGATTGTTGCGATCCCAAAATAACTACCATACCGGTGTACATTTTAGATGGTAATGCACAGATAATACAGGTAGTCTACATACATTTGGGTATACATATACACATTATTATGAGCTTGTGAATACAAATGACGCTCAACCTGAGATTACAAAACTATTTGTCATTAAGTTACGACCTCATAATGTCAGCTTCAACTTGCTATGGCTACCTGTATATGGTAATACACCATCAACAATTAAAAATCATAATTAGAATAAATTTGATGGTGTTCCATAATTCATCAGTTCATGCAACCAGAATGAAAATAAACTCAGAACACAAATTTTGCAGTTTACCAATAAATATACAAAGATGTTTCAACCATTATGCATCTCCTTTACGTCCTCGAAATCTTGTTCTCATATCAAGAATTGATCGGCGACATTCAAAATAAGTATATTGCAATTGTCTGCATTTGTCTGGAACATTTGCCGCAGGATCACTAAAGCATTCACGAACAGGTCGTTTCTCAACCTTAATGCAGTCACTTTCATACATGCAAGTCTTTAATTCATAACGAAGTTTCCAGCAAGCTCTAGTTTCATCGATAGGAACCCTTTTAAGTTCACCTTCTTCAGCTAAATCTTTCATAATTGCATTGAGATGGCAACTTTTTTCTACACAATCTCTTAGACTATGTAAGTACCAGTAAACTTTTCACCACATTAAATCTAGCGAAATTGAAGCATGTAAAGTTATACCTGGTACTAGTTGCCGGTAGCGATTTATTACAGTAGCCTAAGCCAAGCTGAAAATTTTTGGTATCATACAGGTATATATAGATGGATATATGTATATAGATGTATATATAGAGGTATATATAGATGAAAATGCTGGGTCTGAAGGAAACTTTAGATAAAATGGCTAAAGCGAATGGAGTAAGATGGTATGGACATGTGGTTAGGAGGGATGATGAAAGCATTTTGAAGAAGGCAATGATGTTTGAAGTAAATGGACCACAAAAGCGATGACAGCCGAAGCAAACATGGAAGAAACAAGTCGAAGAAAATATAAAGAAAATTGGATTTAGGGTGGAGGAAGCTACAGATCGCGCAAGATGGAGAGAGGGAGTGGGAGCGATTGCTGAAGGAATGAGGTGCATCCGGCCACCTTCGGACACGAGGAAAAACCGGATAAAACTGGTTGATGATACAGGTATATACAGACTTTTGTCACACCATACTTCAACAATTCCACTTACTCCGACAAATTTTTTTTGACAAATTTTGATTGTTGAAGACCAGAACAATAGAATTGAATTTTTGTCGTTATCAACACTATTTACAATGAGGTAGCATAATAAATATGTTTATGCACTATCACTGCCACCAGCGTTTTAACCTCCTTCTCTGTGGCTGTGCTAGGAAGCAAAGTAAAGGGGTGCCTATGTTTGCAAAAAAGAGCGCCACTTGCAAACTGAAGTGGCATCACTTATAGAAGTGCTAGTAATTCCCAGTACTCAAGTTGAGGGGGATGCCATCCCCCAAGACAACTACCCTATCTCCCTATAAAACATTTTAGTGTAAACCATTCCCATATATACGCATGGTGAGCTTGCACCATACTCCATAAGTGTTTTCACAACTCGAGCACTGGTGATACCACAGAAATTACACTGTCCACCAGAGTCCAGAGAGAGATGATCCAATCGCTAGATATGCGATAAACTATACCGCTACACTGTACAGCATTATAGGAAGTCAAACGTTGTTTATCATACCTACCTTCCTTACTCATCACGTGACTCTCAAAAATGCTGTAGCAGTTTTGTTGAAAACAAACTGTCACATATCTAGCCACTCATCACTCGTCAGAGATGGTATGGGTAGGCACTAAAATAGACGAAGTTTTCTGGTCTGTAGAATAAGATTTGAAGAAAGGAACCAAAATCACTCTTGATTGACAGGGGTGCTATGTTGCACATTGGGGGACTGATTTAGCAGAATTGACCATTTTTTGACTTTTGAGGGAGATGATTTAGCAAAATTGATCATTTTTTGACATTGAGGAGATGAAATTGGCTCGTATGGATAATTTTTCACTTCCATGAAATATAATGGGGGGGATTCTGCCAGATTATTGGGAGAATTTCTCCCTAGATTTGCACCGACGTTGATTGAATTTCCGAAAAACAATGGCAAGTCATGTGACAAATCTTATCCTACAGACCAGAAAACTTCATCTATTCTAGTGTTTACCCATCAGAGATGAGCATAGCCTGGATCCAAACCCGGACTGGAGCCGAACTGAGGTGATTTTAGGCAGGATTGGACTGGATTTGAACTGCTGAGCCAACGGGCTGGACCAGGTTGGAGCCGGATCGAATGTTATGCGAAAAAAAATTGTTTAGCAGTGGTTTTATTTTAATTTGCTTCTTTTCTACACAAATTTCAGAGGCCTACATGTCAAGATTTTCTTCACCGAAGGTCGCCTTTTGCTGCTGGAACTCTTTTGCCGTGCTTGTATGCAATTATCGTGTGTTCTTTTGATTTTGATTTGGACTGAGTCAGACACCGAACTCCCACTTTAGTTCGTTGCTTTGGAGCCAGATTGGATTTTCGTTTTGAAAACCCAGACTGGCTTCAAAGTCTAAAATATCACTGTCCATTCATCTCTGCTGTCCATATGTTCAATTTTGGTCCAATAGTCCAGGAGCAGATGGGCTTTCTGCATCATAATACAAATTTTCAATGTCATAATTGAAAAAAAATCAGAGAGTTTAGTTACGATGTACCGTAGAGAGCCTGTGGGCTTTTGGACAACTAAAACTGGTCATGTGGACAGAATGAATGTTATGCAATCATAGATTGCTTAATTGCAATTTCATGCATGACTGTTGCACTACGCTGCTGCACTGAAATGATTGCTTGTTTCTTTACCGTACATGATGTGTTGTTCTTGGTGTGACATCATCAGCAGAAAAAATTAAGGTTGCTAGAGTGCAATGAGGGATGAGATGGTTGGGATAGGGTTAATTAAGCTGATGTGCACTGCAGAATACTAATATAATGATTTACATTGCTGTTTCAGGTGCATCTAACTCATCAGATAACCCGGAAATCTTCCCAGTTTCCAAATTCTGTTCTGAGCTTTCTTTTAGTGTATTGGGAAAACAGCTTAACTTGCAATTAGAGCATCAATTCAGAGTTTTGAGAGTTGTAAATGATAGTTTTATCAGTGCTGCATGTAATAACCTAACAATTATGGCCAAACTTAAATCAACATGTTCAATGTTTTGGTACGAAGTAACGGTACCGGTATGGTTGCTCTACAAATTTAAATTCAGGGAAAAAACTTAGCAGCTTAGGCTGTTAGGTAAATAAAGTACTGGTATTCCGTACGGGTCCTTCTAAAACTTGCAGCACAAGAACCGCTCTTGCAAGTGAGTTAGGAGCGCAAGGATCTGAGGATCGCTAGGGGTGCAAGTAAGTTATTACTAAGCAGCTAAGGGCCCTAACCCCAGCACTGAGCCCTAACCAAGCTTTAACCTTTCGTAATAACTCACTAGCGCCCCTAGAGGTCCTTATGCTCCCAACTCACTTGCAAGTGTGATCCTCTGGTCCTTGTCAGAGATTTACTTTAAATCCTGAATCCAAATGCTAAACTAATCCTAAATATTTTAGGAAGTGGCTAAAGTTACGTGACTGCAACATTTGCCTCTTTAGTTTATTTTATTACTGGTACCGGTACTTTATCACGCTCGCGTACAATCAGGAAAGCGTAAAGGAATAAAAAAATAAACTAGAGACAAATGTTACGGTCACGTAACCTTAGCCTCTGCCAATATTTTAAGCATGAAGTCCAAATCTCAAATAATTGGAAATTGAAAAAATAACAGTAGGCCTCATAATATTTGTGTAGAATTCAGATTTATTTTTAAAAATGTTAGCTAGCCTAGCATGCCCTAGAGATGGCTCAGGCTGACTTTTTTCAGGCCCGGATCGCCCATGGCTTGGAACTTCTAGCCCAGTAACAGTAACCGACCCGGCTACTCATAAACCGGTACAGCCTACCAAAAATAAAGCCCCACCCAACAGCCCATTCTTTTTATGAACCTTTAATCACATTAATCAAGCTAACGGGGATTTTAAAAATTCTTAGCAGCTTGTTAGAGGCCCAGCAAAAAACAGCAGATAGAACTGGACCGTTAGCGAACCAGGAAAAAAATGGTTAACGCTCCTTAGCGGGTCTCTCAGCGACCCATGCCATCTCTAGCTGTCTAGTAACCTATGAACTTCATCGCTTTTAACTTAAACTGTTAAATCCAATCCAAATCGAAAAGACAGAAAGCTTTAAAATCCTAAATAACCCAATACATTTTTTATCATCTTGACGTCCGCGCTAGGGTTTGAGCCCTTAGCTGCTTTGTAATAAGATTAGTAAGAAGTTCCCACTTCTTAGCAGAGATGTTCAGGATTGGGAGTCGGAGCCGGAGCGGGAGCCGGAGTCAAGCAAATTTTTCCGGAGCCGGATTGGATTCGGAGTTAAGTTTAACGTCAACACTGGAGTAGGAGTTGGAGCCGGAGTAACCATTTCTTTAAGTTATTATTGTAACGTACACTGAACATTGTCAAAAGTTATGCTCGCTGTGAGGCATCGGTTCGCACACAGTCTCTAAACACCAGTAATCTCACTTGCATGAAATTTAACACAGGCCTAAAGTTTGGATAACATTGTGATTGCAAAGTTTGCAAAAATTCTTCGAGTAACAGGAGTGACAACAGGAATTGAAGTTTTGATTTTTGACGTAAACCGGAGCAGGATTGGAGTAGGATTCTGTAATTTTGGAGCAGAATTGGAGTCGGAGTCTCAAAAAAGCGACTCCGGACATCTCTGTTTCCAAGCATTACCGGCAGTGTTGCCAGATTCTTATTTTTTCCCCGCCCAATCAGTGACAAAAACTAGCCCAAAACCACCCCAATTGTAACCACTAATGTTAACCCATTGTGAATGCACAACATTAATGCGTCCAGGGGCGCCGAGAGAACTTTCGGGCCCCGGGGCAAAAAATTCGTTTGGGCCCTTTGGTCAGTGGTGCCTCAAAAACACATGATTAGCAAAAAAAGGTCATAGCGTCCGCAGATGTTCGAATTTCGGCCTAAAATCAAGTGATAAGCAAAAAAAGGGTCATAGCCTCCGCAGATGTTCAAATTTCGGCTCAACATCTAGTGATGAGCAACATAAGGTCATAGCGTCCGCGGATGTTCGAATTTCGGCCCGAAATCAAAAATAACATCATCGCGCCGTAGTTTGAGCTGATGAATTTTGCATTCTAAACCTGACAATTCAGAACCCCGGGTCCCCCTGTGTCCCCGGGCCCCCGGACAGTGACCCCTTCTGCCCCCCCTCTCGGCGGTCCTGAATGCGTCCACTGTTTTGTGGAATACAACACATCAACTAATAAAGTAACAAAAACAAAAATAGGTGGTGCAAAGCGTAGATCAGAGGTTTTCAATCTATGGGCCATGGCCCAGCAGTGGGCCACAGAGTTGATTAGAAAGCAACATCAGCAGTCTCCAATCATGTCATTATGTTAACTTCATGCTTTTTGGTAATACTTGTTGGACCACCGTCATATTTTATCATTTTAGTGAGCCAGGAGCAAAAAAAGGTAGAAAAACCCTGGCATAAATACAAATACCGTACCAATGTTCACTAAGATAATTAAAAAAATGGCAAGTGAAATTAAAACAGTGCGATAGGGGCAAGATAAATGAAAGTAAAGAGGCAAGCTAAATACAAACAGTGTAACAAGCTAAATACAAACAGTGTGACAAGCTAAATTAAAACTGGGTGGCAAACTAACATAAACAGTGTGACAAGCAAAATAAAGAATTGTATAAAAGCAGTGTACATTAACACTTAAAGTATTGATGGCAAGTGATTGTCAATGGTAGCCCACTGGTTTTGGCGCATTATCATAATCACTAACGTACTGTGGAATTAAACAAATGTAAAGAAACTTTGACCACCCAACTAAACTTAAGAAAATACGTCGCTTGACATTTAAATAAATGAGGAAATAAACAAACAATTATATGCATATCAGCATTGAAACACGTTCAGAAAAAATGTACCGGTACTACATTGCCCAAAAATCCGCAGCTTGAAACAGAAAGTAGCCCAAAAAACCGCAACCCGGAAACTCTAAAATTTTCCCGCAACTTCGTGTCGAAACCAGCCCAATTGGGCGGGAAGCCGCCCAACTGGCAACACTGATTACCGGATGGTCCGAACTAGAGATGGCACGGGCCGCTAAGAGACCCGCCAACGAGCCGTTAACCGGTCTTGTTACTGGTCCGCTAACGGCCCGGTTCTATCTTTGTCTATTACTGGGCCGCTAACGAGCCGCCAACACTTCTTGAAATCCTTTTAAGTTTGATTAATGTGATTAGAGGTTCGTAAAAAGAATGGGCTTTGGGCGGGCTGGGCTTTGGGCTATTTTTAGTATGAGTTCCCGGGCCGGTTACGGGGCTAGAGGTTCTGGGCCGTGGGCGGTCTGGGCCTCAAAAAACTAAAAAAGGCCATCTCTACTCCGAACTTGAAAATCCTATTTCTAATCCGGTAAAATTACGAAAATTCGGTCCAATTAAATCCTAATCCAAATCCGTAGACACCAGACATCTTTGGTTCTACTGATACTCCTAGCAGGGATGTCCAGATTTTACTTTTCAAAATCCTAATCCGTAACTTTAGCCGCTTCGTAAATCTAAAACCAAATCCTAATCCTAAATTTCATGAACACAAACTAGCCTACAAAGTCCAAATCCCAAATAATCTACTAGGCCTTGTCACAGTGTATTTATAATTCTTACAGTGGGCTCACTTTACAAAAAAAGCATTGTTACGTATGTTCACAAAATTTACAAATTATGCTGTGAAGTAATAATTGCTTTTTGAAAAAGTTCATCTGTATTGTTGCCGTTTCTAAAATTTGCTGTTTTTATTTTCTGTTTGTTAAATTTTCAAGGAGACATTGCAGATTTCTTAACTACGTAGAAGAAATGAGAAAAAAGTGACGAGCAGTTCATAGTCTAATAAATATTATGAAATTGCTCGCCATAATTTTTTTCATTTCTCAGTATAGGATGGGGCAACACGATTTGAACAGATGAACTCTCAACTCTGACTTTCGTTCCGGACTCTGAGCACAGAGAGTGGTTCCACTGTTAGTAATAGATTGATTGATTGATTTCTTCATCTTTATCCTCCTATCATGAGAAAGCGACGGAGGCGCTATGCGTAGGACGAATCCAGACTCGCTTAGGAGTTGCCTTTTCCAAGTTTTCCGGTTGAATTTTCTTCCGACTTTTTTAATTTGCTGCTCGCCAGATTCCACCAAGCAGAGATAATCATCGTAAAGCATCTTATCCAAGGATGCAACAACGAGGCTGGGTTGGGAATTGAACCATTAACCTTGCGATCATGGCCGTCGTAAAAACGACGCTCCAAACCACTGCGCCACGCTGCCGACAATGAGTACACTGTTGCGTAGTCTGCTGTCTCAATGGTTCCTGTCGATTTCGGAGAATGGGCTAGGTGAGTGTATGAGGCAACTAACGTTTTATGTTTTTCAACAGAAAAATTGCTGCGCGCAGATGGAACTAAGTGATTGCACATGCACTTGCGGTAGGTACCGGTTGTTATAGACTGACCCTGCTTATAACACGGGGCCCAAGAGGAGCGCCTGGGCTTTCACCTTCTGCAGATCAATCCACTTGCTGCCTGAACTTGAACCTCAGAGAATCACCAGAGAAGAACAAATAGAACGACTCTGTATTAATTAATCGAACAAAAAAACTCTCACGGCGATGTAAAACCAAAGGGAAAATAGGTAGGAAAAGGTAGGTAGGTTCAGGTAAAATAGCGAGGGATTCAGGTCTTTCAAAGGCAAAAAACAACTGAAAGTTGCTCGGGTATAAAATAAATAAAAACTGCGCCGTGCAGGGATATAACTTTGAACATAAAAAAGACGTCCTTCCGCCAACTGAACTCAACAAAACTAAAAACAAGGATTGTAATGTTTCTACTAAGCTTCTATGAGAGAAAAAACACTCATGTAACTTTTGATGCTATATTCAGCAAAGCACAACATAGAATGAATCACACGTGGTCAAAATGATAATGGTTACGAGAGAGAGTAATAAACTTTCATTAAGATTGATGACGGCGGGTTGACGTTAGAGGAAGGCGACGCAGCGGTCAACCATGAAGAGCAAGTAATATTAGCAACATATGTTACACCTCCCCTCTGAAGTAATTGCTATCGACAGAGTAATGATTAAACACATCAAACAATGTAATCGGAATATTTGGCAGGAAATTTAATTGACCGTCCATATCGCGAGGTGGGTCCAGACGGAGCTGCATTATAGTTAGGTACGGTACTATCCAGTGGCAATCGGTTATGAACAGGTTCCGGTGCGAATGGAGCTTGCTGCGAAGTTCCCGAGTTGTTGCAGAAGTGGCGATTATGTTCAGGTCGTCTTAAATTGGCTTTATACAAATGACGCCGATTTCGCCGCAATACACCACAATCATTAGGCCTACGAATCAAATAAGAACGAGGCTTATCGCAATCTTGTACAACATCTGATTTCTGCCAAACATTATTTTTGCGATAACACACTACATCACCTCTCTGTAACGAAGGTAGCGGCTTCACACCATGACGATCATAGTAACGTTTCTGTCGCGCCTGACTCCGAATTATGTCAGAGGAAGGGTCAACAACAGCAGGTGACAACAGTGAAGTGGCAACAGGGATCTTAGTGCGCAAACGTCGACTAAACAAAATCTGTGAGGGAGAATACTGCATGCCGGTAACAGGTGTGTTACGATATTCCAAAAGTGCCAAAAATGGGTCTTTACCAAGGTCCACTGCTTTTTTTAACATGCGCTTAAGGGTCTGCACAAATCTTTCGGCCTGGCCATTGCTTTGGCTATATGTCGGGCTGGACGTTGTTACAAGTATTCCTCACTGTTTCGTGAAAACCAGGAATTCCTTGCTATTAAACGGCATGTTATCGCTAACAATTTCAACAGGAATGCCATGACGCGCGAAAACATTTTTACATTGCCACACGATAGTGCTAGCGGTTTTGTTAGCCAATGCAATCATTTCCGGGTATTTGGAAAAATAATCAACAATTACAAGATAATCTTGGCTCTGAAATGTCATAATGTCCATGGCTACTTTGAGAAACCTCCCATTAGGTATGTCATGTGACAGCAGAGGTTCACGTGGGTGCGAGTTTTGATACTTAACACATAAATCACATTGAGAAACAATACGCTCAATATCAGCACACATGCTGGGCCAATACAACAATTCACGAGCACGAGATTTAGTTTTTTCAATGCCAAAATGTGATTCGTGAAGTAACGCAAGCATTTGTTTGTGTAGGGCGGTTGGCACCACAATACGTTGGTCTGCAAATACAATGTCGTCGGCCACATGCAAAATATCACGCTTATGCCAAAAAGGACGCACAGTTTGAGGAACATTTTTGATACTGCGAGGCCACCCTAAACGACAAAAGTCTTTGACTTTCTGCAGAATGCTATCAGGTTAGTCGCCTGTTTTATGGTGTCTAAGCTAGTTGTTGTGACAGGCAGATTGGTGATTAAGGAATGCACAACTCGAACAAGATCTTGATCTAGTTCACCACAAGAGTTTGTTGATAAGTGTGCGCGTGATAATGTGTCTGCCATGTACATGAATTTTCCGGGTACATAGCGAATAATCAAATCATATGGTTGTAGCCTGAGCATTAATCGTTGCAAACGGGGAGGCGTTTTGCTTAACGGCTTTTTCCAAATGGATTCCAACGGTTTGTGATCGCTGTGTACAACTACGGATTGCTTGCCGTATACATACTGATGAAATTTTTCCGCAGCAAATACGACCGCCAAGAGTTCTTTTTCAATTTGCGCATAATTTTTCTCGGCAGGGGACAAGGAACGAGAAGCGAAAGCAACAGGTTTGTTATCTTGTAATATGCAAGCGCCCAAACCAGACTGTGAAGCATCACATTGAAGGATTACAGGTTTGTTTACATCATAAAAAGCAAGCACTGGTTTATTGACAAGCGACCGTTTCAGCTTCTGAATAGCATCTGCGTGTTTATCCGACCACACCCACTTTGCGTTCTTCTTCAACAACTCACGTAAGGGAGCAGTAATGATTGATTCGTTGGGTATGTACTGAGATAAATATTTAGTCATGCCTAGGAAACGCTGCAGTGATGCGACGTCATGAGGGTCAGGCATATTTGCAATAGCGTTTATTTTATCGCCGTCAGGTTTAAGTCCGTCTTCGCTCACAATGTGTCCCATGTAATGTACAGAGTTTACTTTAAATTGAATCTTCTTCTCGTTGAAGCGCACTCCCATCTCTTCCGCTCTGTTAAAAAGGGCTAGTAAGATTTTGTCATGCTCGTCCTCGTCTTTTGCCGCGACGATTATATCGTCAGCAATGATGTGTACACCTTGAATATCACCAAATGCCGACTCATTTCGTTTTTGCATGACTTCGCTAGCAGAGCATATGCCAAATGGCATCCGCAAAAAACGTTTTCTACCCCAGGGAGTATGAAAGGTTGTGAGATACGAAGATGTATCAGTTAAGCCGACATGCCAATACCCGTCTTTCATGTCTATTACGGAGAATACACGTTTTCCAGCTAATTGTGACTGCACGTCAGCAGGGGTCGGTATAACAAAGCGTTCACGCAAAATGGCGGAATTCAATGGCTTTGGATCCAGACAAAGGCGTAAACTCTTGTCCTTTTTCTCTACCACTACCAGGTTACTGACCCACTCAGTGGGCTTGTCGACATCGGCCACAATTCCTTTGCGCGTAAGGTCGTCCAGAGCAGCTTTGAGCTTCGACCGGAGAGCATAAGCAATATGCCTTGGAGGTTGTATGACAGGTGTGACGTCGTCGTTGAGTGAAATATGATATTTACGTTTGTACAACCCGGTGCCATTAAATACATGTGGGTGCTGTTGTTTAATGCGATCAAGCGTTAATGGTAAATTCAATGCATGTTTACTAGGGGTGATATCGTCAATTTTCTTGACCAGGTTCAAAACCTCACAAGCATGTTCGCCAAGAATGGGAATATGCACAACTTTACAAACATAAAAAGGTAAACAAAAACGTTGGCCGTGTTTGTCAAATGCATCTAAAAAAACAGATCCTAGAGGTTTAACCATGGCGTTACCAAAACCGCATAATACAGTTGAGCACGTGCGTAAAGGCCCTAAGCACATTTTGCGGTACAAACTATACGGTAAAACATTAGCTTCAGCGCCAGTGTCAAGTTTGAACTCAATGGTAAAACTACGAGAGTTATTGTCATTTACCGTCAAGTTGGATCTCATCTTCGTTTTCCGTCCGCTGTCGAGTAAGGAATGGATTTGGAGAAATTCTTCATCGCTCTCACTAGGTTGCTCAACAATGACTTCGTTAATCTTCCGACGTTGACATACCGTTGCAAAGTGATTTCGTTTTCCACATTTGTGGCATTGCTTGCCATAAGCAGGACATTGTCGCGGTCCATGAATGGTACCACAATAAAAACATGTCTTCTTACAAGGCTGAACATAAGAGCCAAGCGTCTCGCGATTTTTCTTGATTTGATTTACCGAAATGTCTGCAGGTTGATCTTTCGCGGCCATAAAATGTAACTGCGCTTTAGTGGCTTCTATCGTATAACAAATGTTTATTGCCTTCTGTAGCGTCAACTCCTCTTCTTCCAGCATGCGTTGTCTAGCCACATCATCTCGAACGCCGAAAAGTATTTTGTCGCGAAGCTGTCTTTCAAAATTGTCTCCAAAATCACAGTTTTTTCCGATCACCCTCAACTCCATTAACCATTTGTCGAAGGGTTCTCCCTCTGCCTGCTGGCGTTGCCAAAATTTAAAAGACTCGAACACCGGTCTCTTTTTGGGGTTGCAATGAGCACGGAAGCGTTCTAAGACTACGTTGCTTGTAGTTGCATCTTCTGTCACGTCAAGGCCGAAACTATCAAAAACGTCTCGAGCTTCTTCGCCGGCACAATTCAACAAAATGGCGACTTGGGTAGACCTTAACTTTTCGCTGAGTTCTGCAGCCGCATAATAATTCTTAAAAGACTTCTCCCAGCGACGCCATTATTCTGACAAGTTACCCGCACTAAAGTTTAGTTCCCGTGGTGGGTTCAGTTTGTTCATATTATTTTGCTGCAATAACTTCTGACACCATGTAATGTTTCTACTAAGCTTCTATGAGAGAAAAAACACTCATATAACTTTTGATGCTATATTCAGCAAAGCACAACATAGAATGAATCACACGTGGTCAAAATGATAATGGTTGCGAGAGAGAGTAATAAACTTTCATTAAGATTGATGACGGCGGGTTGACGTTAGAGGAAGGCGACGCAGCGGTCAACCATGAAGAGCAAGTAATATTAGCAACATATGTTACAAGGATGACTGATCACACAGTAAAACAAGAGGTGCACACGTGACCACGTGATCAACGAATAAAGAATTTTCTAGAACAGTGATATGTGAGCGGTGAACTGTTCGCGGCGCGCTAACAGCCAAACAGCACAGTCGAGACTGTGTTAACAGTGCAGCCAGAGTTTTCTTTATTAGAGTTGTCCGACTCTATCACGTGATTTCGTTTTTACGCATGAGTACTTATAGATCGATTTCAGCAGACTACAGTCAGCTTGCATTGTGAAAAGTGACTAAAGCCTTCAAATGCCGGAATTAAGCTAACGAATTAGCTAAATTTGATTTCAATTACGTGAAGGATAGTTTTACAGACATTTGCAAGAGAATTTTTAGTGATTATGTAGCCTAGTTAGCAAAAACTGATTTAAATAACGTGAAGGATAGTTTTAGTGATTAGGTAGTCTATATAGCTGTACATTAGCATGGGTTACTAAGACACCCTTTGTTGGACACAAACTGCATTTAGTGATAGACTAGAGTTCCAGTCTAAATGTCATTTCAAATCGAAATTGATTTCTATCATTAAAACTTTTGGAGTAATATCTTCAGGAATTTGATCCAAATTAAATACGACATTTTTCTGAATGCAAAATATTTTACATTAATTGTTTTTTGATTTTTTATTAGACCTTAGCTGTAAAAATAACCGTTAAAGCTTATGGATCTTATTAAAAGCAGGGAAAGTAGGGGACCTATCGCACAAGTTTTACTGAATTCAATTTTTTGTCCAACTGGTTGGACAATATATTAGGCCAAATGCTTTTTAGTTTGTTGGACTTAGTTGTAACGACATCGCTATCGATGCGGGAGGTCTGAAGTTCGCGCCCTGGGCCGGTCAAATCGGACAAAGTATCGCCAGGGACTCGTCACCGCGGTGTTTTCTTCGAACTTTGAAGCTGAGTTGCCTGGGCGCTCAGCGGCGGAAACGGGTCCCGCTACTTGTTACACGCTTTGGCGGAATACCGCGAGTATAATGACGGCTTGATTTTTTTGGATTTCATTTTGTGATGAAACTCTTCTGTACCAAAACGAAAAAAATTCGAAATGCTCACGGTAAATTTATTTGCAGTTAAAAAATGTCACTCAAACGTCCCCACGGGGACCTTTTGTCAATAAAGTGGTAACCTTCCGACCGCTACATGATTAAGCGATTTAAAGTAATTGCAAATGTCTCTTAAAAATTGTTGCTGTAATCGGAAAGCGAACGAATGTTTATTCATATGAAACGAATGTTGAAATCTTAATAGTAGACTCGCTTAACCACCAGTGCACAGAGATGGGCATTTATCGGTGATATAGTTTTGATTTGTTGATTACCGATATCGCTTTTGTAGTACATTTTGTTATCGCCGATGAATTATCGAGATAAACGATTCTTCATGCACACAGTGTTCAAAGTTAGTGAGGTGGTGCTGTGGAAAAATACGCAGTGTTCATAAAGTCTTGTTGCGATTTAAAAAAATGTCTCTTTGTTTTGTTGCCACGGCAGAGTTCGTGAATTGCTTTCTTTTCTTAAAAATCTAGAAAAATATTTTTGCAATTGGACTCCAAAAAAGCTTCGTCAAACACATCGAAAATTTAATGCAACATATATCGGAAGAATTTATCGATTACCGATATCACTTCAAAAAATTGAAATTTACCGATTATAATCGGTATCGCCCAGGGAATTTTTGAAATTATCGGTTATCGTTATTGCTTAGGTACAGAAAATTTTAGCCTATCGTGCCCATCACTGCCATTGCAAATGAAAAATTAGCCAAGTATTTTGAACAATAGGTTATCAGTACGGAACATCAGAATAGCTTTGAAAAAGCTGTTTTCGCCAGGGAGTCGAACCGTTTAATTTGTAGGGTTCAGAATCGGTTTGGGTTCAACAGCGGTTTCAAATTTCGGTTCAGTTCTGGTTAAGGTTCAGATAAATTGAAACGCTCTGGTCTGGGTTCGCTCCAGTAAAAAGTATTTCAAACCGGTTTATAAAGTTCCGGTTCAAGTTCGCAGTTAAAAATGGTATTATTCTAGTGACATATTTTAAAAAATGAAACGTACAAAGCAATTTTTCTTCGCATTGACAGGCCACTATAATGCATAAAATACTAGTAGTAAAGCCAGTTTCGAGATAATTAAATTGCTACTATACTCCGACGCCGGCGGCCTAATCTTTGATAAAGAAACATATCTTCACATTGACGGGCCAATGCACAGCTTGTAGTGCTGTGCAAGTACTGTATTTCTTTAAATATAAGCCACCTTCAAAGTGTCAGTCGGTTACGCCATAGACTTTTTATTACATAGACTGGAAACTCAGCGCGAGAGAAAAAGGCGTGTATAATAGAAGAAAGAAACTTTGCTCCAGGACGGAGTCTTTTTTTTGCACGCTCGATGTATTCTGTATACCTAATTCGCTAGCGCTGAATAAGCTCTATAAAACAATAAGTTTTACTGCATAATCTACAAAAATAATGATTAAAATTTAACTGATAACGTTAGTACTTAGTATTTGTGATGATTGGTGTGTGGGAAAGGTGTGTCAGTGCTGCAAACAGATCGATGTTGTTTAGTTGATCAAAAAATATAACGTTAATTTCTGTTTCATTCGAAAACAAAAAATTTTCAAAAAAAGGCAACGTTATATTTACGTTTAAAATTTCTAAGAGTTTTGCTGAAACGTTAGTTTGAAATGGAAAATTTGCTTTAGTTTATTTATTGCATAGCCAACCCTTGGTAGGGTTTTTTGAGAAAACTTTCACTGCAATGTAAATACAAAAGGTTTCGATTTCTTTTGCGAATTTTAGCATGTATGGAATTTTTTTGAAAAAATTGCTTGAAATATTTCATGTTGTGGTGAACTGTTTGAATTATGTAGTCTAAAATGTCACTGACGACTTTTGTCTTTTTCGCATATTTGGTGACACATATCCGAAGAGATTTTTCAAACCTTTTCATTTGTCACAAAATTCCGTGAAGTATAAGCCTTGGCAAACTGTTTAATTTAAGTGAGGTACATTCATTTCTTTATGAAAAAGTTCAAACTTTTAGGAATAATGTGGGGACTGGGGATCAATCACTGCCAATACGATTGTACAATTTCAAAATCAAGCATTTCATAAAACTCTATCGCAGTGTTGAAAAAACTGCTACAGATGGAGACTACTTTGTTCCTTCTTAAATAGGCCTAAAGGAAAATTGAATAGGACTAGGGGTACTAGTGGATTGACGCATTGTGGACGGTCATGATTGCATGACGTATTTTGGACGGAATAGCGCCTTGACGCTTTCTTGCGATAGGAGGATAAGTATGCAAATAAATAAATAGATGTAACCTAGCTTATGGATTTTCAACATATTGTGTAAACTAATATACTCATACGATATGCGTAGTACTGCGATTGCGAATGCTATCACACAGATCCGGCGCTAGAGCAGTCGACTTAGGGCGGCTAAAGTTTGAAATTAAGCACAAAAGCCGCTGTCTTCAAAAGAATAAGCTTGTTAATTAGAGGGGCTGGCCCCCTTTGCCGCCGGTCCTGCTATCACGAATTTACAGTATAGATAAATTTTGAAGCTAAGAGGACGGTGATAATTTTTTTATAATTATTTTTTATAGTAGGGACAAAAAATCAGCGGTAACGTTGTCGTTATGAGTATAGAACAAATTCAGACTTGAGAAAAATTTCTGTCATGTTCAAGCTTTAAAAAAAAATTCATTTCTTGCTTTAGTAACTCTGTCAAGCCATTGCGAAAATCATATCCAAAAATGCAACAACAAAGCTCGGGGAGATTAAATAATTACTGAACCAATAGTTTTCTGATCATTGCTGTAGCGTAACCAAATGCTCCAGTCCGCAATATCTCACCTGCTGTGCCAACAACGAGAGCCTAAGCGGAGATAATTAAACGTATTAGAATGATCATGACTACTACAGAAATAGCAATATCATAGGTTTAATAACCAAAACTAATAAAGCTCAGTGATAGTTCTTATGTAACAAGCCATTTGTTGTTGGCTACCAAATGAAGGTATGATGGCCGCATCACTGAAGCTTCAAAAATATCGACAAGAAGACAACCCCAAATAAGGCATAAAAACTTTTCTTTACAGTTGCAATTAAACTTTTCAGTTGGCGCTGAAAGTTTTGTACACCATATGCAATCGAATAGATGCTTCATGTTTTCATTTTCGTGCCAAATGTGGCTTATAATAATAATAAAAACGTTTGCTTTATTGCCCAAATAACTTTTGATAAAAGTAAGCTAGCAAAGACTGGCAATATATTCTTGAATTTCCGAATTTTGCGTTTTAAATTATAATATCATATCGCTGAAATAAATAATTCTGTTGAGACCAATACCACAAAAAAAAAAAAACGCTGCCGTTTCAAGAAAATTACGAAGAAGCGACGGGCAACTCACAATCCGCATGCATAGTGGATACACATTACACATTTTATATCTTTTAACACCGTCATATTGCGTGCTATTTAGGCTATTACTTTTAATTTTTTATAAAGGGTGTTGTGTTTATTAAACGCAAAATTCTTGAATAGAGCTTCATATTTTGGATTTTACGATATTATTTTATGTACAATTCCTATTGCCTATTTGCAATCGCTCACAAAAAGCTATAGCAGCATAGCTTTTAGTGTGTGAGATGGTGCAGACATCACTGTCGACCCAGAACAACTGAAGCGTGAGAGAAAAAAGGCATAATTCCAAGTTTCCAGTCTATATAATAGAAAGTCTATGGTTCGATTAAGGTTCGCAAGTACTCAAATTATTCGGTTCAGTTCCGGTTCGCTCTTTGCAATTTTGAAAAATACGGTTCAGGTTCGACCAAATTAGCGTAAAACCGGTTGATAAAACTTCGGTTCGGCTTCGGTTCGACTCCCTGGTTTTCGCATTTGGAAAAACCTCTATCATAAATACTCTCGATAGCTTTGAAAAAAGCTGTTGTATACCAGAAACTTTTTGTGACGCGCTCGTCAAATATTAATAATGTGTGCTGTGCAAGCTTCCAAAGATCTCAAATTATCCAGCGCAATTATTTTTCTTTTAAAAAAATCGACATTAAGGCTCAAAATTTGAAACTAACCTACTTTGTGCAGAAAAAACTGCTCGGGTAGCGTTACTTTATGCTGAAAATACTCGTTATCGAAAATGCTAGGCTTATTCGTTATCGAAAAAGCTGTTCGTGTAAAAGTCTACTGTTACTTTCTTTTACACCACTGCGTATTAGCCTACCTGCGTTAAGCATTTTTTGTTAAATATGCTAAGAAAAGTAGTGGCGAAATATCAGGGTAGGCTATAAATTTGCTTTTCTTTGGCGCAGTAGCAGAGCATTGCTACTTGTTGGCACTAAGTTTTTAAAAACAAATTCGTGCATTTCATGTTATGATTTCAAAGCAAATAAAAAAATAATGCTGCTGCAAGCTACAAGACTGGATTCAGACTTTCAGAGCTGCTGGATTGCTGCATACTTATGCTGCTGCTGCTATTGTATCTCATGCACTGCGACGTTTCTGTGACACAATTGATCTATTAGTATTGAAGCGTAACCATTATAATAAAGAAACAAAAATGAGAAAGAGTCGGACAACTCTGATACAGAAAACTCTGGTGCAGCGCTCGAGCTAATTAAATGCACTGAAAGAAAAACATGTGATAAACAAAGCGAAAGACTAAAACCCGAGTTCGTTTCCAAAGTCGGTGCTGTAACACCGGTACTGTGGTAGAAGTCTTGTGTAATAGAAGCTTTTGTATCTGGATCCTGCTTCAGAAGAATTTTTTGAATCTGGTTTGGATTGGATTTAAATCAAGGTTTCAAATCGGATCAGGTTCCAAAGAATACCCTATTTATTTATTTGAACAAATACACATAGTGATTGGCATCACACCAACGCACACTAACATGTGAAAAAATATGCACAAAAACAAATGAAAGATTGGCTAAAATAAGGAGTAAAAAAAAATTGAACTGAAAATTCAACAGTAATTTAGGGAGACTGCGAAGTGAGCTTGCGCTCTTCGAGTCAGCAGCCACCCGTTAAATATGTCAAATGCGATCGGCTCCAGCCGCTAATCGAACCCGTCAAATAAGATCTGTCACCTGCGCGCGGTACGGCCAGGCCATGTCGCTGACAATAACCCGTCACGTAAATTAAAGCTAAAGGTAAAGGTACGGGACAGCGGGTGCAAGCACACATTGTTTAGGCCATTTTCAATTGTCGGCCCGTTACAATTTTCAATCACGAATGATTGAACGCTGTTAAGGGACATACATGACGAACAACACATACACAAAACCCTTCGCACTTCCGCTTGTGCCGAGCGCCTGGCGCGAAAGCTGCGAATACTATTTTTAAAGTCTTTAGTATGACCCGACTGGGAATAAAACCCCAGTCTACCGGCTACCAAGTGGACGCTCTTAACCGATACAGCAAGCGCCGGTTGTCATGTAAATTAACACAAAAACACCGAAGAAATTATTATCTGAAAAATAAGACAACATACCGGTACAATGTGCAAATCAAATTTTTTCAGCGCTTTTTAAATAGGTACCGGTAGTGTCTATTTTGCCGTTAACGACAAAATACCGGTAGCTTTTAGGTCTACTTTGCCGTAAGTGATGTCGTGGGTTTTTAAGCGCCAATTTGCGCTAGATTGCCATAACTTCTCGGTAGCTCAGTGGATAGAGCGCAGTGTGTGGAGGGAAGCGCTGCACTAGTTTTGGGTTCGATTCTTGTCGCGACTACGGTTCGTTTTGCTTTGGTGGCTTCAGTTCGGATCGCTTCGGTTCGATTCAGATTCATGTGACTGTGTGAGCTGAAGTTAATAATCGGGTTCGTGAAGACAATAGAATAAGATTCGTGTGACATGGATTTTATGTAGCTGCGGCAAAATAGACCTAAAAGCTATTATGCCGTTAACGGCAAAATAGACACTGCCTTTCAAACACTTAACGACTGGTGGCAGATACTAGGCCTAAATCATGAGGAAGGCTATTCCAAATTCTAGCCATACGAGTAAAGAAGAAATTGCGAAATTGATCACAAATGGCATAGGATTTGGATTGAATGACAAACTCATGGGAGCGCAGGATATATCAACTTTTGGAGTGAATAAAATAATCATCAAATAGTAAATCAGAAAGATTATACTGGTAGTAAATTTTAACATCAAAATAACGGGTCAAATCTAGAATAAGTCGTCGAAGCAAGCGGCTGATCGCCGAGCGAGCGAAGCGAGCGTGTAATATAATGATCGCTTGCTTCGACGACTTATTCTAGATGAGCCCAAAATAACGTCAGCTCTAATCTACCGGTATGATATTCCAGATCCAGAGATTTAATACCAAGCTTATGGAAACAATCAACGGTATATTACTACGAATAAACACATCATGAGTCACGACTGAATTTTTTTGGATAGATTCTAATAAATGAGCATCTTTTTTGAAGTAGGGGTTCCAAACGGTTGCCAGTAACTTCGCCACATGGTAACTTCGCCTCAGTAACTTCGCCACAGAAACTTCGTCACACTTTGAGAACGTGAGGGGAGATATGTGGGGATAGTAGGAAAGTGTGTTGGGGTGTGGGGGGAGGAAGGGAGATGTGGGAAGAGGTATAAGAGGAGATGTAGGAAAGTGTGTTGGGGTGTGGGGGAGGTAAGGGGAGATGTAGGGAAAGATGAGGTGAGGGAGATGTGGTAAGTGTGTTGGGGCCCCACACCCTAACACACTTCCCTAGACCTCCCCCATTCCTCTCCCCTCATCCTTTACCCACAAGCCAACACACTTTCCCACCCACCCCATACCAGTACACTCCCCCACACCCCTCTCCACTTTTCTCCACTCCCCACACATCTTTTCTTGCCTCCCCCTATACCCCAACACACTTCCCTACACCTCTCCCCATACCTTACCACAGCTCCCCTCACCTCTCCCTACACCCCAACACACTTTTCCACTAACCCCATGCACTCTCCCCACATCTTCCCCACAGTTTCGATTACCGGTATGTGGCGAAGTTACCATGTGACGATGTTACCTTAATAAATTTAACTGGAAGAGCCCGATAAAATTTTTTGCAACAACCCGGAATTTAAAGTCTTGTTTCGGTGTAGGCAATATAAATTTTCGATGTATCAAAGTGTGGCGAAGTTACCATGAGACGAAGTTGCAGTGGCGAAGTTACCATGTGACGAAGTTACTGGCAACCTTCCAAACTGACAATTTGTACAAATATTCAAGTTTAGGCCTGACTTAAGTGATAAAGACTTTAAGCAGGATCCAGACATTTTTGGTAGAGAAGGCACGCATAATTTGGCAAGCACAATCGTTAGCAGTGGAATAAATATGTTGTATCGACACCGGTATGTGATGACTGATGAGACCATTCGAGGTTTCTGCAAATATACCGGTACACACCAACAGTGTTCCCTATAGGATTTTGACTAGTGCGAATTTGCCCAAATGATAAATTCATTGAAATTTTTGCCCAAAGATTTAACTACTTTGAAGGGGTGTTACTAAATAGTACATGTCCGCGATGTCCACGATGTCCGCGATGTCAACGATGTCCGCGATGTCCCAAATTGCGATGTCCGCGATGTCCACGATGTCCGCGATGTCCACGATGTCCGCGATGTCAACGATGTCCGCGATGTCCACGATGTCCGCGATGTCCCAAATTGCGATGTCCACGATGTCCGCGATGTCCACGATGTCCGCGATGTCCCAAATTGCGATGTCCGCGATGTCAACGATGTCCACGATGTCCGCGATGTCCGCGATGTCCGCGATGTCAACGATGTCCGCGATGTCAACGATGTCCGCGATGTCAACGATGTCCGCGATGTCAACGATGTCCGCGATGTCAACGATGTCCGCGATGTCCGATGTTGCGATGTCCGCGATGTGCGAAATTGTTCAGAATTAAAATGTGCGAAATTGTTCAGAATCAGAATGTTCAGACTGTTAGACAAGTGATTTCATGGGCTTTTGTTTGACCACAGTCGCAGACGATGGAGAAGATGAACTTTTAAAAGAAAATAAAGACTGAGACTGCAGTAGTCTGCCTGAGTACTAAGCTATATACTGTACTTTGTGATTACCAGGTGATAATTCTCAGTTTGCAATGCATCAAAGTGCAAACAGAAGGCTATTTATTGTTGTTAAATCGCTAAATCCAATGTCAGTTGGGCAATGACTAAGAATAATACTGATATGTGAACATACTATCAGTCAGTCAGTGGCGGTTTTTGCTTCACATTGTGGAATAGGCTATCAGTACCTCTGAAATTATTGGGTGGGAAGTTGAAACTCAGAACTGGATCTGGGGTTGAACTGCCTTAGCTAAGCTACCGTGTGAGGGCGAGGCTACCCTACCATGTCAACAAAAAGTTTACGTAGGATGGGTACTGTACTGGGTATTTCCGCAATAGTTCTATTAGGAAAAGTCATGAATGATTAAACCGTTAAAATGTGTTTTTTTATAGTTTGTTGATAGGTTATCAAATTTCCAACAAACTGCTCAGTGCTACTGTAACGGTATTCAAAAAATATTTTAGCATTTAGCTTAAAAATGAATTATATTTAAGTACCAGTACTCATTGTCAATCGGTAAGTCAACCCTCCTCTCTGCCTTTCTTAAGACTACTGGTATTGGTTACGATATTTTAACATTTACCGGTACTGTGTTGTTGCAGGTATTTTCAAATAAGGAGTTGCTAAATATTGCTTTTACATATTTAAACAACTACTAGAATGGATCCTGCACATGCAAGAAAACAAATGAAGTATATATCAGTGTGGGGCAATCTGGTAATGCTGGTTTTACGCTGAATGTGGTCGAATTTGCACAAAAGTATGAATAACTGTGCATAATAGAAAGTTGGTTGTATTGCATGATTAACAGCAAGAGCATTCACCAATCACCCTGAAAGTATACTCAGCATTCAAGTCGTCCTTGATGTTTAAATAAAAATTTTAGGGGTGAACAATTTGACTTATATACCCTTGAAAATGCATTATTTTGTGTTGATCAACAAGTGCCTGCCATACTAATATGTGAGGCAAACTCACTTGCTCATCACACCAACAAAAGTTTATATGTTTCCATTCATACATCGAGAAAACAGTGAAAAAATTAATGAACCTGTGAACTGGGTCCAAGCATCTTTCTCCCAGTGGACTACAGATATTAGGTGTTTAGAAAATGTTATACAACATAAGTAAATGTTGGTGCTAATTGTGATTACCGGTAACAACTTGTGGATACTGTATGGACACGTTTGGTAGATGACGGATAAGTAGTTCAACAACGATCTTTTCAAGAATTTGAAAGCTGAAGTTATGGGAACTCAGACGTCAAAATCACTTTAAAAGCTATTGATTTATGGTTTTGGAAAGGATCCTCTCGTCAGCAACGAAATTAAAGAAAAAAAGTCTGAACCCACAGAAAAGATTATTTGCAAGGATGATTTGGGGAAAAATAAAAACGTTTTGCTAATGTTCTGCAACAATATCTATATGGTTTTATGTACATTACCAGGACTTGTTGTTGCCTGTTGGTGCACAGTAGCTTTGGTCACTGTGCTTTTCATCGTCTTTTTTTCCGGCTTGCTGCTTATGTTGTTGTTTTTTTTGTATGCAGTTTTGAGTATGTTTTTTTTTCTTTTGTTTTTTTGCCTTATCTCTGGCTGTTGTGCTTTATTTATTCTTTCTATGGGCTAATTTAGCCTGAAATAAACTGATTGATTGATATGATCATAATAAACTGAATAGGTTTATTTGTATGTTTTACATTGCGTGCTCAAGGCAAAGCTATTATCTTTTATTTTACTTTCATCAAAGTTATTGATTTTCAATCCATCACCTTTTTTAATTACACTGTATATACGTTTTTTTCTTTCACTTTTCGCAAGTGATTTGTTGGCAGCATAATCAAACGGGATAAAGTTGTCGGTTGGGTGAGTCAATGTGAGCTAAACTGTAAACAAGAAAACAAAATGGCCATGCCAAATAAGTAAATCCAGCTGTTCATTACGACTAGTACCAGTACAGTAGCTTCGATAAAAATTGTGATTAAAAAGCATACCGTACTTTATTGTTGTGGTAATATAATCTCACTGTTCACCCTAATCAAAATCATGATTAGTCTTGATAATTATAGAGGATGTAGAATTACTAGCGTTTATGCAACCATTAAAAATTCTGGATTGATGTCTCTAAAGTTTATGTTGAACATGACATAGTTATCATTGTTGGGTATGTGTCCATGGTTATGATGTTCGTTGCCTTGCTTTTGTTGTAAAGATATTTTTATTGAAGGAGCTGGTGAAATGGTATCAATCAGAATGGGCTCTTTTCTATTGAGGTCTTATAATTAGCTTTGCGATGCTGTTTAACACATAAATTAGCTTTTATCAAAAACGCAGAAATGTTCTTGAATTACTTATGAAGTGTTACTTATTCTGTTGATATTATGTCATTGGTAATGTGCATTTCGAAATGTTTCCGTCTTTTAATACACAACGAAAGTACGTGGATATGAGGTGGGTAAGAAAAGAAGCATGGTCGAGGTGATAAGTGAGACACGATAATTGGCGTTGAAGAATGTATGTCGAATTGTCGATGGCCGAATGCCCGCCTCTGGAGCTGTAGACTCGAGTCAAACCAATAACTTTAAAATTGGTATTCGCAGCTTCCCTGCTTGACACTCAGCATTAAAGGGACAGTGTGAAGAACAAGTCGGCAAGTTTACTTGTTGTGCCGTTGGGAAAGGTTAAAGGTACTTAGCGGGACTCCTCCATCTTAGTGTGGTAGATAGATGGCTGGCACCTTATAAACGAGCTTGTTATAGCGCTTTGATCGCTTTCTCGTGATGGGAGGATAAATATGCCAACCCCCCCCCCAAAAAAAAAAAAAAAAAAAGTAGTCCCATCATTGACCAGAGATGCTGGTGAACAATGGCGCTCTTCGTGCTGTCTGAAGGGCAGTCGCATTAATACGAGGAAAGGTAAAGGACAGATTAAACTGTGTGCTGACTGTCCTCAGCTTATTAGTTGTTGATTTTTAGCCTTTTGGTATAACAGCGTGTTGTAATTCGGCAGCCCTAAAATATTCAACAACGTGATTTTAAGGGCTGTAGGGAAAATATTTACTACCTTTTGTAAACGCCTGATTTCAGACGTCTTATCGTGGCACAATTCGACTTCTATTCCCGTACGCCGGAAAACTCATATCAACACAAAAATAACAACTATGGAAAACGATACACGAGGCAAAACGGATTAATGCTTAGACATGCCAGTCGGTTCTGACATGGCATGGCTGTATGACTGATAACATCAAAAATAAACTTGGCCTACATAAAAACGAACCAACATAGCAACAAAATAACCACTGGCTTAGGCTTCTACCAAAAAAGCCGAATAATAATGATTTATGTTCAATTTCTGCTCAAAGTCTCGGTGACGAAGATTTTGTTCGATTTGAATTGACTAGGCTTTTTGTTGGACGGTGGACTTTTTTATTCGGCTTCAAACTGTCTCTTATGCGGTGAACGCTGAACGTCGATATGGAAACTGTGAATAGTCGACCAAGTTGTAAATTATCGGTTGATCCAGTTAGGAGTCGAACTTTTAAGTTTTCTTTTTCGATGCAGACACACCTAAAAAGATCTAAAAATGATTCCTGAACTTCCCTTACACATGACTTGCAGCTGCTGTAGCACCAACGCTACGTACAAGCAACAAGCATATGAAGCACTGCTGTGGCATAAAATCAAAAGTTATTCAAAATGCATGTGATTTGAATACCAATAAAGTTCGACTGTCAAGGAGGCTCCGGAGTTTCACTGGTATAGTGGTATACCTACATACCAAGGAACGTCGTACTTTTAACGTTGAGCTCCAACAACGAATTACGTAACAAGCCAAACTTATTTTTACCATATTTGGAGTTGCAAGACATTGCGGCGTTCCCTCAGAAGTTTTTTTTGGCTTGAATGCCGCCGCTTCTACTAAAGTTATCTGCATCCGGTTCCAGTTTCCGGCTGTCGGAAACCTTTGTCGGCGAATCCACTTCATCTTCCAACTTCCGATTCCACATTCTTGGAAAGAAACTAACATCAAAAAAATAAAAATTTGTATAAAGCTTCGATATATAAAAAACATAGTTCTGAAACGAGCTCTGCTCGCCCATGAGCGAGCTCGTACTTGTTGCTATCAAACTCGCCTTTTTAACAGGTACTCATAAGCCTCTGAGCGAAGGTGCACTTATAGTTAAAAAGAAAAGAACGCATCGCATATTCACAAAAGCTACTTACACCCAGGGCCGGATTTACCAATAGGCTAGGCAGGCTGAAGCCTAGGGCCTCGGAGAAATAAGGGGCCTCGTCACGAACAACGAAGACCTTCTTTTTATCAAGATCTTTTTTTGGAAATCGACCATCAAAGACCTTTATAGGCCTAAACGTAGAGACAAGACCTTTATAGGTCTAAACGTAGAGACAAGAGCGTATTTAGGTGGGAGCATTGTGCCTTAGCCCCCTTTTTGACTTTGCCTTTTAGTAAAAAAGAACAAAATTAATGGTGCCACGTGACTAAAGTATGCCATACTCTTTTAATGGTTTCTGCAGCTTATGGCCAGGGGACTGGGATGAGGGGTATGCATCCTCCCACCAGCCATTTTCAAAAATGTTTTGATGTATACAATTTTTTCCATCATTTCAAGCCTTTTTGATAGCAAAAAGCCTTACGCCTTCAGCACGTACATCGAAAACGAGCGAACAAAATGCATCATATTTGGCAAAGCTCTCACGAATAGGGTCAAAAAATTAAAAAAAATTTGCGTGAAAATTATTCAAAAAGCACTAAAATAATCACTAAAGCATTAACTGGCGGCCCGCGGTCCAAATCTGGACCTTCCAAATGCTGAAGCTGGACCCCAATAAAGTTTTTAGCCAATCAAATATTTTCCAAGTGATAACGTAAAACTTTATCATAAATACAACAGAATAAACCTTAAAAATAGGCGAGGTTTTTGTTTGTCCTGTTGTAACCTTCTCGTGGGTGCGATCGAAGAGTTATGCGTTAATTAAGATATAACTTTAACTAAAATCGACTGGTTAGTGTATCGATTAAGGATAACGTTATCTTTGTGGCAGGTCTTGGGTTGGATTCCCGGGCTATTTACATTGGACACATTGTCGCCATCAGCTCGCTACAGCTGCGATGTTTCTACGGAGCTGCATTGCCTAGGCGCTAAGCCGCGGAAATTGGCCCCACTACTCGATACACGCTTCGGCGTAATATCCCGAGTATAGCGAAGATTTGATTTTATTTAAATTCTTATCTTACAGCGCGCCAAAAATAGCGACTGAAGGCACTTTTCATTTAGTATTTTTAAAACAATAATGGATCGCAATGGAAGGTAACAAGTAAAAAGAAAACGATAAATGCGATGGAGAGCCCCGGTGTTCATGGTATTACGCCGAAGCGATAACCAGCGCACGTGACAGGGCCTATCTCTGCGAAGTAGCGTCTAAGCAACACACCCAGGAGCGGATCCAGAAAGTTTTGGTGGGGGGATGTAATTTTGAATTAGGTTGAATGTTAAGTAAATGCAAAGACGTTTAGACCCGCAAATGGGCGTAAATAAGCCTTTTGAAAATGTTTGATGTCAGAGGCGTATACAAAATTGTATTTGAGGGAAGGAGCACCAATTTATGTCACTTTTTCAAGCGTATTTTTTTCCGGCAGAGTTAATTTTAAGCAACTTAAGTACCAAAAACGACTCTAGGGGATCCGGGGGCATGCTCCGCAGGAAAAACTTTGAAAATTTCATTTTGCAATGGCCATTTTAGTGCTTTTTGAAGAATTTTTGGGAAACTTTGTCATGTTTTTGGTCCCTAACTTTGAGTGCTTCACCAAATAACATGATGCATTTTGTTCGCACAGTTTCAATTATGCGTGCTTAAGGCGACTAAGACGTATTGCTGTGAAGAGGTTCGAAATTATGGAAAAATGTTATTCATCCAAAACATTGTTAAAAATGGCTGGTGGGAAGGAATGCATACCCCACACCTCCCCCTGGATCCGCTCCTGAACACACCTTTGAACTCCAAAGAAACATAGCAGCGGTGGCAAGCCGTTGGCGACTCTTACCCTGTCCACATGTCCAGTTCAAGCAGCTCCGAAAGCCCACGGGCTGTCTGCGTCACAATTGAAATTTTCATGTCGTAATCACTCACTTCAACAAATTGACTAAGAATCAAAAAATGGTTATGATGCCGCAAGCGTGTCGGTCATTAGAACCACTCAAACTCGACATGTGGACAGGGTAACTACGTCCGATTTGGTAACCCGGAAATTGAACCCTAAACCTCCCGCGCCGATAGCAAGTCTTCAGTTATTTAGTCAACCGACTAGTATATTTTTTTTGCCCTAATCAAATCAGCCATGAATTTGTTTCTGGACCTTTGCAAATAATGAAGTTGTCTTTCTGGACCGATCCTGATTATAGTTGAGTAGCCCTGCACTACAGCATGTAAATTTTCAAAATTTTTCCGGGGGAGCATGGCCCCGGACCTCCTAGAGCCTTTTCTGTGTCTCAATCAGCTTCAAATTAGTTCTGCCGAAACAAATACGCTTGAAAAAAATGTGGAAATTATGCCCCCCCCCCATTCAAAATTTCTCGCTACGCCACTGCTTAAAGATGAGTCTGATCGTTGCTCATTAGGGCCTCATTGATCAAATAGCCTAGGGCCTCTCATTGTCTAAATCCGGCCCTGCTTACACCCTTTATAACAACTATAGTAACACGAAACCATGAATACTAACTCGATACGAGCTAACAGATAGGCGTCCTGCCATACAGATCTTACTCAATTAGCTGCAATACTACAACTATAAATCGCATTATATCGATACATGAAAAATACTATTATAGTCACACTAGTCAAACCCCCATCATTCTGAAATTAAGTTATTCCTAATTAATGAAGCATGAAAAAACGGTAAAAATTTATGAAGGCATAGATAGTGGCATGGCATACACATCAAAACTAGACCTACCTACATCTCTAATTAAATGAAAATGCCTCATGAATCGCGAAGTCCAGATTTCTGAGAACCTTAAATATTGAAAGTGGATATTTTTGCCACACCATTATTTTTATGGTTGATATGTTCCACGAAATTAATTCTTTAAAAACATTGAAATGGACCAATGGTGTATACCAAAATAGAGTTATGGAATGGCATATATAATATATATGCAGTTTGTGCACTATTGGATTGGTCCTGCATTTTTCTTTTGGCTTCATACATACGCCTTGTAGAAGTCTATTTGGAATTTACGTCATGGCACATATGTGTTCCGTTGGCCCTTAAAGGGTCAACTAAGTATTACATATCGAAGAACTCTATCAACACTTTGACCAGACAATAAACATCAGTCTATGACAACGCAGAAAAATCTAATTTACCTTATCAATAGACTATTGGGAGACTTTTGGGAGTCACAGACCTCCAGTTCGCCATAAAATAGACCGTTAGGAACGTATAGATAAGAGCACGCTGATATTGAAAGTGCGAACTTGCAATCCTGAAAATACCGTTATGTGCTTAGCATCAAAAACTAGAACCAGCAAAATATTAAATGCAGCTAGTTATCTTGCAGGTTTCGTGGGTAAGCCTCACTTCAATCACTTAGCGTGATTCCCTCAGCGTGATTTCCAGTAGTGTATTCAGCGGGGGATTGTTTTATGCCATGCTTCCTCCCCTTTTGCCTCTCTTAATTGGATTTTCACAAAGTCCAGAAGGAACGGCAGTTGAAGATTAAGCAACTGCTGGAGCATGTGGTCGTGCCCCCTCCCCTTTGAAACTTCTCGCTATGCCACTGTCAGTATGGTACAGATAGCCGGAAACTCCTAAGCTAGTTCGTACTAGCGCTTGATCTCTTTCTTGTAACAAGATAGGTAAATAACATGCAATTAAGCTCAGCTGTTTCATTCTAACCTTTCTTTACTTAAAGCCCAATTATAGTTTTGGCGAAGGCGGGATAACATGAATCTTATGTCCCCAAATCACAAACTGGGACGCAATCAGGAAGACTAAAGAAGCAGATGCCCTACTTTAGCTGACAACCAATATTTTGCAGAATACACGCTGGATTACCGCGAGGCATCAACAACTGCCACTACATTCACATTTTTCTTAGTCAAATCATACAATTTTACATTGTTTGGCGTAACGCCAGCGCAGGAGTTGGAGAAAAGTAATTGTAACTTCCACTACAGTTGAATTGACTAGGATATTTGTTGGACGGTGGACTTTTTTATTCGGCTTCAAACTGTCTCTTATGCGGTGAACGCTGAACGTCGATATGGAAACTGTGAATAGTCGACCAAGTTGTAAATTATCGGTTGATCCAGTTAGGAGTCGACTTTTAAGTTTTCTTTATCGATGCAGACACACCTAAAAAGATCTAAAAATGGTTCCTGAACTTCCCTTACACATGGCCATTGGCCAAACTTATTTTTACCATATTTGGAGTTGCAAGACATTGCGGTGTTCCCTCTGAATTTTTTTTTGGCTTGAATGCCGCCGCTTCTACTAAAGTTATCTGCATCCGGTTCCAGTTTCCGGCTGTCGGAAACCTTTGTCGGCGAATCCACTTCATCTTCCAACTTCCGATTCCACATTCTTGGGAAACATGAAAGAAATAAAAATGTTTTAATAAAAAAGCTTCGATATATAAAAAGCTAGGTGATTCTGTGGGTAAGTTTAATTTCACAATGATAATGACTTGAATCCAGCTAGCTTGGACGGGTGTTTTTGGTCATTGATATAAGATAAAAATATGTGATGTTTAAACCAAATATTCTCACAGGAAAGGCAGTAATTGTAGAAAGGCAGTAATTTTTAGCACGGGAAATTTATTTTCCCAAAAGGCAGCGAAAAAATAGCGAAGAATGAGGTTTCCATAGCACTTTATTGCAGTGATAAATTGTAAAGAAATTATTTCATAAACTATGCTAATCATAATAATGGACTATGGCTTTTAGAAAATATTTTGATAACGTTCCGATAAAATGTTTAAAATAATTTTTAGCACGGGAAATTTATTTTCCTAACAAGCAGCGAAAAAATAGCGAAGAACGAGGTTTCCATAACAATTTATTGCAGTGATAAATTGTGAAAAAATTATTTTTAATTATTAAAAAAAATTAATTATTGATCATTGTTTAAAAAATTATTACAATTATTAAAAAAATTATTTCATTAACTATGCTAATCATAATAATGGACTATGGCTTTTAGAAAATATATTGATAACGTTCCGATAAAATGTCTACAAAAAGAAAAGATAAGCCTATGTTTCCATGTGGTATGTGTCAGTTGGAATGCAATACATCTTGTATTCTATGTGAAACATGTAATTCATGGTACCATCAAAATTGTGTCTCCGCCTCCCAACCTACGTGGGATCAATGGAAACTATTAAATGATATCTCGTTCGTTTGTTCTGCTTGCTACCAAAACAGCGACAAAGAATTCGACTTCTTTAAAAGTGCCTCAAGATTGAATCAGGTAAAACAGTTTTAATTGTATTTTCATACATGAAACGAGCTTGAATACTTGAAGCGCATAATAATTTATGAGCGATGATGCGTGGCGATGTACTGCATGAAAATTCAAATTATTCGTGAGCGCGCTTAATTTTAGGACTGATTAAAATACATTTTTTTCAAATGTGTTGGCGCTAGCTTCCTCTTCAATTGAGTGTAAACACAAATTTAGCGAATTCTATTTGGGTGAAAACTACGAAATATACTATTTTTTCGAGCCATCTAACGGCGAATAATTTTTACATCTTTTCGGATAACAATGCCAGATGGTTAAGTAAAAGGCAACTACCAATCGCCTGATAATATTTGCAATTCGTTTGGTTATAACACCTTTGTGGAAATAGTCTAGTTAAAGAGCTGCAGATCTTTAATAGTAAAAACAAAAACTATGCACGGTCGTTATTAAAAAACTCTAAATTGCGTCCGCAATAATTCTGAAGGAGAGCAATTATTCTGATACTTCTCTATAATAATGCGCTGAACGAAGTGTGCTTGCCATAGCATTGTAGCACAGTTCTTTTCAGACCTTTCAAAAGTTTATCACATATAAAACGAAAAAAAGCGCTCCTAAAAGTAAGATATTTTGGGGGTATGGTTCATCGAAAAAATTTTGATAAAATTGAATTATTAGTGGCGATTTTAATACATTTCGAACAACTCTGAAGGCAATGTTTGAGTAATATTTTTTCGCCCCAATTTCGACTGTTTGAAGACAATGCATTTTTATATAGGCTAATATTCTATATAGGAGTAGCCCACGTGAGCATAATTGTACACCAAGTAGGCGCATTATGAAAACGGTTCGAATTCTTCAAAAAATAAATTCGCACTTTAGAGCTTTCCGGCATATCTTCGGAGATAACGCCCGACTAAAGTTTGTTAAGTTAGTATCATTTTATTCTATCGTGGTGGGAAACTCTTAACACAAGCGTGAAGATTTGTGAACACAGGAACCATCCGTTAAAATTAATATAGTTGTGCACTTTTTACGCGAAATTAAAGGGAAAGCACGTGGCTCTTCTTGCCCCTCTGCGGACTCCCATCGTTTCACCTTTGCTAAACGTTGGCAGTACTACAAAGAAATCTAGTCGATGCTATCAAGCTTATTTCATACTGATGTAATTATAAGTATCGTTAAACATGATATAAACAAGGTTGCCATATCGTGCTTATTTCTAAGATTTGGGCTTATATTCAAGAACAATGTCTTGCAAAACATAAATGCACTTATGGGCAAAAATGTACTTATTTTCAATTGCCGTATTAGTTTTTTTAGAAAATGGGTTAATAAATCTAGGATTTGCATACTTTGTTTTGGCTTTTTGATCAATAAATAGATATCACAAATAGAATTCTATTTGAATAAGCTCGCAGCTGATGATTGTCGTACGTGGTGGCGGCATTAAACACCGTGTAGTGCTTTTGCAATTTTAGCAATGTATGCTCTGGTTATTTTAATTATTGAGCTCTGTATTAAGATACAGACATCAGTCAATTTGTATACATATTACGCGTATAAAAATACTCAATTTCTGTTAATTTGAGAACCGTTATTTTAAAGTTTTTTCAATGTGTTAATCGCTAGCCGAGATTCATACCAAGTGACAGAAATAAGATTCTTCTAAAACAAAATTGTCATCGCACTTTGTCATCACGTCATCGCATGTCTATTTACGTCATCATAATTTCATCGCAAAGCAGCGTGTTTATTACTTGGTGTAGGCAGATGGTAACCCTGCGTGTAAATAAGATATTAGTTCAAAAATAAATGAGCTTGTAATCGAATTGCTTTGGTAAATGCAAGAGCTGTAATGCTGAAACTGTAACATCTGTAATTGCCGCCAATGCTGAGCACTAGCAGCTCGTGCTGTGATGCTTGTTTTCAAATTATCACACTACAGTTATTCATTGAGAAACGCGCATTGAAAAGCAATTACGAACGTATAATTAGAAATCCATTCCGTTAAGCCATTGGCTTTTAATTAGTCTATACCAAATGCTGTAAAATTTGTATTATGAACAATTTACCGTTGCATACAGAACAAGAGTTGCATATCAAATTATTTATCTTGCCCATCACGAGAAAGCGATCAAAGCGCTATAACGAGCTCGCTTAGGAGTTGCCGGCCATCTGTCTAACACGCCAATGTGGGGGAATCCCGCTAAGTGCTTTTCTCAACGGCACAACAAGTAAACTTGCCGGCTTGTTCTTCACACAGCGGGGAACCTGCTTGAGTGTCATCGAGCTTACACTTGTCACAACGAGAGGAAGCTTATCATACAATTTCTTTAAATTCGTCTTCGTTCTTGAAGAATTGGGCAAATATTGTAGTGCACTTATTTAGACTATAGGACAAATTTTACCTGCTTAATGGAAACGTTTTACGTTTTAACAGTAAAACGCTTATCGCTTTATGGCAGTGATTGTCGTGCAGTCAGTTCTTATCACTAGGGAGGAACTGCAAAAAAACATTTAAGATCATAGCGGTGGAATAAACTTTAAAATGTCAACACAAATTTTCTGATTAAATTTAAAAGCTGCTGGCATTTCGGGTTATAATTTTTATATAGGCTCATATTCTATGTAGGAGTAGCCCACGTGAGCATAATTGTACACCAAGTAGGCGCATTATGAAAACGGTTCGAATTTTCCAAAAAATGAACTTTCAGTTATGTAATCAAATATGAAAAGAAGTTTTCGGTTATTTCCAAACAAAACAACACCAAAATGCGACTGTTGTGAACAAAATCAGAGAAATTGAAGGATTAGAGGTGAAAAAGGGATATACGTTATTCATAAAATTTGTGATATGCGTTCCTAATACCGATAATAACAGAAATTAATGTTGTTACAGGCTGCAAACATGGAAGAGAAGGTGTTGAAACAAATTGCCATTAGAGAGAAGAAATTAATTGGAAATTTTAAAACGAGCGAACCACGAAAACAGATCAGTAAACGATTAAGAACTCACCAGTATTCCGATTCTATATTAAAGAAATGTTCAAATATAACACACAAAGCTGCAGTCGAAACTACTGGTGATGGTAGCTGCCTCTTCAACGCCACTTCCATTGCTCTCTGCGGAGATGAAAGCCTGGCAACAACACTTAAAGTACTATGCGGTATTGAGATAGTGAACAACCAGTCCATCTATATCAACCATTCACTGGCACGGGGTTTTGAATTGGTTAGTCCCGACTACTGGGACAGCTGCAGGGATTGTTTCAAAAACGGAGGGTTTTCATCTGCCTGGACAATCCTTGCACTATCCCAGGTGATTGAAAGAAGAATCATATCAGTTTATCCAGCGTGCAATGGCCCAGACGATATGACAAAAGAAATTTTAAGCTGCTCAATATCGGCGAGAAGTTTCTCCAATGACGACCCTATTTACATTATGTGGACGAGGATGGGTCCTACCTCCCAAAAATGTTGGACCCCCAATCACTTCGTACCTCTTGTGAATAATGAATCAGTTGATAATCGAAACCAAGACGACATCTGCTACACCATTTCAGAGTCGGACTACTCAGAGAGTACTGCAGGCTACTTTAAGAGCACTTTATCACCAATCAGGGGAAACAACCAACAAGTCATTATAGATGATGGGGACCAATGTAGTTTCAGCTTCCCCACGACATCCTACCACAATAAGGTCACTTCCACTCCTGAGAAATACAAAAGAACGGACATTAGTAACATCAAGAAAAAAGAACCCAACTACGCTCAAATGCACATGGAAGAAGACGAAATAGAAAACATTTTCCCCGAAAAAATGAAAATGGAGAACGATAAAAAATTACCATTGAGAAAAAGAAAACCAAAACGAGAATCAGAACTCATTGCTAGTAAACGATCCTTTCAGGAAAACGTGTTTGCAGATGAAGCTATTCTAACATCAGATTTGGATGAAAGTGATGTAATTGAATTTACCACGAGCATAAAAAAAGCAAAACTTCATTACCAGACAGTAGTGGAAGCAAACAAACCCGAAAACGCAATTTTTTCCTATATAGATGATAAAATTCCTAAACTAAACCGGCCTACAAAGATTCCGTCACTTGCGCAAGAATCGAAAGAAATCGCAACCGCTTTAACATCTTTTTCAAGTAGCAGTGATTTTGTTGATGACATTGAAATCCAACTAGATAAGTTGTTAAAAGAAGCAAAGAAATCGAAAACATCTCTTTCAAGAAGCAGTGATTTTGTTGATGACATTGACATAAAACAAGATGAATTGTTAAACTTTATAAAACCAAAAAAATCAAGCATCAACCCCCAAAATGATGAATACCCTCCGAATGACTCTATGACAAGCGAACCATATGATGACGAGACTTACATGAAACATGATTTAAAACAAAACTCTTTGCCGTTTGGCGAATTTCTAACCACCAATCAGGTGATTGTTCTTTTGCTTAAAAGTGGCAAAAGCATTCTAGACACAATACCCAAAGGAAAGAAAGAAAATGTATACTATGTAGTTGATAACAGCAACAATTACGAAAGGGGTAAACAAAAAATTTGCAAACGCTTTTACGATGATTGTGGTGCGTGGACATGCAACACAACGTCATCAACTGTATACCTTGAAACAGACAAAGAAGTTTATAAAGAAATTCATCTTATTGATGGTTTGTACTGCAAAAGAAAAACACGTGAAAAATGTTACTTACCTCTTGATCCTCAACCAGATGCAAAGAAGATTGTAGTTGTGAGCAAATATTATTCAAAATTGAAAGTCGACACTCAGTACCGGAGAAAAATTACCTGGATAAAATCTTTTTCCAGTGAATTTGAAAAACGTGCATTTGTTGAATATACTGGAAAGTTCCCTCATCACTCCCCTCATGGTAATTCGAAACACAATAGAAATGTTTACATCCGCACAAGCGAAAAGACCATGGAATCTGTCAAAGACAAAGTTTTATTTGCAACAGGAAGAAAATTATATGATGCACTGCAAACCGATAACAATAATTTACTTGACAAGCCACGTGATCTTAGATTAATATACAACGCCAAAGGCAACCAAGCCAAAAAAAAACTCAATGACTTACACACCAAGCAGAGACTTACATATGGCAAAACTTATGGAGACGAAATATTACAAGTTATTAATATGGCACAAACGCACGAATTCGTTCAGAGAGTAAACCATGGTAAAAATTGTCCCACTTCAATAATTTTGTATGTTGCACAACAAATATTAGATATCAAAAGATTCTGTTGTTCCGGATCTACCGTTTTGGGAATCGATAAAACTTTTAACTTGGGAAAGGTATATGCTACAGTTATGGTATTCAAAAACCTCAGTGTGGTCAAATCCAGCACTGGTGAGCACCCTCTTTTTTTAGGCCCAATTTTGTTGCATTGTAATTCTAATTATGAAACTTTTTCCTTTTTTTTCATTCATTTGCGTGCAGTATTGGGTGATCACAAAAAATTGATTTTCGGAACCGACGACGAACAAGCTCTCCACAAAGCAGCTTTATCGGCTTTCCCTTCCAGCAAGCACGCACTGTGCACTTCTCATTTAAAGACAAATTTGAAACAGTATCTAATCAACAAAGTTGGCCTGGAAAAAAAAGCTAGAAAATTACTCAGCGAAAAAATTTTTTCCGTTCTTGATGCCACTGACGAAGTTTCTTTTGACCTTTTGTGCCGAAAAATTGTAAAGGAATGCGATATTGAATTTTCAGGATTAGCAAGTTATTTGAATAGTCGATTCTTTCCATTGTTAAAAGATAAGGTTTGGAAAGTTTCTTCCTTGGTCGGTACGGAATGGACCAATAACAATAGCGAGTCCATGAATCATGTTCTGAAATGCAAAACAGAGTGGAAATTAAAAAAACTGCCAGATCTTATCACGATTATTTTTGAATTGGTAACGTCTATGTACGTTGATGTGAACAAAGCTGTAGCATCTATTGGTCCATATGAACTAAGTCCTGCCTACAAACAGTTTGTCAGCAGTTTCGACGAATTTAAAGCAAAAACCGGTTCTGAGCAGGCAAAACACATCGAAAACTTCATGACATTCAAGCCAGTCACATCAAGATTGACCAACTATCAAAGCATTAGTACCAACTCCAATTTGATTACTCGAAGACCTGCTAAATCTGCTGGAAAAAAAATTGGACAAAGACGTCGATTTGCAGCAAACAGAGCACCCTCTAATGCAGGTTAAACACATCAATTTCTTGAATAAAAATTTGTAATGAAAACACAGCACAAAAAACAAGTTGAACAGTATTTTCACCCTAACCTGGGATCCTAAATTTCTTTCTCAGCTGCTCTTTTGATTACATATAAGCAATCTAGCACCACTTAACACTTCGTTGCTCCTGCTATTGTATCAAGTATACATTCTTGTTGCCATATTGAATTGTGAATCACATTTCATCCTGGTTGTATTCGTATTCAAAATTGGAAGTTTTGTATTCATTGTTATTGTCCATAAGAATGTTGGTGAAAACTGAATCACACTGACTGAGACGCTGAGACCTTTGATACATTGTGCATGCTTACCTTATTAGGATATTATCACGACTCAAATGACTTTGCCGATGTGATGTCATAACGAGATAAACCTGTACAATGGCTTGTAGGTATCAGCGTCTCAGCTAGTGTGATCGCTCATTTAAGATCTTAAACGCCAGTTTTGAATTTGACGTACTTTTTAACACCTTCAATGAAAAAATAATGCTACCCTTCAATTTTCGTTTAATATAGCCTATTGGTATGTGGGATGATATTAGCTATCAAAACCAAATGGATTTGCACAGTATGTGTTGTGTGCTACTAGAAAAACTTTCATGTGATTTTTATTATGCAATGTGTATTTTGTACAGAAATACTCACTGTTTACTACATAATAATTTTTTCAAGCACATACGCCAGTAGTTGTCAACTAATTAAGGTTAGTTTTCGGCCCCCTTCTAGAGACTCTAAAAACCAATGGTCCTCTCCTCCACAATACCATTTTCTTTCAGCGCATCATTTGCAATGGCTACATCAGTCTGATGGATTTTAAGTGCTTCCTAATTATTGTTAAACAATATTGCACTGGAAAACCGATGGCTCATATCCTAATTGCTTCCAGTTGAGAGTTGCTGGACTAGCATACTGATTAATGATGTTGTTATGACCTAATGCAAAACCTTATTAAAGCTTTTTTTTTTTTCGTTCCTAATTTTTGTGAAGCATAAGACTAAAAAGAACGTGTATATATTATCTTTTTACAACAATGTTTTTTGTGCTCGATATTGCTTCATAATCGCATTGTATTGTTTTAGCTTGCTTTGATATATTCACTTCTTTCTAAAACTAATAATTGTCAATTTCCAGCCAACAAAGTCAGTCAGTAGTTGCTATATATCACAGCATTTGTTGTGCTAATGTTTCAAATTGTGCAAAAAAGTATATATACTGATTAATGATGTTGCTATGACCTAAAGCTAAACTGTATCCAAGCTGCCTTTTTGCATTCACCAGTCCAATGTCTGAATATGTTAAGTGTTAACTGTTTTATTACTTCGTTCCTAATTTTTGTGAAGCATAAGACTAAAAAGAACATATATTATCTTTTTACAACAATGTTTTTTGTGTTTGATATTGCTTCATAAGCACATTGTGTTGTTTTAGCTTGTTTTGATGCATTCACTTCTTTCTACAACTTGTAATTATATACTGCGTTACCAGCCAAAGAAGTCAGTAGTTGCCAGTGCCAACGAGGGCAAATTGTCACTAATTTCTGAATTTGCAACTGTGGAAACACGCTTTAAATTTTCACATTATAATCTTGCTATTACACTTTTTAAGTTTTAACCTGCAACCAAAACATAATTCTTTCAAGGATTGCAACCACAATTTGATACATTAAAATTGCTTAATCTGTCAATTGCCTACAACTGAACTTATTAGCTATTATAATTTGCAACTTCAACTATGTGTAACAACAAACCATTTTCTAACCACAACAATACCTACTTTGGCAAGTAAGGGGTTGTAATACACAAGCAAGAACCGGTATTCAGGTATTCGTTTGTTTGCTTGCTAAACTTCTTTATAGAGATTATTTTGTCATAAAATGGGGTACCAGTACACTGGTACAGCGATTAAGGAAAAAGCTTACAAATAAATCCCCAATGTAACGTATTTGAGTTTAAGGATGTGATCCTGTGATAATAAATGTTTTACAACTGTTTTACATGCTTCTGCAATCTGATACTGCATTATACTGTTATAGGGCGATCACACTGTCACAAAACAGCAAACTATTGCAGGGTAATTAATGTGGCATACATGTAAACATAAAATGAAAAAAAAACATACCGGTACCACAAGTACTTTGCTATTTTGATGATATCAACACATATCCAATCAAAGCTAAAAAAACATTAACAGTTACAGTACAGCTGGGCTATTGCAATACAATGATCAAATTCTGATTCTTAGAAAACCACATCCAGGACATCTGAAAAATGTACCGGTAATGATATGTATCACTTACCACTTTGAGTTTTACACTAATCAAAATTATCTGCAATAAACCTTTAGTGGGTAAAATTAAAAAAAAAAGCCTCAGACACAGCTCGATGAAGAGTTTGATAAAATTTTAAAAAGATAAAATTGATATAATGTACCCAGTACCTGTGTAATACTAAACGAGAATTAAACGCAATTTTCTTTTTTTTAGATACTGTTTACAAAAATACAAAGAGATAAGTGCCATTACTTCCTGGTCTTCAATACTGACAATCTAACTAAGAAACCTTTAAACATTTAAATAATATTTTGGATTTGTCATATACATACTCAGCATTATTTATGATAAAGGTCGCTTAATTCAGTAACTGAGTTTAAGATTTGTCAATATTGAACTTTGTAAAAAGAAGATTGCATTCAATTTTTGTCATTTAATATTACTTGATAACTTCCCTTTTACTTGAATGTAATCTGTATATTGACTTCAGTCCATTCAGCCAAATCGTCCAGGCCTATGCACTATATACTCTGATACCTGGGTACTGGCCTAATCCAACCTCTCTGAATCTTAACTAGGGTCAACCTTAATGTAAACCACCGTAAATTCTTTTTTCTTGCTGTGCTTTACATTCACTGCAGTGCTTCAGTGCTCTAAATAAATAGCCTACCTGTAAATTAGTGAGCTCTGCGTTCTCTACCAGATTGAACATCGCTATTTGGGACATCGCGGACATCGCAATTTGGGACATCGCGGACATCGTTGACATCGCGGACATCGTTGACATCGCGGACATCGTTGACATCGCGGACATCGTTGACATCGCGGACATCGTTGACATCGCAGACATCGCGGACATCGCAGACATCGCGGACATCGCGGACATCGTTGACATCGCGGACATCGTTGACATCGCGGACATGTACTATTTAGTAACACCGCTTTGAAGACCCCTTATTTAAATTTTTTGCATTAACTTAGCTTTTCCAAGTTGCAAGCTACAGTCTCGCACTAAAATATTCGAGTTTTTTGATTAAGTTTTTCAGTTTTGCATTTTATAATATTAATTTCTGGTTCAAAATCAGTAAAATTTGCCCAAAAATTTGGCATTTTTCTCAAATTTCTCACTCTAGAGGGAACACTGCACACCAAGGTCTTTAACAGCAGTAACTGAACGAATATTGTCTTGTATGAATCAATACAAAAATTATGAGTCTGAGAAATTCTAGAGCGGGAAATACACAAATGGTCACATTTACTGGGGGGAGAAGAAGTTTACGCTCATGTAACCATGTAGATATTCTGCTAAGTGATGATTGGTAGATCATTTACATCATTGCTAAAAAGTTTGGCATCATCTGCATATAAGCACATATAATACCACCACACTGCACATGAATCATAGAGTTCAGAGACTTTAATGGCTTCATCAATAAACAATACAAATAAGGGTCTCTATTTATGGAATAGTATGGTATAGTATGGCATAGTATGGCATAGTATGGAATAGTATGGAATAGTATGGCATAGTATGGAATAGTATGGCATAGTATGGAATAGTATGGAATAGTGTGGCATAGTATGGAATAGTATGGACCCCTGTCTCCTACAGCTATGCCAGGGATCAAAACATGCTGAGACCCATATCCCCTATTGCCCCGAATGCCCTGAGGCCCATTGGTCCTAGAGCCCCAATTATGCATAGGATATGCCCCAGTGCTCTAAATTAACATCTTATTCCTAGGGCTCATTTACTGCTTCAACCATCCTGTCGTGCGGACCTTTGACTCCTTTTGCCCTAAATTAGGCCTGAGGCACATTTAACCCTGAGGGCCATTCACCCTCAATTTGACTCTTTATATGGGCCCCTTTACTCTAGTGCCCCAAACGTCCTCTCACCCATTTCTGCTATACTATACCACAGTGCCTTACTTACTATTCCATACTATACCATACTATTCCATACTACGCCATACTATGCCATGCCGGTACTATTCCATACTATTCCATAATTAGAGAAATCGATTAACACACACACACACTGAACACGCCCATGTAGGAAAGAATTGATCCACTTACAGCTTAAGCACTTTGCCTGAAATACTAAGGGACGAAAGAACAGAAATAAGTTTAGAGTGGCATACGCTTTAGCAATGTCAGTGTAAACAATGTTCGTATTGTCACCAGAGTCATAACATAGGAGCCATTTATTGATAGCACACAGAAGTTGGGAGCAAGAAGAGCAACCTGGTACTGTGGTAGGAAACCAAACTGATTATTACTGATTAGGTTAAAAGTGATAATGCAGATTATCAACGATAATATACTCCAGCACATGGCACAGTACACAAGTTAAAGATATGGGGCGATAGTTATTCAGAGAGTTACAAGAGCCTTTTTTATGTATGGGAATAATGATGGCAAATTTCCACTAACGAGGAAGAATTCCTTGTTCTAAAGAGAGATTGAAAAGGTGAGTAATCTCAGACAAAAGAGGGGTAAAGGATTTTTTCCAAAAGTATGCTGAAATACCATCAGGTGAATGTGAGAACTTGTCAGAAATTTTGTGAAAGCTTCAGAGACTTTTGCTGATGTAGCAACTACTTCAGTGAAATGGTGCTGAGAGCGGATAGCATTTCCAAGGCTGAATTTCAGGTTGTCACATTGAAATACCTTGTGGAAGGTAGCATTAAGTAAGTTTGCCTTCTCTTCGTCATCGTCAATTATGTGGGTGGATTCAGTTTTCAGGTGGGGAATACCAAGATTGACTTTCAGCTTACAATTGGCATAACTATAAAAATTAGTTAATTTGGCTCAGTTTGCACTTGCACCACTCCTAACTTAATGCTTACCATAATAGTGGTATCTCTTTATGCAGATTATATATACTGGTGCATTAACTAGAGTAACCAGCACTGGTACTCGTACTAGTTTTTCTGGACAGTGTATGTGAATGGTGTGAAAACATGGATCCAGGTAGATTATTTGAGTGGCAGGATTGGTTTGTACGGATCAACAATCCTTCCGTGATTGAAATGTACCAAAACCAACCAACATTTCTCGCTGCCAATATTCTCTATCTTCTGATGGCTTTCATGTCGCTCAAATTTGCAATACGTCATGGATGGAATAGCAGGTGAGAGTAGTATTGTAGCACAATCACACTTTGTACTAATATCTTGTAACCGGCTTGTTAGCTCAATTGCTAAGTGCACACTATCAGAGTGGGAGGTCTGGGGTTCGACTCCCAGGCCGGTCAAATCGGCACAGTGTCGCCAGCGACTTGCTACCACTACGACGTTTCTTTGGAGCTGTGCTGCCCAGATGCTAAGCTGTGGAGGTGGGCCCCGCCACTCGTTACGCGCTTCGGCGTAATACCGCAAGTATAATGAAGATTTGATTTTGATTTGAACTTGTCCTTGTAGCATTTTTAATTTAATTGTTCATGGTACAAGTATACTTGAGCAATGAAAACCGAATGTGGCAAATAAAATTTAGTTAACCTGCGGTATTTGATTTATGACCTTTTTCAGATATACGTACATGTGGTTTGCTGCGTTGCTTCATGGAATAGTTACGGAAGTTATATGTTACAATCTACCTGATATTAACAACTTTTGGCATGCTCAAACCTCTTTGATTTTTCTTGGTCAGCGTTTTCCACTTTATATTGTGTTATTTTATCCTGCCACAGTAAGTATTAGTGTTAGATTCAGTGCTTTCATTTACGAAAGTGGCTATCCTTGCGTGACCGTAACATTTGTCTCTTTGCTTTATTTTGTTACTTTGTCACGCTCTGGTACAACCAGGGAGAGCGTAAACAAGTAAAGGGATAATAAAATAAACCAAAGAGACAAATGTTACGGTCACGTAACCTTAGCCGCTGCCAACATTTTATTAGAAGATGCATTTATCAGCAAGTTATCTATTAGTCTATCAATATTATGTTACAGTAATAATTATTTCTGTTTTTCGTCAGTTGACCCCACTTTGTGTAGGTTATCATTGAAATGAAATGTCTGCCTGCAATGTGGACCATCAGTTAAAAAGTAAAGTAGACTCCAATGCTTTTTAGATCACGCATGCCTGCATTGCTGCTGAGAGATTAAAACTGCCAGGCTGGGTGGAACCATTTGCTGTGGCCTTGTTTGATGTGCTCATTGATTTTCCGTATGATATTCTTGGAATAAAGGTATTGAATTGTGCAGCTTGTACTGTACCTCTAGTTTGAACAATGATGACATTGAGATATATCAAATGCACCAAACTTTTGAAGCCTTGAAGTAATGGTTTAACTTCCTTACAAATGGTGAATGGTGATAAGATTTTCTCTTAGACGTAAACAGTGCAATGTTAGGATGAACATTGTTTTATGTGAAAATTTTTTCATTTAACAAAAATGAGTCAAGTTGAGGTACTTTTTTGGCGTAGTTTATTGTGTGGTAATTCTAGGTAAGTTTGGTCTGACCCAAACACACTAACCTTTTCAATTTCTAAACTGTTACTTCGTGATGTTTTGTTTGCTCAGAAGTTGTAATTTCTGTTACGTACTCGTATGATGTTCCCCGGAAATCTTAATTTTTGCAAACTTGCAGGAAAGCTATTTTTTTATTTTTTCACTTTGCTGCTGTATCTTTTTCATAGTCCTTTCAGTTTGTTTGAAGTATGTAATACGTACATCAGGGGTCGGTAACGTTTTATTTCCAGTGTGCCAATTTGCAAAATTTAATGTCAAAAAATATGTTAGCGTGCCGATAAAAAATTGCGTTATATAATGGCGTAAAAGACTACCCGCACTTGGCAATACATTCTGCAAGTTTGTGGCTACATTTCCGCACTATGATCTGCACTACTAACGACTTTTTTGAAATGCTACTCTGTTTTTCATAGCGAGAAACTTCATTCTTCTTCGAATGATCTTTAAATAATTTTTGGTGTTTGGTTTCAAGATGACGCTTAATACTTGAGGTACGGCAAGCGACATTTTCGCAAGCGTGCATACTGCTGTGTCATTACAACAGACAGAAAAGATCTGCTGTCCACAACTCTTGAAAGTGGCTCGCATCTGATTTTGACCTATTGGCTGCAGACCAGAGATGGACACGTAGCCGGATCCGGAGCGGAGTGAAGCCGGAGTCCGGCTTCATTTTTTGGATTCGGAGCCGGATCCGGATTTGAGTTTTTGAATTAAAGCCGGATTCGGAGCCGGATCCGGATTTTAGTCTGAACCTGAAACCAAAAAATTACATTTCTCTATTGCTTAACATGATAGAGAAACGTAATATTTTGGCTTCAGGTTCAAGCTAAAATCCAGATTCGGAGCGGATTCGGATTCTAAAATTTGTCGACAAACAGGATTCCGGAGCGGATCCGGAGTCAGTTTTTTGTGACTCCGCTCATCTCTACTGCAGACATCGTGGTTAACTTCAGCGTTACTAATTGAATAATACGAAGTATACGCAATAGTGACGTAATAATATTGAAAAATGATGATGACTAAACAATAAAACAAAACACAGCAAATTAACCACTTGTTTCGCGCTGAATGTGGTTTTTATATTATTTTACATTTAAAAAAACACTTCTGGAAAATTTTCAAGACTCCGCGTGCCGTATGAAACCACGTCGCGCGCCATGATTGGCACGCTTGCGAGGGGTTGCCTACCCCTGGCGTACATAATATGCATAAAATGTTTTAGTTGCTTTGGTGGACTTGGCATGACACTGACCCCAACATTGAAGACAGACATTATTGGGTACCCTGGACCAGTTATTTCTTCCATCTCAGTTTTCACAGGTACTTATATTTCTACTGGTAGCTCAGGGATATTTGTTCTTATTTTTAAAAGCAATCTGCAAAATAAGCTAACTTTCAATCAGCTAGCTCTCACGCCAAGCTTTAAAAAATTGTTAAGGAGCGTTTGCGGACACGCGGCTCGCGATGACGCCACTAAAATTATAATGTATGTAGATGTAGAAGGATTTCGCGTGATCGGTAAGATGAAACAAACAAGGTGCGAAAAATTTTTTGTCGCGTGCCGCGTGTCCCGTACCGGTAAACGCGTCTTTAAGTTAATTGTTATGTTTGGTGTTTTGCATTGCGCAACGACTAATTGACCCTGGCAAGTAAGACTCGTCAGATAGTTTTAATCAAATTAGTACGCCGGCCCGGTGGCTTAGTTCTAAAGCACATCGCTATTGGTGCGAGAGGTCTAGGGTTTGACACCCTGGCTGGTCATGTCGGACACAGTGTCGCCTACGGCTCGCCACCGCTGCGACGTTTCTTCGGAGCTGTGTTGCTCATGCGCAAAGTCGCGGAGATGGATCCCGATAATCGTTACACCCTTCGACGTAATAACGCAAGTATAATGAAAATTTTTTTATTGTTTTAGCACTATTTTGACTATATTTTGCAGTTCCTTTGCTGCTCTATTGAACGGATCTCGCTACCTTTTGACTGGGAATACGGATAAAAATATTGCCAGCGGCGGATTTTTGCGTGAATCAATGTGTGTCATGATTACTGGCTTTTTTTCAATGGCTTGTGCCGTCTTATTTCAAATGCTGCCGTTGTATCATGGCCTTAAGGACGGCTTGGGTTTGCACGGAGAAGTGATCATGTGTGTGGTTTTTACTATTTACATCACATTGGTAGTTTGGCATGACAGAAATCCGAAAACAAATGTAAGTAGAATGATTTGGTTTCAATGTTTATGTATTATTTGACCAGCCAGTTAGCTTAGTTTGTCACGCTGTCGTTGCGTAAGGTCTAGGGCTCGATTCCCGAACCGGTCAAATCGGCACAGTGTCGCCAACGGCTCGCCACCGCTGTGACGTTTCGTCGGAGCTGCGTTACCCTGGCGCTAAGCCACGAAGATGGGTCTTGCAACTCATTACACGCCTCTACGCAATACCGCGAGTATAAAGAAGATTTAGAGCGTGCGACTATTCAGCGTCAGATTGCTTGGTGTTAAGATCTTGGCCCTGACACAAAGCTCTAAATCTAACCCAGACTTAACCCCAAACCTAAAACTCTGTCTTAACACCAACTTATTTCACGCCGAAAGTTCTTGCTTTGGCCGGAGCTGATGAAATGATACAAATTCGTCCAATAAGCAACGCCCTCATATCGTTATAGAAAAACACGCACACTGATCACTAATTAATGGTAATACTATTGTTTTTAGGCCAGAAGCAAAGAAAAAATGACAGTGAAGAAATGGTTTAGCAATGAAAGTGCGTTTGTGCTAACTATCTACTATGTATTCTACATTATTCTTGTGCTAGTAGCCAAACCTGAGAATGAACGTGCGTACGGCCTTCATGAGCCAATTGGACCCGAAAGCGTCAACGTTGATCAATACGCTATCTCGGGCGTTGTTTATACGAAACAAAAGTACCTTGATCCCCTTAATTACGATGAAGGTTACTTTGATTTTCGATGCACTGAAATTAATGGGGTTAAAGGTCCACCTAATGTTACGGCCCACCCGGAACTTATTGGCCTTCAGTGGTACACAATATGTGGTACCCCGTTTGAAAACCGTGCTGAATATATTGTTGTCGTATGGAGTTTTTGTGCCATCGCTATATTTTCTTTTTATAACGCTTTCGCAAGATCTAGTGATGCTAAAAAAGCTGTACAGCATTCAAAAAATGCTGGTAAAAAGCAAAAACGAAAAAACGCATGAAGTGGTGCTGATAGGAAATTTGAGAAGATGCGTTTCTTTGCGCTAGATTATTTCAGTGTGCTAAAGGTTTCTTCAAAATAATTTTTGTATTTCAATGAATCTATATTGTATTTTTAAGATTAACTTGGAGTTCATAAAATTATGAAGCCAAAGAAGTGCGATCTGCTCTAAGTTATGATCATAATCTGTTGTTTTAAAATGAAATACAGTAAACCTCATATATGAGCTAACGGACAAGCCGAAATCGGCAAGTATAGTCCGTGCATACGAATTGGTCGGATGCTTAGAAAATGTGTACATCCAGTCTTCAATTTTCGTCCGTTTTTATGATGCAATCATGCGTTATGTGCAAGGTTTACTGTACTTCTGCTTTACACTTTTCGATGGGTAATCAATGCAATTATATGTTTTTATGCCACGTTGACTCCTGAATGAACCTGCTTTACTTTCTTTGCAATCGTTTTTTTCATTTGGAGTGTTTACTATGCTTATAGTGTTGAAGCTTAAAATGAGGAATACATTTTGTCGATAGCATTTTATTTTAAAATGTGATTACATGCAATTATGATTAATTAAAATGATTGAAGGAAAACTTGTTGTCTTCGAGCAGGGACGCTGTGATTATGAATTTTTGGAGTTATTCATTATGGTCGTCCATAAAGCGCTTGGTTGATGCGACGATCGCGCCAAATTAAAAAAAGCGTTATGCCAAGAAGCTGCTTGTTGTGTTTGACGTGACGTTTCGGGCAAGTTACTGTGTTGAAATTTTAAATGGAAGCTGTTAATGTACATCGACCACGACGCATATGAGGTCAAACAAAACGAGGGTCTTGTGGCAGAGTAAAAACCCAGCGATAAGTAAAAAAAGCGAACTCTGACTCTCGTGTTAGAAAGCAAAACAAAGCGAGTATATAGGGCTAGACCTACTTAGATACCATCATTGCTTTCATAGAGATAAATTTTTAGCGAATGGTACCATTATTAAAATAATGCGAGTAGCCAAGAAGGTTTCTTCAGTTCCATCATGTTTCGACATGTGAGTGAAGATTTAATCCAAAGTTATGACTTATGAAACCTTAAAATTCCGGTTGTTGCATTGAATTTAACCGTAGAGACTTGGCGGTCGTGTTGAACTATTGAATCATTTGTAGAACTCAGTAACGTACGCGCACCGAAAAATTTAGAAAAGGGCAGGGGGGTATAAAACTGCAAAAGTCATTAAAAAGGGTCTGGTATATTTCAGTCACGTAAGCTACGGTTTCACCAGTGGTGATTCTAAGTTGTTGCTTTCAGTGATACTTTTATCAGAAATTCTCATAGGTGGAGCAGCGCAACTATTTTTTGCTGAAGGGTCTGCTCCACCTGGGAGAATCAATCAATTCGTTTATATTTCCGCACTCCATAACGTTAGAAACACACGTTCATAATAAGTATTCGCCAAGCGCGGAAAAGGGCACGCGCAGCAAAACGGGTAATCGTTGAAGCATGCCCGTCAAAAAGACTAAGCATGGCTGCGTGACCGTAACAAAAAAAAAACAAATGGATTTAACAAGAATTTTCGGCTAAAACAATTATCACTGAAAGCAACAATTTAAAATTATTACTGGTGAAGACGGTCACATCTCATCATTGACTAAGATGATTTTTTTGCAGTAATTGTTATTGTAGGCCCACTGTAATGACAATTGCAGTGGTATTAGGCTATACTGCAGTTGTCGGCAGCACGGCCTTGTGGTTTGAAGCGTCGTTTTTACGACGACCATAATTGCAAGGTTGATGGTTCAACTTCCATTCTCCCACCCATGCCTCGCTGTTGCGTCCTTAGATAAGATGCTTCACAATTATCTCTGCTTGGTGGAATCTTACAAGCAGCAAATTGAAGAAGTCAGAAGAAGTTCAAAATTCAAGCGAAAAACTCTGCAAGTTGAAAATTTGCATAGATAAGATGCTTCACAATTATCTCTGCTGAGTGGAATCTTACAAGCAGCAAATTGAAGAAGTCAGAAGAAGTTCAAAATTCAAGCGAAAAACTCTGCAAGTTGAAAATTTGAAAAACTTTCAACTTGCAGAGTTTTTCGCTTGAATATAAAGTAAAACGAAGATTGGGTTGAGGGTGGAGGAAGCTACAGATCGCGCGAGATTGAGAGAGAGAGTGGGAGCGATTGCTGAAGGAATGAGGTGCATCCGGCCACCTTCGGACACGAGGAAAAACCGGATTAAAAGTGGACGATGATGATGATGATGAGGGTGACAGCTGTACCTCGGGCAGCGAGGACGAGTATCTATCTAACAATAATAGCTTTTGTTTGCCCTTACCAAGAGAAAAAGAAAACACAAAATATGGGTCAGGAGTGCATTTGCTAAAAAAGAGAAGAGCTTCTATAATCTTATGTAAAAAAACTTGGAGCGATGTGGCTTTAGTTTTTACTGGTTTTATGTACCGTAAAACGGGGTGAATAGGAACAATTTGGAGGGTTATATGATCACCACTTCAAAAGTTCTAGGGCGATTTTGGCAACCAAGGTGTCAAAATGAGCGTATGAACAATAGCTAAAAGTGTAAATGAAAAAATTGCTGGAATTCAACCATGTTTGAAAATTAGAGGCAAATGATTGGTGTTCCTATTCACCGCGCACTTTCGGGTGAATAGGAGCAGTGGCGTAGCGAGAAATTTTAAAAGGGGAGGGCTATGATTTCAACATTTTTTTTCAAGCGTATTTTTTTTCGGCAGAACAAAATTGAAACTGATTGAGAAGCAAGAAAGGGTCTAGGGCAAGGGCGTTGGAAGTACTTTCAAGTAAAGGGGGGCTGAAATTTGTGATATCATACCCAGACTCCCCCCAGACCCCTCCTTGTTATCGCAACATACATCATACAATACATATCATGCACTTTACTTCAATAAAAGTCATTTGGAGACTGCTTGATGAACTCAAGCTTTTCTCTAGTATAAACACAGTAGCTAGATCGACGTTTATAAAGGTGTTTATCTCCTTTAAAATAACTTATTATCCGTTCACAAGCTCCTAGTCTGAAACTCCTAGGCAGGAGCGTATTTAGGGGGACATTGTGCCATGCCCCCTTTTGTTTCTGCCTTTTAGTAAAAAAGAGGAAGATTAATGGTGACAAATATGCCCGACTTTTTTGATAGTTTTCGTAGCTTATTCCAGGAGCGGAGCCGGGTGGGTAGGTTGAGGGGTATGCATCCACCCACCAGCCATTTTCAAAAATATTTCTGATGTATAGGCCTACTGTTTTTCCATAATTTCGAACCTCTCTGATAGCAATACGCCTTACATCTTAAGCACGCATAATCGAAAATGTGCGAACAAAATGCATCATATTAGGTGAAGCACTCAGAATTAGGGTCAAAAAATTTAAACAAAATTTGCCTAAAAATTATTCAAAGAGAACCAAAATAGCCATTACAGCATGTAAATTTTCAAAATTTTCCGGGGAAGCATGTCCCCGGACCTCCCTAGAGCTTTTTTTGTTTCTCAATCAGCTTTAAATTCGTTCTTCCCAAAACAAATACGCTTGAAAAAAATGTGAAAATCATGCCCCCCACCTCTTCTCAAAATTTCTCGCTACGCCACTGCTCCTAGGGTAAGCTAGCTAATTCTAATTTGATATTTTGTTGTTTCGCTGTTATTTGCCCAAAAGTTTCTTTTAAAATTGAAGAAAATGTCCTTGTGACATCATATTAAAGCTTTAAGAGATTGTACACGAAGTTACCAAAAATCCAACAGTTTTTGCGATTTTGTTCGCCTTTGACACGAAGTTGCAAAAGTTAGTACGTTGGTTTTGATAGTATCAATGAATCAATGAAGATCAATGAAGATATCAATGAAGAAAAGAAACAAATAAGAAGTGACGCCATAAGTCATTGTTGAAGTGCCTTAGGCTGTACTGTTATGATAGATTCTTGAAAAGGGGGGCTGAAGGAGGGCTCAAAATTTCTAAGGGGGGCTGAAAAAATGTAGGGGGGGCTTCAACCCCCTCAGCCCCCACCTTCCAACGCCCTTGGTCAAGGGGGTCCGGGGGCATGCTCCCCCGGAAACTTTTGAAATTTACGTGCTGTAATATGGCTATTTTAGTGCTTTTTGAATAATTTTCACGCAAATTTTGTTTAAATTTTTTGACCCTAATTCTGTGTGCTTTACCAAATATGACGCATTTTGTTCGCACATTTTCGATTACGCGTGCTTAAGGCGAAAGGCTTCGCTATCGAAGAGATTAAAATTATGGAAAAATTGTATATATCAGAAACATTTTTGAAAATGACTGGTGGGAATGGCCCCCGTCCTACCTCCTAAATCGCCCCTGGCCATAAGATGCAGAAACCATCAAAAGAGTCTGGCATATTTCAGTCACTTGGCACCATTAACTTTGTTCTTTTTTACTAAAAGAAGGAGTCAAAAAGAGGGGCCATGGCCCAATGCCCCCCCCTAAATACGCTACTGGGAGCACCAGTTATTTTTGAATGTTTGCTTCCAGTAAACCCCGCTAATATTGCAAATAGCAATAGGCCTATTATTTGTGATTACTAGGGATTACTATTATTTTATTACTTTGTGATTACTATTATTACTTTGTGATTACTTTGTGATTAATTACTATTATTTGTGATTACTATTATTTGTGATTACTAGAATCGAAAAATATGACTATTTTTCGAAACATATGACTTTATATGACTTTATTTTTGAAACAGCAAATTTTTGCTGTTTTCCGTGATTAACATCTCATTATGTAAGTCTAAACATGCACTTTGAACAAGAATATACTCAAAAGAACGAAGAATTCACTTGAAAATCAGTAAAAAAAATTCGAATGTGCATCTTACAACAACTAAGATATTCAACTGTTGAACACAATTTTATGATAGAATGCGACGTGTGCATCGGTAAGATTTCGGCTTTCGTGAATCATGGACTTAAACATCGAAAATTACCATTCCACTACAGATGCTGATGTAGACTAGCTGGTATGTTAACAAATTGGCAAGCAATGCTGTAGAAATATCTGGTCTACTCGTCTCCACATGGTTTTTGCACAACTTTTTTCTAAACTGATAATAAAATAGTCGCTTCAAATGCTTTGTGAAAGTCGGCATGAAAACTTGAAAATGCTCATTGCCCCTTTTAGCATAAAATTATCAATTTTAAAGTCTACAGGAACTTGATCTACGGTGGTACTGGGGTTTAACAATTTGTATTTCATAACAAAAATCAATGATCATGTTTTATGACTTAAAAAGAAAATATGACTTTTTATGACTGTATAACTCCTTAAATAAACCTTGTATCAACGTAGTTTTTTCGCGATTATCGGTTTCATAAATTTTTGCGCTACTAAAAAAAGTATAACTTTAATGACTTTTATTCCCCCTGGTGATTACTGTATGGTCGTTGCCGCATTGCGATTTGTTGCCGCTAATTTCTGAATGTGAAACTTGTGTAATTTATTATGTAATCTCTTATGAATTTTGGTAATAGGCCTACTGGCTCGTGTTTAGACATTCAAACTTATTCAACAGGCTGGTGAAATTGGAACACCGCTGGTTTGAATTACAGACTAGACAGCATATCATTGCTTCGCTTTGAAACGAAAATGTAGGCCTACATTCCGTATGGACAGTATGCTACCATCAATATCTTGTGTGTCAGTCATTTTATTTTATTGTGCTAATAAAAAATTGTGTGACTATACTGAACCCAAATTAGATTTGAATCTTGCAAATAATAGCCTACTGGTATGATTTTGATATTTTTTTTTGGGGGGAAGGGGTGGTTCTGTTGTTTGTTTTCTGATTTTTGTTTGCGTTTTGCAGAGTAAGGAGGCAACTGACCAGATGACCCGAGGTCTTTTCGCTACTTCCTTGCCGAGTAAGTGTCTTGTTGTATAACAGTTTCATATGTTACGCTTTCTAAATTTTAACTTACTTGGTAAATAAATGAATTGATTGATTGATTTATAGAAGTGTAATTAATTTGGACTTCTGTTTTGTGGCCTTTAGATTAAAACAAGTTAACCGCAAATGGGCGCAGTAGTGCAGTAAATAACCACAAAACTTTAATCAGACGAAGTTTTATGATGACTCTGAGAACAAAATCAAAGTTTAATTAATTCCCCAAATAGAATCAAGTTCAGGCACTGCAGATTCTGCAATTTTACGCAATCTGGATCTGCAATTTTACGTTTAATATCTTCGAACGAATAGAGTAAGATATCTTCGTGATTAGGCCACTTCCTGTGAAAGCCACTTTTCACCATAGATTTAATCAAGCATCCACTTTTCTGCACAGGGACGATTTGGCCGAGAAAAATTTCCCCTTCACATATAACAAAAGCTACATAATCACATGAAGCTACTTTTTTTGCCATGTATATCTCAATCTCTTGATTCAAAGCAGTTTGTCCTCCTTGACTTTTGATATTATTGTGTTTTTTTGCCTTTCGACAAAGCACTGCAATAGGGATCCCATGTTTTTTCGAGCTCGGGCGAAAGGACTTCCGTAGTATATTTCTTGATAAGTTTTTCCTCGGGGGTCAGGTTTGTAGTTTCTAGTCATGCTTTTTGGCCCGTTCCTATTCATCTCGAAATGTTAGAAAAGTTTTCTGAAAAGAAAGGGTAATTTATAGCTGGAAAACTCGATAAGATTATTGCTGATATAATACCGTAACTTGAAAACTACTTACTATGGTGGAGGTCTAGAGCAGTGACTCAGTTCTCAAACTCAAATCAGCGTCGTAAGGATTGAAAGTTTTCAACTACTTCAAAATACACTAAAAATGGCCTCTCGAAAAAATCTCAGCTGAATAAAAAATCTTCAAGAGTTTGGATTAAACACTTCTACAAATATGCTTTCTATAATAATACCTTCTCGAAATACAACAAGAGTCGGCAAAAATATAAAAACAAAGTTATGAAAATATGTGAAATACCAATATCCCAGGTTGAAAATTTGTTCCCAATTATCCCCGTGTTCCTATTCACCCCGTTTTACGGCAGCGTAACACTGCTGTTTGTGACATCATAGGGGATTTGTTTTCGGTAATAATTTCAGTGCGAAAATATCAAAACTTTTTGATAAATTATCACCATAATTCTCACTGAAATCGGAAAATGAAATTATCACTGACTACTTCACCTCTGACAATTTATGATTCCCACTCGATGACTTTTTTTCCCAGTGATAATTTTATCACTTCCGGTGATAATTTCAAAATTTTCTTTGCTCTGCTCCACCAGTGCAGATTTTGAATAACGGTAATAATTTAAAATTACCACTGGTAGAGCCGTAGTCTCAGCAACATTTGATTTTTTTACCATAAAGCAGAGTCAAAAGGGGAGGCGTGGCCCAGCGCCCCCTCTTAATACAATCCTGGTTGAACAGTTAAAATATTTTTATGCACCTCCGTAACACTTTCAAAAAAAAAACAGCACATGTTGTTTCCCAAGGCAACAGAAAGTTGGATCGTAATTACTTTTAGTTTTGCGTCATTTTTGCATAGGCTATCATGCGCGTAATACAACCTTCTCTCACGCAAAATGTTGAAACTTATGATGCCCTGTGCTTGATCTTGCGAGAGGTCATTTCTGTTCGTGATTAAAATACGTTACAATAGCAGGAAACGCTGTTAGCTTTAATTTTAGAACAATAGAATAACGTCACACTTTGAACACATTGCGTATTTAACTTGTTGGCTATAATGGTGGCATACAATGAACACAATAAATCGAAACAAATATTGATATTTTTCTTGCATGACTATCCTATAGCCTGCAGTAACTTAGGTAGAAAATGTTGGTTACATTGTTCAGTTAATAAGAAGAAAAATGCGTGGCTACCTTTTACTTTTAATAGTAGTAGGAAATTATTTGGCCTAACCAAAATTTGTGTAGGGGTAGACCATAAGAACAATAAAGCTAATGTCTAAATCAACATTCTATGTAATAGAAATATTTCATTGTGGGCTTCAACGTTTTGAAAAATTAGCCAAGCTACCAAAGTTCACCAGCTTCATCAGTGGCGGCTGATGAAGAATATTTGCGGGGAAGCTGCAAATCTAAGCTTACATCGAAATGCAACATTTTTAATCATCTTTAGCCTAGAGTGTGACTTGTAAGACTAGAAAGTTCTAAATGAATACTCAGCATTATCCTAACTACTCTGACTATTTATCGCCAATAAACCAAACCTAATTTTTCCATTTCCAATAACCAGTGATGGGCACGATAAACCATTCTGTGCTAAAGCGATAACGATAATCGATAACTTCAAAAGAGCCCTGGGCGATACCGATAATCGATAAATTTCAATTTCCTAAAGCGATATCGGTAATCGATAAATTATCGCCGATAAATTTTTCCAATAAATGTTGCGGTAAATTTTCGATGTGTTTGACGAAGTTTTTCTTTTGTAAGTCGAATTGCAAAAATGTTTTTTCTAGATTTTTCAAGAAAAGAGAGCAGTTCACAAACTCTGCCGTGAAATTAAGCCAAACAAAGAAATAATTTTTAAAAATTACAACAAGTCTTAATGGACATCGTGTTTTTTCCATAGCGCCAACTCACTAACTTCGAAGTTTAAACTCTGCGTGCACAAAAAATCGTTTATCGCGATAATTTATCGGCGATAACAAAATATATAACAAAAGCGATAATGGTAATCGATAAATCTAAACTATTTTGAGCGATAACGATAATCGATAAAAAGTTATCGCCGATAATTATCGCCGATAAATTATCGCGATAAATGCCCATCTCTGCCAATGACCCAGATTTAAATGTGCAAGAATTTGCCAAACTCTGAGGCTGCTTGAGCTGCTGATTCAATCTAAATTAATCCTGGTGCTGCATGCATGTAAAAAAGGTCCGCTGCGCCGCCCTGTTTCAATGTAGAAACTGATTAGGATCACGAACGGTTTCCTCGTTAAATTTTGGAAAATGCTTATTTCAAAAACAACAGTTAAAACACGCGCTTGACTATTTTATGCGGAAACTATTACAAGTATTGGCATTCTTAATGACAATTTTTGTAATAAGCTTCTGCTTTTGGTCACAAATTTAGAAATAAATGCGTTGTTTGTTTTCTAGTCGGTAACGTGGTGCAGTGGTTCGGAGCGTTGTTTTTACGAGGACCACGATCGAAAGGTTGATAGTTCAAATCCCAACCTAATCTCGTTGTTGCGTCCTTGGATAAGATACTTTACGATGATTATATCTGCTTGATGGAGTCCAGCAAGCAGCAAATTGAAGAAGTGAGAAAAAAATTCAACCGGAAAGCTCGGAGACGAAGGCAACTCCTAAGCTAGTCTGGATTCGTCCTACGCATAGCGCTTCCGCCGCTTTCTCGTGATAGGAGCATAAGGATAAAGAAATCAGTCAATCAATTAAAAAGCCTTTTTGAAATTCAGAGTTTAAAAATAGAAGTTTCAACATGATAGTAGAATTTATGGAAAATTTTTTACGGCAAACCAGTATGGAAACCAAAAAACTGCATGAGATCAGATCAACATATATTTATAGCCCAGGGGCGTATCCAGGGGGGGGGGGTACGCTGGGGTCGCGGCCCCCCCCCCCCACTGAAGTATAAGACGTCAAAAGAAGTGAAGACCTATTTTTTTTTCAGTCTTCACTTGATTTCGGGCGGTAATTTGGACGTCGAATGAAGTGAAGACCTTTTTTTTAGTCTTCACTCGATTTCGGGCGGTAAATTGGACGTCGAATGAGGGTTATTTTTCAAATTATATTGAACTGAAAATTAAACAGTAATTGAGGGAGACTGCGAAGTGAGCTTGCGCTCTTCGAGTCAGCAGCCACCCGTTATATATGTCAAATGCGATCGGCTCCAGCCGCAAATCGAACCCGTCACGTAGGATCTGTCACCTGCGCGCGGTACCGCTAGGCCTAGGCCATGAATGAAGTGAAAACCCTTTTATTTTTTTTAGTCTTCACTTGATTTCGGGCGGTAATTTGGACGTCGAAAATTGCGGCCCCCCCTTTTCAAATTTCTGGGCACGCCCCTGTAGCCTAAGCCAGTAGGCTAACAGACAGTGTGTGTGTAAGCGCAATAAACTAAAATTAAAAAAAAACGTTTTAAAAAGTTTAGCCAAAACATAAAAAACGCATACGCGGTTACGCCTATCAATAGCAGCAACAAAAATCAACCACACAAACTTCTACCTCAAAGACAGTCTTTCCTGGCAAAACAGATAAAATTTGGTCTAGGACAAGGACTAATCAAAAATTTGAATTCAAAATAAACTCATCAGCAAACGCAGCCGCATTTTGAGAAAAGTTTCCTAATGAGGTAGGTTCTACCACAGTCAAGGTTAAAAAAAAAATTAAGATTATTTGATTTTGAATCTCCGTGCCTCCGTGTTTCGAACTGCGCGCTTACATTAACCGAGATTGTTGAGAGGAAAAGCGTCGAGTCGAATAATCTCGTCGAAGGAGGTTAGGGACGCTATTTGTCAATCCCAATTTTCGAGTCGGTTTGACAGAATCGGAATCAAACCCCATATCAACCATACCAGAAAGAATATCATAGAAGCGAATCCCAACTTTTTAAAGCAGTTGCTTAAAATGTTTAAAGTTGTTATAGAATCAGCAAACAAAGGCCATTAAAATGCTTAATTGACAACCTTTAAGTTGTACAGAAGAGACATGCAAAATAAGCACAGTTGACAATTTTCGACAGAGCCGAAACGAAACTCGCACGAACTTTTTGCGGATCCGCAAATTTACTCGCGGATAATTAATCGAGATAACGCGAAATTAGTCAGCATGTTAGACAGATAGCTGTAAAGGAAATAGCTGAACATAAAAATGCGTGATTTAAAAAAAACTTCAAAAAACATTGCTTTCGCAAATTCGTAGCTTTGAACCATATGCGATTTGTATAGTCTAAATATCACTGCAGCGCACTGCTTTCGATAAATTAGGACGTTATTATTTCCATATCTTATTTAAATTTCACAATGCTTTTTGAGCCTAATGAAAGTAGTGTGGCGTAAGCAAATTAATGAATAAAAACTTGTTTTCCATGCCAAGGTTTTGGATGAATAACGGATGAGTGATATATACGCATAACGGTCTGTTTACACCAAATGCGATTTTAATCCCATTTGCTGTACGAAATTTTATCCAATTTTTGACATAATGGCCGAGTGGTTCGGAGCGTGGTTTTCACGACGGCCATAATCTCACGATTGATGGTTCAACTCCCCCCCAAGCCTCGTTAAGCGTCCTTGAATAAGATGCTTCACGACAATTATCTCTGCTTGGTGGAATCTATAACAAGCAGCAAATCAAAGAAGTCAGAAGCAAAATTCAAGCGGAAAACTCGGAAACAAAAACAACTCCTAACACCTAAGCGACTCTAAATTTGTCCCACGCACAGCGCCTTTGTCGAAAAAGCGACAGTAGGATAAAAATGAAGAAATCAATCAATCAATGGTTTGGTGGAATGCCGCGCTAGATGACGTTGTCGTGGCTTTGCGTCATAACCTGTCGCTGTTTCGTAGTCTACGTCACTTAACGTACGAAAAATCGCATCGTATTCTGCGCAAACACACCTTGAAACGGTTACAGTTGCATAATATAGAGATTTTAGTGACACGGGCTTGAGTTTTTCTTTGGAGAAAGTTGTCTTTCAATACCAGATAAACAAAATGTGAAAGATATCTGATGACATCCGTCCCTGCAAACTTATTTTTTGAGCTAAACGGAAGTTTGATGATGATGATTTGTTCATCTTTATCCTCCGGTCATGATAAAGCGGCGGAGGCGCTATGCGTTGGACAAATCCAGACTCGCTTAGGAGTTGCCTTTGTTTCCAAGTTTTCTGGTTATATTTTCTTCTGACTTCTTTAATTAGCTGTTTGACAGATTCCACCAAGCAGAGGTCATCATAGTGAAACATCTCATCCAAGAACGCAACAACGTGACTAGGTTGGGAGTTGAACCATTGATCTTGCGATCATGGTCGTCGTAAAAACAACGCTTCCAACCACCGCGCCACGCTGCCAGAATTTAGTTCTATCGGTAGTTGTACAATCAAACTTCTGAAGCTCTGTAATAAATAACCTCTTTTCGTGAGTTTAATCATTGTTCATAATAGAGTAAAGTGCCATTATGTAGTTGCTTTGAGCAACAGAACTTTTGCGCGTATTACGCACTATGCTCTGCATTGACGCAGGCTGCTCGATCTATCATAAGATTCATAACCTAAAACGTCATAATAATCCATCCCTTAGTCAAAAATAGAAAGAATGGCTTGCTTGTAGAAGATGACAGACTGTTCAGATTCAGGCAATGTTATCAGTGTATTTTAAAAATCTGAAAATTACTTTCAAAAATATGTTTATTTCAGACAGATTTTTCAAGAACGGCTGCGTGGTGTAGCTTAAAAAAATTAATTTATTGAGCCGATATCATGATAAACAAGAAAAACGTTTGATCCAGACCGTATCTAGAAAAATATTTCGGGGGGGGGGGTTGATATGAATCTAGAAAAAGGGCCGTATCTAGAAAAATGTCAGCGACCTTAGCGGTACCCCGCGCAGGTGACAAATCCTATGTGACGGGTTCGATTCGCAGCTAGGGCCGATCGCATTTGACATATTAAGCGGGTGGCGGCTGACTTGAAGACCACAAGCTCATTTCGCAGTCTGCCACAATTACTGTTGAGTTTTCAGTTCAATATAATTTGAAAATAACCTCAGTTATTTATTATAAATATTCGCTGCCGGTATGGTAAAATTTTTAAAGTAAATTTTTAGGAAGTTGTGTACGCTTTATTAACGTTTTCTGGCATAAACATTACAATGCTTGTGAAATTTTTTTTCTTTGTCATTGCTATCGCTGTTCAGTGGCGCACCAAGGATTGGGCAAAGCAACGCAAGACCGGGGGTCTGGGGGCGAAGCCCCCAGCCGCTAACAGATTTTTACGGTTTTCACATAAAAAACATTCATTTAAGTATGCCTACACTTTTTATCGAAAACAGACGTACCGTACCTGCAGTTAGTGCAGTCTCTAATAGACAATACAAAAATAATTTAGTAGGCCTACCTAAAAGCCTTAGTATATCTTAAAGCAGAAGCTTGGCTAAAATAAATGAAAAGAGGATGCAACTTTATTAGCTTTAGCGCATTTGATTGAATGACGAGAAGGTATGTTCTATAATCTACAATAACGACAGGGTCAGCGGGGGATATGGCACCGTGGCTCTCCCGGAATGCGTCTATGCCGCTGGTCCTGAGCTTAAACTTACGCGGTCCAGTGTGCAAGATCCAAAATAAAAACCAATCAAAAGCATCCACGGTAATTTTCACCAAAGTCGTGAGAAGTGCATGAGCTACGTTGCTCACAGTGAAGATCTGGTTTGCAGTGAGGGTACCTTAATTCACTATGCACTACAGTCACTGTTGTACTTGTATGCATGGTTGTTACTTGTTATTGTATTAGGGCGGTAAACTCAAGCAAAATCTTAGCCCGGATCTAAACCCAAAAATTTGTGATTTTCCGAACCTTGAGGCCCAAATTTTGCCAAAATTACGTATATTTTTTGTAAAACTATTTTCCTGTGACCAAAACTTCTCGAGTAGCCTACAATGCAAATACAACTGCATACAGTGCCTTAATGCTTACAGAGAACGAATATACAGCTTCTGCACAGAGCATATTTAGAGGTACTGCGCAGAAAGCGGCAGATATTTACTAAGCTGACGGTTAAATTTTCATATACCGTTAGACTAAAATCAAATTGGAACAGACGTTCAGCTTGTTGTATTCATGCAGGCTGCAGGGCAGGAACCCTTGATAGAACATCACCATATTTGTAGCTAAACTAATTCTCACTGCAAAGGATTCGCTGCAGCTGTGAGCACAAAATGAGAAAAAATTTACGAGTTTCGAAAAAGAGTAAGGGGAAGGTTACATCACTTTCTTATTTGTATTCATGTAAGCTCCTAATCTATTCTGTAAGCAAGCATTGATTTTATGCAATACGATAATTTCCTTTGAAAATAGAAAAACAAATTATTTGTAACGTTTGCACCTTTAATACGTTTCTACTCGTATTTACTTTAGCGTACCAAAATAATTGTAAATATCAAGCTTTGTTCAGCATAATTATGCAGAATGTGCCTTCTTTTTCAAGCAAGCAGTATCATCCGACCTATAACTAACGCTATCTATTAGTTGAACATGACGTTGAAAAATTGTTTGAAACTTACGTATTGCGTAATATTCATTATTGCGCTGTTAAATAAGCAAAATAAAAGTTGTTGTTGCTAGTTATTATAAAATTTGCAGTAAACTGGTAGTGCACGATGCACATACTGCGACAGTTTTAGCTCAAGCCAGGCGCCTGCTCTTTTTACGCCACTGACGGGCGACCACTAATAATAGCAACCAATTTAACAAACAACAGTTCATCTTTAAATCAGTGTGCATGCTTTACGGTAATTTGTATGGGCAGTACACAAATGCTTCAGCTTTTTTATGGATTATCGTCTTTAATACTCCAATACGGTTATAGCTGGATTAATTATACGGCAAATGTACGAAATGTTGCGGCACCCTTTGTCTGGAGCGCTAAATATTGTTGAGAAAAAACGCACTATTGCAACGATGACTCCAGGAAAAAAATGTTACATTCTACTACAGTACTTGCCAACTACATTTTTGATAATTATTAGACTTGTATAGTGTCTTAGTTAAATTTACAAAAATATTTTGGGGGGTTTGATACACCCATTTCTTCCCCTAAATACGGCCTTGATTAACCATATGGTAGATGTACCAAATGCTACGCACCCCGCACCAGAAGCACTGATCTCTATGATTTATTAAGAAACGCATACCGCAACAATGACCTGCGGGTCAAAATGTTACATCCTACTGCTGCGAACCATGCTATGTTTTGACGATTGCAGGGCTTGGACTGTCTTAGTTTCGGGGGGAGGTTTAAACCCCCCTCATCCCCCTCCTAAATACCGCCTTGGTTTGATCCAACAAAAAAATTTCAGAATATCATATTCTAATAATCTCTCATGCAGCACATTTTTGCGAGATCAGCATCATTTGATTTTTTGTTGTATTTGCATTTGATAAAATACAACCGAAAAAAGTGATAAAATACAAGAAATGAGATTTAGCGAGATCGCAATGAGTAGGCTACTGTCCTCTATCAGGAACTTAATATAGTTTTGCCCTTATGTAGACGTACCTAGGGGGCCGTGGCCTACCGCAGACAATCGAACAAAGTAAAAGTGATATTCGTATGAAAGACAATCTGAGGGCGTGATGACCTTTTTTTTTGCTCTTCACTTGTTTTTGGGCGGAAAATTAAACATCTGCGGGCGTGATGACCTTTTTTTTGCTCTTCACTATATCCGACCGTGCTGGCTTGTCTTTAAATCGAGGGCCCCCATTTCCTTTCAAATTTCTGGGCACACCCCATTTCTGGGCACTTATACCAAATGCAATATCTTTTTTAGCTCAATAAAGATGACTTTTCAAAGGAAGTCATATAAGATTCATTCATTGCTGGCACCACATTTCGCAAGAATGTTTTTTTACTAAAAGCAAAGTTAGACCTTCAGCTTAAAAGTTCATAATATTTTCTTTTGTTTTAGCTAAAGCGAAAACACTTTTCTGGGCTAAACTTTCGGAAGTGATTTATTGTATATTGTAAGTTAGTTTATAAACTTAGCCGCAGCTTTGCCTGTTTACGGAAGACCGATGTAATGAAGTGATATAACCAACGTACAGGCATGTACGTAAGATTTAGCAGTAAAGTAAGTGTAAACGTATGGTAACGCAGGAAATTACATCTACTCGCGCTGAAGCGTCACATAGATTATATTATTAGTCGTTCGGTGTTGATCGGAAATGCTACAAAACAGTTTTAACAAGTAATTTAGCGCTCCAGAACAGAACACAGAAATCGTGAAAAAGAGATATGAGCTATTGCTATTACGAGAACAAGCATTCTTGGCCCAGTACAAAGTAATGAGTTTTGTCTTTTATTATATTAAATAAGTTAGAGGCAGTAATAGGATAATATAGGGTGTTCCAAGAGTCTTGACCACATTTGAAGTTTCCATATCTCCTTAACTATGAATGGTAGTGCGATAAAAATTGTGCCATTTTAAAGATAATTACATTAAGCTTTTTGTAAGGCTATTATTTAAATTTTTTGTAAGTTTTGGTGTCGTTAATAGTTTATTGATTTATTTTTGTAAGTTTTTTCTTTGTATAACAGCGAAATACTACCACGGATTAACAAACTGTCGGCGTGTAACAAAACTATACACCGCTTGTTGATATTTATGCAACAATTACAAGATTATTGTTAGTTTTTGGCTGTACTGGTTAGCTAGAAATTAACATTTTTCAATTATGGATCAACCTGTCTTCTTACTGTGTTCATTAGCTGAGAATATTCTGTTTATAGACTTACACGGTTCTCAACAATTATTTTACATAGGTTTATCCTTTTGAGCGCCAAGTAACCTGCAGTAGTGAACTGTCATAGCTTGGTAGCCGTGAACCCATCTTTGCGTGTAAATGAATTTACTTCGTTGTCTCTTATCCTCGCGGTATTCTTGGTTACCCAAATATCAAAGTTTATCATATAGGCAAGAGATATTGACATACTGTAGCCTATACGAATTCACCACAGTTTAAAAACATTTATTTAAAACCCGGCAGTCTGTTTCACCCAAGGGGATCATCCGCAGAGTCGGAAATCGATCATGGCATATGCGAAGCAACTTTACTATCAAAAAAAACTTTTTTTTGGCACGAAAAAAAATTGTCAACAAAAACAAGGTAATGACAGACCGACGATTAGGCCTATTTCAAATTTACTAAAGTGAGATAAAGTAATCTGGACAAAAAGAATCGAATATGGAATATCGAACTGCGCCGAAAAAAATATAAAGACACAGCCATATTCGATACTCATTCAAAAGAGTAAACATTCCAGTGCATTAGATGAACAAAAAGTAAAGAATATCGCAATCGAATATTGATTACAATCGATTTTTCTCAACCCTGATCATCAGGGGTAGATTCTATTTGAATAAAATACTTCTGATGATCCCCCTTCGGTGAAGCAGACTGTCGGATTTGAATGGATGTTTTTAAACTGTGGTGAATTTGTATATTTGCTTTAGCTTAACTCAGTTATCGAGCACTTTTTGAAACACTGATTCCCATTGTCACTGCAGCCTATTACGATAGAAGATTCAGACTAAACTTATGCGTATTTCGAGTTTTTTGGGCCTGCTTAGGCTTTCAAATCATATTCGGATTTAAGCTTATATTTTAGGGTGTGGGTCTGAACTAGTGGCCTGTTTACAACTCTGCTGATAACAAAAACACATTTCTATTGTCTACACAGCTTATATTTTGTAAATTTGAAACTGAAAGAGAGAGGCGGTGGGAGAAAAGAAGCAAAAAAATAGAATGCATAATGCGAAAATGCTCCTGCTTGTAGCGGGTTTTGCCGCGTTGGTAAAAGCAGTCTATTTGGCTATGGACGAAACAGCGCCGTCACGAGAGTTCTCAATTTCAGGTAATAAAAACGTTGTTGTATGTTGCACAGAGTCAGCATGTTCAAATCACCCCCTGCAATTTTGTTAGTTTTGAAAAAGCTAAAGAAACAAACTATAATAAATCTAAGGCTTCTGGACGATTTTAAATAACCAAACTAATGCGCTACTTTGAGAATGAAACCATTTTTAAATTTGCGAGGCTGCAAAGTGTAGTTGAACTTGCAAACTATTAACATACAGCTGTTGCCAATACCTCATTCTGAAGCTCATTTATAATCGTTCTTGAGTAAACAAGATGAAGCGGGTATTTTTTATTTCTATGATGTACCGCGGTCATCATGAAATCAATAAGTTCTATGGTTATTTTTTGGCCCAAAAGAGAGCAATTTTTAGCTTTGTGTTTGCTGAGTTTTGATTTAATGTATTTTGACTGGGTGTAACGTTTTGAAGTACGGATTTTAATTGAAATATGCATATAAGCGGTCAGGGCTGGCGAAACCGTCCCCCGACCCCCCCCGCGGGGGGGGGGGACAAGCCTGATCAGGGGCCGCGCCCTGAATACCGCGTTTTTTCTACTCGGAAATGATTTTAATACGTGTTACGACGCAACATTTAATCTGTGTGTGTGCGTGTGTGTAGAAAGGTGCTGACAGGTGTGGGGGGTTGAAGCATGTTGGACTTCAATTTGACCGCTCTTGTTTGAAATGTATACCGGCCGTTAGCTCAGTTGCTAAGTGCACACGCTATTGGTGCGGGAGGTCTGGGGTTCAAATTCCGAGTCGGTCAAATAGGCACAGTGTCGCCAACGGCTCGCCACCGCTGCCACGTTCCTTCGGAGCTGTGTAGCCAAGCCGCGAAGATGGGCCCCGCTACTAATTACATGCTACGGCGTAATACCGCGAGTATAATGAAGATTTGATTTTTGTTTGAAATGTAGGCCGCTGTAGGCAAAATCGCTCGTATGTAAACGATTTTTTTAATCTGTTTGAATGAATGAAAGCGTAATTTTTTTCCGTCAAAAATACACATTTTATGAATTATAAATATAGCAACAATATCAATCAATCAATCAAGTTTCTGGACCCGCTTATCCTTGGGGGGTCGCGGGGGCAGCAGCTCAAGTTGGAGCCTCCAAGCATCTCGATCCTCTGCAACAAAGGATAGATGCTCTGCTGGGATGCCAAGGCGAGACCAACTAAGATCTTCTACGTAATCTCGCCATCGAGTTCTGGGACGGCCTCTAGGCCTTCGACCAATCGGTGTTGAACAGAGCAGTTTTTTGGCTGTTCTTTCCTGGGACATTCGTGTCACATGCCCATACCAACGCAGTTGCGATCTTTCTAGTCGGAGAAGCAGCGCTTCGGTGTTTAGAGATTCACGAATATCTGCACTTCTAACCTTGTCCAACAAGGTCAAACCGCTAATTCTTCGCAAGAATCCCATTTCGGCTGCTTGAACTCGAGACCTCACTTTCTCATTCATGATCCAACACTCATGGCCATAAGTCAAAATAGGAACATAGACCGATTTGAAAATGGATAGCTTTGCCTTGGTGCAAAGCTCCCGTTTCAATACCATAGCGCATTACTGCACTTGCTTTTCCGATGCGGATATCCAATTCGCTATTTTGTCTGCCGTCACTTGTGAATGAGACGCCGAGGTACTTGAATTTCTCTGACGGTTTTAGTGGTACTCCATCAATTTGGAGAGAGCACTGCTTTGGTTGTCTGAACAGGCACATGTATTAACTTCCTATTTCATGCGTTTTGCTTGGAATGAAGTCGTACATGATAAGTGTTTAGAAGATTCAATAGGTTTACCATGGTTTTTGCACAAAAGCATTAGGGGTATGCGACTTTGCAAGCAAAAAATCAAATCTTCATTATACTCGCAGTATTACGCCGGAGCGTGTAACGAGTGCCGAGGTCCATCTCCGCGGCTTAGCGCCTGGCGACACACAGCTCCGAAGAAACGTCGCAGCGGCGGCGAACCGTTGTGGACACTGTGCCGATTTGGACGAACAAGCTTTGCGTTACTTGTCTTGCCATATTTTTTGTCTTACTGTCAAAGCTTTATAGTGACATCGTAAAAGCAACACAATCGTATTTGGAACACAAAGAAGCTAGGCATAGATAGGCATGAAGCATTGTAAGCGCTTCAGGCTGTCTAGTGTCTTGGTTAGACGGGAAGGTGCTGTTTGCATCTTTAGTTCAATAATACACAGGCAGTTTAATTATTGATCTTTTCAGTCGTCCATATTTTGGGTTCCAGATCGATGGAATTCTTGGTAATACGTCAGACGGTCAGCTAGTTTTAGAAGCCAACTTAAATAAGTTATTATGAGTTATGGTGCTATCGGTCAGGTTCGTTAATCAAAAATCGCACGAATATGCATAAAATGCAAAATCAGAGAAAATCGCATTTTGTGTAAAACCATCTTTACCTTTCATTTTTCGGACAAAGGGGGCCCCACGTGAAGTTTTCGGGGGGGGGGGGGCTCAGTTGAGCTAGCGCCGGCACTGTAAGCGGTGCAAGGCAACATAACTTAGAAAAAAAAAAACTGCTAAATCCAGCTTTGACATGTCATTGCCTCTACGACTGTTTTCCTTAAAATCACGCAGAAGATTGGTTACAATTGCTGGAACTAAGAATTTGATTCTTTTTGCTTGTATTTACTTAAGCAATTGTATGGCAACCTTTAACCTTGATTGAAACACATTGTTAAATTCTATCTTAAAACTTTCTTTCAAATCATATAAAGCAGCATATTATAAAATATTGACAGCTGCTCCACAATTCTGAAAAATTAAGAAGGGATTAATTTTTTATTCTTTTTTTTCAACATTTCCGATAAAAGATTTTATTTTGACCTTTCAATCACATCAAAATAGGAAATCGGGATCTTCGATATCTAATACCCGGGCGCCAAAAAAGTGCTAAATTCCGTTTTTTTTTTATTTAATCCGCCACAAGCCGTAGCAGAGTATTGCGTGGTCGATAAACTGTCACAACAAAACTGGTGCAAAAAAATGTCGTTTACTTCTAGCAACTGATGGCAATGCAATGGTTTGTGTTGTATGCAAAACCCTGCTAGCCTGCAGTCTTGCACCTACTCGTAGCACTGCACCTGCAAATCATCGCTTGTCGTCGCGTCGTGGTACACATCTTAACTTTTGAAATTATTTTAAAAGTTTCACAATTTTTTGTTTTTTAGTTAATTCTTCTTTGTACATGGGAGAAATGAATTGTAATTTGGTCAGCGCCTCGCAACATCTGGATGAGCTCCATAATCATGGCATGGGTGGAGCGCCTACATGCACTTGCAACGTGAGTAGGCCCACATTCACAGGTTAGTCCAAATACAACAACACGAAAGAGAGACGACTTATCCGTCAATCGCAGCTTTTTTCCAAGAAACAAGATAGTTTTACTTCTTGCGGATGAAGCTGAAGAAGTAGCAGTAAGCCAATAACATCGTTCTACAATCAGGTTTTATAATTAAAACTGAAAAAGCAACTCCCATAGGCCTACAGTCTATCAATGTTTTGAACTTAATAGTGGGTGAACACTTAGACCCATGGCACAATCATGTTCGGATGCGTTTGTGACCAAACAAACATGGTCTATCGCAGGGGTGAGCAAACTTTTCACACGAAGGGCCAGATTTGGAAAAACTGTTGAAGCCGCGGGCCGCACGCTAATTGAAAAACAAGGTGAAGACCTTTTTTTCTTTTTTGTTTTGGAGATCACAGTCCACGTACGAATGTCATCTCCAAAATAAAAGGTTTTCACCTCGTTTTTCATTTCAATTTTACACCGTAGAGGCTTATTTTTTTGAAAATTACTGCCATCCGTGATCTCTACAGGAAAAAAGGTCTTCTGCTCAATTGATGGTGGGAGTTTAAGTTTTTGTAAATACCGGCCGGCCAGAATAAAAAAACCGGCGGGTCGGATTTGGCCCGCGTGCCATAGTTTGCCCATGTCTGGTCTATCGGGTCACTTTTGCTCACTTGACAAAAGTTACTAGAACATTATGAGAGGAGAGGAAACTTGGCCTGCTTTTGCGTAAGATTGCAATGAAGTAAGCACTGAAGCGGCTTAACTATTTTCGTAGTGATATAATGAAACCAGCAGAGCTGATGTAAAGTTTATAATTTGTGCCTACTTGATGAGCGGTGAAACCGCGAAACATGCAAAATTGTTTTACTACGATCATTATGCAAGTTTGAAAAAACCTACCTTAATATCTTTCTCGATGATTTTCGTAGAGCAATAATTGCAAATTACCGGTAGACCAAAAACATTTATTAACAAAACTTATAAAACTAGCATAGCAATCGAGTAGTTCAGAATTCCACAAGAAAACTGTTGATTTAGAATTGAATTGTGCTCTCGAAAATGACTGTGTCGCAAACATTTTCTGCGCATCTGGGTCTACACTGCCAATTGTCACCGTTACTGCTCGAGTTTGTATTACTCTGCATGAATCAGGTGGATTTAGAATCCAAGCTTTTCAGACAAAAACATGCTCGACTACAGCAAAAGGTAAGTTGTTTTTTCAATGCTTACTTTTAACGGCAAAGCTGGTGGATAGTGGATACGATTTGTACAAACGTAGCAGACTGGATGCCGCTCATGACAAAGTTTCGTTGATACGTGATTAAGATAAATTGCTTTATCGGAATTCATGTCTTTGCTGAGTGGATGTCAAAATCAGCAAGATGCGGTATTATTCAGGAGAATAGCAAATACCGCCAATGCGCAATAAGTATGAAAAATAACCAAATATTACATAAAGATTAGTATTTGGCCTATTTGAGACGGTCAATTGTTTACGTTACGTAATGCATCCTAAGTTTTAAAGTTTTTTATCAATTTTTTGAATTATTTCTTATCTCCGCATAAAGGACAAGAGCAGAGTATTTTTGTTTGATCACAGTTGCAAACTCTTAGCCTATGCAACGCGAGTGATTTGGCATGCCATCAGAATCAGGTTAAAAAAATTTACAAATGATAATCTTACAATGTAAATATATCTTGGCAACTGCTGGAGTCAATTAGGCTTTTTGAGCGTTTCTCCCATTTCGTTCTAGAATAAGTCAAAGTTACAACCAAGTTATTGCAAAAGTTTTTATTTTAATTTAAATGAGAACATTGTTTGCTGACTGCAATTCAAAAATTTTAAGTACACGTGGACACAAGAGACATGCAGTTCAGAAATCAGACATAGGTGACCTAGGTGTAGGGCTGAACTCGAACTTAACTCGCTCAACTCACCCAGAATTCGAACTTAAACTCGATCTCGAAAAAAGCTGATTGAGTGTTGAACGTATCCTTAAGTTGACACAAACTACTTAAATTCAGCATAGCTCGGTGAAAGTTATTAAACTGAACTCGGAAAATGAAAAACTTGAACTCGAACTCGTCTTGCTAGCTTCTTGTCAACTCGAACTCGATTATCATGCTTGCGAGTTTGCAGCTCTGCATAAGTGAGTGGAGGGCTGTAAAGGTGTACGATTTTTTCATTAAGCACGAAATTCAAACTGGTAGCAATCACAATGTTATAGGGCGGAGAAACAACAAATCTTGTACATCATCATCTCTCTGGGAAAAAGCAGAAAGTTCTTGCGCACCAAACACATTTTTGTCAGCAACGCGACTTAGCAATGCCTCTCGCAGGTTACAGGTCCTACGGGACGGGTTCGGTTCACTGCTGGAGCCGATTTTATAGTTGACATATATACCGGGTGGCTGCCGACTCGAAGAGCGCAAGCTCACTTTACAATCTCCCTCAATTACTGTTGAATTTTCCGTACAATTATTTTATTCTACAAATCTTGAATGATTTAATTCCGTTTCTTTTTTAATCATTTGCACTAAATACTTGTAGTAAAAGTCCTCGTCATCGCATCTTTGCCCGTCTGCAATAAGCACAGCAGGTACCTGTTGGTTCGCAGACTCCAGGTCAAAAACTCTGTCGTATTAAAGTGTGGGTTAGTTATAATGTTATTGGTGTTATTCTTTGTAGTCTGTAAAAAGTAGTTTTTGGTGTCGCAAAGCAGCGAGCAACGTGCAGAAAACGTGCTTGGTTAAATTTCAAAACGATTTTTTTGCAGATCCTGAACAGTCTTCATCATCTGTAGAAAACTTTTCACCACCTGTAAGAAACTTTTGTTTTTTAATTTATTCATTTATATTTAGTTACATGTTTGCCGTTCTGTACCGAGAAAGCAGTGCTCACGTAGGAGTTGCCGGACATTTGTCTGTCCACCACTCCAAGGATCGAATCCCGTTAAGTGACTTTTCCAATGGTCCAGGAAGTGAATTTTACAGCATGTTCTCTACACTATCCTTTTGATGCTAAACGCCAAGCAGGAAAGTTGTGAATACCGCTTTTCGAGTCTTTGGTTTGACCCGATTCGGAATCAAATTGCATATCTATTGCTCCAGAGGCAGAGTTTCATCCACTAGCCTACGTATCTGAGCAGCGCTAATTGAAATAGTGAATGTTCACCAACTGCGAGAACTACATCAGTGATTTTTTAATGTTGATCTTTTGAAAGCAATGGCACTGCGTTTTTTTTTTCGTTTTTTACGGAAACGAAATTATCATGGTATCTTTCACCTGCCATAATTTTAGCACAGCTTGCATTCTTTATTTTACGGTCATGTTTGCAGCTACTTGAAAGATCGCAACGATTTTGAATTTTCCTATTCTGTAAGATTAATACCACTAGCTGTGTTTTTTACAATTTGGCTTGAGAAAATATTAAGCAATTTGTAACGTAAAACACAGCTTTCCACATTATTGTAGCCGCAATTTTTGAGAGAACATTTCGGTTCTTTAAAATGCTTTTAAAAGCTCCGAACAATAGCAAAATTAGGAATATAGCCGTAACGCCACGTCTATACTATATCGTAGGCTTATTTATTCAATCCTGCAAGTAAAAAGCATTTGGGGAGAGGGGTTCAATTTATGATATGACCGTAAAACATGAACACGTTTTACCGTTGAGAAGTTGCAATTCTGGGTGCATTTTTAAGTAACCACTTGTATTGAGAGAAAGCGACCGAGACATTACTAAAAGAGCTCGCGTATAAGTTGTCAGCCAACTACCTTCCTCCTCAAAATGGAAATTCCTCTAATCTAAACCCACAAGAAACTTAACGGCTTTTCTCCACACTGTCTCTTTATTGCTGAAGGGCAAGTAGGGAAGTGGTGCATCCGTATTTTGAAGTAATTGATTTGACCTTCATCGCAACATAACTCCAAGTCTGCTGCTCCCGAAACAGAGGCCCAATCTTCTCAGGCATCCGATCAGCTTACGTTCTTCGTCAGTCCACGCTGAAAAAACACGGGTCACCCCTACACTGTAAATCAAATTGGGTAACGTAGACCCAAAAAACTTGGGTTATCATTTTGGGCTCGAAGGCTGAGAAACCCAATTTGCCAACTTGGGTAATAACGACCCAATTTACAAAGTTGGGTTTGTTAACCCAATATCCATAACCCAAGTACAGTGGGTAACTTGACCCAAACTACAAACTTGGGTCTTTAAACCTAATTGAAAATTTTGGGCTCGAAGGCTGAGAAACCCAATTTGTCAACTTGGGTAATAACGACCCAAATTTTCAATTTGGGTGTTTAACCTTAAATCTTGTAGATCAAGAAAATTGGGTAATTAATACCCAAGCTGAAAATTTGGGCGCTTTGTCCCAAAAGCTTTTAGCTAAAGAAAAAAGCTCAATTTTCAGATTTGGGTTTTCCGATTAATTTTTGTGAATGCGTTTTTGCTTAACTCGTAATCACAACAGTCGTCATAATCACTTAATAATGGAGGGTTCACAAGAAATGCACAACAAAATATTGCAATAATGCTTTATATTGTCAAAAGAAATAGGTACAAATTAAATGTTCAACAAATAACAGCATTGATTATTTGAACATGTTTAGGTTCACATATGAAGCGATTATAAATAAAACTGATCCAAACGATGTAAATATTATGCGATTATGACCTCAATTTAAATGAGAATTGCAAGTAACCAATTCCTGCAAGCACAAATAGAAATCTGCCACAACCATATGCAAACCCAAGCATTTTTAACTCACAAATGTATGTAAAAAAAATAAACAATCATAGATACGGAGCAGTTACAGTATGCTACTCAAAGAATAAAAAATGAAGTGCATACGCAGAGACAATACAAAATAATGCTTTTGCAAAGATACAAAATAATGAAGTATTATGATACATAAAATTAATTAATTTCAGTTATTATCAACAATTTACTGTGCACTTTAAGTGCAAACTATTGTGCGCTCACAAAAACAAGGTTAGCAGCAATCAAGTTTAACAAGATGTTAAAAGGCAATTACAGTAGCTCTCAACCATAACCAAGAGCTTGTGTCACGAAGGTTTCGACTATGCCTAATCATATTTACGTTATGTCAGTCAGATATTCCGCTGAAGCAAAATTATGTCAATAAGCAACCAGCCACAGTCATGATGTGGCATAAAAACTAACCAAACAAAATAGGCTAAAAAAACATGACACCCATACGTTAGAATAGAACACAGGAAACAAAGACGGGCAAACAATGTTTAGTGCAAATGTTATACAATCGGTAAGCAGCAACACACTTCTTTGGAATAAATTCGACAAGTTATCAGTTCAAAGTTTTCCCCCTAAAACGTCTGTTTTCGCATATTATGCATCTGAGAAGTTTTTATTTTACCATTTGTCTCAATTGTTTTTTCCGTTCGCTTTCATTCAAGCCTTTTGTGCTATTCAGGACGCATTAGATAGCATCAACTGTCTGCAGAATTTAGTGTTTCGATGCACATTCTTCGCAGAATTCCCTAAAAAGATGGAGCAATTGTAAGCCCAAATATTGTATATAAATAATGAGCCAGAAAAGCGCATGATGAAAATGAAAATTTCCATCAGATTATATAAATTGCAGTATTTGAGAGAAACCGTTTAAACTTGGGCTTATGTCCAGCAGTGCTTTTGTTAAATTTCAACTATGAAAAACAGTTTGGAATGACTGGGTAAGAAAAAGCAAACTGGAGAGCCCGCGTATCTGCTTTGGTAGGCTTTCATTTAAGGTCAAATCTTCAGCAGTTCGAGTGATGGGGTGTCTTAGATATAGAACAAAAGAGACAATTCGGTTTTATTGTAGCGTGAAGCAATATGGTAATAACAAGACATATAGCGTTTCAAACCAAATTATTATTTACTCCTATCTACAGTGCGAACAGGTCTTTTGGAACTGAACAGTTTTATGCGTTGATGAAAACCTTTGCGCGTTATAGACAGGCAAGTAAACCAATGCCATAGAGTTTGTCTTAAATAACAGACAAGCAAACAAGGACTCTAGCGCTTTATAATTTATGCTTTCTTAGCGTTAAGCACATAAAAACCTTAGCATGGGCTACCATGGCAGTCTTTAGGTTGTTCACACCTTTGCATCCCAACTAAATAATTATCATTTATGTTTAACTGTACCAAACAATCAATTTCTGAAACTTCACAAAAACGTTTAGCAATAAACCACTTGCTTGGAGCAGGCTTGCTTATGTGGAATTACATTTTTAATTTCTTTACCCAATAAAAACCATTGGATAAAAACTGCTAATTGAGGTTTGATCATTTTTAGTAACAGGAACAACAGCTACAAAAAATTTAGCCAGTCTATAGCCTTTTCAAATTTTAAACATTATTTCAAATTTCCAATCAACAAAGTTCATTAACGCCACATTACTTGATTTAATAATAATTTTTTATCAAAGACACAGAAAACAACATGCAACAGCTTGACTAGCATCAAATTATGCTGACCTGTAATTGTCACAAAATAAGTTTGCTGATTTTCATGAAACAAAGAGGTTGATGTAAAAATAATCCACTGTGAATTATTTTATATGCATGTTGCCCATGTGTCATAACCACTGCTTTAACTTTACATAATAAAACTGAAAGAGTAGTACACTATCATAACAAGTTTCTAACACACAGCTGCAGGGAGCAATGCAGTGCATGTCAAGCCATATTTTTTGCACCAAGTTCTTTGATTTTACTGCTTATTGCATACGTAAAATCATGAAACCACTCACTACATAATCACGTGTCACTTTCTATGAGTTGCATACCGGGCCTATTGGTTAAAGCGCCTTAGGTAGGCAAAAATTTATAAATAGCAGTATGAAGTAGAATAATCGCAATGCACTTGATTGGTAACATACTCATATTCGTATTGATGTGCATGGCATATCGAGAAAAAGTTTGAACTGCTCTTCTGTCAATATTTTAAATATATGATGGCACATTTTTGACTGTTTCACAAAACAATTTGAATGTTTATCACTGCCGCATGGATGCCTAACAAAACTGGGTATCATATACAATCAGTTATTAGTGTGAAGCATTACATAATGCCTTAGCATTTACAACACAACATGCATAATGTTTACTGTTTATCAGTCACTTACCTTGATTCGTTGCATGTCTGTTTTGGTTTCACACACAAAGGTAAATACATGTTATGACGAATTGATGATCAGAAACTTCAATGACAATTCGACACAGTAGTTGTACATACATCACATTAACAGCATGAAGTATCAGCTATATAACATGACTGCTAGGCCCATTCTCTAATTCTGAAATTTATTACGTTTTTACATCAATAAATGTACATTGCAAGCTATTTGATTGCTTATATATCCAGTCAACACTTTGGATAAGCAAGATCCATACCAGTATCAGTGTAATGGGTATTGTGGTACTTTAACATAAAATTGGGAAGTGGCAGCAGTGTCATTTCCAAATCGGTTTTCTCCACATGGAGGCTCATTTAGATTGACTCATTTTTCTCAGATCAACTCAGCTTCAGATTTCCCCAAAACTCTGATCAACTCCAACCTCTAATGGTCCAACTTGCAACTACTAATAGTGGGTTTACACGAACAAAAAAACGTCAATGGAGCAGAGTTGAGCTTTGTTTGTTCTTTGAAGCTTGCAATGAAGCTTGGCTCCACTTTGCTCAACTAGCAAAGCCAAGTTGCATGACATTAGGCATATAAAATAAAAGCTCAGCTTCTCACCGTTTTGCACTATTTTTTTAGCTTATCTAAACCCAGCTTAACAACTCTAAATTTGAACTGTAGTCACTCCAATCTACAGTTCTACCATTCCTCCGTACCTGTACTAGTGCACTCTGGGAGTTAAGAATCACTGAAAAGGGTCAGTACCAGTAGACCTTGAAATTTTTTTTGCCTTCTGATAAGCTTTTCCAAATTTAAATTATTTAAAAGTTCGTCAAAAAACAAGTTGTTTTAATTTTCTATCCCGCCATTAGCAGACCTAAAAGAAGCATGCGCAACCAGTAACTTACTGACATCTGACTAGGCAGCTACGTCTTAAGTCTAGTAGCTAGTAATAAAAAGACCTGCGGACTACTAGTACTTGTGGTCTTCGCAGCATTTCCAAATCTGTAGATACTGCATACTATGATAGCTCACTTCAGCAAGTTGAACACATGAATCTGCAGATAACTTTAAAATCATTGTGTCTACATAGCCTACCTAAGTCGTTACCGGAACCTTTAGATTTTAAATTAGCTTTTTACTCCAGCGAGAAGCAGCAGCTTCAGTTCCGACGCATCATTTAATTCGAATTTCGATTATTTTGGCGCTCACTGATTGCGCTGATCACTAAACCGTAAAGTTTATTGAAGCGTAAAGTAAAATTTAATTAATTTCTGAAAAGTGCTATTTTATTAGAATGATGAATTACATCATGCACATTTAATTATTATTAAAGTCTGCCAGCAAAATTAATAAATTACGCTGACAAACGATGGTATACTGCAAGTTGAAAGCTTAGGTTGTTTGGTTTATGCGGTAGAGTGAAGGTTAGCCGCTTGCGCAACTGTCTATCATAATAATGTTGAACTTGAAATTAAAATGACTAGACACAGGTATGTAACTTAAAATTGCTATAGCATAAGTAGTGAGAAAAAAGACAACAATAGCTTATTAAATGACTTGTGAAATTGGGGTTGTCATCGGTTTTATTTCAAGTGGAAATATACTGCAAAATTTAACTAGGCCTATATCAATTTGGGGTAGATGACGCATTCTGTCTCATCAAGCAAAACAGCTACACAAATGCTAGTTTATAATGCTTAGCATTTACGTCTAAGCAAAATTTAAGCGCATGCGCGTGGTAAGGCCTTGAAAAGCAATAAATCGCAGACTACTATGGCTTCCGGCTTTCCGTTTTGCTAATGTAGCAACATTTACCAATGCCCGTAGATAAATGCTATAAAAATTTAAGATGGCTTGCCCAGCTCCAATATCTGCCAAACACGCAGATAAATCTCAGAAAATTTTTAGACGGCTCGATTATCCTACAGACCTAGTGATCAACTTAGATAAAGCATGTAAGGTTTTTGGTGGTTGGCCTTAGACCAGGGGCGCCAAAGTTTTCTCCAAGAGGAACAAATTTCATAATGTAAAGTACCCGAAGGCTAATAGTCTTTTGTGGTTCTATGTGTTTTGCTGCTCTTCGTAACAAAAATGGTTTCTGTTGCAATTATGACGTAATAATGGTTTAAACTTTTCTCGCCGGTTTTTGTCGTCTCAATCAGATAGTCTTGTCGCATTTACAGCGTAAAAAAGCAACCTCCAGTTAGATTGGACAGGCTATCTAACTTTACATGTGCTTGTAGGCCAAAAATAATACGTTTAGCAGCAACAAGCGCGGGCCGTATGAAAACTCATCGAGTGCTATATGAAACAACTGGGTTTTGCACTCAATGTTTCCTAAACTAAGAATTGCTTAAAGTGCAACCCGTTTTTTGAGTTTAAAACCAATCTATTATTTAAAAATTTTCCCCAAAGATCTTAGTTTTAAAATTCACTTTCCCAAAATAAGTTATTTAACATTTTCCCAAAAATTTTTTTGGCTTTAAAAACAATATACACAAGTTATTATTTCAGGAATTATTTCCCAAAAAAAATTAATGGGTTTAAAATCCATTGACCCAAAACAATAGTCATAACACTCACCCAAAAATTTAATTTGGGTTTGCTACCACATTACCCAAATTAATATTTGCAAAAACGATTACCCAAAATTTATTTTTGGGTATAAAATTTTTAACCCAATTTACTTGGGTGATGTGATTTGGGTTATGCAGAACCCAAAATCGACTTTGGGTTTTTGCTTATTGTGCGAGTCCGGAGTTTTAAAGCGGGTTTGGTAGAGCTGCCAGACTGCACGGAAAAAAAAGGACGCGCTGTAGTTTTGTTGAATGTATATTGATTGAATTTCAAGCGTTTACAGCGATTATCTAAAATACAAAAAATAACAAAATATGTAAATTTAGCCAATGCACAGAACGACCAAATATAATAGCTTAATAAATGCACAGCGCAACAAAATATGACAATTTGGAAATTATGCCAAAATACACAAATTAGACCTACAAAGGATAATAAACCAAAACATCAGCAAATTAGGCCTACAAAGGATAAACTAATCAAAAGCCTTCGACTCACCAACTTCTTGGGGCCAAACCTCACAAAGTTAACTCCATTGTCCAAAATGGTGATCAACAACAAAACTATGCACACACAGTCTACCGGTACCTTGCAATCATGCAAGAACCCTGCCTATACAGTTCAAGGCTGAAAACCAGCACATAAATTAATTACAATAACCTAAAGAAAATTCCCCTGACAACCTAAAAAACCCTATCTAAGCCTTAAACTAACCCATACAACAACTAACTACATCTTAACTAACAAAAAGGGACAGATGGAACTAGGCCTAGGCTAACAACTACGCAGACAAGCCAGGCATACAGTTGTCAGGCAACAATCACAACAATGACCAATCAGAACACACCACGCTAAATCACTCACGCGTGACAAAACTATTTAAAAGGAAAAAAGGGAAATCGACATCCTCCCCCCCCAAAGGGGAGACTGAACCAAGTCTCTACTTTGCTCCACAAGCAAGATTTCCCAAAAATTGAGTTATGCTTTATGGCCGGCATCCGACTCATCAGCTTTAACAATAACGCACAACTTGGTAATCGGCCTCTTCAAAGTACCCGACTTTGTTTTGACGTTCACAATTCTGACCACCCCGTGCTTGTCTGGAAACAGCTCGACAACACGTCCTAAGAGCCACTCACCACGAGGCGAGGTAGTATCCACAACCAACACAACGTCACCACGCCGGATATTTTCTCTTCGCTCCTCCCATTTTCTTCTGGGAAATAACGTCCTCGGGTATTCCAAAATCCAGCGGCGCCAAAACTCATCGGCAGCAAACTGAACTAACCGGTAGCGCCGACGCGCGTACACATCACTCTTATCAGTTGGCATAGGCGGAAGACCAATCGAGTGGTTTATCCGTAGCAAGTGGTTTGGCGTCAGAGGCAGGTCGGTGTCGCCATCCACAAAGACATCCGTGAGGGGGCGCGAATTGACAATCGCCTCGACCTCAAGAAGCAAGGTGTGCAGGGTGTCGTCATCCATGATCTTGCCTGGAACTATGGCGCCAAGAATCCTTTTTACTAAACCAACCATTCTTTCCCAGGCGCCCCCCATATGGCTTGCTCCCGGTGGGTTGAAGAACCACTTGATCCCGGACTGTCTCAAATGTTCATGGATCTGTTGCTTGTTCCAAGCCTGTATGGACTCGCGCAGGATCCTCTCTGATCCTACAAAATTGGTTCCATTATCTGAATATAGACATGTTACTGTTCCACGCCTTGCGACAAACCTGCGCAGAACATTAACAAACGAAGACGTGCTGAGATCTGGTGCCACCTCTAGATGAATCGCACGAGTGGTCATGCACGTCATTATGCAACCGTACCGCTTTATCTCAGACCTTCGCTGTTTAATCACAAAAGGGCCGAAATAATCGACACCAGTATGTGCGAAAGGTGCCTCGTGCATCTGAAGCCTTGCTGGAGGTAAGTCAGCCATAATTTGAGCTCCAGGCCTCGCGCTTCTTCTCGTGCAAAACAGGCAATCTTTAATAACGGCTTTGACAGCAGCTTTGGCATTTACAACCCAGAATTTCTGCATCAAATGATTGAGGGTGGCATTCACTCCTTGATGCCCTGCAAGACGAGTATGACAGTCTTGAATAATCAGCGATGTAAGATGACCTTTCTGAGGTAATATGGCTGGATGCTTTGCTTCAAAGCTCAAATTTGCATTGGCTAGACGTCCCCCTACTCTCAAGATGTTACCAAATAAAGCTGGATTCAGGTGGTACAAGACAGAAGAATGCGACAGCTTTGTACTCGTACTTCTCCCACTCAGTTTCGAAATCCATTCTGGAAATTCCTGCCTTTGTACATAACTCACCAGCATCAATTCTGCCTGCTGCAGCTCTGAGACATCAATCCGCCGCTCAAGTGGATGAATGTCTTCTCCCTTAATACGTTTCCTCAGATATTCCTTGAGACGCAAAAGCCACGCAGTAGACAAGGTAAGCTTATACCACGAGGAGTAATGAGAGATTAACTTGTCGGTCCCATCAACTTCACAATCGGACTCTTTCACCAAGAGAGATACGCTCTTTCGCTGTGGTAGGTCAAACTCTGCATAAATGTTACCCTCCTTTACCGGCAAGGGAAATTTTAAGGGCCAATCCTTTGGATCCTTTTTCAGGAATTCCGGACCATTAAACCAGATTTCCGATGCTAAAAGCTTAACAACAGTGCAGCCTCTCGAAGCGTAATCTGCTGGGTTGAGCTCCGAGGGAACGTGGCGCCAGTCATGGATGCACGTATGTCTCTCAATCTGTGACAATCGATTTCGCGTGAAGACAGGAAATTTTTTGCTTTCAGCACGAAGACTTAACAAAACAATAGAAGAATCTGTCCAAAATAAGCACGGACAGTCAGGCATTTCCAACTCTCTCCTCACCATCTCTGACAGTTTTACGGCGTCCAAGGCCGCCTCTAGCTCAAGACGTGGAATAGTGTTCACGCCCGGTTCTGCGAGCCGAGATTTGGCTGCAACAATGATGCAGCGCGTGTCGCCATTACTTCCTTCCACACGGAGATAACACACGCAACCACGGGCATAACTTGACGCGTCGGCAAACACATGCATCTGCACACTTCGGACTTCCGAAACAGGTTTAAAAGAGCGGGGTATTTTCAATTTCTCTAGCAAAGCCAGTCCTTCCCTCCATTGTTTCCATCGAACGGCTTCGCTGAAAGGTATAGGGTCATCCCATCCTAGGCCTCCTTGACAGAGACTTCGAAGCAGCAAACGAGCCTCTAACACCACAGGAGATACCAGACCCAATGGATCAAAAAGAGAGCTAGAAACGGAAAGTAGGCCTCTGCGGGTGATGGGTTTGTCAGGCAGTCTCACTTGGTAGCCAAATGTGTCGCTAGTCACGTGCCATTTCATGCCAAGAACCCTCTCATCCACCTCAGCTCCAAGATTTAAATTACACGTTGACTTTGCTCTGTCCTCAAACAGAACGCTCTTCATCACGGCTTCACTCGTTGACACCCATTTGGTTAGATGAAAGCCGCCTCGAGCCAGCAACTCACTTAAATCCTGTACCAGCCGCACGCCAGCCTCATCGCTATCCACGGAGACAAGGCAGTCGTCGACGTAAAAGCATTTTCGGACGACGTCCGACACTGTGGGGTTGTAGAGCTTCCCGTACACCTTCGCCGTTTGCAATAACGCGAAAGCTGCGCAGCTAGGCGAGGACTTAGCCCCAAACAAGTGGACCATCATTCTGTGGGGCACTGGTTCAGCCTCCAAATTACCTTCTGGATACCACAGGAAGCGCAGGGCATCACGATCTTTCGGAGCACATCGCACTTGGTGAAACATGCCCTTAATATCTGAGACTATGGCAACTCTATTTTTGCGGAACCTCAACAGCACGCCCATCAATGAGTTAACAAAGTCAGGCCCTCTCATCAAATTTTCATTCAATGAAGTGCCATGACTTCGTGCAGCACAGTCATATACTACACGAACTCTTCCAGGTTTGTTGGCATTAAGGACCGCGTGGTGAGGAATATACCACACACGCGAACTTGCGACGTTCTGGTCAGAAGAAACCACCTCAGCATATCCTTCGTCGAGTAGAGCCTGCATTTCCTTGCAGTACATGTCCTTAAGATTTGAGTCACGCTTCAAGCGTTGCTTCACCGCGCTTAACCTCTTCTTCGCCATGGTCAAGCTTTCGGGCAACACCACTGCGTCATTCCTCCAAAGAAGAGGAAGCCGGAAGTGACCCTCCTCCCGTGCAACTGACTTGTTCATGAGATCATACGCCACGACATCCTCAGCGGAGTAGCGCATGCCAAACTGTTGGACCTGCACATTGGATCTTAGCCAGCTCATCAAATTTTCTACATCTGCGGCACCGAGACCAACTGAGGGACCATAGACCTCACCTTCATCTGTCACGATAGAATCTCTCAGCGCCTCGATACATTCAGGGACTCGTCCTTGACTCAGCAAACAGCTCACAGAGTTGCCAGCAGAGGACTGCTCAGTGGTTAAACTCGGACCCTTCAGGACCCAGCCCAAAGGTGTTCTTATGGCATGAGGACTCGATTCCGGATTGCTAGCTAGTCTAGTCTCCAAGGGGAACTGAGCAAGGTAGTTGTCATTGCCGATTAATAATGTCACGGTCGCCTTGTCAATTTGAGGCAAAGTCACACCCTCAAGATGTTCAAAGCCATCAATGTCATCGCAGAGATTTCTACGATCGGGACCGACCGGAATCTGGTCGATAAGTATCACCTTATCCAAGCAAAATGCATTAGTATCATCCAATGACTTCACCCGTAAAGAAAATGACTCTGATTTCAATCGTTCAGGTTTTTCGGTCGTCAATGTTTCCACACATGTCTCAACCATATTACCGTCACCACACAACCCAAGCTTTTCAATCAGAACACGCTCACAAAATGACACTGAGGACCCTGGATCTAGTAAGGCATACGTCAAAACATCCACACCACCATTACTCACCCGCACAGGCACAATGTCCAGGCACACGTGTCTCAATCGCACAGACACAGCACTGCACACAACATCACTTCCTTCAACTTGAACGGGATCTAGATGGAGCAAAGTGTGGTGGTCTGTACTCTTACAAGATTCAATAGAGCAGGCTAGTCTGCTCCGACAATCCTTCACGACATGTCCACCTCTTAAGCAACGATAGCACAAGCGCTTGCTTCGGACCACTCTCTTCTTTTCAGCATACTGCAAATCAATAAACTCACTGCATTGCTCCAGCTTGTGAGACTTGCCGCAATGCCAGCATTGGAGCTTGTCATCTTTCGAATTGTTCCTCACAATATTTTTCACATCAGCAGATGTCTTTACGTTAGACCGCGCCGAAACGGCAAAAGCATGAGCCTTTGGGCGTTTAGCTCCACCACCATCACCTCTAATGTTGGGACGATAAGGGAATATGGCCTTATAATAGATTGAATTTGCCTCTGCTGCCTCGCCTATAACAAAATGTGCGAAGTCTGCAAACCCAGCCAGGCGTCCATTATCGGCTTGTAGACTCAATGCCCGCGACACCCATCTACGGCGCATTTCAAGCGGCAACTTGTCAACAAGAGCTGCAATAAATCCGACGGTGTTAATGGTGGAAAATCCGGAAAACTCTTCCATAGCTGCTAAACACCGCTTCATGAGTATAGCCAGGCTCTCGAGGCTTTCAGAATCATGCTGACTGATCTTGCCAACCTCCAGCAGACGTTCTTCACAATGACGTCCAATTACATGAGGCTGGCCGTACCGATCATACAGCTCGCGCCAGACCATGTCATAGCAGTGACGCTTGTCTGGCCCACTGGCAAAGTGCTTAATGCGATCATAAACCCTTCTGCTGCAGTGTTGTAAAAGATACACCAGTTTGAGATCGATGCTGCGAATCCGGTCAGCAATGTGCACCTTAAAACGGTTTACAAACGCCCAGTAGTCGAGGGGATCCCCATCGAACTCCTCGATAGCCGGCTTAGGCAAGTACCTTTCACTCACTTCTACCGACGGTGACGTCTGCTGAACATACCCTGCATGACATGGCATGGGCTCTTGATTGGTAACACACATCTTTTGTTCACTTGAACACCCTAAACCAGGAGCACCACTCTGCATCTCACCTGCAGATTTACCACCTCCTCTAGGCATATCCCAGCGTGTCCTCTTCTGACTACCAATCCCTTCTACTATTGGCTCAGCAGGCATAAAGCTGACATGCTCCACGCTTTGACTTTTACCTGCACCCGGATAGCTAGAAGAATTCGTCAGACATCGATAGGGAGGACTTAACGTAGCTTTACCATTAGATGTCGGTAGGTTCAACCCTTTTTGTGCTTGGTTGTTGCAAGCCAACTCAGGTGTGGGCTGAGCAACTGTCGTCGGCATGACATCATGAACAGATCTACTGGTAGTTCGGGAACGTCTAGATATACTGCAGACCGACTCAGCCTCCCAAGCTTCGAGCTCGGCCTCAGCCATTTCTAGCTGCCGCTCCTTTTCACGAGTAGCTTTCTCGCAGTTCTCTCGCAGCCTCTCCTTTTCATGACAGAGTGCCAGACGTGCCAGCTGCACCTTCACCCTACTCTTACGAAGACGGCTGCTACTAGAAGAGACTCGAGACGAAGTACCCACAGAACTACAAGTTTTATCCCCAACATCATCACAACGAACCTTCACAGCATTCTCAGCATGCAACTCACTGCACACACCAACACCACCCGTATCACCACTAATATTACACTTCACTGGCATCTCAGTACCCAACAACCAGCACTCAACCTTATCCTTAAAGGCATTCCCACTATTAATAACTTCAATTTTATGTGATGCACTGCCCGGAATAGTCTGGTTTTCGTCAATATTACAACACATATTCATTAGCCTATCAAATTCAACATTAATTTGGCATAGCACAGTTCGTACACCGTCCGCATTGTCAATGCTTTTCATGAGTAGTTCCACTTCTCTATACTTGGCTCTTAAAGCCTTCAAACTCAAGACAATCTCAGCATTCGAGTCACAATCATCCATTATTAGTCACAAACTGAAGGTAATGATCACAATTACTGTACTTTGTTTCGACGAAATCTCCTGGGATATGAGATTCCTCAGCTAAACTGATCAATATCCAGATCAAATGAAGAAGAAGTTGATAACGATGTGCGAGTCCGGAGTTTTAAAGCGGGTTTGGTAGCGCTGCCAGACTGCACGGAAAAAAAAGGACGCGCTGTAGTTTTGTTGAATGTATATTGATTGAATTTCAAGCGTTTACAGCGATTATCTAAAATACAAAAAATAACAAAATATGTAAATTTAGCCAATGCACAGAACGACCAAATATAATAGCTTAATAAATGCACAGCGCAACAAAATATGACAATTTGGAAATTATGCCAAAATACACAAATTAGACCTACAAAGGATAATAAACCAAAACATCAGCAAATTAGGCCTACAAAGGATAAACTAATCAAAAGCCTTCGACTCACCAACTTCTTGGGGCCAAACCTCACAAAGTTAACTCCATTGTCCAAAATGGTGATCAACAACAAAACTATGCACACACAGTCTACCGGTACCTTGCAATCATGCAAGAACCCTGCCTATACAGTTCAAGGCTGAAAACCAGCACATAAATTAATTACAATAACCTAAAGAAAATTCCCCTGACAACCTAAAAAACCCTATCTAAGCCTTAAACTAACCCATACAACAACTAACTACATCTTAACTAACAAAAAGGGACAGATGGAACTAGGCCTAGGCTAACAACTACGCAGACAAGCCAGGCATACAGTTGTCAGGCAACAATCACAACAATGACCAATCAGAACACACCACGCTAAATCACTCACGCGTGACAAAACTATTTAAAAGGAAAAAAGGGAAATCGACACTTATCATACCCAAAAAAAATTGGGTTTTTGACTGTTTTTTTTGGGTAATGCATACATTTGCCCAAAATTGGGCAATGCGATTACCCAAAATTTTTTACAGTGTACAACTGTATAAAGTTTATGTATTCTCGGTATAACAAAAAGTCCTTCGCTGGTTAACACTGCTTGCGTTGCCTCTGAAATAACATCTGCATTGCTTAAAATATAGTTCTGCAACAAAAGCACTGTTGTGTCAGCAATTATGGGTATCTTCTATGATGTTTTTTTTGTGAAGTCATAGATTAAAACAGTGGATGCATGAATTTGTAAACTCCTAACCGTTGATGCAGCTCAACGTGGCAAACTTCGCACGGTCGAATAACACTTTACCAAATCATGTTGTTTGAAGAGTTGGCTTGGACTTTGAATCAGCTAGCAATTGGGAACGTGGCACCAACTAAGAAAATAATAGAACATTATTTTTTACAGATATGTCCAAGTCGCACTACTACACCTGCAAGCGAAGAAACAACCACAACTGTTACGACTTTGGAGATGCCAGAAGTTACCTCCTTTGGGGCTACCACAGCAACAACAGTTACAGATACTTCCATGGTTAGCTATGCAATTTTTTGATTTGAACTGTGAAAAGCATGTTGGCTGCTGGTATTTTTTCGTCAATAATGATTTGAATGGTATGAAAGTTTTTACCGAGGAAAATCATCTGGAGTTGCATGCTGAAGTGACAGAAATACTGATCTACTGCATCGTGAGTTATTATACGATTGAGCTTCATGATTAAAAGTATGTTTTTTTCATGTGATTATTTTCTTTATGCTCTTTGATATTTACCATAGGAGTTTGAATATGTTACGTAAAATTTCTTCAATCGCAATATACGTATTCTGTAGAATTTTATCAATCACATTAATGGCCCGCCAAAAAAGCTTGTTCATTGTTTCAACGCTTGTAGCTTCATTTGCAAGCGGTCAAATTTCAGTCATGCCCTGCAACAATGGGACTTCAGAAGATAAAGCACTGTACACTCTTTACATTTACTAATATCGAAAAAATTATAAGCCTACTTTGCATTACGGTGTAATCTCAATTGACACATTTGAAACAAATTATTTTTTTTAATATGCTGTAATTTGCATGTTGAAAATAACTTGGTCAACTTGTGTTTTTTTAGCACAGACCGACGTCACTATTCAATAAAATTACTATAACAAAATAAAATGTTTTGCATGTTTTGATTGAAAGACTGTGCTTCGAAAACTGATATATGAACGTGAAAATGAAGTTGGTTGATTGTGAAAGTGAATTGGAAACAGTTGTAGCATCATTTGCATCAGCATGAAAACTGGAACTAACCAAAACACTGATTCTCAACAAAGTGAAGAGCATTTTTTAGACGATGGATCAAAGTACCACAAACCAGCATGCGACTTCTGAAGAACCTGTCTCCACAACAGCGTTTACTACGACAGAAGAAATGACGCCAACTATCACATTTGAAACTTCATCAATTGATACTTCATCAACTGCTCCATCAACTGCATCGGTTAGCAAAAAACATGCTCTAACAAACCAAGAATGTGTTAATCATCGACACATGCTTTAGTCTATGAGCCTCAATTAACCGAGTTGCATGGCGTCCTGCTTGTTCAAAAGCACGATAAAAGGTCGATTTTCCAACTGTAACTAGCCATTACAACATTGATTAAACGATTTACTAGTACTACCATGGTATATCATACTACATCGGTGGTTCTCAAACTATGGACCGCAATCCCCTTGGGGTCCGCGAAGCAATTTGAGGAAGACCGCAAAGAGGTCGCGGATTTCTGATAAATCATCCCATTGAATTGTGCTTGAAAATTTAGTGAATGTTACTTGCTTCATTTTCTCGCTCTAAATAGCTGTTTGCTTGGTACACACAGCATTTCATTTCAAATGTCCATGTATTTAACATCAGTTACTACTACTTCTTTTTGATGCTGAACCAGAATTTATGCTTAAAAATAAAGACCGTAAGTGACAGAAAAAAATCTTTGGGGATCACAAAGTCGAAATTTTAAAAAATTATGAGAAACACTCTACTACATCACTGATTCATCATCAAGCCATTAGACAAAAAGTAAACAGCATTAACATTGATAAAATGTAACCATGGTTTCAGTTCCGTGAGATAACTGTTGCCTTTGCACTTGGAGTGTAATTTTGTATTTTTGTCGACCAACTTTATCCACAAATCAAATATTGCATGGTACATCGATTTAACGAATTAAGAGCATGGTTGTCCAGTTAAAACGTTTTTGTTATTTTCTTTTCGTTTGAAACTGTTTAAATGATTTGCATGATTTATTTTGAGAAGACTTATTAACAATAACCTTTCTGAACTCTCATCGACGAAAACAATCGGTTTGCAGAGCTCGGAAGTGCTGGGTTAAATGTGGGAAAAGTTGGTTGGTCCAAATAATAATACATATTCTCCAAATGTAGTATTACTGCATTATAATACTGTGAGATCTGTATGGTACAATAAGCTTGCAATATTAACTGTTATCATGATTAAACAAAACTATCACGATGTGTATTCTTACCGTTTTTGTGCTTGTTGAAGTGTATGAGTTAGTCTGATTATTTTGTTGAATATGCAAAACGTTTCTTTAATCTTGGCACATCGACTCATCATATTTTTGACTAACATCGTGTTATCGTTCACCTTTGGTTACGAATTACCGAAGAATCGAGCATGGATTGTCAATCATATTGTACTGCACCAAGTTGATGAGTTGCTTGAATTGAATATGATTTTATCAATTGGTGGATCCAGCATCAAGGGCTTAAAGCTTTTGACAGGCGCAAATGTAAGTCATTTTTAGACAACTGATTTGGCTACGACGCCGACTGAAGCACCCAGTACCTCACCAACATCACCCGGTGAAACATCAACGCAAACTGCGACGACGATGGAACTTGCCACAAAATCAGCAACACCCACTGAATCGACTTCAACGGTCTGCTAGAGCAAGTTTTTGATGTCTCTTCGTTGCGAAACGTTTAGCTTCCTATTTTGTTTGCGCAGAGTAGTATTTTCTAGATTTCTGTTCAGTCTACCATCACCAGCGTAACTTTTCCCTGGTTTAAAGTTTTGTATTGTTGCTTTTTAAAATGATAAAATTGACAGTGAACTTGGACACTGTTTGAAGAGTTCTAAACCTAAAAGGCTGAAGAGCTTTCGCAAAAAATGCAGTTGCAATGTTTCAACCCATAAGCAGCAGCTGTCAGCGTAAATAAAATTTGCTTTTTTTAATTCAAGAAGAGCCATCGCAAAGTGAAACGATAAGTTTTTGTACAAATACATTCTTTAAACCAATTTTTGAACAAGATCACATGGTCCTGATTTGGATATTTCTTAAGGTTATGTGATCAAAACAAAGTGTTTTAGGGCTAAACAAAGCAAGTTGCCAGCTTTGTATAAACCTGTAAAAACGCAAGCAACGGAGTAAACTAAGTATGTTAAGGTTTGTTATTGCAGTGCTGACTGAAGGTTGAACATATCGGTAGTTTTGAATATTGTGATTGAACGCGTGCAATCGCAGCTCGAGTTTGTGTTTCCGTAATCGAGTTTTATATCAAAAACCTTACTGCAATACTCGAGACCAACCGAATGGATTATTTCTCGAATAAACAGCGTTGCTCCCCTAAAGAAGATTATTGTTTAGTTTCATAAATGATCATTTGGAAATAAATCATGCTTTATTTAAGAGCTTTAACTGGTATTTTTATAAATTTTATATGACTTTCAAAGTATTTCTAAGGCTCAGAAACCAACCGCAATATCAGTGATGCTGATTCTGCACTTGAACTAAACCTGCGTGCTGGTAGAAGCAATGGATACTTCCTAAATTTGATATAATGGTAAACTGCATTTATCTCAGACGTTACTGTATATTTTTAGACATCTGATCCAGTAGGAACACTTGTGAGCCGGAAAAATGATGTTTTAAGTGGAAAAGCAAATGTAAGAGGCAGTTAATTCTTACCGTAACAATCAACTTGAAAAATGTTTTAATTTTTTGTGTTGTAAATATTTATGTAAATGGTGACAAACAACTGAAGACCGAAAAAAAATCTGTCAACGGCAGAGACTATACTGACTTTGATTTTAGTGGTGAAGTTTTTATTAGTAAAATTTTTGTTAATGTTAGTTTTGTTCTCAGCTTAAACCTATGTAATTAAGAGCTTGTACTGTATTATGCAATGTGATATCACCTGCTCTACCGGTACATTCTGCTTTGAAAGTGGTTAGTGTAATCTGACAGAAAATTCTTTCTTTGTGGTTCGTTTCATGTCAACGAAGTTATCTTTTTTCGCATTGCATCTGAAATCGGCCTATACCAACGGCTTCGGCCTGCAGTTTTTCGTCAGCATTTCACTACAAATAATTTGATCCAAAATTGCCGAAGAAAAATTTTTTTCCGGCATTCTGTTTCCTTTATAACTTGTACGAAGTTCCAAACGACATAGTTCCCAAGCAATATCATGTGAAATAACTTCTACATAAACATGTTGAGGAAATTATCTTGCTTAAAATTCAACTTAATGATATAATTGTGATTCGTCAAAATATATGGAGGATTAATCAATATTGTTTTGTAGGTGACCATTGATGATTTTGAAGACATATCAGAGGGTGTGGAGGAATTATTAGAAAACGGAACAATTGAGCAGTTACAAAACTTCACACAAACGCTGGCTGAGTTCACACGACTTGCGACTTCTTCTCTTAATTTTTCCAACGATATTTACTCTATAAAAGTAAGTGGACCAACAAAATTTTCGCTCTAGGCTATGTTTATATAAACTGCAAGAGGTATATTAGTACGGTGCGGGAGGTCTGGGGCTCGAATCCCGGGCCGGTCAAATCGGACACAGTGTCGTCAACGGCTCGCCACCGCTTCCACGTTTTTTCGGAGCTGTCTTGCGCAGACTCCAAGCCGCGGAGATGGATCCTGCCACTCGTTACACGTTTCGGAGTAATTACGCGAAATAATGAAGATTTGATTTGATTTTTCCGAAAGTCTGAATAATTTTGTTATTCTTTTTTTGTAACCCAGAAAATATTTGTCAATATTTACCAAATTTTTGTGTTTAGGTTGATATTGTTGACAATGAAAGAATAAGTAGAGGTGGAATTGAAATTTTGAATTCTGACGATGCCATCAACGTGTCGTTGCCTTCAAGTGTCATAAATATAGCTTTAAACGATCAACAACAAAGAACAGACAACCGTGGGTTGACCGCAAGTGTTGCAGTGGCCTTAATTCGATACAAAGATGACAGTTTCTTCTCATCTGGCAACCGCGACACTTCGCAAGTAGGTCTGCTAGAACCAGAGTTGGGTCAATTACACACCTACCGGTAACAATTTTTCAATTACATTTCAATTACTAGGCTATAATCAGAATTGGGCATAAAAGAAGCAAAAAGCTCCACATATACTAGTACCGATACTGTAGCACTGCGAAGTATAAGTCACTTGGCTTAATTTTTTAGACGTAAAAATCTCCGAAACAGTTTAACCATAATTAATCAATAAGCTACCAAGCACAACCTCTAGTAAAAAAGCAGGCTAAGGACAGAACTGGGAATAAAAGAAGCAAAAAGTGACTTTGTCAAGCAGGCAAAAATGAAAGCCAAATGCAACCATGCTTTTTTTCGTTCAATCGAGCGTACGCAACCAGCTAAGGTGAATATGAGAAAAAATGATTAGTATAAAAATAACCTACCTACGTAATTTTTAGATTCTCTCCCTGGACATTGGCGATGGTCTGGGAAACGCTGAATTTTCAAATTTGGAGGAGCCCATTCAGCTGATATTTTTGAACGTAAGGTCTTTTAGATAAAGAGACCACAATGTGGATTACCATAAGCGAGGAAGTGACGATCATTTAAATTGTCAAGGTCGTCATTCTCATTCAATCAGCACTTGAAAAATTGATTGGCGGTACCGAACTTGAGAATGGCTTTGAAAAAGCTGTTTTTGCGTTAAGCTTCCAGAAACGCTCTGCCAACTCCTTAGTGCATAGCTTTGAGAAAAGCTGTCTGGCGCTTGATGAATAACTACATGCAAGGTCTCACTTTGACGCGATTATCCACTGACGAGTGCGTCAAGAATAACTTCGGGGACAAACAGCTTTTTTCAAAGCTATCCTCAATCAGCACTCTGAGTTGATAAAAGCTTGGTTAATTTAAGGGTCACCCAGAGCCGGTCCCAGAACAGTCAACTTAAGGGGGCCAAGCGTTTATCAGGGGGGGGGGGTTAAATTTAAAATTAAGCACAAAAGTCGCTGTCTTCAAAAGAGAAAGCTTGTTAATTAGGGGGCCAAGCATGTCAATTTGGGGGGCCAGGCCCCCTTGGCCGACCCTGGGGTCACCTCTTTTTTACAAATGTCTAGGCGAAAAATTTAAAAGTGAGTTACTGTTGATAAGATCAACGTCAATAGGATGAGTTTGATAATTCTTTAACACTTCCACCGTTTGTAGATAAGCTTGCGTTTGAAGCAACAAGATTAAAAAGTTTTGTGTTTCTAATATCTTTGACCGATCTTGGGGAGCTTAGGGTGATCAACTTTTTCTCCTAAATTTTTAGTGAAATGTATTGATGCATTAGTACTCCGATACGTTTAGACCAGGGGTCGGCAACCTTGAACACCGAAGCAGCTACTTGAATCCGGTTTCCACAAAAATAAACTTCCCGGAGGCGTAAATACTTTTTGACATCTAAAACGGGGAAAAGACGCAATTATCCAAAAAAAAAAGATTACTGTTGAATTTTCCGTTCAATATAATTTGAAAATAACCTTAGTTAGTTTAGTTTAGTTTAGTTCTTACGCCTGTTAGGATTTGACCACACTTTTGAAGATGGGCTATACAAAAAATACTGTTTATTTCTTTTTTTACCTTACCTTTACGCTTTGTATAAACAACTATAGTGTGTTGCTTATGAAATCCTCGAAGTGCTACAGAGAAAATAAAATTTCTCAATGGAATTAAAAATTCTCTGAGCCACAGTGTAAGGAGAAAAGAGGCGCAGGTAGCCGATTCCTGTTTTAGACCCACAAAGTTGAAGATAAGCATTTTTTCGGCTTCAATCACCCCTAAAAACTTTCGGATTCGCCCCTGAATATCTTCATATTTTGTAGGAAAATGGGTCCAATTTTGATTGCGGATTTTGGGTTTATGAAGGAACAAGATGGTCTACTGAAGGCTGTCAACGAGTATCTACATCCCCGCCTACGTGCAACTGCACCCACACCACAAACTTTGCATTATTAATTGTAAGTTGCACTGGCGTTAGTTGTCTTGAGTTGAACGCTGCTTCCGTTTGCGTGAGTTATGCAAGCCTATTGTGACGTAAAGCAGTTCACCGTTATTGCAATCAACAGTGGGTACATAATGTCCAATATGACGCTGTTTTGCTGCATTGAACCATGGTTGAACTATTTGTTAAATAAAAAATTATTTCTCACCGTTTCGTGATAAGCTGGTCACCGGTAATCTTTTCTCGTAATTTATGTTTAAAGCGATTTTTCCCAATGATTTTGCGGATGTCTAAAAACTTTAAAGGTTTACGAATCTTGAACGTTAGAATTGAAAGTTTGACCGAATTTCGACTTTTTCTTTAAAGAAAGCTCGAGTTCTAGATTTTACTTTCAAGACTGTGCATTAATTTGGACATAGCTATCACTATGCCTGTATGCTTTAAAGTTCTTAGCTGTTCTCACCAAAGAAGTTTTTATTTTAAATAAGGTTGTGGAAAGGAAGTGGTTTATTTGGTGTTGAGCAGTTTTGCATATATTTTTAAATTTTTAGAATGCTTCAGTGGATGACCCGGTGTTGAGCGTGCTAAGTTTGATTGGTCTAATCTTGTCCATCTGTGGCCTATCTATCACACTAATAGTTCATTTTTTTTTCAGGTAAGAATATAAATTTGTTAAAACGTTTTTGACGGTAAAATGATTGTGTCTATTGCCTGTATTTGATCAACAGCAAACATGCAAACACTTGTTCCAGTGTCAGTTTTGTCTCAATAATTTTCTTCCATTTGCGTATAATAATGTAGTGGGCTACAAAGCAAGAGACGTCAAACCATGTAGAATTGGTATTCACAACTTCCTTGTTTGACGCTCAGCATTGCAGGGAGAGAGTGGAGAACAAGCCGGCAAGTTTTGCTCGTGCCGTCGGGAAAGGCACTTAGCGGGATTCCCCCACTTTAGTTTAATAGACAGATGGCCGGCAACTCCTAAACGAGCGCTTTTGATCGCTTTTTCATGATAAGAGGATAATATGTGCAAAATGAAATACAAAAATGATTTCACATAAAAAATACCGAAAAGGTTACGACGCAAAGAGACGTTGTTTAAGTTGGTCGTAGACAGAAGCAATTCAATCTTCTCGCTTTAAAGTAGCTACATAATAATAATGATCAAGTGTTTCCTTAAAACATGCACAATACTACTTGCTGCTGACATTTTTGATGTTGTTATGATGAGCTCTAACCTACTTTAACCCAATTGCCACTTGATTACTACAGGAGTGGTGTAAAAACGACAAAATACTGGTATTTAACGTATAGCAAACATATGCGAATATGTTTATGCGATTTGTATGAACTGGCTTTAACCCAGTTGTATTTACGTTTATACATTTAAATAATCTTCAAATAGAATTAACCCATTGCTATGGGAGCTGGAGGTCTAGGGCAGGGGTTCTCATCAGTGGCCCTCTGACCCCCAAGAAGGCCTCGAAATATTTTTTGGGGAGCCGCAAGCGCAGACCTCATAGATGAAACAAGGGCGTATTCTCCAGTGGTTCAAGGTGTTCAGGGCACACCCTGCAATGTCACAGGGCAAACACGTTAACTGCAGTATACTTTTTGTTTTTTTTCTCCCTCCATAATATTAGCCCAGTCCGCGTCCTTTTATTTTTAATGCACGCATTTCATCACTGTAAGGTTCAATAATTCAATTCTCGTTGGGTTAATTTCGGTTTGGCCATAAACAGTTTGCTCACAAGACCATAGCAACAAAAGTTTTAGTTGGAAAAAAGCTTTTGCTTTGACCAAACGCATCGGTGGCTTGCCGAACAGTTATCAATGTCAAGAGCTAGTCTACTACGATGGAAATGCTATGACAACTGCATAATTTAATGGCTTAGCCTTGGGTGGGCACTGGGTACTGATCAGGAGTCATCGCCTCCGGAATTTCAAAATGAAAACTGAAAATACAAATTGTGACCCCCCTCCTTTTCAATTATTTTGTCCACAAGTCCAATTTACGTGCCCCCCCCCCCTTGGCGTCGGCCCTGATCCAATGCTTATTGAACCTGTTCACCAGCCAATTTTCGTGGGCAATAGGCCCGCAGTTCTTAGTTCTAGTTTCTGCATTACAATCAATTTCTTGATGTCATAATCACTTTTTCAACTATCGCAGGAAAAAGTTGATAATGATGCAGAAATTTGTTTTTTCGTGTGATAGTTGAAAAAGCGATTATGACATCAAGAAACTGACTATGATGCAGAAACTAGAACCAAAAACTGCGGGCCTATTGCCCACGAAAATTGGCTGGTGAACAGGTTCAATAAGCATTGGATCAGGGCCGACGCCAAAGGGGGGGCCCCAATCGACGTGCTTGGCCTCCCCAATCAACAACCTTGCTCTTTTGAAGACAGCGGTTTTTGTGCTTAATTTCAAACTTTGGCCTCCCCCTGATAAACGCTTGGCCCTCCTAAGTCGACTGCTCTGACGCCGGCTCTGCATTAGATCAAGCGTTTTGCAGCTGTGAGACTGAGGTTGTTCTCTCTGTGCGGTGTTGTTTGCAGTCATTAATTGACAAAAGGTAAAGGTACGGGACAGCGGGTGCAAGCACACATTGTTTAGGCCATTTTCAATTGTCGGCATATTACAATTTTCAATCACGAATGATTGAACGCTGTTAAGGGACATACATGACGAACAACACATACACAAAACCCTTCGCACTTCCGCTTGTGCCGAGCGCCTGGCGCGAAAGCTGCGAATACTATTTTTAAAGTCTTTAGTATGACCCGACTGGGAATAAAACCCCAGTCTACCGGCTACCAAGTGGACGCTCTTAACCGATACACCAAGCGCCGGTCATTAAGTTTTTTTTTACAATTATTAATTGACAAAAAAGTAATTGCAAAAAACTTACCATGTACGGTAATTGCTATTCAGAGATCTGAGAAAAAGAAGACCATCTCGTGTTCTCATGCATATATGTTTCAATTTGTTGGTGGGCTATGTGATATTTGCTGCTGGAATATATGCGACTAGCAATGAGAAACTGTGCATTGCAATCACTTTCTTTCTTCACTTTTTCTTGTTGGCTTCTTGGGGCTGGATGACTGTTTACAGTTATGATATGTACATATCCCTTGTGAAAGTAAGTCATGGCTGTTTCAACTAAAGCCAGTTTTTTTTTGCTTCAACCCTTTTTAATCATTTTATTCGGTTAACTCCTCCAATATATGCAAGTAGAAGTTAAAGCTCCAAACAAACAAAACTCAGCCATACACACGTCTATTCGACATTTTAGATGGATAAGTGGATAGACTCGATAGAGCTTCCTTGGAGCTGTAGATTTGGATTTGTTTCGAGACTGGTAAAAAATGATTTTTAGTTTGGTTAACGTCAAGGTTCAATGTGAGGAACAACCCGGCAAGTTACTTTTTGTGTCGTTAGATTCAGCATTGTTGTTTCAGGTATTTGATTCTCATCAAAGCTGCTTTTTGCGCAAATGTGGAGGCATAGCTTATAGCATGGCTCTGCTGGTGTCCGTGGTCACTATAGCTGCTGGGCTCGGTGTTGATAATGCAACAGGCCGTAAGTACTGCTACAATTAAAAGATTTGTTTTGAATTATGCTGTTGCGAAATGCATTTGTAATGATTGTAGAGACTACAAATTATCGAAACCATCACTGCTGGCTTTATGACAAAGCTTTGTATTTCGGCTTCATCTTACCGATTGGAATAATGTTTCTCTTCAATCTTGTCGTTTTTATCATGGTGTTTCGTGAAATCATCGGACAATCAAAAGTATGTGGACATATTTGCTCTAACGTATTTTTTTAACATACAAAAATAAGGGAATTAAGCACCATTTAGCAAGTAAGCATGAGCGGTGCCGGCCAAGGGGCGAGAGTGGAAGCCTCTCTGAGGAAATTGACTTTCTTTAAGATGACCACAGTGAATAGTTTATGACGGAAAGTAGGTTTTTTGCTAGTTATGGTCGTCCCTAAAAAAAGGGATTTCCCCGAAAAATCTCGCTGCCGACGCCGTAGTGTAGAGGTCTTTTCTCGTCGACTTTATTTGTAACAAAAAAACATTGGATCATGCAATTTTTGGAAACGGTGATGATCCAACCACACTCGGTAGAAGTAACAAGTAATAACAAAAAAACGGACGACAAAAGTGTGGGTAGCATAAATATGCCGCTTCCACATATCCGAAATTGAGATTGAATTATTATCGAAGTACAGTAAAATTATTACATTCAAAATAAAGCACACGCTATCGGTGCGAGAGGTCTGGGGTTCGATTACCGCGCTGGTGGAATCGGCATAATGTCGCCAACGACTCGCCACCGCTGCGATGTCTCTTCGGAGTTGTGTTGTCCAGGCGCTATAACGAGGAGGCGGACCCCACCAAGTTCCACCACCCGTTGCACGCTTCGGCGTAATAGCCTACCGTGAGCATAATAAAAATTTAATTTTTTTTTATTTGATGAAAGCCAAGTGTTGCAAAATTACAGGTAACTTCATCAGCGTCGAAGCATACCACAAAACAGAGGCTACTGATTGCAGTCACTATGATTTTTTTCACCGGCCTTGCTTGGTTGTTTGCTTTCCTACTCATTGCAGCGAGCGAAATCGACGGAGATGACTCAGATGCTGTCTACACAAGAGTTTTTAATTGGTTGTTTACCATCTTTAATAGCCTTCAGGTGTGGATATCTGATATGTTTGTTATGTAGGAACGCTCAAATTTAATTCTGTTTTCTTTTCTCAAAATTTCGTTGAATCGTATACCAGCACAAATGCTGTTGGCTAGTATAACAGTCGATTGACAAAGAGGTTTTTAATCTGAAGAGGTAAGTTCAAAAATCAAAATCAAATCTTCATTATACTTACGTCATGCCGCCGAAGCCTGTAGCGAGTGGCGTGGCCGATCTCCGCGGCTTAGCGCCTAGGGAACTCAGCTCCGGAGAAACGTCGCAGCGATGACGAGCCGTTGGCGACACTGTATCCGATTTGACCGACCCCAGATTGGAACCCCAGACCTCCCGCACCACAGTAAAGTCTTACAATTCGGTCGTATTGCAATCAGTTTGTCTTAAGCTTGTTAAAACACAGGAAACAAACAAGTATTTATTTTGAGGTTGCTTTAGTGCATCCTACAGAATCTACATTATAATAGTTAAGGTGTTGGTCTTACGCGAGATTTTTGTTTAGGGTTTGGGAATTTTCCTGTTGACTACTGTTAAAAGAAAAGAAACGCGTCGTCTTTGGTGGAGTCCAATCAAGAACAGATTGTCCGACGTCATGAGCAGTATTACAACCAGGTCCACTTACCAAGTGAATAAACATGACACAGGAACAAGAATCAGCAGCGTAGCTGAGGCCTCGCAAATATGTGACTCAGAACCTTATAAAAATTCAAAATCAGAGGTGAAAAGCGAAGAAAAAAAATTGTAGTTCCAACTGACGGACATTCTTGCTCAGAAACTAGTTACGTAAAGTGTTTCGTCACAGCACGACTTGCGTATAACCAGTAACTAAAACAATAGCGGTTATAGATGCACCTTAAAGGAAGTAGAAGAGATTACCCTTATTTTTCAAATGCATGAATGCATCAAAAAACTTCTTCACTGAATGTAAGAATACAAACTCTAAAACAGTTGCACGTGAACATTTTTTATGCAATGTTGAAATCTTTAATAGTTTGGATCTACTTCTTTCATGCACCAGCTTAATAAGCTGAAGGAAGTCACGGGTTTACTGTTCATCTCCAGACTTGAATCCGGGTAGAACAGCAATAAACGTAGAAGGCTGCCACAGTGATGAATACGGAGCAGAAACGTGTTGTTGCTTGACCTAGAACAGTGGTTCTCAAACTTGTCGGAAGTATCGAACCCAACAGGTGTCATGCAAGCATACATCGAACCCTTAATTATAACCAGGAGCGGATCCAGAAAATTTTAGAGGGGGGATGCAGTCTTGAATTAGGTTGAATGTTAAATGAGTGCAAAGACGTTAGACGTCCAAACCGGAAAAGGGCATAAGCTCTTTGAAAATGTTTCACGTCAGGGGCGTATTCAGAATATTCTTAAGGCGGTGGAGGGTGGCATAAAATTTTTACATTTTTTAAGCGTATTTTTTTCCGGAAAGTTACTTTGAAGCAAATTGAGGAACAAAAATATGACTCTAGGGGGGTCCGGGGGTATGCTTCCCCGGAAAGTTTTCAAAAATTTAGACACTGTAATGGCCATTTTAGCGCTTTTTGAACAATTTTTATGGCAAATTCTGTTTAGTTTTTTTGCCTCTAATTCTAAGTCCTTCACCAAATATGATACATTTTGTTCGCACATTTTTGATTTATGCTTGCTTAAGGCGTAAAGATGATTGTTATCAAATAGGTTTGAAATTATGGAAAAATTGTATTCATCAAAATCAGCGTTGAAAGAGTATGGTGGGGGAATGCATCATTCCACGCAGAGATAATCATTTACTACAACTGTATGCCTTTTTGCAAAAACTTATTCTGATCTTAGCCGAACCCCTGCTACAGCCTCACCGAACCCCTGGGGTTCGGTCGAACCCAGTTTAAGAACCACTGACCTAGAACCTTCCAACCGCAAAAACTAACTGAAAAAACTTGTCAGCACTTTTTACTGTGTATTATCATTTTGGTTTGAGGATGTCACTTCAGCTCAAATTGACATACCTACTGTAGTAATAATGACTGGTTGCAAACTATTGAAACTGAAAACACAGCCGCAACTGAGGAGACTGCAAAGTGAGCTTACGCTCATCACGTCAGCATCCACCCGGTATAATGACAAATGCGAATGCTCCAGCCTTGAATCGAAGCCGTTACATCGGACCTGTAATCTGCACGCGGTACCGCTAGACCATGTCAATAACAATAAAACTCGTAAATTCCAGTTTAGGCGCTTGGTTTTGGTTTTGCAAACACAATTTGACGTGGTTAGTTGTTAAAATATCACAACTGAAAAAAAATTTTTTAAAGGCTAGTTAAGCTTGTCTGATTGAATTGCTGCAAGTAGGTCTGTTAATTTCGTCATAGCAGTGGTTTTCCACCTTACTAGTGGAACGGAACCCCAATAAAACACTCCAAAGACTCGAGAAACCCCTTTGCTTTAATTTAACTTCCTCATTTACTTGAACCCAGCTCTAAATTGTAAACTTGCAGAACCTCTGGACTGTACTGGCGGAATCCTAGGATTCTACGGAAGCCAGGTTGAAAACCTGTGCGTTGTAGTTTTGTTGATTGGGTATTTGATGGTGTTATTGATTTCTGTACTGCTAATGTTTGCTCGTTTTCTGCTTCATCTAAAAAACACTGTACTTATTGCACGAGCTGAACCCATAAAAGCAATTCTCAAGGAGTGATGTTTTTTACACTTTTTGCGGGATTCGGGTTTAATCATATCTGCGTTTATCGACAATTGCTCTTTCAAACAAAAATGTGAATATTGATATGCGAACATTTTCGTTTTAATCGTGTTTGAAAGCTGAAAGTTTGAAAAAAGCTCATCAAAATATTGGAATTAAATAGCTTTATAGGATTTTCTTAATAATAATAATAACAAGTTATTCTCAAATTATATTGAACTAAAACTTCAACAATAATTGAGGGAGACTTCAAAGTGAGCTTGCTCTCGGTATGTATGTCGCATGCGATCGGCTCCAGCCGCGAATCGAACTCGTCATGTAGGATCTGTCACCTGCGCGCGGGACGGCTAAGCCATATCACATTGTCATAGACAAAAAGTTTTTGAGATTGAAAAATCTTGTAATGATTTACTATGAAGTGTTAGATTATAATTTCATTTGCGTATATCATTATGTTGTACTTTAATGCACTTACGCAGTGTTACACTGTTTAAAATAAATCTCTATGTCTTTCCAAGACCGAACGTCAAAAATTGTGTGTCAGATCAGTTTTTATGATCTTCATTTGGCAGAGCAATAAACTTGGTTAAAAAATTTAAACTTCGATTCAGTGGCTCGTGCACATTTGTCACGGGGGGGGGGGGGGGGGCTGCAATTTTTTTGCAGATGATGGCTTACTGCTGCTTTTTTTGTGTAGGCCTAAACCGTGTCCCGATTTTTACAATATTTATGGTGAGTATGAAGGCACTCGAACGTCTGAAAGGTATTAGGCATTATACGGTTACATTACATTTCAGAGCTGGGTGTCTCTGTCTCGCTATGCCTATATGTCTCATCTCGGTCTCGGTCTTGGACCTTGGAAGTCTCGGAAAATGGTCATGTCTCGATCGAGACATGAAAAAATTTTGGATTTGAAACAGCATTCAGGTCTTTGATACGGAAGCAACAATGATACTTACCCGATGTATTTAAAGTAAAACATTATGCGTGATTTAGCACTTTGCAAAAACATTTGGCCACATTTTGTTTAGACCATTTTGCTTTGTTGTTCAGGCCTGCAGAATTGCAGGCTTTTGCTTTTTTGAGAGCAGCATATATGAAAACTGGTCTATTTCAACCACTAAGTACATGCATTCGATGGTAATCTACTCTAGACCAGGAATGTCTAACCTTTTAATTTATTAGGGACCCATTGCAAAATTAGATATTTAACTGGGCCGCAAAGCGACCAGAATTCCAATATTTCACATTATAGTTCTAAGAACAAAAAATTAACCATTTATAGGTAGGCCTTGTACTGAGCCGCATTTTGCTGAAAATGCATCTTTTTTAACAACAAAGAAAATTTAAAAATCCATTAATATAATTAATTAATGTAATAATTAATCCAATAATGTTAATTCAGTTTTAACTTTTAACAATATGGCCTTCACTCAAAGACATAACGACCGCTAGCCACGTCTAAAAAATTAATATATTTGTTATGGGCAAACGGTGTGCCAAATCAAAAAATTTTTAAGAGACTAACGTGTCATATGTCATAAAATTAAGATTTCAACAAATTTGTTCCCTATGAAAGATGCTATTCTAGTCTGGTTTACAACAGCTATCAAAAGATTATTCAAAGTAGTCCAGGCCCGAAAAAGGCTTCAAATCGAAAAAAGTGCAGGGATTACAGTTGCGGGAAATTTGGTTACCGACATGGGAAGTGCTTCTAGATTTGAGCTAGCTCTTTTTATGAGAAAGTTATTAACCAGATAGGTTTTCAAAAATGCATGGTGTCACAATGACTTTAAAATGTTTATGTTAATTAATTTATTATTTACCAAATATAAAGTGTTTTAATTAAATTTCATGAACACTCTCGTGCTCAATACTTGATAAACTTGCTAAAAATTGTTTTAGCAGAGGATAGTGGGCTGCAATGCCGACATCCCTGGTTTAGATCAACATAGCCTACCAATGACTTTTTGTTTAAAGTTTTCTTGACATGTTTTTCGTTACATTAAAAAAGAATATTGGGCCGTGTATTCCGTGTAATCGTCTGCGAGAGGTATTGCTTGCCTTGCAAGCTACAAGGACTTAAATCTTCTGTGATAATAAGCTGTTTCGTTGTTATTATGGTGAACTCGGTAAATCATTACTTGTAATCGTTAAAAGGATATGACCAATAGCACATTTATGATAGGCCACATCAGTTCATAACCGCGACGGCTTCATTGCTTCATTTGTTTTTGCTAATGTCATTTTGCTATAAAGTTATTTCAATAACTTGGCTTAGTAGAGCCCATACTCTAGAGTATTACTATCGTTTTTATATTTTTTAATTTTTGGCTTATGAAGTCTCGTGTCTCGTAACTTTAAAGTTTTGTCTCGTCTCGAAGCTGTGATGTCTCGTCTCGGTCTCGGTAGGTTCGGTCCTCATTCCAGCTCTGTAACATTTACTGGTCACCAATCTCGAAACTAGAAAAAACATTTTTTTAATGCTCAGCCAATTCGTCTGATAAAAGTCACAGCAATGAAATTACGGTAATCTTATTTAAAATTATTATGTATAATGTCTGATGCTGAGCCAATTCGAAACTCTGATGGCAATTAAAAGACCTGCAAAGAAAAAGAAAAAAATAATAGCTTAGTTTTTAAACCAACGCAGTGTCTTTGTGTGCAAAGGGGAAGACTAAACACGAACCTATGCATAGATAAACGTTTGCAAGTTCGTAGCTATACTATCTTATTATCTTAATCTTAATGATCGCCTAAACTGAGTACCGGTAAATATACTGCATACTTGCACATGTAAGAATGTAGCCAGCATATTCTCAGAATAGAGTACAAGAGAGAAGTTCAGTTGCACTATAGTGCACATCAACGCAAAGCGTATTGTTTCCTTGCGCAGCAGCTTTTATAGGTGGGCACAAATCGCTAATCCGCTAATTAGTGAAGCTAATTTTTTCACTAGCGGATCAGCTGTTCAGCTATACCTTTCAAAAATGTTACCGGAATGGTTATCGAAGCTAATTTTTTCAGCCAATCCGCTAGAATAAGAATAGTTGCTACCGCGGTTTTAATAAAGAAATGCCTTTACATTGCCATATTTTCCCGTTTTTTGGGCCAGAGAAATATCTACCGGCACTCTTCTAGCTAAACGCTGAGATTAAGCAATAACAACTTTGTCAATGACATCATAAGGCTGAGCTTGCGCAATTACTGTTTCGACATGCAGGAGCTAAGAGGTTATAGACCAGTCCAGTCCAACAACTGCAAGGGTTAGCGCACCTTTTCTGGGTACCAATAATCAAGTATATTACGACCTACTATGAGTACTACGTCAAAAACTATTGGCGAAAAGTGATTTCTGCCAGGTCAGATTGGATGCGTTTAGCCGTAATGGGGGCCCAAAGACCCCCCAAAACTCGCTAGCATACCTTTTCCAGGTACCATATGAAACCTAGTGGAAACGAAACCTTACATCGACCTGATCAAGAAATGATATGTGACAAAATTTTTTCGGCTGCATTACCCCGGACAGAATTTCCCCAAGTTCGAGAGATGACGTCACAAAGGTATGCTAGCGTACCTTTTTTTGGTACCACATGAAACTCAGTGCAAACGAAAGCTTACATTGCACTGATTAGAAATGGCATGTGACAGAAACTTTTTCGGCTGCTTTACCTCCAGCGAAAGCCCCTAAAGTTCGAGTTATGACGTCACAGCGATTTATGACGTCACAGCAAAAATGACGTAATGATTCAAACTTTGGGGGCTTTTGCCCCCTTAGGGGGGTCATTTTATTTTCAGTTTAGCTTTTTTGCATCTTTTGAAGGAAACATGCTCTCCACTAACAGCAATTGACCCATAAGTTAAATTGTCGAATATACTAAATTTAATGAAACCAAAAGCTTGGAAAAACCTTTAAGATTTATGGTAACAAAGTCAATAGTCTAGTATTAATCAGTTTTCATAATACGCAGTGGCGTTGAAAGCACTTAAAGTAAGGGGGCTGAAATCTACTGTACATTACCAAACCAACGTCAGTTTATTTTTGGCTAAGGGGCTTCTCTTTTCTAGACCCCCCATTCCCAGCTTGTTATCGCAGCATCAAACAACGCGCAGTGCAATTTACTTCAGTAGCAATGGATGTCCCTTGAAGCAGGGATGTATCCAGAAGTTTCTTCAGTTTTTAGAGGCGATTTCGGGTAAATCTACATTACCAAGCCAACGTCAGTTTATTTTTGGGCAAGGGGCAGTGGCGTTGCCAGCCGAAAATTTTTTTGGGGGGTCAAAACTTCATAGGCTTGTACCAGTGGTGGAGGTCGGGAGGCATAGGCGCACGCAGGGGGGCTACGGTGCCATGCCCCCCCCTTTTGGCCCTGTAATAAGGTGCTGAACCTAACTTTCAGTCTATAATTTCTGAAACTAATAATGGTTGCAGCCTCCTTTCACTTATTTTAACCAAGCTTCTGCTTTTACACATAAGCTGCGAAACAGTGGCGTAGCGAGAAATTTAAAAAAGGGGGCGGGGGCATATTTTCCACATATTTTCAAACGTATTTTTTTCGGCAGAACTAATTTCAAGCAAACCCAAAAGACTCTAGGGGGTCAGGGGGCATGCTTCCCCGAAAAATTTTTGAAAATTTACATGCTGTAATGGCTGTTTTAGTGCTTTTTGTATAATTTTCACGCAAATTTTTGTGTAAATTTTTTGACCCTAATTCTGAGTGCTTCGCCAAGTATGATGCATTTTGTTCGCGCATTTTCGATTAATCGTGCTTAAGGCGTAAGGCTTACCGCTATTGAAGAGGTTCGAAATTATGGAAAAATTGTACACATCAAAAACATTTTTGAAAATGTTTAGTGAGAGGATGCATACCTCTCATCCTAACCCCCTGGATCCGCTCCTGGCCATAAGCTACAATCCATCAAAAGAGTCTGGCATACAGTATTTCAGTCACTTAGAGCCATTAATTTTTTTTTTTACTAAAAGGCAGAGTCAAAAGAGGGGGGGGGCATGACACAATGCCCCCCGGCCTAAATACGCTCCTGCTGCGAAAATATTTTTGAATTGTCCGTAGTGACTGCACTCACTGCACGCTCTTTTTCGATAAAAAAGTGAGCTAAAATGATTTCTTTTTATGTGAAAACCGTAACAATTCGTTGGCGGCTGGATGCGAAGCCCCCAGCCGCTGACGAATAGGCTAGGCTATTTGCGGGATTTCAACAAGAAAACATGTAATTTTTCGCATTTTTTATTAAAAATATACCTTTATATATTTATTGCAAAAATACCTTCAACATGTAACAGAAACTTGGATCTTAGTTATCTGGTTAATCCATCCGGCTTGTTCTATGATAATAAATACTCTAGCAATGACAAGTACAACGGACCGTCGTCTGTCGGACACAATTAAGACTGCACTTAATGCAAAAAGCTTTAATTTTGTTGATGATACTATGGTCAAAAGGAGGTAGGGGCGTAGGGTCATTACACGGTACCCCCCCTGCTCTTGAGCCCTTGCCTGCCTACACCCAGACGAGCGAATGATGTAACTTAAGTGGGCTAGTGGTAACTGAAAATATTTCGGGAGGGGGGCAATTGCCCCCTTTGCCCCCCTCTGGCAAGGGGCTTCTCTCCTCGAGATCCCCCATCCCCAGCTTGTTATCGCAGCATCAAACAACGCGCAGTACAATTTACTTCAGTTGCAATAGAAGTCGCTTGAAGCAGGGGCGTATCCAAAAGTTTCCTCAGGGGGACGCCAAATCTTTAAGAGTTTTTTAGACGCGATTTCTTTTCTTTCGGCGTGTGGTAACAGGAGAGATAATTTGGGATAAAATGAGGAGTAAAAACGGTTCTAAGTCCGGGGACATGCTTTCCCGGAAAATTTTTCAAAATTTAAATGCAGCAATTACAATTTTAGTACTGTTTGAACAACTCAAAAGCAATTTTTTGTTAATTTTTTTCGCAAGTTTAGTTATGAATTATTGTTGAACTGCAATGGGGTTTAGTTAAAAACTTTGGAAAGGAGGGGTGCTGAAAAGTATCTACGGGAAGAGACTTCAGCCCCTACCTTCAACGTCCTTGATAATACGGATCACCTATCGTTAAATAATTTGGACAAGTGCGTAGTTACATTCTAGACATTACGGCATAGTTTGTTTTTTCAGTCCGACAATCGGCTTATTTCAGGAATTGTACTGTTATGTAGTTAAAAGTAACTTCCATAATTGCGCAAGCATGGTTTTTACTAGTCTAGAGTAGAGAGCTACCGTTAGCCATTGCTGAAGATTCTGACTGTGAAAATATTTGTGTCAGAAGAACTAAACATAACATTGCGTGAAAAAAGCATAATAGGCCTACACTATAGCGATAAAAGGATAAAAGACAGTAGGCGTAATAATGCTATACGAGTACACAGAGATGGGCATTTATCGCGATAATTTATCGGCGATAATTTATTACCGATTATCGTTATCGCTCAAAATAGTTTGGATTTATCGATTACCGACAGTGGCGTACGCAGGATTTTGCAATGGGGAAATTTTAGCGACGTCACATCGTGATGATGTAAGTTTCAGTGACGTCACAGCTATTATAATGCCATGACGAAGGAAACAATTCAGATATTTCATTCACAATTTTGCTTGATTCTTTGCGCTTCATTTAGGAGCGAAAACATGTCACAAAAACTCAAGCTGTCAATCCGTGGTTAAAAATTTACTGAAAAAATTTTAGTTGACCTCATTTTTGAGCCATATGAAGGTTAACTGACTAAAGTAGGCAAGCTTTCGCAACGTCACAAACAGGGTGTAGCCAGGGGATTAAACAGGTAATTGCTTTTCTCCAAAAAAAACGTTTCAAGAACCAACATTGATATAAACAACGCATATAAATCTTGATACAAACATTTAATATGCACTCATTATGAAAGGGACAGTTTCCCCTGTCTTGAAAACTGAAGACAGTAAAGCATGAGAACAAACTGCCCTTCCTACCGAAACATTTTTAAATTACACTAATATACGCGCGAGAGGAATCTCTAATCATGTGATTAAGGTCAAAAACAGCGTCGATATTATCCAAGTATTTTTCACCCAAATCACAGCGTCGATAACATGATATTCTCTCAAGCACATAATCGGGGTGTTTGGGAAACAGAGCACTCCAGCTCCTTAGACAGTTACGGTGCATAAAAACGATTTTGCTCCCCCCCCCCGTTCCGCCCCTGGGCCTCTTTAAATCTTTCGTTGGTCTGGTCTTCCTTGACAGTATTTTTATTTTATTTTCAGCATTTAGGTAGGGCAGTGTCAATATAAGTTTTTATATTTTAATAATTTTTCAACAAATCGGCCGGTTATAGCGCAGTGTTAAAGATGTCGCTATCGATGCAAAAGGTCTGAGGTTCGATTCCCAGGCTGGTCAAATCGGACGCAGTGTAACCAACGGCTCGCCGCCGCTGCGACGATACTTCGGAGCTGTGTTGCCCAGGCGCTATGCCACGGGGTCGGGACTCGCCACTCGCTACCACCCTTCGGTACCACAGCGAGTTAATGAAACGAGTAGGCCTACAGTGAAGATTTGATTTTTTTAAAAACTTTGTGGGCGGCCATAATTACTGCAGATGCACCGTATTTAAGGAAGCTCCTGCTTACCAGTTGCTTCACAGCAGCATCGATGACAAACATGTAGTTCAAGCAAAACAAATCAGAAAAGTTGAAATACCGGTATCGTTGCATCGCATGGTAATAAAAGTTTCTCGAAATTAAATTAGAAAGCTGGACCGAACGGAAAAACATGACAGCAGTTTCGGCAAGCTCCTCACGAACAAAAGTCGGTTTGTTTCAAAAAGGAAAGGTTTCACTTTTTCGGCAATCGTCAACGTCAAGCGCAGCGCACCAGAAAAGTTTGATTACCGGTAGACCTATTAATGCATCACAATGAAACTTTTTCAAGATGTTCTAAGCACAGAAAAACATAAGAGCAGTTTCGGCTGCCTCTGTATGAAAAAACGCGGTTCGTTCCCAAAAGAGAGGTTTTCATTTCTTTTAAAATCTTCAATGGGGGGGGGGGGGGGTTTGACCCCCGAAACCCCCCCCCCCGTGCGTACGCCACTGATTACCGATATCAATATCGCTTTTGCACTATATTTTGTTATCGCCGATAAATTATTGCGATAAACGATTTTTTATGCACACGGTGTTCAAAGTTAGGGAGCTGGCGCTATGGCAAAATTCGCGGAGCTGATAAAGTCTTGATGCAATTTAAAAAATCACTCTTTGTTTTGTTTAATACCAGGGCAGAGTCCGTGAACTGCTCTCTTTTCTGGAAAAACCTAGAAAAACACTTTTGTGATTTGGCTTACAAGAAAAAAACTTCGTCAATCGCATTGACAATTTACCGCCACATTTATCGGAAAAATTTATCGGCGATAATTTATCGATTACCGATATCGCTTGAAGAGATTGATATTTATCGATTTTCGGTATGGCCCAGAGCACTTTTGAAATTATCGATTATCGTTATCGCTTTAGTACAGAAAGGTTTATCGTGCCTATCACTGCGAGTACAGAATTAGCTAACCAACGTCTTTTTCTGAAAGAGTATAAGGAATTGCCTGACTTGCCTTTCTTGATAATATTAAGAGTAAACCGATAAAAGCATCCACTTCACCTTAATTTTTTTTTATTGTTATATAGTCTTAAATCTCAGTTTGTTCGTTAGTTTGTATGTATGTCAATCAATCAATCAATTTTCTGGACCCGCTTATCCTTGGGGGGTCGCGGGGGCAGCAGCTCAAGTTGGAGCCTCCAAGCATCTCGATCCTCTGCAACAAAGGATAGATGCTCTGCTGGGATGCCAAGGCGAGACCAACTAAGATCTTCTACGTAATCTCGCCATCGAGTTCTGGGACGGCCTCTAGGCCTTCGACCAATCGGTGTTGAACAGAGCAGTTTTTTGGCTGTTCTTTCCTGGGGCATTCGTGTCACATGTCCATACCAACGCAGTTGCGATCTTTCTAGTCGGAGAAGCAGCGATTCGATGTTTAGAGATTCACGAATATCTGCACTTTTAACCTTGTCCAACAAGGTCAAACCGCTAATTCTTCGCAAGAATCCCATTTCGGCTGCTTGAACTCGAGACCTCACTTTCTCATTCATGATCCAACACTCATGGCCATATGTCAAAATAGGAACATAGACCGATCTGAAAATGGATAGCTTTGCCTTGGTGCAAAGCTCCCGTTTCAGTACCACAGATCGGTGGAGCTGGCGCATTACTGCACTTGCTTTTCCGATGCGGATATCCAATTCGCTATTTTGTCTGCCGTCACTTGTGAATGAGACGCCGAGGTACTTGAATTTCTCTGACTGTTTTAGTGGTACTCCATCAATTTGGAGAGAGCACTGCTTTGGTTGTCTGGACAGGCACATGGTTTCTGTTTTTGTTGTACTGATTTTCATTCCGGCAACAGAGCATGCATCCGAAAACCTGTCAAGAGCTTGCTGGAGACCATTTTGGGTAGAGTCGAGTAGCACGAGATCATCTGCAAATAACAGACGTTGTACAGTGCATTCACCGATCTTTACTCCGCCACAAGACTCACTGTTCTTAACTATTCTATCCATATAAATAAGGAACAGAATAGGTGAAAGAGAGCAGCCTTGCCGTAGTCCCACACTTACTCTGAAAGGTTTCGTCGTTGCACTGTTAACACGAACACAGATCTCAGAATGCATGTACAGCGACTTAATGGCAGTTAGTAACTGGCCATCAATGCCATACTGCAACAGCACCGCCCAAAGCTTGTCTCTAGGAATGCGATCATATGCTTTTTCAAGATCAACGAAACATGCATTGATCTCTTTTGCATATTCCCACGACTTCTCAAAGATTTGCTGCAAGGCAAAGATCTGATCCATTGTGCTTCGGCCAGGACGAAAGCCACACTGAGCATCTGTTAGCTTAGGCTCAACTATTTCACGGCATTTCTTTTCAAGGCATTTGGCATAGACCTTACCCGGGACACTGATGAGAGATATGCCCCTATAATTGGTGCATTTTCTCTTGTCTCCTTTCTTGTGGATAGGTATTATCACACTAGTTTGCCATTGCTTTGGTGCTTGCCCAGTACTACACGCCACCTTACAAACACGAGTCAGCCAACGAACACCATGTATGTTCATTGCTTTTAACATTTCAGGTCTGATATCATCCTCACCAGGTGCTTTTCCAGTTTTCAATGATTTGATTACTGCATTCACATCTGCTTCGGTTATCTGAATATCTTCCCCAACCTGTTCTTCGTGAATTTGTATTGGTGTAGCATCAACTGGGTTTAAAAGATCACTAAAGTACTCTCTCCACCGATTCAAAATAGCATCTTGATCTTTCAGAGTCACACCATTTGAATCTTCGATAAAGAGAGCGGCTCGAGATCTTTTTCCACGCAAACGGCGAATGGTCTGCCAGAACACTTTGTTTGCCGTTTTGAAATCATCGTCTAACCTTTCTCCAAATTCCTTCCAGGCCCTTTCCTTAGACAGTTTAACTTTTGTGGCTGCCGTCTTACGTGCTTCAGAGTACTGCGAACGAAGTTCAAGTGATGACTTATTTGCAAGCCAGGCCTTATAGGCCACTTTTTTCGCACGAATAGCTTCTTTAACTTCTTGGTTCCACCAAGGAGTTCTTTTCTCGCTACTCTTCGTCCCTCCAACACGCTTACTTCCACAACAGTTAGTAGCGGACGTAATGACTGCTGTTCGAAACAAACACCACTCAGTTTCAATGTCTTCAGTAGAGGTCGGAAGTTCTTTGAACTTAGATGCAATGTTGTCTGCAAATGCAGTTCGTACCTCTTTGTCAGCCAATGATTCCCATTTGATTCGATAAGTTTCTCGTGGTCGAAAAGTCTTTCGTTTTTTCAAGGGTTTCAAAGCTTTCAAAGTGCAGACAACTAGGTGGTGATCAGTTGACAACTCAGCCCCTCTTTTAACACGGACATCAGACACGGTAGAAAACAAGTCCGCCGAAACGATACAAAAATCAATCAGGGAGCGTTGTCCCAGAGAGTCTCTGTACCAGGTGTACTTATGAATTCTTTTGTGCTGAAAAAATGTGTTCATTATGCACAGCCCATTGGTGGCACAGAACTGCAATAAACACCTTCCGTTCTTGTTAATGTCAGGGTCACCATGTTGCCCAATAACACCTTTCCAGGTTCCATTGTCGATGCCCACATGTGCATTGAAATCGCCCAAAAGGACAAGGGATTCTGATGAAGTCGCTTTTCCCAATGCAACCTCAACTTCCTCCAGAAAGGCTTCGTACTGTGATTCTATGTTAGGTGCGTACACCTGCAATATACACAGAGATCGCTCCTGCAGCCTTAGCTTTAGAAGACAAACCCTTCCTCCTAGTGGTACCCAGTCAACGACACATTCAGCTATGTTGGGGCTCACAAGTAAGCCAACACCAGCTTGAGCAGACATTGCTGCATCAACACCTGAGTAGAAAATTTTCCACCCATCGTTCAACTCGACAGTTCCAGAACCCCGGCGCTTTGTTGATGAAATTCCCACAACATCAAGGCGATACTGTTGGGCTTCGCAAACAAGCTCCTGCTCTTTTCCTGTCAGTGACGAAACGTTCCAGTTCCCGATAGCTAGATCCCGGCAGTTTGGTCCAACTCGAGTACGTTTTCTGTGCGCTGCCCCCATTTGCCTCCCCAAACGCTTAGCGACTGCGTTGGTGGGTTTCCGGTGACGGTCAGCTTGTGGGGGAGACTGTAGCTTATTTTTCGAACGAGTCCCTCTGCCTAAAACTCGAACGCGGACCTTTTTATCCTGCGCGCCGTCCGATGCAGCATGAATATTGTTATTACAACTTTCCATTTAGCTACAGCATTGGATTGCTACTTGGTCTGTTTCTCTCCTTCGACCTTACCGCCATGGGTGACCCTGATGGAAGTGATTAAACACTACCGACGGCGTTGCTCTAAGGATCATTGAAAACTCAAACCTCCCCACCACGTTAAGGTGGCAATCCATAGGAGAGGTTGTATGTATGTTTTTTTTTTTTTTTTTTTTTTTTTTTTTTTTTTTTTTTAAAATACCTACACCGTACATTTTACTATGAAGAGTAGGGGCCCCACCATCTCATTTCTAATTGGGCCCCGCAGTTCCTAGCACCGGCCCTGGGTTTGATTCTCAGTCGGGTCAAACCAATGACTTTAAAATTGATATTCACAGCTTCCCGGTTTGACGCTCAACATTGAAGAGGCAGTATGGAAAACAAGCCCGCAAGTTCACTTGTTGTGGCGTTGCAAGAGGCACTTGGCGAGATTTCCCCATCTTGGTGTGGTAGACAGATGGCTGGCATCTTCTAAGCGAGCTGGCTGTAGCGCTTTGATTGCTGTCTCGTGATAAGAGGTTAAAAGAAGTTGTTGGCATAAAATTTTTTTTATTTTTTTTTTAGTTTTTTCTTTTTTGTTAGTTATGTGTGTGTGTATTACATTCGTTGATTTCAAAAAAAAAAAAAAATACGGCACTCGTAAGAGGTTATGCTAAGGTGCAGCGACCATGCATTTCTTTTATTTTATTAAATAATTTTTTGTTTACTGAAGCATGTTTTAACGTATATCGTTTTGTCGCTGTTACCTATTTTTCGACCATTGTTTTTGCTTGCTATTTTTGTTTGTGTTAGCTTGGTCGTTAAATGAAATAAACTACTACTACGACTAAATACGCAAAAAACAATTGCGGCAAGTTTGGCCAGTCATCCGTGAAAACAAACATTGAAAGGGCAGTGACGCAAATACCGCGCAAGAACTACAGACCGAACATAATGGAACATTATTGCGGCAGAATTTGCATTGTGACGTAAGCCCAACTGCATGACGTCACACAAATCCACTCAATTTTTTTGAAAAGGCAGCTCCAACCTTCAATACATACTTTAACCACGCTACTGACGTCAAAACGCTTTTACGTCATGTTTTTGAATGCAACTGACCGTGAAAGTTTAGTTCCGCTTTCGCGACTGCAGGTCAGATAGCAATGCACGCAATTCTTAAGAAAAAAGCATTAAAATGGACGGAGTCCAGCTGATTTAGCATAGTATTAGTTTGAAACGCAAACCGTAAAAAAAGAAGCTGTGTTTGAGCAATACTCCATCGGCTTCAATTAGAATCATGGTGAAAGTGTATTTAATCGTGGTCAGATTTCAATCAGCTTTTTGCTTAGCTTCGCCTGGTAGTGCAAACAACCAGCACTTCAAAATTCGACTAATACGGTGAGAAGCGTATGAGTGATGAAGTGTGTGCTAGAAGTTTTAAACGGTGTGATGTCTTTTGGCTAGTTTTCACTCTCAACTGCATTGAGTAATTTATTCATTGCTGCATCTGCAATATATTCATTTAGTAGCAATACGCAGATGAGTCATGAGTTTGCAGGGCCTATCTTCGTAATTCAAACCCAGGCATTTTAGGTACGAGCGTGAAAAATGCCACAGAGGCATCGTTCACTGTCAGTGCTATGTCTTTGGTTAGACTTGATCATTTGAAGAAATTGTCGCATCCGATCATTTATTTATTTACAAGGTAAATCATTTTAGACGGTACACCACAAAGGTCGGTATCGATATCGGTAATCGATAAATCAAGACTACAGTATTTTGAGCGATAGCTATGAGGCGCCGTTTGGAAAAATAGAATTTAAGTTCTTCACATGTTTTTTCGGCCAATTTAAGCTACATTTTGTCCAATATACAGGGTGACCCAAAAAGATGCGTACCCATAAAAATTTCAATTGTGACTTTGATTAAAAAGCTATTAATTTCAAATTACAACCACACATTATTCAGTTTATGGAAGACCATTCACCAGAGTTTCAGCTATTTCTGTCAATTTTTAGTAAACTTATGGCTTTTCCAAGTTGTGTTCCAAATGTCCACCATTTACTTGCAAGCAAACCTGTACTCGTGTGGCAAAGTTTTCAATGACTTTTACACACTCCTCTTTCGGGATGGCTCTTATTTTTGCTGTGATGGCAGTTTTCACTTCCTCAATTGTTTGTGGATTTCCCTGGTATACATTGTCTTTGAGGAAACCCCACAGATAAAAATCAGGGAGGGTTAAGATCTGGTGAGTGCGGGGCCCATTCCTCATCGCACCTTCTGCTTATGAGTCTCTCTTCGAACCTCTGCCTCAACCAAGCAAGGATTTCGTTGGCAGTATGAGGTGTGACCCCGTCTTGCTGAAACCATTGTGAAACTCTCAGAACCCCTCTCCGGCGTCCCAGCGACGCCCAGTACTTGTTCAGAACAGCCATGTAGCGTTCCTTGTTGACTGTCTGGGATCGGTCGTCATCATCTTCGAACAAATAAGGCCCGATGATCCCGAGCTTGTTCATGGCCACCCAGGCAGTACATTTAACGAAATGAAGCGTCGTCTGAAGCACTTCGTCTGGAACCTTCGAACCCCCAAAAAACATTGTTTTTGCTATTGACGTGCCCGGAAAGCAAAAAACGAAACGAAATGCTTGCAACGAAATTGTGAATATTTGGAACATATCTTGTAAAAGCCATAAGTTTACTAAAAATTGACAGAAATAGCTGAAACTCTGGTGAATGGTCTTCCATAAACTGAATAATGTGTGGTTGTAATTTGAAATTAATAGCTTTTTAATCAAAGTCACAATTGAAATTTTTATGGGTACGCATCTTTTTGGGTCACCCTGGTATTATATGTTTTTTATGCATGTGGTTTAAAATAGGGTCAAATATATAGTTTAAAATAGCCGAAAAAACTGACGCAAAATATGTAGGAAATTTCCTATATAACATGTAAGACAAATTATTGCATAAATTAGCCAAAAAAGCCAGCGCAAACACATAGGAAATTTCTTATATAATATACAGCAGGGGTGGGCAAACCTTTCACACGACGAGCCAGATTTATAAAAACTGCTGAAGCCGCGGGCCGCACGATGATTGGAAAGATGACGACCATTCTTTTTTTTTTCGGAGATCACAGTCCACGTACGAATGTGATCTCCAAAATAAAAGGTTTTCACCTCGTTTTTCATTTCAATTTTAAACCGTTAAGGCTCAATTTTTTGAAATTACTGACATCCGCGATCTCTAATAAAAGAAAAAGATCTTCCGTTCAATTCATGGTAAGAATTTAAGTTACTGTAAGTGCCGTCGGGTCCGAATAAAAAACCGGCGGGCCGGTTTTGGCCCGCGGGCCGTAGTTTGCCCATGTCTGATATGCAGAGTGGCCCAACAGTAGGTGTACAGTTTAATAGTGCGTAAATATGTGAGTAATTTATACATGATAATTATATAATTAAATATGTAAGTATGCGTAAAAAGTGAGTAAAAGTGCCTAAATGAGAACTACAAACCTACTTTTGGACCTAAACCCTACTTTTAATAACTGTATACCTACTTTTGGGCCACCTGCAAATTTTTTGCATAAATTAGCCAACAAAGACGGCGCAAAATATATAGGAAATTTCCTATATAATATATAAGACAAATTATTGTATAAATTAGCCAAAAAAAGCAGCCCAAAACTTATATGTTATGCGCTGCTTTTTTTGGCTAGTTTTTGCAATAATTTGTCCTATAAATTATATAGGAAATTTCCTGTATATTTTGCGTTAGTTTTTTCTGCTATTTTAAACCGCATATTTCTCCGATATATACAGTATACAGAAAATATCCTATATAATATATTGGACGCAATGTTGCTTAAATCGGCCGAAAAAACGTGTGGAAAACCTTAACTATTTTTTTTCAAGCGGCGCCTCGTATTTACAACAATAATAATCGGTGATAAACTATCGCCGATGAATTATATCGATAAATGCCAATCTCTGAGTACATGTAGATATTATCGGCCCTTTTGTGAGCGATATTGACAAAAAGCCGGTTCATTGTGTCAGTTTAGCCAGATACAATTGGAAATTCCTGTAACGAACACATACAACTTTTCTGTACCGTCTCGCTTTTCACAACTTATTTGTCTTGTGCACTTTTGTTCACTCAGCAGTGGGTGTTCGCTGCTATTGTAAGGATTTCTAATGACTTGTTACCAGCGTTCGCATGGTGACCTCGCCAATAACGTATTTTTATTCGGATTAAAACTGTGTACTTCGACTCTTCGAGTAGAACCAATCATTCCTTTTCGCTTTATTCCAGCTCGGTTCTGATTGAACTTTGTGTGAAATCGTGATTCTTGATTTGTAAACTTTAAGTTTATACAAATTACTCCGCGAGGTTATATTGCTGTGGTCGGCAAGCCCGGTGCCGGTCCGCGAGGGGTTCGGTACCGGGCCGCGTACTTTTCCAGATTAAATGCATGAAAACAATGGTCGGCAAATACCGGTGAAGTTCGTAACCGGTCTGTCTGCGCTTTCACATTAAATGCTTTAAATTTGAAACATCATTTGGCAGAGTCAGCTCCATCGCAGGGTAAATACCTTTTTTTGAGAGACACCCGAAAAAATTTGGCAGATTTGCCAGCTGAATAAATCCGAGCTGTTTTATTGTGAAAACATATGTGATTTTCAAAGGCCGATTCACAGAAAAAATTTCAGTTTCAAAGCGGTTCGCTATGCGAAAAAGATTGCCAACCACTGTTAGCCTATGTTGAGTAAAGGAGAATGTAGCTGGTAAACCTATGCTCGAAGTTGCTTTGATGCTCAAGAAAGAGGCAAATAAAAAACTGCGGTTCATTTTTACAAACTCAACAGCTGTTACAAGAAAGCCAAGAATACGTTGACAGCAGGGTGGGATTTGCGGGCTGGCAAGCTGATGTAGACTCTGTTTACAGGTTGAAGCCTCGGGGCCTTGACACGATCACGAAACACCTTTGTTTGTAGAGATCGATCAATGAAAACGTTTTTTTTTTAAATCGTGAAGATTGATCGTCAATCACTAGAGGCACATGTAAAAGCGAAATAACCTAGGGCCTCTCATTGCTTAAACCGGCCCTGGTTAACAAGTGCTTGCTGATGATGCAGGCCTTAAACCTGCTACAGAAATATCAGCACAATGAAAATGGTTGCATATTGTTTTACGTTTTGATTTGTTTTTCAGAGGTCTGAGCATGTAAGTTTACAATTGCTGGGCATTTAATATCACATTGAATATGGAAAAACAACCTGACACTTACAATGTGATTAACTGGATAGACTGCAGCCAAACCATGGAGTTTGCCTGGTCTAAAAATGACGACCAACTTCGGCACACTGGCGTTGTCATTAAGTTTAACAACATGCCTGTATTCACTTTGGATTTTGGAGCAGACGATGTCGAGGGTCGGGTAGGGTTCACAAAAATCAAACTTGCGTCTTTAAAAGCTGCTGCTAGAGTTTCGGCGACATTTTCGTATTCTGGTGGAATACAAAAAGCGGGCAGAAGAGTGGCAAATGCGGAAATGCCTGGAGAAGTCAAAATCAGTATTTTTGACTCCAAAACCTCCGAAATAATGGGAAACCTTGCGCGTTTTTCAATACAGAGCAGAGAAGAAAAAGATAATTGCAAAAACCTTATAAAAGCAATTCAAAGGATAGATATGGGAAGCTATAAACTCATGGAGAACAACTGCAGAAACTATGTGATTGTCGTGGCCACGTTGTTGCGAGAATTTCCAGAGCTTGAGCCTTCCAACTGGAACAAATTTGAACTGGAAATGCAGAAACTGCTTTCTGAAGATCACAAGAAGTTTACTGATGTTTTATCTTCGGCCGAGAGGTTTCTTGCTTTGCTGAGAAATGGAGAATTATAAACTCAGGGTATTTACAAGAAGAAAAAGGCCTTTTTTTGTTTCTATGGTTCTAGCAGGACAAGTGATAATCCTGTAGTAGCTAAATGGTTGCATGTATGACTTACCCATGTTGTTCATACGTTTTACACTTAACTGAAATGTTACTTTTTTCAAATCAGCCACAATCATTACATCTCAAGACAAACTGCTGATGCAGTACATGAGAGCGATAGGTATGAAGCGGGCTGACTTGCGTCAGTGCGATTCACGGCAATTCTTTTTTGAATCTTGTCTTACGCTACTCTTTGCTGACTAGCCGTGACTAACTTTATGCGGACTCATGGGTCAAGAGTGCATTTAGGGGGGCGGGGGATCGCCTTTTTGAAAAAAGAGCAGTTGTTGCTGAGTGATTAAAATATGCCTGACTTTTCCGAGGACTTTTGTAGTTAATGCCAATCTTTTAAAACCTTTTTGCTACGCCCCTGCTTAGGATACACAATGTGCTCGTCGCGTGCCTATATAAGCACCTTACCTAGAAGAAAACGTCGTCGTATTTTTTTTTTTTTTTTGGTGCAGGCCTTCACCATCCAGAGCCTATATATTTTTTTGTTGGAAATTTAAAAATAGATTTTTTTTCTTTCTGATTTTATGGCATTATTTGGCTTACCTTTGCGTTGTGTATATTATCTAGTGTAGGCCTAATTCGTATTTCATTTTACATACCGTACCTATGTTACAAGTTTCATCAGTCCTGGCCCTAAAAAAACTTAATAGTTGTGAAGCGCCTTAAAACCCCTTAATAATAGTATAATAATCAATGAAGGCTTGTACCGAAGTCTATCCAGTCGAGCTACAAGGCTAAGAGAGTGATTCAAGCTGATAAATCGTTATAAAGAATTTCACTTAATGAATTTACCTTGAAGCTAAACCTCCAAGATTTTAGGATAAAATAAACGTAATCAGATAAATGTGATTACGAGTGGGATTCGAATCCACGCCCAAGGGTGGAAACCTGGCTAGTGGGCACTTGGAGTTAGGGTGTCAGTTTCAGATTCGGTTTGTCAAAACCCAGATGTAAGGTTTCAGTTTTGGTTTGGTTTCACGACTGTTGAAAAGTAGGTTTTAGTTTCGGTTTAAGTTTCATTCAAGACAGCTATTTTATTTTAAATACGGATTATTTACATGTAAATGCTCTACTTCTTGGCGTTTTTGTTTTATCACGATGATAAGTAGCAGCTCAGAAGGCCGAGTGAGGAGAGCAATATTGCTTCAGAAGTTGTCGACTTGGGTATACAGTCAAACCTCGGTTTTCGAACGCTTCGGTTCTCGACCAAATCGGTTTTCGAACAATAGGGATTTCTACCTTTCATACTTCGAACATAAATTCGGATCACGACCAAACCAAGCGAATGCAAACAGACTAATTGCCTGCTCCCATCGCTTTAACACAATGTTTCATCATCAATTTCTGCAATAGCACTGTACAATATCTTAACCTTTAATGTTTTCGATGTTTTCAAAATAAAAGATACGAAGTGTTTACTTTACAGTATGTTTTTTTATCATCTTAACTAGGAAATCCTTTATTAAAATAAAGCACAATCTATTTCTACCCATTGTTATTTATGGTATACATTATAGAGTACAGTTTATGGTGTAAAATACTAAAAAAATACTTTACAAAAGTTGTTTTCTAGACTTGGAACGGATTAAAACTATTTACATTAATTCTAATGGAAAAAATTGTTTCGGTTTTCGAACAAATCGCTTTTCGAACGGCCTTCTGGAACGGATTATGTTCGAAAACCGAAGTTTGACTGCAATTCCAAGCCCGTTAAACCAAAGGCCTAAAAATTACTATTCACAGCTTCTCTATTTGACGCTCAGCATTAAAGGAACTGCACTTAGCTGGTAATGATGGTGATGACAATTTTTAAAACTCAAAACCTCGGAAATTTTTAAACGGGTTTTAATTTTAGTTACGATTTTGACGTTTCAAAAAAAAAAGTCTGGGTTCAAGTTTAGATTTTCAAAAATTTAGCTGAGTACGTGTCAGTTTCAGTTTGGGTTTCCAAAAGTTCCTTTAAAACGAGGTTTTCAGGTTTGGGTTTGGGTTTCCACCCTTGCCCAAGCCCGCACCGACCAGTTGTCACAGTCGTAATAGCTGAAAAATGGCTTACTTCCTGTAGTGGGATGGCATCAGATTACGATGGCCGAGTGGTTAAGGCCGCGTCTCCGGTAAAGACTCGCCGCAACCATGGGGCTGGTGATAGCAGGGCCGGCGCCAAGGGAGGCCAGGAGGCCGGTAAAGACTCGCCGCAACCATGGGACTGGTGATAGCAGGGCCGGCGCCAAGGGAGGCCAGAAAGAGTAAGCTTGTTAATTGGGGGGGGGGGTTAAAGGACAAACCAGCAAATAACATGCTTGCCCCCCCCCAATTAACAAGCTTACTCTTTAATTCTTTGATAATAGTAAGAGTTGTCAATTTTTAACGTTGCGCTTTTTCTAGCTGTAACTACTGAAGATAAAAAGGACGAAAGCACTGTGTGAAGCAGTTCACAGATAGAGCTTTCATGCTTAAAATTAACTATCCAGCTTGTAGAAATGGGATTAGAATTTTTGCTACACACTACTTGCGAATAAAAATTTAAACTTTGGTAAAGTGCATGTTACCGGCCGGTAGCTCAGTTGTTACAACATTGTCATGAGTGCTCGAGGTCCCGAGTTCGATTCCCGGGCCGATCTAATCAGTCACAGTGTCCCCAACGGCTCGATACTGCTACGATTTTTCTGAGGAGCTGTGCTGCCCAGGTGCGAAGCCGCGGAAATGAGCACTGCTGCGCGTTTCACGCTTCGGCGTAATATTGCGAGTAATTTATCATAAAGATTTAATTTTCTTTTCACTTTATATCGTGAATGCAATGGCAAGTTAAGGTTAGTTAATAATCTTTGGTACCAACCATCGACGTTAAACAGTTTTCTGATTGTTTTTACGGCAGCAATTACGCGCACTTAAATATTTCAACAAATTTAAACTTCAACTTAACAAAGCGAAATGACGATGATAAAAATATGTTACACAAAATTTAAAAAGTGTAACTTTTTGTGGTTGTTACGCTCCAGTAACCTTTTAAGTATCTTGAAATAATTTGAGAACTTTAGCTCTTTAGCTGCTTTTCTCAGAACTTTAGCGGCAACGAAGCGCACTTCAAGCCTTAAGGTGCGTTTGCGGATACGCGACAACGCGATACGCGTCAAAACTTTTTCGCACCTTGTTTGTTTTATTTTACTGTTCACCGTAGAGATGGCACGGACTGACTTTTTTGTAACCCGGACCGCCCATGGCCCGGAACCTCTTGCCCAGTAGCGGTAACCGACCCGGCAACTCATCCCAAAAACAAAGCCCAGCCCGCCCAAGGCTCATTCTTTTATGAACGTTCAACCACATTTAACAGAAAAATAAAAGTTTAAAGGGATTTCAAAAATTGGTAGCGGCTCGTTAGCGGCCTAATTAGAAACAAAAGATAGAACTGGGCCGTTAGCGGACCACTAAACAGACCGGTTATCGGCTCGTCAGCGTGTCTCTTAGCGGCCCATGCCATCTCTAGTTCACCGATCTCGCGAAAACGTGCGAAATCCTTCTACATTTACGTACATTATAATTTTAGTCGCGTGCCGCGCGTCGTGTATCGGTAAACTCACCTTTAGTTTTTTCGCGTCTCGTTTGCTTCGTTTTGTATCAACTTTGCCAAACTCTGCTCGGGCTTCTCGCTCTGCATCGCGCTGCGTTGTCAAACTTCGCGTGCAAGTAGAAACACCTTCAGCTTAACGGTTAAAGTTTCATCAACTGCACGTAATTTCATTGCTTCGTTTACATGTCTTAGTATGATTTGCTGCCACGTGTCAATATTTTCTTGTTGATGTGCGGTCAATTCAGTTAAAGCTGCACTGGAGGATCCTGGACTAGGAAGATCATGGAGGAATCCTGGAAAAGAGGGAAAAACGATCTCAAGCCCCCATCCCTCAAAATTTTTAAAGATAGATATTATTTTAGTAAATCACACTAGATCTTTACGGAGCCGATTCCAGAGCGGTCGCATTGGGGGCGCCAAGCGTTTAGGTTATCAGGGGGGCAAATATTGGATCAATTTTGTAAGTTGAAAAAAGGCTTCGTTACTATTTTTATGCCACAGTCTTTATCAACGAGAACTTTGCAGCCAGCTGACATTGATCTGAACTCTAAGATGCCGTTTTTGTGCTAGTACTATGTACCACAGTTATGTCGTTTACAAATGCGAAGCCAAAAGAAAAGCAGTGGAACCAGCTTAGTAGCTTGTTGTGTTGTTAACGAACGCAATTTCCGTATTCAAGATTTGTTATTTTGAACGATGCGCTTGACAGTTCCGGCAAAGTAGTTTCAACAAAACAAAATGTTTAAAGTGATGCACAAAAGTCGATGTTTTTAAAATAGTGAACTATTTAATTAGGAGGGGGCAGGCCCCCTACTTCCCCTTGGCGCCGGTTCTGCTTGTTGGCTTGCTGATACTTTTGGTTCCCCGTCCCTGAGTTCAGGTTAAGTCAAATATTGCTTTGAAAATTGTAAGGTATAAACAATCACTTACCTACGTCATATAACAACTGTTAAAAACTATTAACTATGTTGCATACCGGTATGAATTGAATGCTTTTGTTTATGGCGATCAGCCATGAGCAATCTATTGCTTGAGTTTACTCATCAAAATTGAAATCTCTTTCAAACGTTACTTCATTGTTTTGTTACAAACTGATGTAAAGTTGTTAGGAATGAGTAATTTTGTGACGCAGACAATCTTCATCGGCTTTCGTGTTGGTGGTTTAATTTCAATTTAGCAGAAGTTTCGTCTTGAAACGTGTTTATATTCAGTTGCATATTTATCCTCCTATATCACGAGAAAGCAATCAAAGCGCTATAACGTGCTCGCTAAGGAGTTAATACCGGGCACTTGTCTACCACACCGTCACCAAGATTGGGGAATCTCGCTAAGCGCCTTTCCCCACGCCACAGCAAGTAAACTTGTCGGCTTGTTCTCCACACTGCGCCTTAATGCTGAGCATTAAGCCGGGAAGCTCTTAAATACCGACTAAAAATTATTGGTTTGACCCGACTCGGAATCAAACCCGAGTCTACAGCTTCAGAGTAGTTTTTATTCAATTAAGTAGGCCTAAATTTAAATAGGCCTATCATTTCTGTTATATTCCGCAAGGTCAAACAGACGTAGGTCTAAGGTGACTCTACTCTTGAATAAATAGTCTCTGCAATACCTACAACAATTTTACAGCTTTAAACAATTTCTCTGCAATACTCCTCATAACTGAGTATAAGCAATTTCTAGCAGTAAACACTGCTAGCAGCAGTAAACACTGTTTAAAAATAGATCATATTTTTAAACACTGTTTCGACTTTTAGATCTCATGATTATCTGATACCTCATCGATATTTAAGGCCTCGCGACAGAAGGTGTTTTACAGAGTAGCCTTCATGTAAATATGTATTTTTTTGTATATATTTAGTCGCATATTTATCCTCCTATCACGAAAAAGCGATCAATGCGCTATTCGAGTTCGTTTAGGAGTTACCAGCCATCTACCTACCACACTGTAAGATGGGGTAATTCTGCTAAGTGCCTTTCCCAATGGCACAACAAGTGAACTTGCCGGCTTGTTCTCCACGCTGTCCTTTTAATGCCGAGCGTCAAGCAGGAAGATTTGAATACCAATTTTAAAGTCATTGGTGTGACGCGACTCGGAATCAAACCCAAGTCTCCAGCTCCAGAGGCGGACGTACGCTCTTACCAGGGCCGTATTTAGACAATGAGAGGCCCTAGGCTATTTGATCAATTAGACGCTAGAGAGCAACAATCAGACTCATCTCTACGCAGAAGCGAAGCGAGAAATTTTGAAGGGGGGGGGGAGCAATAATTTCTACACGTTTTTCAAGCGTACTTTCTTTTCGGCAGAACTAATTTGATGCTGATTGAGAGACAGAAAAGCTCTAGGGGGATCCGGGTGCATATTCCCCCGGAAAATTTTGAAAATTTACATGCTGTAATGGTTATTTTGTACCTTTTAAATAATTTTTACGCAAATTTTGTTTAAATTTTTGACCCTAATTTTGAGTGCTTCGCCAAATATGATGCATTTTGTTCGCTTGTTTTCGATGTAGGCTACGTGCTGAAGGCGTAAGGCTTATTGCTATGGAAGAGGTTCGAAATTACGGAAAAATTGTATAGGCCTACATCATAAATATTTTCGAAATGGCTGGTGGGAGGATGCATAAACCCTTCATCCTACCCCACGGCCATAAGATACAGAAACCATCAAAAGAGTCTGGCATATTTTAGTCACTTGGCACCATAAGTTTTGTTCGTTTTTACTAAAAGACGGAGTCAAAAGGGGGGAGATGATGGCACAATGGCCACCCATCTGAGCTGCAAATATCGCGGTCATATACAGCCAGCCCGGAGGAAGGCAGAAAGTTTAGATTTTGGCTGAGCAATATTTGTCATCATTTTTTAATTGACTACGTCAGGGGTGAGGAACCGGAAAAATATAACGGGCCACATTGATCGCATAATATTTTTATAGCGAGCCACATTTACTTTTAAGTTGTAAATTTCGCCTTAAAAATACACGATTTTATGTCACAAATTTACTAATCATTCAAGATGAGTTATTTTTTATCGTGAAATCAGAGACTTTTGCGCGGTTTGTATGTCACAAATATAGCATGAAACTGAATGTGAAGCAGTTTTTAGTAAATGTTTTCTATTCTACCGGTGTGTCGTACACTCGACAAAGTTCTGACGCGGGCCACATTCAAAACTTAAGCGGGCCGCAGGTTCCCCACTCCTGGCCTACATGTTTAAAACTATGCGTTCCGTCCAATGCGGGTCACTCAAAATTCTGCTATAAGCCTAATCCTATAGTGAATTCAAAAACTTTCTGGAGAGTTGATTTACGCCAGCAGCCTTTTATTTTGCATGACTGAATAACAAACACTTTGAAAGTACGTTCACTCCAAACCAGGGGTTCTCAACCTTGTATTGTTTGTGGCCCCCTTCTGGAAACTCAACACCAGTGGCCCCGCGCCCAGCAATAAAATTTTCTGTCGGTATTTCATTCGTATTAGTGCTTAGTGGATAGTGGATACTGCTGTCCGGTGCTCATAAATGGTCAATTATCGTTAACAGCAGGGGCGTACCCAGGGGGGTTCGTTGGGTCCGCGGCCCTCCGGCAGACAAATGCACCAATAAAAGGTGATATTCGTATAAAGGATAATAATCTGCATGCGGAATGACTTTTTTTGCTCCACACTCGACTTTGAGCGGAAAATTGGACATCTGCGGGCGTGATGATCTTTTTTTTGCTCATCACTATATCCGGCCCTGCTGGCTTGCCTTTAAAATGCGGTCCCCTTTTTTCAAATTTCTGGGCACGCTCCTGAACAAGTTAATAAATCTTGCGCTCCAGGTTAATGCCCCCTAAGAGGGCCAATGGCCTCTTGATGAGAACCCCTGCCCTAAACACACTCCCATTTTTGATTATACTCACCATATCGTTCAATATTCTTCATTTTTCTTCAAAGCACAGACGTAGGCCTACTTTAAGGTCTTGAATTGAGTAGGCCTACAGGAACTCTCTTTAGACCTAGGCCGAGACGGGATTACAGGAATAACAGATAAGTCTTGTGGTAACTGAGCTAATTACAATCTTCTCTCACTGCTCTTTTTTTTATTTTGCAAGTGATCCACAACTAATCGCGTGGGGGGGGGGGCAGTTCATAGAATTGGTTGGTGAATGATTATTATAGTCACAGGGCAAAGTGCACCTACGTAGATAAATAATCGTCGGATTTAAACTTATCATTGAGATTGTCAGTGGATAGTTTAATCAAGGTTTAATCAGAGACTATAGTCCTTGGTTTAATCATCTAATTAAAAAATATTATGTTGGTGCATTTCACTGCATTCCATTTTGCCAAAAATTTTTGTTAACGGATTAAGTTATCTGCGATTACGACTTGAGTGGCTGGTAAAGATGGCTCGGGCTGACTTTTTTGAGGCCCGGACCGCCCACGGTCCGGAAACTCGTACCAAACCGACTCGGCAACTGACTCGGCAACTAACCAAACCGAACCGACTCGGCAACTCGTACCAAACATAAAGCCCAGCCCGCTCAAAGCCCATTCTTTTTATAAACTTTTAATCTCATCAATCAAACTTAAACGGATTTTAAAAAGTGTTAGCGGCTCGTTAGCTGCCCAGTAACAAACAAACATAGAACCGGGCCGTTAGCGAACCAAGAAAAAGACCGGTTAACGGCTCGTTAGCGCTAAGTCCGTCTACGGACTTTTGGTTAGCGGATCTCTTAGCTACCCACACCATCTCTAGTGGCTAGAGAGAACTATGATGCCACAAAATGGACAAATAAAACCGCTACAGCCTTATAGAAAGTCACGCGTCGTTTATCTTACCTGACACTCAAAAGGCTGTAGCGGTTTTGTTGAAAACAAACTTGCATTCGCATGCTCAGGCAGTTAAGTAGTCTACCGTATACGAGAAGTCTTTTGCGAAGTCCTGTTGGTGCATTCGACCTACGGTATTTCTTCAAGTTGCAGGTAGGCAGAGGTGTAAAAAGCAGTTGGAAACAATAGTCAAGTAGTCTGAAAGTATTGTTAATGACTAAGCAAATGTAGTGCAAGTCGCGTAGAAAGTATGGTAGGTACTAAACGATTTTATTAGGCAGTGTCTATTTTGCTGTTAAGGGCATAGGTAATAGCTTTTAAGTCTATTTTGCTGCAGCTAGGCTACATAACCCCATGTCACGCAAATATTATGTGTTTTTTTTTGTACATGTTTTTTTTTGCTTTTATTTTAGGTTTTGCTCGGGTTAAGCCTATCGTTAAATGAAAAAAAAAAGAAAATTATCAATAATAGTCTAATGAGCAAAGTAACTTTTGTAATGTAATCAGGGACTGCTGACTCGAAGGCCCTCGTGCATGGTTACTTCGCAGCTCCCTGTAGGTGTCAGTGAATGGATTGTAAGTTGTAACCTTACTGTTTTTTCGTGTCTTAGTCTTGTAATTTACTGACATCTGCTATGAATGAAATTCAATTCCAATAAATCAAGTAGCCTAGACAGGTAGAAGTGCAAAGTAACAGTACCCAAGTAGAATTTTTTTGCAAACTTAGATTTTTCCTTAAAAAAACACTTCAAACGTGGGCTGAAAGTAAAATAAAATTTTTGATGACCTACGATATAATCATAATCACCCTAATGCTGTAAATGTACTGGTCTGTCCTTGACTGTGTTGACAGTTGACTCAGCGCCCATGCTTGTTTCTCACCACGATTTGTAAAGTTGTTGCCTGTTTTTTTTTTTTTTTTCGGTAAAATTTTGGTCATAGTCCAAATTAAATTTGTAAAAATCGAAAAAATTAAAGCCATTTTGATCAATTGACTGAAGTAAATACCGGTATCTTGCCAATATGCATAGAACTGAGCTGTTGCCGACCATTTGTGTACCACTCCAAGATGAGGGAATCCCGCTAATCCCACTTCCCAACAGCACAACAAGTAGCGATATGAATATGATATGTGCCAGTACAGATTATGGTGAATTTGCTGGTTTGTCCTTTAGCAGTTTAGCTTATTCTGTTATTGTTTCTATTGGTTCTTTATTTTTGATTGCAAGCTATTGTAGAGAACCGGCCGTTAGCTCAGTTGCTTAGCGCACGCTATCGGTGCGGGAGGTCTGGGGTTCGATTCCCGGGCCGGTCAAATCGGCACAGTGTCGCCAACGACTCGCCACCGTTGCGGCGTTTCTTTGGAGCTGTGTAGCCCAGGCGCTAAGCCGCGGAGATGGGCCCCGCAACTCGTTACACGCTTCGGCGTAATACGGCGAGTATAATGAAGATTTGATTTGATTTGAGCTATTGTAGAGGCTGTTTTTGGATAAGGAGGTAATTGATATACCGGTACATCATAAAAAACGTTAAGAATTAGATCTAAATTTTGTGCTATTACTGACCAATATCGTAATTTCTTTTTCATCCGTGTTCAGCAGTTCAGTGTTACACTGTACAGATGTAACCGGGTCATTCCACACCAAGTGATCCAAAAAAAATGCAAAATTACACCCACCATCTTGGATTTTTTTGAAACTTGGTGTGCTGTTAGATCTGGTTGAGCTGATTTCAAATAACTAAACTTTTTGAAAATCGGTCAACTATATGCGAAGTTATGACGATCTAAAAATGCTTGATTTTGTAATCACTGAGGCGTAAAATTTTTTCATATTTTTAATACACAACTTTAAATGTTAATAACTCCGCATGTTTATGCTTGAAAGTATTCATATTCATACCAATGCTTCTTTATAGTTTAAACTTCGATTTAACATAGGCATGAAATTCCTTCGGTGTTGACTTTGACCTCTGTTTTAGCATCATTGGTTCAAAAAATCACTCATGCATAACAATTTTTTGATCTGTAATAGCTCGAAGTGCACACCAGTTACCCCTACATGTGACACATCATCTGAAAGGTCTTTACGAGGAGAATCTGAATCAGCAATAAAAGTAATGGCTTATTAAACTTCAGCTCACAAAATAATAAAAATTATTCGCCCCTCCAAAATTTGAAAAAACAATGAAAATGCTCAACAAATGCAAGTAATTCATATGTAGAAAATTATGTGAACAATACTGCGTACTCGTACATATACATGTAGATATTAGTTCTGGAAGTATACATGCTGATTTTGGCCGGTATTTGTCAGCACTGAAGTGTAATCATTAAATAGAATTTAAATAATTGTAATGAACTGAAGTTTCATAGCTAATTGAACTTTGAGTCACTAATAACTAAATAACTTTCACTTAACAGCAGCTAAAGTACAGAAACTTACTGAAATTATAAATGAGTCTTTACAAATTATCACCAAATAGCAATTAATATGGAAGCAATTCTTAACAAAAGAACAAGATTTCACAAATTAGGTCTGATATCTTTGATGTTCAAAAGTAAACAGGAATTAAACCTCCGAAATTTTTTTTTAATCAACAAAACTTTTGGTTTGTTTCCATGCGATGGTATTGGAGGCACAGTAAAAAGATCTACTGCCATGGAAAGTCTTCGGCGTCCTTTAGAAAATCAAATTCTTAGTGTCAATGCTTTGCCAACAATTCATTTTGTGCATTTATCAAAAGAAGAATTGAATGATCTTACGCTCAAACTGGAACCACGATTTCAAAAAGCCTCTACTATCAAGGGAACTAGATCATTTCATTATTTTGAACCTTTGTCTGAAAATAAATTGGGATTGAAACGGATTAGTCAAGATCAAGAATTTTCATTAGAAGTAACTTTGCATTCAGATGAAAATCCAGTTTTTCAACATCAAAACGTTACAAATAATCAGTTTGTAACTGCTGTGTATGATGGTAAATGGTATGTGGGAATGATTCAAGAGATTGACAGGTCAACTGATGATCTTCTTTTATCTTTTATGCATCCTTTTGGTCCTGCTTGTACTTTTCATTGGCCTTCAAAAAGTGATAATTGTTGGGTTCCTTTTCAGCATGTCTTGTGTGTGATAGATGTACCAACTCTAGTCAGCAACCGTGGTCATTACCAGTTGACACCACATTCATCTAAATTGGTCGCAAAAGAATGGTCAAATTTTTTAAAACATAAGTGAAACTCTGAAATTGTTTTGTATCTTTTTTTGAAATTGCAAATTTATCGTTGTGAAGTCATTGTTTTGTTTTGATTACATATCTGGCATCATTGAAGTAAAATATCAGTGTAATAAATGACATCTACCATTCTACTTCATACAACAATGCCAGTTTAATTGTTTGATGTTCTTATCATTAATGATTGTTGAGCGCTTATTTAGGAATCTTGAAAGTTTAAACATTGCCTTCATTTATAGAAAACGCAAACTAAAAGAATGTTTTTGTTCAGAATTTTAGACTTCAGAAATTTTAATTCAGTACGGTATTTTAGATCTGAATTTTAGATAAGTGTTGCTTTACAAATAATATTAGGAATTAAAACCAGCGTTGCATTCTGCATTTTTCCAAAATAACTGCTTTCTTTGCAATGATTCATAAATACCAGGTTGTTTGTTTAATGCTAACATTGTTAATGTCTTTCATGGATGAGCCAACATTGTTACACACAGCATTTTCTTATGTGTATAGTAACTTAAACCTACTGAAGTAAATTCTGTTCGATTGTTGTACTGCCATGTTGACGAAAATGGCTAAAATGAGCCTATTTGCTTTTAGAGCGATTATGACATTGGGCCATGTCTAGATACACAAGAAATCAAATAATTAAAATCAAAAAAAGTATTCTGAAAACTTCGTTTACAATATCCTCTTTGATTTATTTTGTTCTCCTGAACCCAACCCAAGTTTTGTCATTAAATTTTCAATGAGGATGAATACTAAACATTACCCTAAATCGTTTCATGTATATGTACGAGTACGCAGTATTGTTCACATAATTTTCTACATATAAATTACTTGCATTTGTTGAGCATTTTCATTGTTTTTTCAAATTTTGGAGGGGCGAATAATTTTTATTATTTTGTGAGCTGAAGTTTAATAAGCCATTACTTTTATTGCTGATTCAGATTCTCCTCGTAAAGACCTTTCAGATGATGTGTCACATGTAGGGGTAACTGGTGTGCACTTCGAGCTATTACAGATCAAAAAATTGTTATGCATGAGCGATTTTTTGAACCAATGATGCTAAAACAGAGGTCAAAGTCAACACCGAAGGAATTTCATGCCTATGTTAAATCGAAGTTTAAACTATAAAGAAGCATTGGTATGAATATGAATACTTTCAAGCATAAACATGCGGAGTTATTAACATTTAAAGTTGTGTATTAAAAATATGAAAAAATTTTACGCCTCAGTGATTACAAAATCAAGCATTTTTAGATCGTCATAACTTCGCATATAGTTGACCGATTTTCAAAAAGTTTAGTTATTTGAAATCAGCTCAACCAGATCTAACAGCACACCAAGTTTCAAAAAAATCCAAGATGGTGGGTGTAAAGGCCTGGATCACTTGACGTGGAATGACACAACCAGGTTACTAAAGTTAGAAATGATCTACTGCATCTCATGACTTACTGGTAGTTTCTGCTCTTGATATTGTTATATATATTCAAAAAGCGTTTGAAAAACTTTAACATTTCCTGTTTCTTCAATTGCTTCTTTTAAATTACCGGTATAGTATTTCTTGTGCGCAGTTGCCATCATTTTTGTTAACTGTAACTGGTAGTATTTTACTTCTCTGGATGGTAAATTTGTAGGTTTGCGTGATTTATCCTGTGCTGATGTTGCATTATATTTCCTCACTTGTTAGCAGATTAGTGTGCTTTGGTTTGTGACCTGGGGTGATATACTGCTCAACTTTTGTTGCACTTAACGCGATGCGTTAACTTTGTTTGTTCATTAAGTTAACGCAATGCGTTAAGTGCACAAAAGTTGAGCTGTGTGCCACCCCTGGCTTCCAACAGCTCAGCACAGGGGTGCACCCAGCAAATTTCAAAGGGGGAAGGGGTTCTAAAAAAAAAATCAATCTCGCACTTGAGTGCAGATCCAAAAACTTTTAATGGGGAAGGAATGAAATTTTGAATTAAGTTGAGTGTTAACTAAATTTAAAGACGTTAGACCCAAAAAAGGCATAAAAAGCCCTTTGAAAATGTTTTCATGTCTACGACATATTGAAGAAATTTTTTTTAGGGAGGGGGCACCCAAATTTGCCATATTTTCAAGTGTGTTTTTTTTTATGCAGAATTATTTTGAAGCATATTGAGAATAAAAAGACTCTACAGGGGGTCCGAGGGCGTGCTCCCCTGGAAAAATTTTGAAAATTTGCATACTGTAGTGGTCATTTTAGCATTTTTTGAACAGTTTTAGGCAAATTTTGTTTAAATATTTTGCCCCTAAATCTAAGAGTTTCACCAAATATGATGCATTTTGTTCGTACGGTACATTTTTGATTATACGTGCTTAGGGCTTAAGGCTTGTTGTTATCAAAAAAGGTTTGAAGTTATGGAAGAACTGTATTCCTGAAAAACGTGTTTGAAAATGGCTGGTGGGGAGGATGCATCCCTCACATTCACTAGCCTAGCACCATTGTGTTGTAGTCTAAATTAAATTATAGACTGTTAGACTGTCTATGCAATGCCTAAATAGGCCTATTCATAACCATCACACTGATTGATAGATCAGTAATGAATGCAAATTTCTGGCTAGGTGGTCTACTGGTCTACCCACCAGTTGTTTTTATTTAGATCGACTCTTAGTAGAAATCTCGCATAATATTATATTGTTTTTAGCCTCGTAAGTTTGAGATACTTTGGCCAAATTCGGTGCTGTAATTTGGCAACGGTGTTCGTATTAGAGTGTGTGCTTGACTGGTGGTATTACAAACCTGAAATGAAGAAAACACTTAGCAATTTAAATGTGGAGTTGGGATGTTTTAGTGTGAAAAGCATTGAAAATTGTGATATTGGTAGTGCTGAAAAGGTTTTTCAAGATGCTTCTACTGGTAAGTCTATGTAAGCTAAGCATCATTGGTTGTGTGGACTGAAACTACTCAAACTGTCACATGTTTTAATACCATTATGGTGTACTGACAACTAGGGATCAACTGGGGCCCCAACCGGGGATGCCACTTTTTGCCCCGGTTCGGCCCTTGCCGGGGTTGAATTTCAAATTCATTTACCGTATATTACGGCGCATAAGATGACCTTCAAAGTGCAAAAACCCATCCTTGAAAAATGGGGGTGGTCTCATGCAACGAATATAAAAGCCGCATCTTAATTTTTATATGAATAATGTGTGGCTGTTTGTGTATGTTTTTGGTGTGATCTTTCGTTCGTAACAACATTCAATACTACGTATCCTAACAATGTGGTTGAAAGCACGACGTAACACCATTGACGGCATTTATATGAGGAGTGAAGACGCAAGTAGCCTACTTAAGCTTTGTATTCTAGACACAATATAAAGCATTGTATGAACCCCTGCCCTGGCTCCAGCTGGGGCAGGAGCAATTTCGGGCCCTGGCTCAAATTGTTGCCTCGGTCGTTCCTGACCGACAAACCACTTTCTGTCATTATTTTGACGTACCTGTCATTTATTTCAAACTGAGAAAATAGACAAAATCAAGTGTTATTTAATCAACAACAACCATGCAATAAACATAATCAAAAATGGTTATATAGTTTTTTCTGGCAGAATTAATTTGAAGCAAGTTGAGGAACCAAAAAGACTCCAGAGGGTCCGGGGGCATGCTCCCCCAGAAAATTTTTGAAAATTCACATACTGCAATGGCCATTTTAGTGCATTTTGAACTGTTGTTTAGCAAACTTTATTGAAATTTTTTGCCCCTAATTTTGAGTGCATTATTGGTATCCAGTGATGGCAGAAGCATTTCTGAGGTGGGGGGGAGGGGCTAAAAACCCAATTTTTCATCCAAAATCAAGTAAAAAGCAAAAATAAGTCACCACGTCTCTAGGCTGTAGTTTGTTAAAATAAACGCGTAAATTAGGGCTCCCCCAGGCCCCCCTCAAAAAAAGTGGTTGGGGCCAGGGCCCTGCCACCAATGCCGGTATCGATACATAGCGTTCTACTAACTGGCTTTCACATAAGCCAACAAGATAACCTTTTGCTTCTCCTTGACTAAAGACATCTTCTTTGATGCAGGACTTCAACAACACTGTTTTCTTCACACCAGTCTTAAACATTTTAACTACTTTTCGCGCTACATTTTCAGCATTTTGTATTGCTAAAACCTTTACAGCTGCAGAAGTGCTCAAATTTAAACAATGCATAGCACAGTGAAAATAATATGCCAACGGAGATTCGTTTTGAACAACTGAAGTGACGCCTGACTGTTCGCTGGCCATTGCGGCTGCGCCATCATAACTCTTGCCAACATAAAAAGCAAAGTTGTATCGTATTTCTCCTTAGTAAGCCCACTTAATAAAAGTCCAGCAAGAAAACAATCATGCAATGACAATTATTTATCATAATTACCAAGATTCTTGCTTTTGTCCAGGACGGATTGGGAGGGGGTCATGGCTCCCGTGGCCCCCTCTGGCGCTTTGTTCTTGCATTCAGCCATGCTGAAAAATACAAGCGCTGCTACAAGCGCTTGCACTGGTTGCCTGAAAGTACAAGACTGCCAAGATTGATTATGTTTTATTACATCATTATGCTGATTCCAATTTCAATAGTGACTGTTTGTTTCCTCATCATTGATTTGCTAAAGCTGTAAAATAAAAGAAAACGATAAAGGTTGCTGGGAAAATTCATCACTCCAAGACAAGTTATCTTGTCCCTGGCATAGGATGCAAAATTGTTCGTAGATGCCAACAATGAGTATACTCGTCCTGATTGTTTTGACCCCAAAAGAGTGGTTGTGACATCTGCAAAGCCACAACACTGTCCGAACACATTTTTATGTTCTAATTTGTAAAACTATGCTCACATCAAATGATTACAACATTGATTGTGTCACAAACTTTGGCCTTTGACTTGGGTTAAAAAACATTGATTTACTCCATAAAGGAGATGTTTTAGACAGTTCTAATGTAAAAAAATGAGTTTCTGGACCTCCAAAATGTTAAAATTGACATTTGTTCCATCATTTTATCACCAGAAATAAGGATATTCAAGAAAATCACTAGGTGTGACCAGTGCTCACAGATGTAAACTCCCTCAAGTGGCTAAAATTTCAAATTGCAATAACTCGGAAACCCATCAAGATTTTTTTCACATAACTCGGAAGCCCATCATATTTTTTTTGATCTTCTAGTTTCTTCAAGCTTTATACCATATATTTTCATCACCAAAATAAAAGAGGTGATGGTGACAAATTAAATAAAAATTAGTTGATTATACATGGAATGACTCACAGTTAATTCGGCCCTGACCCCTGCTTTCAGACCGGCACTAGTATGCATACCATCGTTTGCATAGCACCAGTGTAGACTATGCTTATCCTAATTTACATGGAATTTTAGATTTAGTAGTAGTAGTAGTGTCTTTTGTTTCCGCACCGTCAACACAATAAAACAATACGATAAGAGTAAGGGAATATAACGCGGCACAGTAAAAGGGAACAAGCAACAAAAGGATTAACGTTATGGCATGCTGGTAGGAGAAGAGGAGTTAACAGAATACAGGAGTGGGCATAGTTGCAGCACCCAGAGGTGATCATAGTTTCTTGTCATTCCATCAGTATTGCATGAATATGCCAAATCTATCGTAAGTTTTATATTTTGATTTTGGTTATTTCAGGTGTTGTGGATGCATTGATTGAATCAATAGTTCAGTTGTTGTTGGATCAAAATTACATTGGTTGTCTTGAGAAATGTTTAGATGTTTACAATATATTTCAATCAATTTCAACATTAAAAACTCTACCTGACAACTTAAATGTAGTTAAATCTAAAGATTGGAATGAGAATGAAAGGTAATTGCAATCGTTTAAGTTTATTTTTTGGAGTCTTCTTAGCAAAGCGTACTGATCTGGGTGTTGCGTTGCACGCACCATCAGATGCTCTTTAAATATATTTTTTTGCAAAAATTAATAGTGAGCCTAATGCATGGATCAGGCTGTGCTTTCTGCTTTGTTGCCATTAAAATCGAGTTACAGTTAGTTGATACCGGTGTTCCCTCTAAGATTTTGACTAGTGCGAATTTGCCCAAACAATAAATTCATTGAAATTTTTGCCCAAAGATATCACTACTTTGGGGACCCCTTTTACAAATTTTTTGCATTAAATTTGCTTTTCCAAGATACAAGCTACAGTCTTGCATTAAAATATTCAAGTTTTTTGTTTAAGTTTTTCAGTTTTGCATTTTATGATATAAATTTCTGGTTCAAAATTAGTAAAATTTGCCCAAAAATTTCGCATTTTTCTGAAATATCTTACTCTAGAGGGAACACTGATTGGTACTAACTAAAAAAGTGTTGCTTCGTGTAGTCTGGTGCACCTTATGTGTGAAAACAAGGCAATTTTTTGACAGTGCAGCTTGTGGTCCGTAAAATACTGTTCAGTACATAAAAATTAAAAACGATAATAAAGGTGATTTCTTCATATTTATTCTTCTTGAGAATGCGACATAAGTACCAGTGTAACATGTATAACAATCGTCAGATTTTGTAGTGTTTGCGAGATATAAACATGATATCTGTTGATTAAGTAAAACTAAGTGGTCAAAATACTTGGTCACTCTGCAACAAAGCCGAGCAGGACTATTCGGCGTGACCGATTCGACGTGAGACGATTAGGGTTTGGGTGATATTAAGGTTGGGTAATGATGATATTAGGGTTAGGGTGATATTAGGATTAGGGATCGACTGGGACCCCAGCCCTGGCCGGGGGTGCCACTTTTTGCCCCGGTCCGGCCTCGGCCGGGGGGGGTCATAGAAATTGACTAGGGCCGGGGTTGAATTTCAAATTTATTTACCATATATTCTGGCGTATAAGACAACCTTTAAAGTGTAAAAACCCACCCTTAAAAATTGGGGTGCTCTGATACAACGAATATAAAAGTCATATATTACTTAATTTTTTCATGAAGATTTTTTTTATTTTATATGAAAAATGCGTTGGTGCGTAAAAATAAATAACGTGCATGCAGCGTTTTTGAGATTCGTTATGCACTAATCAAAAGCTCAATGAAAAGCGTGTACAATTACGAAAGCATTACAAAAACAATTGCGAAAGCATTACGTGACTGAAAGCATTACGAAACACTATTGACGGCATTTACGTGAAGAGTGAGGACGCAAGTAGCCTACTTAGATATGTAGGCTATTCTCGACACAATATAAAGTGTTGTATAAACTCGGCCCCGGCCGGGGCAAGCGCAATTCTCCGGCCGAAGCTCCAGCCCCGGCCAAAATTGTTGCCCCGGTCGTTCCCTGATTGGGGTTGGGGTTAGGGTGATATTAGGGTTAGGGTTCCAACGTGGAGTCGTCTCACGTCGAATCGGTCACGTTGAATCGTCTCATGTCGAATCGGTCACGCCGAATAGTCGCGTACAGCAACAAAGCATAGGTAGATGAATTCCAAATTCGTAATCAAAATCTTATGACACTAGTTTTTTTATGGAAGAAAAATTGGTATTCCTAAATAATGATCTCATGTTTTCTCTGGTTTGTTATTATGTTCTTAAGTGTGATGTTAGTAATGGTAGAAATCAACATGTAGGAAAGAGGTTTGGCATAAAATTGTCCGTTGATGAGCAATCACGCCTGAAGCTTTGATCACTGTCGCAAATGCAATTGTAATTTGTTCCACGTAAGATTACATTTTTTTGTCAAGTGGCCACTAACCACTTTAATTACTTTCTTTAAATAAACTTTAAATTTTAAATATTTTTAATACTTTAAATATTTTCTTATTGCAGAAAACTTTGGTTATTTTCGTCTGCTGTTTCCTGTTTGCAATTGTTTGTGCAAGCTAATTGGACTGGACCAATCAAATCGCCTACTGAAGTCGAAGTGAGGAGTGTTTGATATAATTTTCACAAGTGCGCTAATGATTGATCGCACGTGGCGGGTTTGATTCTGGGCTGGAGCCGATCGTATTTGACATATACACCGAGTGGTTGCTGACTCGAAGAGCGCAAGCTCACTTCGCTGTATCCCTCAATTACTGTGGAATTTTCAGTTCAATATAATTTGAAAATAACCTCAGTTATTTATTATTATAATATTGATATTGATTTTAGTCTTTTCTTATGTTATGGTGACGGTCACAATTTATTCAAAAACAGTTGCCTACATAAACTTGTGGTTTATTTAGTTGAACTACAGTTACTTTACTATTGCAATGTAATACTTGTTAAGATCGAATTTTTATTTGGCTGATGACATATGCGGTAATGATTTATGCTTGCAGCTTCTACACATTGTGTTAACTTTTAAAAACGCCTTTTTAAAAAAAAAAAGATAGCCTTTTTTGATATTGTACAGAAATAAATAAATGGGCAAGTTTGACTGGAGTAATATTGTAACTTTTTTCCACATCACAAAGGTTAAAATTCTTTGTGGTATAGAAATTCCGCTGGGGTGTTCGGCTAATCAAGGCTTAGCGTTCTGAAGGATAAGTGCACCTTTTTCCTGAGGACGCCGAATGAAGGCTAATAGCCCGAAACAGCGCTGTCCCGCTCTATGGTTATTACTCTGAAACAACAGTGCAATTTCTCTCAAATGCCCTCCAATGGATTGATGATTTTGAAAAGCACTTTTTTAAAACATCCAGACAATGTCACTTACTAATGCCATTTTTTCAGATTGCCTGTGAAGCTCAGTCATGTTTACGAGAGGATAGCCAGCCGGTGTATCATCTAGTTCAAAATGCTCATTATTTACTTGCGTCAAAAACCTTATTTTCATTTTTGCTTCAAGATACAAACTTTCAGGTAGGTATGAGCAGTCAAAATCAAATCTTGACTGTGCTCTTAATATTAGTCCAAAGTGCGTAAATATCTATGCAAAAAATTTGGTGGTTGTGTCAAAAAATGTTTGCACTTTTCAAACAGTTCCTAACGCATAATGTCTCGTTTTTGTTGATGATTATAACGATCAGAATCAATAGTGATGTACCGACACCAAAATTTTGCCCGATTCCGATACCGAGACTGATTCCAAAAAAAATTGCCGATACCGATTCGATTCCCGATTCCTATCTAATGCAATACCGGTACTTATCGTAGCACTGAGTTTATAAAAACTCTCGCGCAATGTTGCTGCTTGTTAAATATCACCATGCAAAGATAGGGGTCATAAAAATATTTAGCTGAGGGTAGACTAATGCAACAAGGGTGTGACATGGATCGAAGATTTTATATTATATAGAAATAATATCCATAATTCCTTGGCCATACTGCTTACAAGTATGTTTATAACTTCAGCCTACCATACGCAAAATCGTGTAGTCAATAAAATACAATTTTTAAAATCAAACCCTTTCTACTAGCTTTATTGATTTTTTGAATTAGCACAAAATATACCAATTATTGCAAATCCCATAGTTTTGAATTTCAGGTTGGTGATATGCCAAGGCAACCGATCTGAAAAAGTTAGCCTAAATACCACATGCTATTTGGGCTAACTTTTTCAGAATGATTTTTTGCATATCAGATAATCTTACTACATTGCTGACGCAAAAACAACTTCAAGTTTTGCTATCCCTGTGGGCAAATATTATTAATTTTAACCACTAAACTTCAACTGATAAGATAGTCTTGTGTTACTAATTTTTTAAATTATTTTTGAATGTTTGTTGCTGGTTGCTGCCATTTTCATTGTCAAATCGGTTTTAAAAGAATCGGTATCGGATCAGTTATTACAGGCATTTTTGACCGATCTGATACCGATGTCGATACCCCAAAAAACACCGATTATACCGATTCCCGATACCGATTCCAATTAATCGGTACATCACTAAAAATCAAATCTTCATTATACTAGCGGTATTACTCCGAAACGTGTAACGAGCGGCAGGATCTATCTCTGCCGTAGCAAACTGACCGCCGTGACAACTGACCTCCAAAAACGTCTAATTTATTAACAAGAACTTTCGTCACGTGAAACTACAACAAATCCTGACCCAACCCTGACCGAACATAACCCGCCCCTAAGCCTAACCGAACCGAACCCTAACCAAACCCCAGCCGAACCTAACCCTAACCGAATCTAATCCTAACCGAATCTAATCCTAACCGAACCTTACTCAACTAACCGTACCTAACCCAAACGGAACCTTACTCAACTAACCGTACCTAACCTGAACTGAACCTTAACCCTAGCCTAATCTATAAGTATATTCAAAATTGAGACTTGGAATTTCAATCTCTAACCCTAACTTGAACATCGGAATTGATTAAAAAATTTGCCCGGGATGTAATAGCCTTGTCAAATTATGCAGCGCACAAAGCTGTGATTGTTTTCGAGCCTTGTTACTCCCCGCTGTGATCCTATTTCGAGCCTCGTCAAATTATACGGTGCACGAAGTTGTTTTTGGCGGTCAGTTGACGCGGAGGTCAGTTTGCATGGCGGTGAGTTGTCCTGGCCGTCAGTTTACGGCGGTCAGTTGACTCGCACCTGGGTTACACAGCTTCGAAGGAATGTCGCAGCGGTGGCGAGCTGTTGGTGTCAAAGTGTCCTATTTGACCGACCCGGCAATCGAACCCCAGACCTCCCGCACCGATTGCGTGTGCGCTAAGCAACTGAGCTAACGTAGTAGTAGTCTTTTTTTATTGTCACAATTTTTAACAAGATATACAGAGAAAGAAAACAAACAATGTGAAGTGACGAGGAGGCGCGAAAGACCGTGGAAATGCAACTCATCCGGTTGCTCGGTCGTGAAGTCTGCACGCTCCTCATTGCCATAATGTGGCAAAAAAATATAAAAAACAACATGTGGCGAAAATACAACACACAAAAAAACAAAAAAAGAAAAACGGCTGGTTGATTATAACGATTATGGTGACAAATTAGCTTTGTCAAAATTTTCAAAATCACAGCGGTTCTTGTAGGCAAAAAAATCAAGTTAGCATTTTAGACTACTTCCTGGTGGCTTTTCCGTTGTCACTGCATTCACGCACAAATATTACTACAACGAACAGAGTCTTTGTTCAAAGAAACAAAACAAATTCTTCATCTCGCTCAATCTTCGGCGTTTTTTAAAGAAGAAAGTCACAGGTAACTTTACATTGAGCTTAAGTTGTCCGCATGTTTTTTAAGTTTGTTGAATTTTGTGTATCTTTGGTTGAACAAAGTGATCTATGCAGTTGCCAGAGAAAGGTAAAGAAATCAATAGATCAACTTTAATTGGGAAGAAATTGTGGAATTTTGAACACTTCAAATAGAAAAATAAGAGCCGATAATATTTGAAACATTCGCAGTTTTCGAGACGGTTCGATTTATACTTAAATCATTGTCAGTCTTATTTAAATAGAATGATTCGATCAGCCGGGAAATCAAATTTAATTCGAACAAAAACTTCACCTTGGGACTTCTTTAGGAGCGAGCTGACTCTTGTGATTTTGGTTTTTATGTGCTGTAAATATTAATATTAAATGGCTTGTAATTGCTTGCTATACTAACTTTATTTTGGGCGGATACCGATTACTTGTTACCACGTAAAGATGGTAATTCAGTTTTTTAATGGCCAATTAGTAAAGTTGCGGGCCTGTTCTTCGTTCTCTTTGCAATCATGTTATCTTTAAATGCCAATTATTTAGTCTTTGTTATGTATTTAGTTTTATATTTATCCTCCTATCACGAGAAAGCAATTCTAGTGCTATAATGAGCTCGCTCATGAGTTGCCGGTCGTCTGTTACCACTCCAGGATGGGGGAATTTCGCTAAGTGCCTTTCCGACGGCACACTAAGTATACTTGCCGGCTTCTTCTCCACATTTTTTCTATGATGCTGTCGAGCAGCAAAGCTGTGAATACCAATTTTAAAGTCATGGGTTTGACCAGACTCGGAATCAAATCCAAATCTAATAGTTCCAGAGGCACTTGGCACCTGAACTGTTCTTCCGTTCCCTAACGCTCTTCCCAGTAGATTTTGTAGGACAAGTACTGTAATATAAGAGAATGTGAACGATTAATAACGTGAGTATTTTTGCTAGATCATTGCTCTTTCAGTTTCACTTGGAAGCTGGTTTAGCTTTGTTGCATTATTATGATTATAAAAGCGCTGATGAACACTTTGAGAGTGCCAGAAAAATGTGCGGAGTTGAGTTTGGTTTCACAGGTTCGTATTGTTTTTCACAGTACACCAGTTTTAAAATCACTGCACTGGCTGCCAGTTAACAGACGCATTCAATTCAAAATTTTGCTGGTCACATATAAATGTTTGCATGGCTTAGCACCCAACTACTTGATCGATTTAATCCAAATTTCAAAGCCCACTCGGCAACTTAGAAGTTCGTTGAAATTACTCCTGCAGAAGCCTTTCGTTAAAATAAGTGCTTATGGTGATCGCTGTTTCGCTAGAGCAGCAGCAGACTTGTGGAATATTTTCCGGAAAAACTGCAACAATAGGATAGTACAACAGTTTTCAAAAATAATTTAAAAACACATATTTTCTCTTCGGAATATTTAGATTAAAGCGCTGCGAGCCTTTGTGTAAAGTGGATGCAGCTCGATAGAAGTGTGCTATTATTATTATTATTATTATTGTTATGGATTGAGTTTGATGTATCAGGGGAATCCCACCTATTGGTTCTTACTTAGTAGATCAGTGGATATAACTCTGGGTTCGTTCATTATAAAATTTATAACAGATTGGTTAAAGAAGAAGAAATAATGCCGCCGGTAATTCTCAAAACTGAAAGTTTTCTACTGCTTTCAGTTTTGCACTACGTTGCGTACACTGCTAACGATGACAGCTGAATCTGTGCTGTCAAAATGTCCAGTTTTTGAGAATTAGTGTGGCTTTTATTTTTCCTCCTTGAGCTAGTTTCGTCGCTTCTTTATAGTATTCCGTGCAGTTTAATTGCTTTCGCTTTTGCACATGTATAGTGGTTGTTTTAGCTGTTTGGATGACCGAGTAGAAAGAAGCATCTGCCTTTGGAGCGGTACGCTCTCGGTTTGATTCCGAGTCGGGCTAAACCACAAACAGGCGTGAAAATGCTTCTTCCAGAGCAAAATGCTAGACGTAGTAGTTACTAGCATTTTTTTCGTGACACTGTACTTATTTTAGGAGCTTTGGGAGTTCGCACGAAGTTTCAACAAAAACCTGTCTCTCAACTCCAAGTTGTGGTTAAAAGGAACACAGATAATCCACTGGAGTCGTCTATTTCAAGAAAAAGTGATGAAAGTTTTCCAAAAGTTAGTTTTGTTTTTGTTAGTGGTAAAAATACAATGTGTGTTGTTTTTGCTTTGAGCAATAGTACAACCATGAAATTTTTGAAGCTGTAGATTTAAAGTTAAATTCTCAGACTGGTAAAGTTGATGTAAATGCCATTAAATTTCGATTCAAGTCCGATTTGTTTTGAACACTTCAAAGCGTTCAGAAGTAGCCTATTGTTTCAGCTTTCGTATCGATTTACTGATTATTTATTTGTCTAAACATTTTCTGCGAACAAATCTTTTAGAAGATCAAGGAATTTACAAGTGAACCAAAGTCCGTAAACTTGTTGGAAAAACAATTTACAATATTCTCCGTGGCTAAATGGCGTAGCTCAAAGTATAACACACGCAATTGTTTCAGTTCTTTCTTAGTTATCAACTAGCATTCATTGTCTTGTTTTCGTTTGTATATATCGTATTTATTCATATATAATACAAAGTTTGTTTGACGTGGCTAAATCTCGTGTATTTCGCTCCTCAAACTTCTCGTTTGTATTTTTGCTTTTGATACAAAATTTTCTGCGTTAGACCCGAACAAATACGGTATTCATTGCTGCCAAATAACTGCTAGTGAAATACGCTCTCTAAAATAAGTAATATACGAATTATTATTTTAGAATCTTAATTTGAATGACGATACCTTGCTTGAAAAAGTGAAATTAATCGATGAAAATGAAATTAACAACCCGATATTAATTGCTGAGGAATATTGCATGATACTTGCTGCGTGGTATGTAGTTATGATAAAATCAATCATTTAAGTACTGACTTCGAAAATAATGAAAATTAAGTTGATCGAGTGGTAAGATCGTCTGCCCCTGTAGCGGTAGACTCTGGTTTGATTCCGAGTCGGGTCAAACCAATGACTGCAAAAATTGGTACTCACAGCTTCCCTGCTTGACGCTCAGCGTTAAAGGGGCAGTGTGGAGAACAAGCCGACAAGTTTACTTGCTATGACTTCGGAAAAGGCACTTAGCGGGATTTCCCCATCTTGGAGTAGGAGACAGATAGCCGGCAATTCCTAAGCGAGCTCGTCATAGCGCTTTGATCGCTATCTCATGATAGGTGGATAAATATGCAACTAAATACTAGTGCTGAAAGCACTGTTGACTGTGATTGGTTTGTTTGCTCCTGTATTATTAAGAATTTTCTGTCATCAAAAGTGTATTGTAGATGTTATAGTTAGTCTATATTGCTGAGTCGATTCTAGCTATGTTTCGCACAATGTCTAATAAGCACTGTAATTGTTGTTTTATTTCTGAAGTGTGCAACACAGTCTTTCTATCAAATTGCGACATCCCAAATTTCTAGCTTTTGCACTTAATTGTTTTTCAGCACGGCCATGCAAAAAACAAACCCTTCCCACAGAATAAAACAAGAGAAATTACAAGCGGTGATTGAGGTATGTTTACCAAAAGAATAAATAATTATGTGTTTGTGCTTCGTTGCATGTTTATCATTCTATCACGAGAAAGCGATCAAAGCGCTATAACGAGCTCGCTTGGAAGTGGCTGGCCACCTGTCTACCACTTTAAGCTTGGGGGAATCCCGCTAAGTGCCTTTCTCAACGGCACAACGAATGAACTTGTCTGGCTTGTTCTCCACACTGTCCCTTTAATACTAAGCGTCATGCAGAAAAAGCTGTGAATAGCAGTTTTACAGTTAATGATTTGACTCGACTCGGAACCAAACAAGAGTCTACAGCTCCAGGGGCAGACGCTCTTACCACTCGGCCATCTGAGCTTCAAACCAATTAGAAGGTTAAGTAGCCATCTCTAGAGAAGCTTTAATGCTGAAAATTGAACAGCGCCATGAGAAGGCTGCTAAGTAAGGTGTCGTTCATCAAGCAGGCAATAACCAATCATCCGAAGTGTGTTTCTCATCACCGCAATGATATCGTCATCGACGCGTACCTGATTACCCATGGGTCGCATATGGGTTACTTCAACGTCAAAGTCGATGAAACGGCCACCAAATTCTATCGTGTGTTTGCGTATTTTCAGCCGTTGGCGTACTTCTTAAAGATATCGCTATCGACGCGGAAAATTTTCGGTTCGATTACCGAGCCGGTCAGATTCGACACGTTGCCAACGGTTTGCCACCGCTGCTCTGTTTATTCGGAGCTGTGGTGCCCAGGCGCTAAGCCGCGTAAATGGGCCCGCCATGCATTACATGCTTCGGCGTAATGCCGCGAGTATGATAAAGATTTGATTTTTTGTAGTTTCTGTTGGATTCACCCAGTTGCTGGTGTGTCCACGCTGAAGCGCTTCGACTCCGATGTCTGAATGAGAAAGATCGCTCTCGTACTGTTGAGCGGAGCATGATGCAACTTGAAAACTTGGTGGCGCTAGTCACAACCCCCAAACCCGTTTCAGCTTCACGACTTGATTTGTTTTATTCTGTCAAGTTTCCCCCGATCTGGACTCTTCAAGTATGTTTGCTTTCGTTTTGAGTGTATTTGTTTCTGTGTGACACCACACTGCGCGAGAATTGGCTGATGGAGAATGAAGTTACGGTCCACAACTTCAATATTTAGCGCCTTAGTCCAGGGGTAGGGAACCTGCGCCCGCTTAAGTTTCAATTGTGGCCCCCGCTAGAAATTTTAAGTGTACAACAAAAAACTTCGGTAAAACAGAAAAAGTTAATCTTTCTTGAAAACTGAATCACATTCAGCTACTTACTGCGTTTGTGGCATAAAAAAAACTCGTTAAAGTTTTTTATTTCACGGTAAAAACATATCTCACAATAAATGTTTAGTAAATTTGCGACGTAAAATTGTGGATTTTGAAAGCGAAGTTTAAGTTAAAGTATATGCATATGTTAAAGTATATGTTTAAGAAGTTTAAGTATATGTGGTCGGCTGAAAATATTATGCAATCGATGTGGCCCGCTGTCCTTTGCGAGTTCCCCGTCCCCCGCCTTAAACGATGTTTCAGTAATATTTCACGCCATATACGGCAAAAATGCATATTTTAATTATTTTTAAAGGTATTTAAATAGGTGGTTTGCAGTACAAAACTTAATGATGGCAAGGTAGAGTAATTTCGTGTTTATCCTGTTTTGCCGTCTCCGAATCTAGAAATCGAGCCGCCTTCGAAGCCTACTTACAGTTGCAGCATTCCGACTGTTAAGCGACCCCGCGGAAGCAGCTGCGGAGCTGAATGCACCAACCACTCAGCCAAACCCATGTGCGTTGTTTTGTAGAAAGATTTGGCGAAATTGTTCATGAGCCTTGGAGCGACATCTAGTGCTCATCAAATTTACATGAAACTTGAAATGTGGGAGGATGCCATCTTGTGTTTAATACGATCGGACAGACCAGAGGAAGCTATGAGTTTGATCAATGCACAATTGAAAGTTCGAGAAACTCCCAACTTATGGTGTCTTCTTGGAGATTTAAAACAAGTAAGCTCACAATGTTAACTGGCCGTTAGCTCAGTTGCTAAGCGCGCAGGTTATCGGTGCGGGAGGTCTGGGGTTTGATGCACCCCTGACTAGCGCCACCAAGACTCACGATGTTAACCCGCCGTTAGCTCAATTACTAAGCGCGCAGGCTATTGGTGCGGGAGGTCTGGGTTTCGATTCCCGGGCCGGTTAAAAATAGTATTGGCAGCTTCCCCACCAGGCGGTCTGCACAAACGGAAAGTGCTAAAGGGTTAAGTGTATGTGTGTTGTTGTATTGTATATCCTTTAAGAGCGTTCAATTATTCACGGTGGGCATTAGTAATAGGCCATCGTTTGATATCGGTCTACACATTTAACTTGTCCAGTTTTCGTGAGCTTCAGTGTTTCTTGATTCTCCTCCCTGCATCATAATCAATTTTTGGATGTCATAAAAAAAAAGTGATTTTGACATTCAAGAATTGATTATGATGCAGAAACTAGAAGCAAGTGCTGAGAGTTGACATTTGATTGTTTTTTATCTGTGTATCTAGGAACCAAAATATTATGAAACTGCCTGGGAGGTTTCCAATCACAAGAGTACTCGTGCAATGACGTCATTAGGTTGCTATTTCATTTCAATCAAAGAATTCCAAAAATCAGTTGATTGTTTCGAAAAATCTCTCGCCATATTGTCACTTCAAGTAAGCAAGTTTGCCGTTTGTTCTTTATTTAGTCAGTAGTAATGCTTAGTGCTTACTACTGTACCCTACAACAACTTGCTCTACAGAAAAAAGTGATACCCTTGTTTATACGTACATAATTCTAAATTTCCAAAACTGTATTTTTGCTTTTCAATAAAATGTGGTGCATGTTATGACCAGTCTATTTCGATGCAGTGATAAAATTTTCGACAAAAAATATTAATAAACACATGATACTTGCTGCTTGATAATAAGAAAAATGCAAAATTTAAGTCGAAAAATGCAATATCAGAAGGTTATGTTTCAGAGGCGAACACTGCTCGATATATCATGTTTTTAGCAAGAGCAAATTTCCCTATTATAAATTGTAGTGAAAAGTTTGCCCTGAACTTTGGGGCCTAAAAAAATTTGATCCAACTTTTGCCTCAAAGTTCAATTTCCAGAATAGGAAACTTTTGTTTGCATCAAACTATTGAGCGCTTTGGTTCAAATTCGGCCAAAAATTATCATTTCACTCGGCAAGCTTAACAAAAAATCGAAAAATTTTGTCCCAAATATTTATTTAATTTGCTCAAATATCGCTAAAGGGAACAGCGGACGCGAGCATAGACTTGATTTTTCATCGCTCTATGCATGTATAGTTGCTGTAAGTTCAACCATTACTGATCAAAGTAGCAGGCGTAGTGGCGCACTCGGTACTCGTTCAGTAGCATAAAGAAATCCTCGCGGCAATATTCCAGGCCACAATGTAGCATACTAGTATCTGGCTGTTATTTTAGAGCTTTGTTGTTGTTTGATGTTCTAGATTGCTTTTTTGCTTACGTGCTGCGTATTTTTTTCCAGGTTAACACATGGTTCACCTTGGGCTGTGCATTACTTCGTCTCGAACAATATGAAAAAGCAGCAGATGCATTTAGAAGATGCGTTAGTTTGGATTGGGATGTGAGTATACGTTATTGTTAAGTCCATTTCTAAACTTTTAACGAGCTCGCTTAGGAGTTGACCATGTGTTTAATCTTATCACGCAAAAATGAGGCTTGTTCTCCACACTACTTTCTTTATTTTGAAGTTTTTACCAGAATTTTTAAGTTGTGTGGGATGAAAAATACTGACCAATGTATTTCATATTCAGAATTATGAAGCTTGGACCAATTTGTCGACTTCTTACGTGCGTTGTGGGAAAAAGTAAGGCTGTTGTTTTTTGCGTGCAATCTGGCCAGATGATTATATTTTGTATACTACAGAAAACAAGCGTTTCGAGCTCTCTCAGAAGCAATCAAGTGCAACTTTGATAAATGGCAACTGTGGGAAAATTACGTCGCAATCTGTTGCGATGTTGGTCAATTTAATGAAGCTATTTCAGCTTATAGCAGGTAAATTATACACTGTTATACAAAGTTTTGTTTAACATTCTTTGTGCTGATGTAACGGTCTCGTGTAGAAGGTAACTGAAATGCAGAGTATTATTTTTTCACTAAAAGTGTTAAAAAATACTACGAATTCAGAACTGACAGTAAAAATTTTGAATGTAAATAGTTAACCAAAACTAGGCGTTCAAAATTTAAGCTGGTGACGTACTAAGGCACTAAGACGTGCAAGAGTTACAGCTGCAATGTTTCACAAGTCAAGTTCCTCTTTTAGTGCTTGATTGCTTTACAAACTTGAATTTGAAAACACTTGGCTTTTTTTCACAAAATGAATTTTGTCTGTCTTAATACGTCATGACGCCCGAGAAACTGTTCTGTGAACTTTTGTGCTTTGTCTTTTCCAGATTACTTGAATTGAAGAAGAAATTCGTTGATATTCCAATCTTGAAAGTTTTAGTGCGAGTTGTTAATGAAAATATTATCGATGCGAATGGATCAGAAGGTTGGAGCTTGTTAAATTACAAATATTACAGGCAAGAAACAGCTAAAATCACTTGGGCGGGCGTTTAGGCTCATATCTGGTGCCGTTGTCAACGCCATGAATTTACGCTGGTAAGGAGATGAACCCCGCCACTCGTTACACGCTTTGGCGTGATTCCGCGAGTATAATGAAGATTTGATTATGTTAAGTTATTAATTGTGTGAATAAGGAAACCAAATTGCTTCGGAATGCCATGAGTATAAATGACATGGGTGCAAATCTAGGGGGGTGTATCCCCCTAATAATTCGGCTGCATCCCCCCAATATTTTTATGCTCTACATCAGCGAACTAGATGGCCTTTTTTTATGGTCTTCACTACATTTTGGGCAAGAAATTGGTCATCTGGAAAGTGAAGACCTTTTTTATTTTTGGTCTTCACTTCATGGCACTTCACTGTGGTGGGCAAAAATTTGGGCAACAGCGCGGGGGTTGTCAAATTTTCTAAATCATCCTCCCAATCTCGAGAAATGACAAAAAATGGTCGGTTTTGCAGAATCATCCCCCCCCCCCAATACTCAACATAGATTTGCACCCCTGATAAATGGGATTGAAAAAGCTATTTCCCTTTTGCAGGTTCTCTTCTCAAACCGAAAATAATGTCACTGTTTGGCCACTTAACCAGTCAAACAACTGGGAATTCCCAGATATGGGAATTGTATGCGGGGTTGTGCGGAGATGGGATGGGAGCAGATACGGATGATAACGAGAAATCGATCCAGTTTCTACACAAAGCATTAAGAACAGGAATGCAGTCACCAGGATGGGAGAAAAATAATGATGATGTGGAAAAATTGAAAGTGCTGAGTGGACGACTAAAAAATGGTAATCACTAATCACATAGTTAAATAATTTACTGCAGGACTGCGAGCTCATTTTCAATCGATTCCAAGTTCTTAATTTTTGCAAGTTCTAGTTCAGGGATTTTTACTGAGTTGTACCAACTTCAAGCAATTTTTGTCGAGGTTAGTTTGAGGTAGGAATCGACCGGAACCTCGGCCGGGGATGCCACTTTTTGCCCCGGCCGGGGGGGTTATAAAAGTTGCTCGGGGCCGGGGTTGAATTTCAAATTTATTTACCGTGTATTCCGGCGTACCTTTAAAGTGCAAAATCCCACTCTTAAAAATTGAGGTGGTCTCATATAACGAATATAAAAGTAATATCTTAGTTTTTACATGAAGATTTTTTTTATTTTGTATAAAAAATGCGTTGGTGCGTAAAAATAATGAACGTGCATGCTCAAAGCGTTTTTGAGGTTCATCATGCGCTAATGAAAAGCTCAATAAAAAGCGTGTACAATTACGAAAGCATTACGTGACTGAAAGAATTAAGTGACACCATTGACGGCATTTACATGAGGAGTGAGGACGCAAGTAGCCTACTTAGGTTTGTATTCTAGACACAATTTAAGCATTGTATAAACCCCGGCCCCGGTAGGCGCAATTCCCCGGCCCCGGCTGAAATTGTTGCCCCGGTCGTTCCCTAGTTTAAGGTAAAAAAAAATAAATTCAATAAAGATTTTTCGAGTTCAAGTTCGGCAGGAAAGAGGAGTGGGGGTTACAGCCCAGGTTTACGCAGAGCAAGCAATGTCGTTCATTCCTGGTCTTTCTGCTATTTGTTAAAGTATTCAACCTAGGACAACTACATTTTCAAAGTGTAAATTTTTGGTGTGTCGGTCGCACGATTTGTTATATTTCTTGGGAGTTTTGATTGCGGAATTCGGTACTAGAAGTAACTCCAATCAACAACTACCTAGTATTGATGGATGTTGTATTGTCACGTACAAATGCCGAGAATTAAGTTACTTGAACCAGTTGAGCTTTCTACTCCTGCAAATCTGTTGCACTGTTTGTGGGGTGTATTAATGTTGGCTACTACATCAGCAGATGCATCGTTCTGCCATTAATTCTCACAGTTGTGGTGGAATTTAATTTCTGGGAAAAACCTGCCTTGGTTTGTGCTAATTCTACTTGAAAAGTGAGGCCCTTTTATCACGTCGTTTGAGCGAATTTTGTTATTGTTTTTTTCCTATCACTTTTCTGCGTTTAGCGTCGGCGAGGATTTACCCGTCCACGGTCCCGTTTTTCAGAAGAGATCGAATAACACATTTTTCATTTTCAGCGTGTACACATTCACATTCTGATCTCTCCGTTCAAATTTTGTCCTCCGTTCGTCTCACAATAAATGGATTTCTATTGAAACTAAAAGTAAGTTTTTTGTTAACAAGTTGATCATAAGGTGGCTCTCCTTTATTTTTTTTGTGGATTTTTTCGTGGTGTTGAAATTGGATTATGTCAACGTTTTTAAATTTGTTCTGCTAGCTTCCTCTAAGGGTTTCCAAAGTTTTGGATTTCGCTGAGCAATAATCTTCTAAATATTTCATAAAAAAAATGGCTCTTTTTTTTTTTAACATAGTCTTGTTTGAAGTTTAGATGCTTAAAACAATGTCTTGCTGCTCCTACAGAATTTAAAATTTCCTTTCGACTATTAGCGGTTTAATTGCGTTGTGGTCTCATATTGTGAGACGTCACAATGAGCACTTTGTACAATTGCCACGCTGTTTGCGGAATGCAAAATTAAAGTCTCTTGTGTTATTTACAAACTTCATCTAAAACATCTTCGGCCAAGTGTTCAACGGATGAAAAGGATAAGACTTGGTGTTTCGTAAATCGAAGGAACCCGTAGTTGACATTCGCACATGCTTTACTTGTAGTAGTCTCCAGTAGATGAACAAAATTTGATGTGCAACATTTTTGGCATAAAATGCAATGTCCCAAGAAATTTTCCAGAAATATGTATTAGTATTGGCTCCGTAAATAAGGTCAAGATTCTCCAGAAATTTTCTTTAAAGAGACCGTCCTCGCGATTTAGCGACACAGCTACGAACTTATGATAATTCTGCGGCGATGACAGCACCCTCCAAAAACTGCCTTCAATATTTTTAGCAACGAGAAAAATCTTTGGTAGAAGAAAAAGCACAGCAAGAAATAAGAAAACACATCAGTGACGTCGACGACTGCCTGCAAGCGATTAATCAACTTTTATCAGAGAAGAAACAGTCTTGATGTTGGTTCTTTATTGAATGTTTATTGTTTACACTGCAAAAATAACCGTCGAGTAATCGCAAGTGGTATTCATTGTGAGTTTTAACTTTTTACAATTTTACATCCATTCCATCAGTCAGATGAAGATCTCGCGGAGGTTGAAATTAGGTCAATGCTTTTCTATTCGTCGAACTGCGAAATATCACAGATCGACTGCGTCTAGACTCAACAGTTAAAACATGCGCGAAGAACTGAAAAACAGCATTATTAAATAGGGCCATGGACCCTGAAAAAAAAATTGAAAAACGCTAATAAGACTTGAAACGAAGATGATTCGAATTAGTGGCGTATCCAAGGTATATGAGGGCAAGCTCCCCCCCTCCGGACTCGATTCTTCGTAACCTTTGATTTTTCACGAAAATACAGTACTTAAGTATAGAAAATACCACGATTTCCGAATACCAGAGCCCATGTAATTTACTGCGCTAGGGGAGAGAGCAAAAAGAAGGTGCTTAAACTTCTTGTTGCTCCAATTGGTTGATGTTGATTTGAATCTACGGTTGATGACAGAAAACGAGTTTAAGGTGAAACTTAAAATTGTTTTTCGCTGAAGATGTATCAAAATACAATTCAAAACTGACAGTAAAATTTTTAAAATGTATTTAGTTAACCAAACAGGCGTTCAATGTTTAAGGTGATGACGTACCGATGTTTTATGTAGCATCGCGGCGTGCAAGATTTGCAGCGGCAATGCTCGTCAACCCTATTCGCTTTCACTGATCGAAGGCCAAACGTCGTTACTGCATTATCACTAAGGAGAAAAGGCGTTTGACTTTTGATCAGTCCAACCAAATTTGGTTGACGAGCATTGCAGCTGTGACGTTTGCATGCCTGACTGCGCAAATAAAACCTCAGTAGGTCATCACCTTAACCTTTGAATGCATATTTTTGATAAACTAAATGCATTTAAAAATTTTTACGTAAGTTTTGAATTTATTGCATTTTTTTTCACACACTTTTAACGAACAAAATTTTACGTTTCAGTTCCCCTTTACTTTTTTTACGAAAATACCTCTTAACTGGTTTGAAAACACCTTGCACTGCGAATACCAGAGCCCAACGCAAGAGGAGGGGAGTAGGGGGGACACAGAAAAGAAAGGTGCTTAAACTTCTTGTACATCTAATTGGTTGATTTTACTGATTTGGATGGCATGCTGATGCTAGAAAACTAGAGCCACAGGCGGTGGCTACATTGCACTTCACAAGTCGCACGACATTATATTTTTTACTGCAGTTGGATGTAGCCAGCGATCACATATCAATTTTTTTCGGTTAAAAGCTGCGCTATTCACTAGCAAAGACCCCTTGCCACCACCCTTCCTTTTCCATTATTAAAAGTAGGCCTATGGGTCGTTGATTAAGTGGTTATCCTCGATTATCAAAACAACTTTCACAAAATTGTGAGTTTAGTTACTGCTATGTATCTGGATGGTTAAAAACTTTATTTGAATCTTCTTTGTCGGATTCTTCGCTCGATTCTGAAGTTTCAGTCGCTTTGTCGATGGCAGTTGCCATTCGGTTAGCGATATTTTCTAACCGACGATTTGTCGTGTCAACAGAACGACGCAATTTTCGTCGCGACCGTATGTAATCCGTATCGTCGTCACATGAAGATCCCGAATCAGCCAGTCTTGACAAAATATCTTCCGATTTTTTATCTTTGCGTTGACTAGTTATGTCAGCGACGTTTTCAACGGCCGATGTTTTGCCGCTTGTTTTACTTGATCTTTTTCGAAACGCATTTTTCTTTCTCATCGCGGAAGAATGCCTTTCACCTTCACCGTCTTCACTCGAATTATCATGAGCTCGTTTTCGACAGGTTGATTGTTGTTTTGAACTACATGATGATGACAGATTTCCTTAAAAAAAAAAATATATATATATGAATGCCCATTGCTCTAAGTAGAGCTGCAGGTCACCTTTGTTGGTTCAGTCGAAATAACACTGTCAATAAGATTCACTAATATAGCTCACAAAAACTCTCATACGAAAACTCCGCAGGATTCAGGCAAAGTGGTTAAACATAATAAAAATGCTTATATTGCTTAAACATATTATAACAGAGCAAATGGCCGACTGGCGAGAGAGTTTGCACCTGGAGCTATTGACTCTGGCTTGGTTCCGAGTTTGGTCAAGCTAATGACTTTAAAATTGGTATTAACAGCTTCCCTGTTTGACGCTTAGCATCAAAGGGATAGTGTGAACAAGCCGGCAAGTTAGCTTGTTGTGTCGTTGGGAAAGGCACTTAGCGGAATTGCCCGATCTTCGTGCGGAAAACAGATGGCCGGCCATTCCTAAGCGAGCTCGTTAGAGCGCATTGATCGCTTTCTCGTGTTAGGAAGGTAAATAATATTCAACCAAACAGAGCAGCAAATTAAGGTGGAGCCGTTGGAGCGCATTCAGTTAACAACACTTTTCCATTTTATTTCAGAACATGTGACATATACCAGAGGTGGAAGGTGATGCCGCTTCGTTCGCCTCTTGTCTTATTTTAGTTAAAGTGACGTCGCTTGAGGATTGAACGATTTCGGAATCATCATTGCGCAAAGACTGACGCAAATTCTGCAATCGAGTTTGCCTGAAAATTTTCGTCAATAAGACATAGTTACTTTAGCTAGGCTAATTCCAGACTACTAAACAATAACACGACACCCCCAAAGTTAAGCGGGTCTTATGGCGACACTGTGTCCGATTTGACCGACCTGGGATTCGAACCCCTGACCTCCCGCACCGAAAGTTAACCGACCGGTAACAACTTATTCACAGATTAACTGAAAAATATAACACTGCCGCTGTTAATTCATGGTCGCAGACGTGTCAACCTAAAATCGAGTTTATGATCAGTAAAATTTAAACAAAACTTCAAAAATACTTGAAATTCAACAGATCGAGAAATTCATGTCAGATTAAACTTCATCGCAAGACATACCACATTAAGAAACTATACGACGCAACAGTATTTGTGAAGTGTCGGGTTATGGTATAAACCTCAAATAAATATCTCAATCTTTTAATGGCTATAAAGCAACATCTAATCCATACATTAGGCTTGTAAGGAACAAGATCAACTTCCAAAAAGGATTTAAAGTGCATATAACCCGTAAAATAGAGTATTTGACAAAGACAATATTATTGCGGAAGAGTTTGGCTCAGTGCCAGTATTGGGAAATATAGTACACTAGTACAGGCCAACTTACGTCTGTTGATCTAAGGCAGCAGTGCTTTCCTTCACTTGTTCATAAACTTCTCGTGACGGTCTGCCGTCGTCATCACTACTTGTATCACTTTCAGTAAATGATAAGTTACTAAAAAACAACAATACTAAATTTATAACTGTAGAAAGTAGGTTGGGATACTTCGTTATTCTTACTCAAACAACAAACAACTTCAAAATTCATATTTCTTCGCAATGGTAAAATAATCAGTGCCCGAAATAACACGCAGGACTTCATTAGAGCATTCTCACTACGCAATTTCAAAGTACCCTACCACATAGTAGACACGCATAGCCATGTCATATTTATGAAGGAGAGTAGGATTGGCCTTGAAAGAAAATTTTATCATCACACCTAGAAAATTAAATCTTCATTATACTCGCGGTATTACACAAAAGCGCGTTGCGAGAGACGAGACCCATCTCCGCTGCCTAGCATCTGGACGAAGTAGCTCCCGAGAAACGTCACAGCGGTGGCGAGCCCTGTGTCCGATTTGACCAGCCTGGGAACCGAACCCTAGACCTCTCGCATCGATAGCCGTGTGCTTAACAACAGACCTAACTGGCAGGTATGTCATACCTTGAAGATGTATCGTATTCGTCGACAAGTCGTGTGGACGAAAGTTGAGGGAGCAGTCTGAAAAAAAAAAGTTAAAATGATTTATGTCTGCGACAAGTTCTGCTAATGCTTCTAACAGTTTCTCGTGTAATCAGTTTATTGGTCTGTTGGCCGACTATCACATCATTTACAATAATTTTATAGCTCGGAAGCGAAAATAGCTTAAGGGACAATAAAGTTATAATCGTTGCTCATTTTATCAAAGAAACAGCTACAATTTTTAAAAAATTTTTCACGTTGATCTGGTGCATAATTTCGAAGATATCGAGTATCTAAAAATAGCTGGTCCTCAAAGAAAAATACATCGCTCACTTCCGCACATGAGTTTTCAAATTTGATTGAACTGAAAATTCAACAGTAATTGAGGGAAACTGCGGAGTGAGCTTGCGCTATTCCAAGTCAGCAGCCACCCGGTTAATATGTCAAATGCGATCGGCTCCTGCCCTGAATCGAACCCGTCGTGTAGCATCTGCAACCCGCGCCCGTAACTGCTAAACCATGTCGCTGACAAAGTTAACTAAGCACAAATCAAGTTTATTTTGTTGTTAACGAGAACAAAACAGAAGGCGACATTGTAATACAAAGAGGTAGAGCATATACACCTAAGCTTGCAACATTAGACTACATTCTACAAATGTTATATTGCATTTAAGTAATGTGCTTTTGGTGGAACCAGCGCTGGAAGCTGAAGTATTTTCGAGTTGATCAGTTGGCAGGCCAGTCAGTACACCACTGAATTATCGGTGCTCTGCTCTGCTACTACAGATGCTCACAAAATAAACATGAAGTTCTGTGGTTGACGAAGCAGACCATGTAGGCCAACTACAAGCACCGGTGTCCGGTAACCTACCCAGTTTCACGAAAGGTAACAGTGCTGGTAGTCCAGCAGATTGATGACGGGCTGATATTTGTCATCAGTCAGACTAATACCTTTTAATTCATATTCGTTAAATACCACTAGTCCACAATTACATTACACACGTCCAGCCAACTGCTGGTTTGCCATAACGATTCCCCAAGAAGACTGGCAAAACCTATTTCGCAGGGAACACTATGACGTCACAGTGCACACTGACAAAACGAATTCTTAAAAAAAGCTGCAATAATTTTTAAACGAAGGCGTTTTAGGAAATAAATCCGAAAAAAAAACACAATAACATCTTAAAACTGAATGTTTTCACAACATAGATTCAGCTGTCATCATCAGCAGTGTAAGCGAGGCAGCACAAAACTGAAAGTAACACTGCTGATGATGACGGCTGAATCTATGTTGTCGAAACTTCCAGTTGTAAAAGTCACTGTAGCTCTATTTCCCTCCTTAGGCAATTTTAAAGCTCATAATAAATTTTCGTATCCTTGCAGCCTTATACTCTGCGTTTAGATTTTGACCACTTAATTATGTTTATGGAAAAAATTACAAAGTTACAAATTGCAATAGCGAGGTATCGGTGCTTTTGTTATGGTTCCCAAAGCTGCGCTTTGGTTATCGCGAAAAAGCTTACCCAAAGCTGCGAGACCGCAAGTCAACCGAATGGCAGCTAAGAAACATTTTGAACACAATTTAACGTAGTGAACAGGCAATCTGACCCAGGAATTACAAAAGGTTGCTGTACTAGCTTGTTCTGCTAGTAGTATTATCTGTTAGACCAGTGGTTCTTTGGGTAGTGTATCCTTTCTAGAGACTCAACACCAGTGGCCCCCTGCTCAGCAACACAATTCTCAGTCGATATTTCATTTGTGGTGGCTACAATCGTCTGTTGGTCATAAGCGGTTAATTAGCGTTATCAAACCTTACGCTTGTGAGTTGTGCCCCCCCAGGGGAGGCAATAGCAAGGAAACCCTGCATCACGCCATCTTCGAAACAAATTTAACACTTCTTAAACTTTTGTCACGCGGTGGTATCTATGTAAACTTGCTTCACTCCATCGCTCCAAAATACTGAGACACCAAAATTGGTAACGAATTCCAACATATGAATTACCACTGACCGTAATCTAGCTGTCATGCCATCGTTTTCATCCGAACTGTCAGTTCCGCTTGAATGGTTCTGGTCGTGGAGAAGCAAACTGTCGAAAAATGCGATCATTCTTGGATCTTCGTTGATGTTTTCCGATTCGTAGTCATGAGTCAAAGTTGTTCCACTGTAAGTAAAAAGTAATCTTTCAACAACAAACTACAGCCAGGACGTACAAGACCCTTGGAAGACCAAGGGCTAAATTTTCGGAAAAGTGGATCACTCGGGGCAGCTTTCTTATTCCTTAACCTGGCCCTAACTACAAAAGAAGCCAAAAATCACTACACAACAGTCATAACATACACAATGCACAGTTCACCTGCGCAAAACAAGATCGATATATTGATGACGCGAGTAGAGTGCTCTGGTTTGTTCACTGGACGCTTGGTCAGTACAACCGGTAAAGTTCGGGTATTTAAACGGAGACCACAAGTTCATGTATTTCTCAACACCAGAAGATACCAGTACTTGAGTTTGCTTGCTGAAACGAACCTACCAAGACAAGTTGATAATAAGATTAAAGCCATTTGGGCAGCACTAGTAGTAGTATAACATAGTGTCTTTTATTTCCACAAGGATAACACGACAACGAATACGATAAAATTAGCGAAATATAACGCTGTACAAGAAAAGGGAAGAGGCAACAAAACGATCAACGTCATGGCATGCAGGTAGGAGAACAAGAGTTTAAAAAAACACGAATGGGCATGGTTGCAACTTCCAGCAGAAGAGAAGCATTTGTTTTAACTTTCAGACAGACAGACGACTTTACTTATCAACACAACAGCAAATAGCAATTAATTCACCGAAAATTATATTCATAAACAATGCTATACTTATGAAATAACATTAGCCGAGTAGATAGAACGTCCGATTGTAGAGCGGCAAACTCTGGTTTGATTCCGAGCCGGATCAAACCAATGACTTTAAAATTGCTATTCACAACTTCCCTGCTTGAAGCTCAGCATCAAAAGGACAGTGTGGAGAACAAGCGGGCAAGTTTACTTGTGTTGTTGGGAATACACTCACAAGACTCTTCCATTTTTGACTGGAAGACAATTGTCTCGGTCGCTTTCTCGCCATAGGAAAAGCAGCGACCAAATCAGGGGTTTCTTAACCAAGGACCACAAACGCATAATTTATTGACGGTAATTAACTACTTCAGACCAGCAGACGGCTGTAGCCATTATGAATGAAATACGGACAGTAAAATGCATTGCTAAGCAGGGAGCCAGTGCTTTCGAGAGTTTCTAGAGGGGAGCATTGGAGCAACAAACCGTAAAAGATTGTGAACCACTGGACTAAATAATCATAGTATTATAACGAAATTAACCTGGTTAACAATCGATCGATGACTGGATAATATCATGCGAGGAGAAGTAACTTTGACACGAAAATCATCATCACAATAATCCGGTATCTTCCAAACATAAACTTTGAAATCGTCAGATCCGGAGACAAAAAACTAAAACAAAACTTTTTGATAGTCCTGATGGAACAACACATGGAACAATGTTGTAACAGGGACATAGAGGCCATTCTAGGCTTTGGCAAATTGTAGCAATCAAGACTGCACGAACAATTTTGTAGTTGAAAGCACAAGGCATAGCTTTAACCATTCTAACTCCCAATTGTGGCGAGCCTCTCCCGGGGAGGCTTGATTACTGCTCAACAGTGTTTCATAGGGCCCGACCGAAAACTAACACCAATCTCACTGCAACAAAGCGGTGTAAACGATAAAACGGGTTGCCGGTATGGCAAAGCAATAATATATATATAACTTGCACCAAATAAATCTGATGTCTTGAACGAATCTTGTGGCGTTTTTGGAAAAAAGTGACGAAATTATTTCGTACTACGATATTTTCAGCATATGCAGGCATTATGTAGCTGTTCAGTGAATGTCTGCCACTTCATCACTAAATAACTCTGACTTTTATGAATAGCAAACGCAGAAAAGACTTACTTCATCACGGATACCAGCGAAGCATCCACTCTTCATTGTACAAGAGTTGAAATACCTGTCCGATTCGCCTTCCACAAACGGAATCTGAGCGGATTAAAGCAAAAGTTCAAACACATTCGTGAGCACGATTGGACAGAATGCGCAGCCATTTGGGGTTAACACACCGAAAACACTAAGACTGACCCAGTGACCCCCCACTCGAACCCTAATGACGTGTTTACCGATACGCGGCACGCGGCAATGCGATTACCCAATTTTTTTGTTTATTTCATTTTGATGTTGAACTTTGGTGCGGCAACGCAATAAAAACCACGCGATATCAAGGAATTGTACCGGTACAATTTTTACCGCTTCATCGCCCGGTATCAAAAAATTGTTTGAAATAACCTTCACGACGGGAATGAGACAATGCACGTTGAATTATTACATCATTGAACAATCAGCTTGCTTGAAGCAGGCTAGCAAATTTTACATCGCGTTAATTGCAGCCCAGTATGGTTTGTAATGGTAATCGCATTGTCGCGTATCGGTAAACACACCGTAAATCCCTGCCCAAACACCAAGTCTCTTAACAAGTTCTCCAACACCGAATCGGTCACAAAAAATCGTGTCTCGAACGGACGCAAGACATCGACTCATTTTAACTCCACACACTTAAAGCAACTCAATTATCTCCAACAGAAGTTGAGTGACTGCCAATTGAACAATGGCCCAATGATTTGCCTCGAAAAAAAGTAACACAAAAAGTTAATTCAAAATCTTTTTGGAGCAAAATTCCTACAAGTTGCAGCAATAAAGCACGTTTTGTGGAAAAAATGAATGTATTTTTCAATTTCGAAGTATGCGCGTTAAGTAGCGCAGCAGGTTTACCAGAGCAAATACCAAAATCACAAGGCTATCGGCATCTCAACTCAATAGGCCGTAAGCTCAACTCAGAGAGTCAGAGTGGAACCAAATCAAACATTTCAACAGTAAACTTACATCACTATGTGTCTTGTACACACGAGGTGATTTTTTCCTTCTCAACACGAGCAAATGCGAACCAACTTGATTGAATTGAACGCTCATTGTACTTTCTCGAGATAAAGGTGATCCATAACAAAGCAGAGTGCTAGAAATGAAAAAAACAAACAACTCTTTTGAACCAATAGCCAATATTTACATCAAGTTATTCAGCAGGCCAGAAAGAAGACGTCATTTTACTGTTGTACTTGAACTACGCGGGAAAATTTGACTGCAATGATATCTACCTCCGATACGTATTACAAAGAATAAATTCCCTTGGGAATATAAGTGGGCAGGGAGGTTTGACCGATAAAGATCAAGCATTCTGAAAGGTAAGTGTACTTGTGCCTGAATGCGGCTGATGAGCCGCTGTATGCCATCCAATAGCTAATATTTCGTGTTGCGTAATCACTAATGCTTAAAGCAGCAGTAGAAAGCAAAACTTTCTCGGTGTTGAACTTCTTGCACGCTTTTAATTTCATAATTATAAACTTAAGTGGTTTCGAAATGCAATGACTCATCGATACTCATACGTAAATCCGAGTAGTGCCTGAAGCAAAATAACAAACAGTTTACAAAACTAACTGAGGTTAGCTTTAAAACATTAAACAGAAAAGTCGACAGCATATTGAAGAAAACCGCGAAGGGAGCCTGTGCTTTTCCAGACCAGTCGTTTGAAATATGCGCCTAATACGATTGGTTCCAACGTAAGCCAAACCTCCTTAAGGCATCACGCCTACTCTTCAAGGCATTACAGCTACCATCAACGCTTGTGGTTTGATGGCAGACGTGATGCCTCAAGAGGCTACTCAAGGAAAATAAGATTGAGCATATTTAGGTCTTAGGATGCACATAGATATTTCAGCTTGTAGTAATGTACCTTGCTGCGTGTATTCTAATGAAAATGTTCCTGGTCAATCATTCAAAAATCCTAAATGATGTAGTATAACATAACATCCAGGAGTTTTTCATTTTGAATAAAACGTTTGCTACTATTAGCAACACATAAACACTTCAAAGTACGAACATTAAATAGCACCTTTTGGGTTTCCTTGTATCCCACAATGCAGCTCCCTCTTTGCTGTGTGCCGCAGCAACAAATAATGGCTCCATAGGATTAAACGCAACTCCGTGAAATGCGGACACATAATTGGCCAGACACACTGTACTAGAATGGGATTCTCTACACAAAAACACAACTCATCTCATTCTGACATGTTATTACAACAAAGACACAAGAAAAAATATCAGTGGTAAAGGAAGGAAGATATTTAAACAAAATATAAACCAGAAGCTTCCAAAAAAAATATACTGTAGACCCTATGCTTAAGTCTTTTCTTAGGGACTCTTCTGATGACGTTATTCGAAACATCTGTGGCAGACAACCAAACTGAATTTGGTTAAGATCGCATTGAAAAATTTCTTAATACCGCTTCGAAAATACTTGCAAGCAAACATATTAAAGAATGTTTCACACCACGATTTGCTGGTATTTGACCTTCTCTACAATGCGACAGAAGCTACATTCCGCACGTATACATTAAATTCTGCAGTACCATAACGTACTTTCGTGGATGTCACCACTGCAACGACAAGCCTACATCTCTCCTCTCTGTAACAACCTTTTGCCAATAAAATCAAACCTTCATCATACTCGCGGTATTATCCCGAAGCACGCAACGCGTGGTGAGATCCACCTACGCAACTTAGCGCTTGGACAACACAGCTCCGAAGAAACGTCGCAGCTGTAGCGACACTGTGTCCAATTCGACTGGCCCGGGAATCGAACTGCAGACCTCCAACACTGATAGCGAGCTGACGGCCGGTTGACTGCCAAAGCCCGCAACGCTTTCCGCATAATAATTGAATTTCGTATGTCACAAATATCCCTTTCAACATGACGTAAAAAAAAAAGGTTTCGACCGACCAAACATGAACATACGGACGAGGTAAATGAAAATTTACCTCAAATCTGTTAAACGCAGCTTCCCATCTTCGGAGGCCGTAATGAAAATATTGGGATCACTTGGATGGGGAGAGATGGAGTACACAGCATCCTCTCGCAAATATACACTCACAACCTGTCTTGTGCCAACATCATGGATCATCACTTGCTCATCATTGCCTGAAACAAATCAAATCTTCATTATATTCGCGGTATTACGCCAAAGCGTGTAATGAGTGAAGGGGTCATCTCCGCGGCGTAGCGCCTGAACCACATAGCTCTGAAGAAATCTTGCAGCGATGGCGAGCCACTGGCGACAGTGAGTCCGATTTGACCGGCCCGGGAATCGAAGATCTTCCGCACCGATTAGCCACGAAATTAACAACTGAGCTAACTGGCTGGTACCAATAAAAGTATTTGCATATAATCACACAACTAAAAGCCAGAGCATTACTAAAATTCCAAACTACCAGTTCGGAAATAAGTGGGAATTCCACGTACTAGACACACGTACCTGATGACATGAGCTTGTTATTTTCGGCATTAAATGCGATACAAAAGATGTTTGAAACATGGGTGCCCAGCATTATCACTGGTTTGTAATCTGGTCGAAGTAAACACTCCCCAACATTCCATAACAGAACTCTTTTATCATCTCCGCCTAAGTACAAACAAAATTATTACTGGTACTGAGCTTAAAAGCAGGAAGTGTCTAGGGCACCGGCGGGCTTTTTCTTTTGAAGTTGCTCTTTGTGCTCATCGAAGCCTAAAGTTACATTAACTTTAGGTCTCTAACCCTATCCTCAATATCCTCACCCCAAACAGTACTCTACAACACTCCTAATTCTTACGCTTCCAGCTACTGCTCATGACGTCATACCAGCGCGACACCAACATCACAAGAAGAAACAAACAAGCAAACCGGTGCAGCAGCGTTTTGACAATTGAAACCGGTCCGGTGTTCTAGACACCACCTTAAAAGTACTAAGAAGGCTGCCCTATTCTGATTAAAAATATAAAACGTTTCACCATAATTTCAACTAGGTATTTTTTCAACGAGTGGCTTTGCTTCATAAACAAACAATGTGCCCGATTTTCAAACCATTTCCAGGAATAATGATTGACACGCAAGCGCACAATGTATTGCCATTTTAAATATTGAAGTACCAAAACAACTATTTCCGAAACAATAGTGCTTAAAGTATTTACCAATAAGTTGAAAATGAAATAAAGATGTGAAAAAACTAGTGGCACATGCATTAAATCCTAGGGTGGATGCATGACGGAAGACCTATGGTCTCTTCGCAGTTTCCCTATCCTATGACTAAATAACATGTCAGCGTTTTATATTTTTCGCTGAAATTTTGCTATGGACAAAAAATTCTACAATTAAAGTCCAAGGGTGCATTGCTTAGAAATTGTTTGGAAGTAGGGCATTACGCTAACATGTAAAAAAATAAAACATCATACTCGCGGTAATACGCCGAAGCGTGTAATGAGTAGCGGGGTCTATCACCGCGGCTTGGTGCCTGTGCAACATAGCTTCGAAAAAACGTCACAGCGGAGGCAAACCGTTGGCGACAGTGCGACCGATTGACCGGCCTGGTAATCGAACACATAACCTAACCTTCCGCGCTGACAACGATGTCATTAACCACTATCCAACCAGCTCTGAAAAATGTATATGGCGACGAAAATTGTAATTATAAAGAATCAAAAACAATCTGATGCGACAGCAAAAGTGTTTACTGACTGCAGTTTGTAAAATCCTACAAAATTTCTGATGAGTCAAGCATATACCTGATGCAAACAAGTCGCAATGTCTGCTTGCAAACTCAATAGCGTTTACACATCCGTAATGTCCATACAGTTTGCGGGAATACAAATTGAAACACTTATCCATAACAGTGGATTGAAAGTGGTGAACCTGATGTCCATATCCGTATTTTTCTTGCTGCCTTTTAAATGAAGCAATGTTGGGCCCCTCTATCCTTTTCCAGTAGTCCATAGTTCAATAACAACGCAAAAAAAAACTTTGTTTTCACATTGCTAATGATCAGCCCAACTACTGTACTAACTTCTACAATAAAAAGCACTTTTAAATCGGTCAAATTTCTACCCCAGTTAAACGTTAATTACGATTGTATTCTACAGTAGAATGCAAAATACTGTACAGCAGTGTTTTTCGAAATCACATTAGTTAGACAATTCAGATGGGGCCGCAAATTATATTGTTACATTTTCGTACTTTTATTACTTCACTACAAAACAAAATTAAGTGTTTTGAAACACAAATTTTTTAAAAGTCAAAGAATTTGAAAAGGTGCTGATGCAGAAAAAGTCTCAACACACATTGCAGTATGCAACGACAAAAATTAGGCCCAAAGCAGTAAAATTTTTTGAAGTTTACCATAGTAATACGAAAGACTGGTATATACGTATTTTGTTTTAATTGAATAGACTGCTTCAAAAAAATATCAAGATTAGAAATCTTGCAAACTGTTCAATTGTGAAAAACAAACTGGTAAAAAAAGAAAACACAGGTTAGCTTTTTTTATTCACATTTCTCGAAAACAAATTAATATTTAAAACACATATTATATATTTAAACTAGATAAGCTGCAGGTTGACAGCAAATATAACCAAATTCTGCATTTAATTCTGAACATTGTATTTCAAAGGTCATAATTTATATACCGTACCAACAAAAAATAAATTTGCTACAATCATAATCAAAAAGTAAAGTCCAGCACTCATCACTGAATGCAACATGACCAAATAACAACGGAAAAGTGAAAAACAGCAAGTTGAGTTTCACCGGAAAAATTTCTTCATTTTTCATTCCTTTAAATCGGAGGCAGACAAACCATCCCCAGCACATTAAAACTTATTTTTTCGAAGTCACAGCATAAGCAACTTCATGAAGCGATACCTAAGTTTTAAGTATCATTTAGCAAGAGCTTTTCTCTTTAAATCTGCTTGCATTACGAGCACTAACGCGTTTTAATATTGAATCTCTTCTTTTATCAGCGAGTCTTTTTGAATTTTCAATTTCGGCATTAAGTCTAATGATCTGCTCACAAATCTGTCGTTGAATATTTTTTCGTTCAAGAGCCCTGGAGCCTGGGGGAGCAGGCCTTCCATCTAAAAACGACCAATCAGGTGTGTCGGCTATTACTCCGTAATTGTTGTTACGTTGTCTTTTTTTGATAAAAAAACTTTTTGGATGTTTTCCATAATAAACACTTGATATACTCAATGTTCGAGCAAAAAATATTTGAAAAGCTTTCGAATTTTTCACAATCAATCCAGACAAAGGCAGCAGCATTGCTTATGTTCTTGAACAATCTTAGATCACAACAAGCCTAAGCATTTAAAAATATGCAGCCAAAGCTACACTGCATCTGAAAGCAAAACAACATTATTAAGTTTGTGATCAATGACAAAAATCAGCATGTTACTGCACACCATCAATCAACAAGTCATAGCTTAAGATACAATGTAAGATAGCATAAGTAAAAACAGATTTTTAACTTCGGGTATAACATCCATCACATCAAAAAATGCAACACAAAATTTAAGTTTTCCTCAAGCATACTCAGTCTTACCAGTAGAAGTACCAACGCAACAAATCTAGCATAAAATCTTCTAGTTGCAGCTGTTACCGTCACCTAAAACTGTGCATATCAATCAAAAGCATTGGATCTTAACTAAGCGGTAATCGGTATTGAATTAGTGCTTTATTTTAGCCCTAATAACAGCAGCGTAATGACAGCAAAATAGAATACAATGTCAACATGGATTCTGAAAAGGGAAGAAGCTACTACGCAATGAGTGCTGAATCATATAGTTAGCAGTAGCAGAGAAAAGCAAGAGCAGGCAAGTTTAAAACACCAAAGTTTTCACACATTTGTTAAATATGAAACTAATCAATTGGAAGGTTAGATCACATGACAACGGAGAATTCACATTGCTAATTGCTACGCTTTGAGCCGCTGATTGGAAACATAACAGTGCATTGCTTGAGGTTATTCCATTGCAGCAAAAATCCTTTTACAGATGGAACACAGCACAGGCAAAACAAAACAAAAAAACAAAAGGGAGACAAATCTTCTACAAATAAATTTGCTCCATCAGACCAATGATTGAAAAACAATTATTATCGATACTGATATAAATGCAATCACTGGCGAATCTGTGAACAAAATAGTTTCGATATTACGTGATTTCTCAAAATGGCAAGAAATGATAGGTAAGTTATGGCAAAACACATGTAAAATTTTATAGATATCTTTGAAAACATTCTACATAGAAGTGTATAACTGTGTATTCTGTAATCGCACCGTTTTCAACATAATAATGCTTATTTCTAAAAATTTATTAAAGCAAAAACTGAGCAGTGTTGGAGAACTTTGAGAAATCAAGCTATATTAGATACTAGAGTAAAGACTTACATCAAGATCAAAAAGATGTACTAATTCTTGCAAAAAAAGTTGATATGCACTAATACCATCGCGGTTCGAAATGTTGACGCAAAGTTGCCAAACTGTTAACTTTTCTCAAACTTAAACAGACAAAATCAGTAGGCTTAAAAATCGAATTCAGGAAAATACTCAAACAAAAACAAAATAAGCAGTTAATGACTGGAATGAGAAAACTATCAAGGAAAATTAAAAAACAAAGTTTTTGAAGCAATAAGCGAGCATAAAAACTAGTATATGATTCAGAATTGCTGATTGATCGTTTATCGGCTAGTACTGCACAAAAAATGCAGATATTGCACAGCAATATCAAAAACTTTCACAAAATGTCGGTAAGGTAGCCTAAAAATCCAATTTAATTAGCGATTGAATTTCTCAATTACTGTTCTTGCAAACAATTCTGCATAGATTACTAAGACATGAACACTCACAAAAAAAAACAATAACACCAAATTTTCTTCATGTATTATATCACAAATTTGCACAAACACCTTAAATTATTATACTCATCTGACATGTTTTAGCAACCATTGAAAAATTTCAAGGAAGAAAAATTATTGGATGTATCGACATAACTTATGATTGGCATAATGGCATATATACCTAGAGAACTGCAAATATTACTTTGAAATCAATAACAACAATTCTAAACTTTACATTACACAAGTTTCACAATTCGTTAATTTCATTTACAATTTTGAACAACACACGCAAGTTCTCAATAAAAAAATGTCATCAAATGTGCTTACAAGAAACTGAATAGCGCTAAGCAAAGCAAGTTATCACAAGCACCTTAACATACTTTTCGTTAGCATAAGCAGTGAGAAACTAACAATTTAATTGCAAAGCACTGCTAAATCACAAAAGAGCGTATTTTCATAAAAACTTGAGTACGTCTTCAAAGCTAAAGCGAGAAGTGGAATGTTCGTCAAGCAATGGTTGACAATTTTTCGTAGGGCCACAGCGATGCCAGGTTTTTAGTATAAGCGTTGATTTTTTTTTTTTTGAAAATAGGTTCTTGTGTGTACAGAATGCCATAAACAACGATGCACCCATAGCTTGCACAACTTTGATTGGATAATTGATTCAATAAAAAACAAAAACACCAAGGCAATTATCACGATGCTAACACCACTAATATCTACAATGGTTTATGCAAGGTCCATATTGCAGTCTGACCAATTCCTGTAGTTCCAATCACAGAATATCCCAGTTCTTCAAGCCTATTTAAAACAGCTCTTGGAGGGTCACTCACCAACCATTCTTTGCTAATAAAAAAAAAGAAATTTCGTACATATCCATAATATAAAAAATATGGACAAATGAAGCAAGCAATGAGTTGTAAAATACTGTGCCAATTAAACCTTATAGTCAGTTGAAAACAGAGCCTTGCTAATAACATCAATAATAATTGGCAATATTAAAAGTTTTGTATTTTTAAGAGTAACATACTGATTTTGCAAATATTAATAATGAATGTAATTATGATTAAAATTTTATCTTCAGGCCATAAGTAAGTGAAATTCTGGCCTTTTTCAACAAAACAATCCATACTGCTAAGAGGATTACAGAACAACAATACATGCCATAAAGGCCGAAGGCTAGCGATTTTTTTATGTTTAAGCTGTAATTAATGTGCAGTTGCAAATAAACAAAGGATTTTTATAAAAACTTTGGTCTTATGCTTGACACTAAAACCATGAAATCTACGACATACTTGATGAGAAATCTACTACACACCAAAAATAAAAGTTTCACAACCAAAGTGTTTCAATAAGAACAAGTTTTTGAAACAAAGGTGGAGGAAATCATGTGCAAAATGATAAACTATTATAATCATAGACATTGAAACATTAAAGTGTTATGTCTGGACTTCAAACATATGCAAATTGGCACGCTGACAATAGCACCAAATTTCAACTTTGCCGAAACTTAAAAACTGATCTTTCAAAAAGAGTTTGGATTCATGTTAATGCCAACGACCACTGCTGGATTGTACTAGTGATACGAAGACAACAAAAAAATTGGCCTACACAAAAATACAGGCAGAAAAGTTATTTATGAATGAATTTTGAAACATCTGGCGTGTTTCAGTAGCAATAGTCATTGATTTTTCTAGGAGAACGGCAAATAACAGGGGGAGAGAATTTTTTAAAAAGCTTTGTTTTTATGTTTGAAAAACAATTTTTCAAGGCAACGACACCAGTAGCACTGTCGCTGGCCAAATGCTAATCGAATTTAATTTTTGCTTCATTGCATGAGCGAAAAATTTTAACAAAACAATAATGCAACTTTGCGCTGTTAGGCCTATACTACGAAACTGTTTTAGTTAGGGTGCACATATAATATAGCCTAGTTAACAAAACACCACAACGGTCAGAAATATGTTACCCCTTTGATATTAGCGCAAGGTGGTGCTGTACCCGTGTTACTGCCGGATCAATGCCTATGTCAGCAGCCCATTCAAGCTTTTTTCTTTTTTTCGGTAAAATTTCCGTCATAGTCCAAATCAAATTCATAAAAACCGAAAAAATTAAAGCCATTTTGGTCAATTGACTGAAGTAACTATCTTGCCAATATGCAAGCAACAATTACGAGTGGACTACCGGTGACACAGTGTCAGGTTTAACAGACGTCAAACTGATAAAAGTAGTTTTTATTTGTATTGCGGTTACAAAGGAATAAGTGTCTATGAAGCGTCTGCTTCAAATAAGCCTGACTTTTCGTTCAACATCTTGTTACCTTAAGCATGATCAAAAAATAATTGAAATGACCGAAATTTTTGGAAACAGTGAGGTCAATTTCAAGACCGAAGTCAAATTTTGAAAAAAATAACCAAGCATTCAAGCCAAACACAACACCATCTTAAATCTTGTCAAAATGTTGAAGCTATAAGAGTCACCTACAATGTGTTTCCAGCAGTCTGCTTTAAACTTGCTCCGAGCTGCAACATAAGGTTGATATCAGAATCTTCATCTCCGACCACAGTTGGTCCATTTTCCTAAAAAGGTAAAGGCTGATTAGGCTAACTATTAATAATAAAAATGTGCTATTTATTTAAATTTGTAAAAAATTACTGACCATCGACCTTGACTTTTCCCTCAAAAAACATAAACTTTACAGGGCATAGTCTTTAAAGGTAAACTAAAACAGTCTAGATCCAAATTCCAAACTACATTTCAAAAATTTAAAGCTAGGGACATCTATTAGGTCTTACATAAATTTGAATCCCAAAAATTTGGTTCCAATGCGGAAATTGTTCTTCAATCATGCAATGAAATAACGCAGCTTGTAGGTAGCACACCAAATCTTTTTTAAATACAGAAGAATCTTCACAAGGTACAAATTATGTTTGACTTTTACATTTGGGTTTATCTTTGATATTTCAATTTTCTTAGCAATCTTGAATATTTATATATATTTAATGCTTTGATTTTAAAAACCAATTATCAATCGACTTAAGCTGGTATTTTGAGGATTATTAATGTTTGATTATGTTCAAATGTACAGCTAAATGTTTCTCAATCACTTAGGATTCAAACACTGGAATAGAAAGAAAGATTTGAAATTAAGGAGGAGTAAGATGGTATGGACATGGGATTAAAAGAGATGATGAAAACATATATACTGAAGAAAGAAATGATGCTGAAAGTAAACGGGCAGCAAAAGTGAGGACGGCCAAAAATGAAACGGAGGAGACCGGTGGAAGAGAGTGTGAAGAAAGTGGGGTTGAAGATCGAGGAATCTGCAGATGGAACGAAGGTGTGAGAGCGATTGTGGAGGGTATGAGGTGCATTCGGCCACCTTCAGAGATAAGGAAAAAACTGGATTGAAACTGGATGGATAATGATGATGGATATCATATTGCAATCAGTACATGTTCCAAAATAGCCACTGCTAGACTTCTAATAAGAAGTTGCAAAGACTTTCAAGATGTGCACTAATGTGTCTGTCTGTTCAAAACAGTTGTATCAGTGAATAGTAGTATTCCAGTAGATGAAGAACAAGGACTTAAATCAAGTTCATCTACAAAGGCAATAAATTCCATGCATTGTGCGTACACAATTTGTTCACTTCAGCCCAGTAGTGTCCTACAGCAATATTTTGCCAATCACATGCAGTTTTGAGTATTTACATGGTATTGTAACAGCATAAGACAACACACATTTTGGTACCAGTACTGCCGTTTTTTTCACAAAACCTAACAACTACAATTGTCAAGTTTTCGAGATAATGAAGGTTTTATGTTTTTTTAAGCTAGCACAAAATCCTGATTGTAAAATTTTCTATTTCTTTTTCAGAGTGAGTTTTTTTTAAAGGCATGAATGAAAATTGATTTATAAAAAAAGAACTATCGATTAGTTTTTGAAAAAAGTGACTTGTTAGGTTAAAAAAAATTCTTCGTTTAAAAAGTAACAATTTTTTTTTCAAAACCCAACAACTACAAATTGGATTATGACGCAACAGGCGTCTCAGTACGGACTTGGGTTCAGTCACCTTGTTTCAACTTACAGTACTCGGAAGAAAACAAATAATTATATGACGTCATAATATGCTTAACAATTGAAATGTAGTTGTTAAGTTTTGAAAAAAAAAATTGTTTAATGCGCTTATGTTGAAAAAAGGACCACCGGTTTGCTTTCCACAAGCTGGCAACCAATGATTACGACGTAATTTGTTTTATCTATTAATTAAACAATGCATATTAAACAATATAAACGACGCAGATTTTGCATCTTGACTTAAAAAGCAGATTTTTACCTTATTTTGACCCAACGCAACATTCTGACTTTATTATGACCTAATAACTTTTAAACTACACCTTGTTTGAAGCTAAAACATGCTTAGTAGAAGGTAAATGGCTTTCTAAGCCAGTTAAAAATATTTCACAATGACTTTTGGTTGCTCTAATTATAATTAGCTAATTAGAGTATATTCAATAGAGATGAGAGTATGTCACCAGACAAAAGTATATTAAAAAGCCCCAACAAGCTGTTTTGCCTTGAGGCTCTTCAAGGGGGGGATGCCAAAATTACAAAAAAAATCTTAATCAAATACCGATAGAGCACTGGTACTGGTATAACAGGTACAGTGTTCTCTCTAGTCTAGAGTGAGAAATTTGAGAAAAACGCAAAATTTTTGGGCCAATTTTACTGATTTTGAACCAGAAATTAATATTATAAAATGCAAAACTGAAAAACTTAAACAAAAAACTTGAATATTTTAATGCAAGACTGTAGCTTGTATCTTGGAAAAGCAAATTTAACGCAAAAAATTTTTAAAAGAGGTCCTTACAGTAGTGAAAGCTTAGGGTAAAAATTTCAATAAAGTTATCATTTGGGCAAATTCGCACCAGTCAAAATCCTAGAGGGAACACTGATCAGGTATATTCATATTTCATAATACTGCAATATTTCACTTTTTTTTTTAGTCTACATTTCCTGATCTCCCCTGACCCCAATCTTAACTAATGTTCTTGCAATATATACCGTACTGCTTTGAGATTCTAAGGTTATTTTTGTGTGCAGATAAAAAATAGGATTATCGTTTGTAAGATGTTTTACATGTATTACAATGGATGGTTCACGTTAAAGCGGCAGGTAAGAATTCCCCAAAACGTCATCGCGTAATCGAGACATGCATTGGGTTAGGGTACCGGTAGGCCTAGCAGGTAAGAGCATGTCTGCATTGAGGATGACGTCTTGAGAAATTCCCATCAGCCGGTCCTACTAAACACCGCAAACTGGCAAAGGACTGAAACACTGCCAAGGACGACAAAGGACTTACTAAACACCGCAAAAGAAAAACAAAGGACTTCAAATTGATCTACTAAACTATAAACACCGCAAAGAATGACAAAGGACTTGGAACCATACCATATCGATAACAAAGAACAACGAAGGACTTTAAATTAGGATTAGGTTAGGGCTAGGATTAGGGTTATCAAGTCCTTTGTCATTCTTTGGGGTGTTTAGTACATCAATTTCAGAATTTGAAGTCCTTTGTCATCCTTTGCGGTGTTTAGTAGAACCTCCCATCAGCTATAAAGTAAACCATCCATCCATTGTAATGTGAAACGGCTTCAAAATAAACAGCCGCGATAAAAAGAGGTACACAAATACTTTGTTACTAGACTATTATACCAATGCTGGTAGGTACTCATAATAAGAGTTGAGGCTACTGTAGCCACTGTACTGGCAGAAGTTCAGTCACGTGCTAGTTGGTTCCAGCACAAGATATTCTACAGGTTAAGCTAAACCTAGTTTAGGCGTAAAACATAACTTACCAGACGAATTTGAGTGGTAATCAAGACATAAGGCATTTTGTAGACTATAATTTGTTCTGGTTCTGGCTACTCCTTCTGTACTGATACTAAGGTACAGTTATACAGTAGTTAAACTATGGGAATTTACACCTGTAGATTTTACGCGTTTTGTGCTCGACAATAATAGGCCTAGCAAATAAACGCTACAGCGGGTAGTATATAATATACTGGTAGCTACCTAGAACATATGTTTTTGTGGCAGAGAATTCCACCTATGATTCCACACTTCAAGGATGAGCTACAGCAGTCATGCACAAAGCCACAAAGTGGCAGTGTGGCGCCACTTCAGCGTGCAAAAAGGTGCCACCTAATAAGTACAAGTGGTGCCAATTCACGATGCCAGTGGCGGCACTTTATATTGCAAGCAAATGGCGCCACTTCATATCACAGAGATGGCGGTTGAAATGCAGGTAGAGGCGACTGGAGATGAGCGAACTGTGATAGTTTAGACCCCGATTCCAGTCGTACTCAGTACACTCAGTTCGAAAGAACATGAAAAGAACACGCGCTAATTACTCTTAGTTTAAAAAAAGTTTCAGTAGCGAAAAGCGACCTTTGGTGAAAATCAAGAGCATGTATGAAGCTTATCAAGAAAAGAAACAAATTGTCATATAGTCACTGCAAAAACGATTCTTTTTTGCATAACATTGGGTCTAGCTTTTATTCGGTTCAACCCGTAAGCTCAGGCAGGTTCCGAACCGATCTTGTCCAAATTTGGTCCAACCAGGCTGCATCCATATATTTATCTCTGGCGCCTCAGTTGGTGTGTTCGGGCCTTTATTCTGCAGGTAATTTTCTTTTTTCTCTTTTTTTTTTTTGGGAGGGGGGTAGGCCTATCACGACCATGCGTGTTTTTTTTTTTTGTTTTTTTTGTGTATTAATATCTTCATATCGCATGTTTCAACGCTTTGTTGTTGTGTCTCTTCTTCCTTTTCTTAAGTTTCAGTTCAGTTAGTTAGTTAGTTAGTTGCATATTTATCCTCCTATCACGAGAAAGCGATCAATGCGCTATACGAACTCACTTAGGAGTTGCCGGCCATCTGTCTACCACACCAAGATGGGGGAATCCCGCTAAGTGCCTTTCCTAACGGCACAACAAGTAAACTTGCCGGCTTGTTCTCCACGCTGTCCCTTTAATGCCGAGCGTCAAGCAGGGAAGCTGTGAATACCAATATTAAAGTCATTGGTTTGACCTGACTCGGAATCAAATCCGAGTCTACAGCTCAAGAGACAGACGCTCCATACCACTCGGGCCTATTGGGTAGGCCTAGACCCAGCTTAGGAAAGCCCATAAGCTGATAAGTCCACAGCCAGACAACATGCAAAGTTGTGTCACAGCTGGGCTGCAAACTCGTAGGAACTTGATCTTTTTGCCAAACTCAAACTTGAAAAAAGTCCAAGCTGAAAACTCAAACTCGCAAATATTCTGGGCAGAGAACTTAAATTAGAACTCGAAGATATTGTAAGTAAGCTCGAGTTCATTTTTCTGTATTTGTACATGCTCAAGATAATCATTTTTTTCTAGGCAGTGGCTGAGGTTACGTGACTGTAATTTTTGTTTTCTGAATTCAAAGTTACGTGATAAGCAATTTTACTCTGTTTCTTTTCTATTCTATTATCTTCGCGAACCCAATTGTTAACTCCAAGTCACACAAATCCAAATCGAATCAAAGCAATCTGAACCAACCCAATAAAGTGAAACGCATCAAAGCTGCGATGAGAATCGAACCCAACACTAGTGCAGCGATTCCCATTGTACGCTGCGCTCTATCCACTGAGCTATCACGAGGTCGTGGCAATCTAGCAAATAATGGCATTTATAAACCGATGCTCGTCGCACGACTCTCACATACCTTTGAATTCAGAAAACGAAAATTACGCTCACATAACCCAGAACCTTAGCCACTGTCTTTTTTCTAAACTTGAAAGAACTTTGTAGATTTTCCTGTTTCACTAGACTGCTAAACTCAAATTTGAAATCACAAAAATAGAAATGCTGAATTTGAACTTAAACTTGATAAAAAAATCAACTGAGTTTACAGCCCTGTTTCACAGTCACTGCCAAAAAAATTAATTTCTTGCTTGAACTGTTGGAGGAACATTTTCTCAGATTATGTTTTGTTCTGTGTATCAGCTGTTGACACTAGACATTGTTATGTCACAGTTGCAACTAAAGATGTACTAAAACTCTGTTTGTGGCCAGAGTTACAAATTACCCAGTTACCTGCTTCTAGCTGAAACTGGCAAAATTCTGACCAAATTGTCAGACATCAATATTACAAGCTTGTTTGTCTGTTTGTAGCACTACTGGTACTTTTGCTTTTTTTTTTTAGCTATTCTGAACTTATTTTTCCTCTTGCTGAGATAGTAGCATACCATAACAACAATATTACTGTGCAATGCGCCGAATTTATCTGTTTATTTGTATGTTGAATCGTACCGTAGTCTACTTGTAACTGGTAACATTCGTCATGTCAAAATATTTGATGTCAAACCTGATGTTAAAATATTTTTTGTCATCAAAACATTAACTTAAGTTCCATTAGTGGTACTGATATAAACGCAGAACTCCTATGACATTGGTCAGAACAAAATTCCAGTTCTGGCTGGAATTTTTTAAAAATTTTGGTAATTCTGGTTCGGCTCCAGGACCAGAACTTTAAATATATACCAGTTCCAGCGCATTCCTAATTGCAACCTGGAGTTCCCAGCTTTGTGTTTTGCAATTACGTGACATGCTGAAGCTTCAGCCAAAAAATCTTGGAAATATTTCCTCAAAAAAGTTGCTTCTTGCTAAAAGATGTTCTCTAGAATAAAATCTTTAGAAAATGGCTGTTTTTATGGGCCCGTAACATTTGTCTCTTGGGTTTATTTTATTATTTTGTCACGCTCTCACAGAACCGGGAGAGTGCAAAGGGATAATAAAAGAAGCAAGCACCTTTTTGTACGAGCCCATACAAATAGCCACTGCCAAATCTTTAAGGTGTTTTGTAAAAAAATCCTGGGACATTGTTTAGCAAATAGCAATTATAAAAAACTACAGTAGTCAGCCAAGCAGACACTAGCAAACTCTTGTTAGTTTAAAGGGCTGTCCTTGACATCCCAAAATTCCATGTTTCAAATGTAAACTGATCCAGTTTGGTACACAGGACGCCAGATGTCAATTATGGAACTGTTCCGCCCATTCAGAGATGGTTGGCATTCCTGTTGCAATGTACTACGTAGACAGATGACCCACACTTTTCTCCTTTTTCTTGCTAGTATTGTACACTTAAAACTTAGTTTAACTGGCAGCTTCTTTGTATAAGCTTGTCCTTGTTATAGCCTATGTGTGCCCTGTTGATGATTCTTTAATTAGACTGGGCCACCACAGTGGGCAAACTGCTTGGACCATTTCTTACTGTGCTTACTCTAACATTTTTATCATCCATTTTTGTGATAATGCAGTCGCGACCCTGTAGCAAGGTTGCTTAGAAAGCTAATTGCCACTGCAGCCCTACTGCACATGTATTTGTCTTTGATGTTAAACAGCTTTATCCTTTATCCAGATGTCTATTTTCTTTAGATGTATTTAAGTTTTCTTTCTAACACCATGTACTAGAAAACATGACAGCTTCAATTCCTATCATCCAACATTACAATGATCCTGATCATAATGTGATTAAATTAAAGTTTGAAAATCCAGATAAATTTACAGAACTAGTCGTAAGTCATTTAACAAGGTTTTTGGATTTGCCTGGAGATCAATTAGACGTTTTAAGAGGAGAGCATGGTTCAATTTTGAAAGAAAATGTTGGAAAATTACTTGGAAGCAGCAAGAAATCTTGGAATCCTCTAAAGAAGAAAGATCCTAAAGTCATTAACTGTGCATTAACTGATGATAATCTGATGCAAATTCAACAGCTCACTGACTTTCTTGGAAATAATCTAACCATTGAAGGTTTATTTCGTAAGCCTGGAAACTCAGTTAGGCAAAGCCAATTACAAACAGCTCTCAGTACTGGAGCTGCAATCAATTTTGAAAAAAGCCAGTTCCATGCTCATGATGCTGCTAGTGTTTTAAAGTCAATTTTAGGTCAGTTATCAGAGCCACTTCTTCTTCCTTCTCAGCATTTTGATGCTCATGTTCAAATTTCCCGAATGAATAAAACTGACCCTGCCACTCAACAATCTGTTTTGGATAAAGGAAAACGTATTGAAGCACTGCAATTGCTACTTTTGCTTTTGCCCACCAACCATCGAAAGGTTTTGCGGGGAGTGTTTGATCTCTTGCTGCAAGTTGCAAAGCACCAAAAAGAAAATAAAATGAATGCTGCTAATCTAGCAGCCATGTTCACCCCTCATCTAATTTGGCCACGTACAGTCAAAGCTGCTGATATTCATGGCAGTGTTTCTGAATTGAATGATCACATTGCTTTTATGATAAGGCATTCCGAAAAAATATTTACTGCTCCTCCTTACGTCAGACAGTCTGCAAATTTTTATTTTCCCGTTGATGTAGTTTCGTCACCTAAAGTTAGTGCCACTGCACTCGTAGCTCCATCGAGTGCAATTAAACGAACGGCAAGTGAGAGAGAAAAGTACAAAAATGCAGCAAAAACCCAGACTGAGAATGCAATCAGTGAATTATTTAGTCAAGTTAGCAGTCTGCCAAATTCTTCCAAGAAAAAAAAGTTGGTGAAAAATTTTTCGAAGCACGAAGAGGTGATAAAGTATCAGTCCAAATCAAGAAAGAGACATCGCACTTTAAGTGGGTTTATGAGAAAAAAGTCCCTTGCACATAGCAAAAACAAAGAAACCCAATCCAACGTTTTAGTTGACAAAAAAGCGAAAGACTCTGGAGAAACTCTGAAAAAAACGACTACGTCATCGCTTGAAACTTCGAGTGTAAATACACCCAAATCCGCTAGTCACAGCAACCTTGTTCAACACCGAGATATTAAAAACACTCAAAGCGACTCCCCTTGTTCCCCGATGTTAACTGGTATATCAAGAAAAATACGAATGCTCAGTGGAAGAAATGTATCTCAATCTCCTGTACCAAACAATGTTTCAGATGCCAAATCTTCAGAAATTTAAGAAGATTTGAAATCTGTTATGGCGATGCTTATTATACTTGTGAAGTTGAGCTCATTCGGCTTAATGTCTAAAAACGAACAAATCTATGTCGTGATACAATATAGTAACGCCTAATCTGACTTACATTTTGAAGTTATGACTTCGTTTGCTTGATATTGAACTTATATTTTATCAGCTTTGTCGGAAGTGCTTCATGAAATGCTGCCAATTTAATGTTGTGATGACATTGCAAACCATACAATGTATTTTGCTGAACATTGTATGTTTTTTCATGATGCTCAAATTCGTTTTTGGAAATGGTCAATTGGTCATACAGTGAATTTTATTTTTGGGAGAGCCAGATGTATCAAGAATTGCCTTTGCGGAACTCAGGGTTGGAAAATCTCACTTTCGGGTGGTAGGTGTGAATATTTGCAATTTAGGAAGGCCAGATTTTGTGACCCTTTGGCTTGATCTATGCCCCGAGTTGTTTCGCGTCAAATAATTGCGCGCTCTGTTGATTTACAGGAGCTCTTTTTCCTTATATTCGTAAACTTTGTTAATCTTTTTCGTGCATTGTTTGTGCAGCAGTAGTGGTAGCTTCTATCATTCTTTTAATATCTTTTCATTCATTTTTAGATTTAGTACAGGGATGGTTAACAAACGGCCAGCTCGATATTTAAATGTGGGTCGCATCAGAACTTCGTTGGTTTATCTTTTTTACCGAGTGCCACGCTTAGGACTATTTGCTAGGTTCGCTATGTAAAAGCACTCAGTATTCTCTGATTTTGCAGTAAAACATGATTAGCCATAATTTTCAATTTGTCTGACAAATTTTTGACGTAAATGTGGGTACTTTTTACGTAGGTTGTGAAAACTCAAAGCTAATTTGACCCGTTTGAAATATGCAATGGATACGGCCCGCAGTGCTTAACGGGTTCCCTTCTTGTAATTTGTAGCTTGTGTGTTGATAAGGTTTTAGCGGCATTAGCGAGTTGTTTTTGCTTTATTGTAGTAGTAGTTGCGGTAACTCTTGCATCCATCTGCTTCTTGCTTAACTTCACTAGCCAGCTTTCTAAACCGCATCATTTTTGTAGTTCTCACATCATAATTGTCTCCTCATGCAATTTTGCTTGTAGTTAAACGAATATGCAAAAAGTATGTTTTTTGTTTAATCAGATAATATATATACAGTAGCTTTAGCTTGCCCATAGCAAATTTATTTACTGCGATATTGCTATTAAAGCTCTAGTAGATTTTAACAACTTGTTTATGCTAAATGTATATTGTTAAAGCTGATTGTTTTTTGGAGTGGTGAAAGTAAGTCTACATCTATCATAACAGACTGCCAATTAGCTTGTATGAAACTGCTACTGCTAGACTTGAGACAACCCCGACCGATCATTTCCACATCGCATAAACCTTCAGTGCTTACCGATCCGCTTTTACCTTAATGAAGGCAACCTTGCACCTTATGTTTTCTATATGTGTTTGTAAGGCTTATACTTTTTTTATTCTCGCACCATGTGTCGTAATGAGATCGCTATTTGATTTGATGATAATGAAAGTAAGCAACTTGTCGAATCAGACTTTGCATTAAACTCTCCGCAAGTAATTACACCAAGATCATGATTTTCACCATGGCGTTGCGAAGGTCATGGACTTTCAGATTTCTCGACAATCCGGGTATAGCACTGAAGAATCGTTTTATAAAAGTTTTCCGTTTCATACTCGAATTTTATTGCGTCTGTTTCTTCTTAGAAAGCGCATCATTAAAACAAGCTTACAGACTGCGTTTTGCGCATACCGTAATTGTCAATCGCTCTGTCTACAATAGAGTGATCTATCTTACCAAAGGAAAATAAGCCTGTTTGAGTTTTAACGTTGAAATCGTTTGTTGAGACCTAAACATGCTGAAACACTTCTTTGTAAATGCACCGAAGAGTTAGTGTTATGACCGAACGAAGCTAGTTGTTGCCTGAATCTGTATCTAGCTAGCCTTGTCTTTGTTGTTCTTGTGAACTTTGATCGCTGTTCAAAATATGAATTACTCCAATGCTGTGTGAATCATTGCTAGCAGTATTTAGTACCAGGTAACCCATTAGTTGCATACTAAATATAGGTATCCTTACTATCCTATTACTAGAGAACAATCAAAGTGCTGTAACTAGTGTTTCCTCCCAGGAAGTCGGAACGGGAAATTTCCTGGAAAATTTAGGGTTTTGAAATTTTCCGTTTCCCGGGAAATTTTTTGTACATTAGTAAGAAATTCCGGGATACTAATATCCATCATTCCGACATAAAAAATGCGTTAGTGCAAATTTAATATTTTTTTTGCTTACTAAAAATTATTTTTGCGTCGCGCAGTGGTTGGAGCGTCGTTTTTACGACGACCATGATCGCACTGCCAATGGTTCAACTCCCAACCTAGTCTCGTTGTTGCGTCCTTGGATAAGATGCTTCACGATGATTATCTCTGCTTGGTGGAATCTGGCAAGCAGCAAATTAAAGAAGTCACAAGAAAATTCAACCAGAAAACTTGGAAACAAAGGCAACTCCCAAGCGAGTCTGGATTCGTCCTACGCATAGCGCCTCCGCAGCTTTCTTGTGAGAGAATAAAGATGAAGAAATCAATCATTTTTCAAAATTGTTTTGGACGAAATGCTTGTGAGATCAAAATTTTTTCCTCAATTGGTCGAAAAAATTGAAAAATTCAAACTAAGTTTGTCAAAACAACGTAACAAAATGCTAAAAGCTCATATGGCCGAGTGGTATGGAGCGTCTGTCTCTTGAGCTGTAGACTCGGGTTTGATTCCGAGTCGGGTCAAACCAATGACTTTAATATTGGTATTCACAGCTTCCCTGCTTGACGCTCGGCATTAAAGGGACAGCGTGGAGAACAAGCCGGCAAGTTTACTTGTTGTGCCGTTGGGAAAAGCACTTAGCGGGATTCCCCATCTTGGTGTGGTAGACAGATGGCCGGCAACTCCTAAGCGAGCTCGTATAGCGCATTGATCGCTTTCTCGTGATAGGAGGATAAATATGCAACTAAATAAATACTATGAAATAATAAATAAATAATAAAAATTAGATCTGAAAATCAAAAAAAAAGGCATAATGATCAAGCTCGATAAAAATTCCCGAGAAAATTTCCCAGAAATTTCTCGAATCCCGAGGATTTTCGGGATCCTGGAAATTTTTTTGAAAATTTCCCGTTTCCCGGGAACTTGAAAATCCGGGCAAAAGGGAAACCTTAGCTGTAACGAGCTTGCTTGGAAGTTTCCGGCCACCTGCCCGCTATTTTGAGATGGGGAAATCTTATTCTAAGTGTCTTTCTCAACGGTAGGCTTTAGGCTGCCAGCAAACATCCCGGCTATCTTGATTACTCTTTCTTTGATTTGCGTAATTATGTTGACTGATTAAGTGGGTTGTTTCACTGTCTTGACTCTTGATCAGTGGTTTTCAACCTTTATGATGGAGTGGAACCCCAATCAAACATTTCAGAGATTAGAGGAACCCCTGTGCAATAACTTGCCAATTTACTTATACCCAGCTCGTTGTAAACTTGCGGAACCTCAGTACATTACTGGCGGAACCTCGGATGAACAGCACTGATCTTGATACCTAGGTTGTGCCAGGAAATAACAACTGACGACCATAAATTTCCAAAATTACGAACCTCTTCGATAGCAATTTTAGGCCAACCGAAATGCTCTGCCTACCGCTACCGTTATGCTTTTGCCCTAAGCCACTGGGCTATGTTCAAGAATACACAAATTGAAAGCGCTTTACAAAAGAAATCTTACCAAAAATTGTCTTGAAACCGTTCTTAGAAAAGTACGAAAATTGCAATTCCGGTTAGCCAAAGTTTTTTCAACTTCTTTGCCACAGGGTCGGATTTGTCCGGCGGGAATGCAGGAGTTTCGTGGCGTGCCGGTCCAGTGATTCACTGGGCTACCTAGTAGTAGCAGTAGTAGTTTATTTCATTTAACGACCAAGCTAACACAAACAAAAACAATGGTCAAAAAATAGGTAACAGCGACAAAACGATATACGTTGAAACATGCTTCAATCAACAAAAAGTTTATTTAATAAAAAAAAAAAAAATTTACCTCAACTCCAACTTCAAGAAGCTAACAAATGAACAAGAAAACGAAGCTGATACGCTCATAATGATTTCGCGATTGTTTTTCTGTAACATTATTTTTGTTTATATAATTTTTTACTGTTTCTTGGAATTGTGACTTCTCCAAACTAATGTAAGCCGTCAGAGGTAGTTTCTTCTATTTCAGCTTTTATTACGTTCTTAGCAGGGCTGCGAACTCGACCTATTTTTAACCGAGTTCAAGTTTAAGAAATCTTTGTAAGTTCGAGTTCAAAAAATTTTATTTTTCGAGTTCGGCAAAAACGATTGAGTTCAAGTTCGCAGCCCTGCTACAAAGTAGGTCCTACATGGAATCAGCCACTTGTAGAGCAGTGTCGGTACCAAAATTGCAAATGTGCAATCATTCAATCTATAACCAAAAATCGAAAGTAAAGTTCGTTTTGAGAGATTTGAATCAATAAATTTAAAGCACTCAAATTAGCGAACTCGATTGCTTTTTTTTCGAGCTCGAGTTTGGCACAAACGACCGAGTTCGCACCCCTGGTTCTTTGAGCTTTTTTACTCGAAACTTCCAGATTACAAAGCGCATGTGAATTGAATAAACATATGTTTTCAATTCACGTGAGCTTTGTAATCTGGAAGTTTCGATTTAATCGCCCCTCTTACATTTCAGCTTTTTCGCTCCTTCTACAAATTCAATTATTCATTTTCGAAATAATTGTAGCGTCTGCATACTCCCTACAGATTCTAGAGAGTTAATTTTTTGTGGAACACGTCACAATGGTTTGTGCAGGGTGAGCCTGCCATGTATTATACTGTACCAATGCTTGGTTTTAGCTGCTACCGAGTTGCCGATTTTTTTATTTAGTTTAGAAGAAAATAACCAATTCAACTTAATGCACTTTTCTTGATCTGTACCTCATAAGGACTCCCACAAGCACGGGACTTGAAACTGGCCCAGAATTGTCTGTTTATCATTTTTGGTTAAATGATCAAAAAATCGAATCTTTATCTTCAATATGCTGAAGAGTGTAACAAGTGGCGGGGCCCATCTCGGTAGTTAAACGCCAGGGCAACTCAGTTTCGAAGAAACGTAGCAGCGGTGGCGAGTCGTCGGCGAAACTGAGTCGATTTGACTGGCCCGGAAATCAAACCTAAGCTTCCCGCACCGATAGCGTGCGCTTAACAGCTGAGTTGACCGGTCGGTGTGGTTAAAAAATACACAAGTAAACCATGAACCTTTGTATGTCTGCTACAGCAGAACATAGCAAACTAATTTTCAATAAGTGAGGTAGAGCACTTTAACGAGCAAAATTTTACCCTCAAGAGCAGACAATTCGTCACAAATAAAGATGATTCATTGACTTTATTGTAATTACTTGACACAAAGAATGAAAAAAAAAAATACTATGGGCGATGTGTCAATCAGTATATATTGAAACAGATGCATTTCCTTTGGCATAAATGATCATTTTATGGCATAACGAAAACATAAAACAGTAAAATAACAATACAGGCACTTTCTCAACAAATTAATTTCGCTTGAGGCACATTATTTAGACTTGGATCTTACACACGAAAGCTTTTATGCATATGTCACTAGAAAGTATCAATTATAATTTTGCAAGCTCGTAATGTCAAAATACACAAAGGGACAATTCGATCAGATTGAGGGTTACCATTTGTGATTAAAGGTTTCGGGTTTTAAACTTGGCACAGCATTGCATTTTTGGTTTTGAGAAATACTCCAAATGCTACTGTTTTGTATGTAGATAGGAAGCTAAATATAATTTCATGTGGTATTTATGAGATCTCTTTCATTACACCCATATTTCCTTCAGTCAACAGGTGCAAATACTGTTGGGGAGTGAAGTTCACTAATTACACAATCTGATTGAGATTTTTTAACAAAACCATGTTGTAAAGCTTCTTCTACACAAAGCACATTTTTGGCTCTAATTTTCCAGATGGACACCTACGATAAACAACTTTCATCCATTTAGAAACAACTTTCATTCATTTCGCCTTAAATACCATGTCCAATGTAAGAATCGAACAGCCAACCTTCATTACAAACCACAGCGCTGTTAACCAACAAAAACCGCCAATTTAAATTTCTACGCAACAGGCTTGGTTCATGCCTTGAACAGATAATTATTGAGCAGCAAGTAGTATTCGATGAAACGCTCGGCAAAAAATTGGGCTGCACTCAGTGCATTTACAACACAAGCAAAATGGTAAGATGTACAAAAAGATCTTGTTTCCGTTTACGCTCAAACAAGTTGCGGCTTCACATCAACTTTTTTACCAACTGAAACTTAAGAGTAAATAAATAAGTGAATTCTTTGAGGAGACAGCCATGAAGTTCGGTTTTAAGCGTAGCGCGATGAGCATAAACAGTGTTACTCTGTGGTTATGAAAAATGCAAGCGCAGAGTTCAAAAAAATAAAATGGGCCTAGTGTGTAGCAGAACTAAGTTGATCAATAACATGATTAAATCATATGCAAACAACAACAATTTAAACCTGGGACACAAACAACATTCGAACATAAACATTAAACAATAAATGTATAACATGAGCATAGGATTGATTAAAATAAGCAAAAAGGTAGAAAGCGGCAAGTAACAGATATGCGTTGATTTGACCACAGGGGTTTTCAATCAAATCGTAGCTTACAGTTTGATAGCGTAATGTGGTGTTTTTCCGAGTGATTAATAGCTATTCATAACCCCCAGTTTATTGGTACTTAAAAAATGCCTTTGTATAAGCCATGTTTCTTCGAAAGAGGTTAAAACCGTAGAAGCATCCCTTAAGATTTGCCGGAAACGTACAGTAAGTCAATGCAGAAAATGCTCTAACAAAATGACAGGTTTTCACTGATAGCAAACAAGTTCCTGAACTTGGAAAACGAAACTACGTTGAAGTTCTTGCATGAAATGAATTTTGACACAGTAGGTAGGTAGAAAAATACTAGTCACTTCAATAAAAATCAACTCATAAACTTGATACAAATCACAAAATTGAAACAAAACTTACAAAAATTAATCTAAAACACACAGTATTAATAAAACAGCAGAATCAGAACTACAGTATCTTTAGTGATAAAATACAATCATAAAAATGAGCAGTTATATACAAAAATCGAGAACGAAAATTGAAGGACAACAATCAAAAAAATCCGTAGTAAAATAATACTGACAACGCCTGACAGACAGGCCTGATATTTCTTCAAATTCATATCAGGAGCTATTACGTTATACATAAATCATCGTGGCTATTTCACTATTTTAACTAATGCATTTGCAATGCAACACCACTTCACAAAATTCAATTTCATTAATGCTTTCTACATGGTGCAAACTAAAACAAGTAGCTCTAGTTATTTCACAAATTTTTCATGAGCGTATTATTCGTATTAGGTCGGTTATTTTCCCCAGGAGAGAAAGTGGCAGAGGCGTTATAACGAGCTTACTGTTGAAAGAGTTGCCAGTCACATGTCTTGTCTACCATTTCAAAGATCCTCTTCCTTAATGAGTGATGACACAAGTTAACTCGTCGCTTTGTTTCGTCTCTTTAATGCTGAATGTCAAGCAGGGAAGTTGTGAATACCAATTGTAAAGTTATTGATTTGACTTAACTCGAAATCAAAACTAGAGTGTGCTGCTCGATCTGCTCGGCCATTTTATCATCTACTCAGCTACTAGAATGATATAGCTTGAAAATGGAGGTCATCCCAAGCACACGTTCATTAGAGCAGTGGTTCTCAAAGTGGGCCATATAGCTCCTTTGGGGGCGAAAAGCAAGAGGGGCGAAAGGGGGCGATAATTCATGAAACGTGTAGGACCTTTTTTTTGGTCTTCACTTGATTTTGGGCGGAAAATTGGACGTCTGCGGACGTGAAGACCTATGAACATTTGGCAATACTGCTCGCTCTTACGAGTTTTATTAAAACACAAGCTTATTAGGGCGAGGGGGCGATGATGATAAGCACAGTACCGCAAGTGGGCGATGGTACAAAAAAGTTTGAGAACCACTGCATTAGAGCATGTAGACTTCGCAGCTTCAACAACGTCATGTGATAAAGATAAAAGTGATAAAAACACGATAAAAGTTTCAATAAAACTCAATGCATATATTGCAACAAAACGCTAAGATAAAATTATAAAACAATGGCTTGAATCTTCAACTGCTTATTCTTAAACTTTCTACACTTTTTTCCACAGCTTCCGGGTCTAAATCTTTGTCAGTGAAAAATTCTGCCCATACCGGACAGTGGTCAGACGCAACTCCGCCCCACGACCATCCATCCGGGATCCACGGATTAGTTAATCCACTCCGCACAACTTTGTATTGCTTAGTATAAAGAAAAGCAGCACTTTTACTAATCCATAAATTATCATACCCTCTTGTACCTTTCATATTCTTTGTGCTGATATTGGTTGGCACAGTTTCAGGCACAACTGGAACGAAGCCAGCACCGCGAAGGACATCAAATTCTTTTTGATTTGGCTCTAAATTGAAATCTCCGACAATCATGACATCTTTTTCTACGGGTATACGTTCTCTTATTGCATCTACCAATAGCGGTAGATTACTTATCTCATCGTTGAGTCGAGCTAAGTCACTTCTCGCCGATTCGGATCGACCGACTGCTTTAAGATGAACGCAAACGACAACCAAGTCCACTTCATTGATCTAAACAATCAAAAACATCAACAAGTCTAGTTTTTCAGGTGATTTTGGGGTCCCAATTAAATACCCACAATCCGAAAAATTTGGACGACAGCAACAATTCTTTCTTGTAGGTCTCGACAGTTAGGGGAAAGCGGGGCAAAGCGGACATCTCCACATCTCCACGCTATCACAAAACCAAAAGTCAAGAATTCTTTTTTTTGTGCCCAACAGCTAGAATTAACTGCAGGAGCGTTTGACAAAAATATTTGGCAACACTGCTTTTCTTTGTTTCGAGATAATAAGCTTTTAGTTTTTCATGCAGTTGCGGTGTAATAAAGCTGTAGCGTAAATAAGGATATTTCTGTGGTTTTACATAGAATTTTTGAAAGTTTTTTTAGTTTTTGACAGTTAAGGTTAATGCTTTACCCTTGCACCACATTTAATTCGTTGAATATTGGTGTTTTTTTTCAAAATTAGCATTTATCCTACATAAACATACCATCTTGGGGCAAAGCGGACATCAGTAGTTGGGGCAAAGCGTTCAAACTAGCTGCCCATTGTGATGTGTGCGGCTGGTAGGTTAGGAAATGCAGACATTATATGAGTGGTATCCTACCAGTGTAAAAGTTTAATAAACGTGTATAATTGATGTAAATCTGTACTGGATAGCCAAGTGATGTTACTGGGTACCCATCAGCCGTCGATATTGTCAAGCTATGATGCCGCAACAGCAAATGTCCATACTGACAGTTGACCCTACACTCTACCCTGATAGCTTGGTCTGTTGATACTGTAGCTTAACCTGGTAACTGTTTAACAGTGGATGATTTATTGGTATTGATTGTAATACCACTCATGTCCGCTTTGCCTCTACAAAAAGAAAAAAACAAAATTTTGCAAAAAATGAAAGTTTATACCTTTGGAAAATATAATATAGAGATTAGCGTTGTCCTAGTCTCCCCAACATAATGGATGCACAACTTTATGAACAGGAAGGAAAAAAAGTTTAAAATTATGGGGTTCGCTTTGCCCCACCTCCGCCTACACCGTGGGTCCACACAAGCTTGTTCTGGCCACCTCACAGTGTCCTTTACAAAAACCTGATAAGCGAACAACCAAAAAAAAAAAAAAAAAAAACTGCCCAGCGCAATTGCCGCACCATCAAGCAATTACGCTGCAATGAGCAATTATGGCGTTAATTGTCTTGTTTTCTGTATCAGCATAAACCATTCAACGAGATGCAAATATCCTTTGTGAGCGCTTTACGCATAAACACTATCTGGCAGCAGCGCGTTTCAAATGTTTGACCCAAAGACTACAGCAGTCACGAATCAGTTGGCTATGCGACAAGTGTGATACTAAAAGAAAAGGTCAATTACTACGTCTCTATGTACAGTTGTAGTTAACAAATACAAGCGGTTGACGAACAAACTAGAATATCGTTTGGTAACGCTTACGGTCATAAACCAAGTAGATGAAGAACAATTCGTAACAATATCGCCAAAGTATTAATCGTTTAAGCTCCACGAACAGAGAACATAAACTAATCCATTCAAATTTCACATATTGATTTTTACAGAAATAGGTTGCAAGATTTCGCTAATATCTTGCATGTAAACTTTATAAACCAATTCGACCAACGACCAATTAAGTAGTCACTGTTAGTGGTAGTCAGTATCGATACTTCTAAGACAAATATTATTCTGATAACGCAATATTAATATAAAGCAATGAAGACAACGTAGCTTGCACATAACCTCATAAAAGATAAAACGCTTGCTCATATACACTGTTCTTTTTACAACATTTAAAATCGCCAAGCCCTTCGCTAACCCGGTATAAATAGTAAGATTTTGGCCTTACTTTGAAATATCCTAGCAACGGAAGTCTGGCAAACTCTTTGTCGTTGATCGGTTTCTCTAGAAGTGCATGATTGTACAGTTCAATTCTCGATTTGGCATCATACAGAAATCCATTATATTCATTTCCTTGATACATGCGACCAGCTGCAGTTGATGACACAGCGTATTCCCAGTTATATGAACCAGTTTTAGCTCTGAAGCAAAATCACAAAACGTACTGAACAAAGCAAGAAAGAAATTTCTTCAAAGTCGCTATTAAACAAGAATTTAGACTAAAAAAATGAAAAATACGATTTTTACTTTATGAAATCAAGAAGAATATTCTGAATAACTCATGCGTTATACAAGTCACGTTTTAGACTATGAATTTATGCATGCATGCCAAGTTAAGAATGACTTAAAAATACGAGCAACAATTTCTAATGCGCACTACTTTTGACATTTACATTTAACAAAAGTGTAACATTTGCGTGATACATTGTAAATGAATTCCTTACCTTTGAGTATTAGGAAGTGTCGGGTTGTTGAGTTCATCAGCAATTTTTTCCAGCACATCCTTGTCAGCTAGTTCTTGTACTGCCAGTAACTTTATGCCATTTTCTAATATCGTGGCACACACAACTTCTCGAACACCAGGATTGTTAATTTTTTCAATGGTGCATTGCTGCAAATTCCATGTGGCAATTCGAACAATCGGGCGTCCGTCTCTGTCATCATGCAGTTCTTCCATTATAGGCCGAGTGTTATGCAACGATTCGGGCCCAAAGTGAAAAGATACTTCAGAAGAGCCATTTCTAATTATAGATGCCAAGCTTGCCTTTCTACTACGTCGGTTATCGCTTTTATCAACAGTGAGGTAAGACTTTAATTTTAAAAGAGCATGAATATCCAACACACCAGCTGGTTCAACTAAATCATTAATATGGTAAAATTTTCCAGTTTTGTTTCTGTATTCAATTATCTTTTCAGCAATATCGAGAGTGATACCATCAACTTTCATAAGCTCTTCTTCAGAAGCAATATTTATATTTACTAATTTGTCTTTGCTATAAGACGGTGTTTTCATACGTTCAGAATTTGTGGATGCCACATGAATTTCCTTTCGAATTTTTTCCAATTTGGTTGCTCCTATTCCACTTACAAGAGCAAGATCTTCAACTGCTTGAAACTTTCCTATTTTATTGCGATATTCCACAATATTATGAGCAAGCACTCTTCCAATTGTAGGCAGTGTCATTAAATCTTCTTCTGTAGCAATGTTTATGTCCAAAGTGCTTGGAATAGTGGCTAAACGTTCATTTTTAAAGGAAGCTTGGACTTTGTCACCCTTTGCTAGGGAATTTGAACTGCTGGTTTTGGGAAGTGCGTAATTTTCTTCACGGGTTTCTTTCCTCTTGTTTGAACGACCTGATTTTCTTGAAAAAGAAGAGCACTGTCCACCCATATTTTCAGTCTCGGTGCACGCACAAAATTATCACAATAAAAATTACATCGCTTTGAAACAAATTATTGTGAAACATCCCCCTAAGGTTAAAAAAACAAATTTGTTACAGCAAAATCAATGGCGACAATACAAGCACACGTGAAACGGGGTATAAAATTGCTATCAGCCACCTAAGCATGTCTTAATGCACATAAATTATACAAAATTGCTGCAGGTGTGACTGAACAACATAAAAATAAAGGCATTATACTGTATTTCAACATACGTTAAAAAAAATAGCTAGAAAAAGGAATATACTTACGCAGCAGTAAAGGCTCATTTCTACGCTTAATTAATGGCAGCATCTATTTTGCCTCCATTATTTTGCTGGCTGTAGATCATGATCGGTTAATTTACACAAAACCAGTCATTCATATAGACACAAGCCAATCAACAGTAACGCGTATAGCCGCTAGCCAATCAGAACCTAGCTGTTAATGGCAAAATAGACACCGCCTTAATTAATATTGCTGTTTAAAATATGAAGATATTGCAATAATGAGATGCAGTTAGACAAAAAAAAAAGCTAGAACTTAATTTGTGTCCAAATGCTCTGGACTTTAATTTTTTTTATAATCTTACGTCTGTGTGATCATGTCAGCGTTTGGATTAAGATGTTTATACAGCTAAAAATGAAAATCACTATCAAAGACATGTCAATTTATCAAAGTTATTGAAATTTGGCATCATACAAATTTAGAAATTCTTGAAAAAACATAAACAATAATTGCTCTGACAGTAACAATTTGTTACAATTACACAGTCCCATTCCCTGGACAACTGCAGATGGAAATAACCTCACATAAATGTAATTTATCATGAAAGTTTCCTCTCATTCATCAAGTGCAAAATTTTAAAAGTGAAAAATTTGGGCAATTTTTAACTTAGACAGTTAGAGAGCACCCACTGAAATTATGATTTTGGGTCAAATTTAAATCAATGTGCTCAATGCTTTGACTTAAAAAAAAACTATCATATTTTGCTAGCTCAAATCCAGGGCAAAAACTTGAGTCAAACTTTCTTTAAATATTGAAAATCCCTGGGCAAATTTTTATTGTAATTCATATAATATATATACATATAGGAAAATTTACACTAGATAAAATCTTAAGAGGGAAGAGTGCTTACCATTGTCAACTTAATTGAATTTTGATCATTGCTAGTTTAGCTGAATTTCTACTCTGTGTTATGCCTGTGGTCACTGTTCTCTAGACTAAAATTTGAGCAAGTGTGTGTGAGCTTGCCCAAATTTTCTAAATTTTAATGAAAAATTTCTCATAGTTTTTTACTTTTGATTCAAGTTTTTGCCAGAATTTTAAGTTTGCTGAGCATAATCAGATAATACCGGTACCTTCAATATGCACCAAAACATTTAACACTAGTCTACAGATAAACATTGATACACTACATAGACAGATAGAGGGAATATAATGCCTGCGGTTCTACTAAACACTGCAAAGGATGACAAAGGACTGAAAACACAACAAAGAACGACAAAGGACTTACTAAACACCGCGAAGGACTAGAAATCATAATCCTAAACATAACAAGGAACGACAAAGGACTTTAAATTAATTACTAAACATCGCAAAGAATGACAAAGGACTTGGAATCATAATCTTAAACATAAGCAAGAATAACAAAGGACTTTAAGATAATTACTAAACACTGCAAAAAACGACAAAGGACTTTCAGTTAATTACTAAAATCCACAAAGAACGACAAAGGACTTGGAACCATGATCTTAAAGATAACAAAGAACTACAAAGGACTTTAAATTAATTACTAAACACCTCAAAGAACTTTAAATCAATTAGCTACTGATTGGGGTCAGGGGGGGATTGGAGTAGGGGTTGAAGGGAGTCAGGTCGGGGGATTAAAGTCTGAGGGGTTGGGGAGGTTGGAGTCGGAAGGGTTGGGGGATCGGGGTTGGGTTTAAAAGGTTGGGGTCGGGTAAAATAATTGAAAGTTTTTTGTAGTTCTTTGAGGTGTTTAAATTATTTTACCCTACCCCAAGTCCTTTGTAGTTTTTTGAAGATCCCCCAAGTCCTTTGTTTAATTATTTAAAGTCCTTTGCCATTCTTTCTCATGTTTAAGATTATCATTTCAAGTTCTTTTTTGTTCTTTGCGCTACTTAGTAATTTATTTAAAGCCCTTTGTCGTTCTTTCATAATATGTTCAAGATTATGATTCCAGGTCCTTAGTTGTTCTTTGCGGTGTATAGTAGGCTACCTAATTAATTTAAAGTCCTTTATCATTCTTTCTTATGTTCAAGATTATGATTCCAAGTCCTTTGGAATCATTGGGTTGCGGGGGGTTGGGATCAGGGGTTTGGGTCGCGGGGGGGTTGGGGTGGAGGGATTGGGGTTGGGGGGGTTGGGGAGGTTGCAGTTGGTTTGAAATTACAAAAGTCTTGTAGTTGATTTACAAGTACCTAGTAGTTTCTTGTGCTGTTTTCAACTACCTTGTAGTTGGTTTAAAAGCACCTTGTAGTTCCTTGTGCTGTTTTCAACTACCTTGTAATTGGTTTAAAAGCACCTTGTAGTTGGTTTAAAAGTACCTTGTAGTCAGACTTGGGGCAATTGCAGAACTCATGTAATCGATTACGATTACAATTACTCCTAATCATTTGATTACAATTACGATTACTAAAAAAAATTATTGTAATTGATTAAAATTACAATTACATCAATTGTAATCGCGATTACAATTTTGATTACTTTTAGTCAGCTTGCGGAATTGTTGGTAGATTTTTTTGGTTTTACTTTTGAGCGAAACTAAGACTCGACTGACAACTCATACTAAAAACTAATCACAGACTGCAAAGCTTGCGAAGAAATTTTTTTGCTTCACATTCTGATCAAATAAATGAATAATGTGCTAATTAAATTTTCAGTGACGAATGTGTTGCTTGTTTGTTTTAGTAGAAAGCATAGGTGCTATAAAACAGCACAATAGAAGTTTTAGCACCACGGCAGCTGTTATTCAGATCTAAGAGATAAAGGTGGCAATGCTCTAATTACATTTTTGCTTCCAACTACGTGATGTGGTTCAAAACAACACAGCGGATAGACTTGTGAATTGGCACAACGCAGTGCAAATTTGCAAAACAAAAATTCTCACCGCTTCAACCAGAATCGAAAGCGTAATTCATTGAATGATGTAATCAGCTGCAATGCAATCGATTACGATTACAATTACACAGCTGATTTTGGGTTAGTAATCGATTACGATTACTGAAAAAAATGTAATTAATTGTAATCGATTACTAATTACATTACGATTACCCCATGTCTGCTTGTTGTTCCTCAAGTGTTTTCAAGTACTTTGTATATAGTTGGTTTAAAAGCACCTTGCAGTGTATTCAGCTACTTTGTACTTGGTTTAAAAGTACCTTGTAGTTCCTTGTGCCGTTTTCAACTACTTTGTAGTTGGTTTAAAAGTACCTAGTAGTTCCTTGTAGTGTTTACAACTACCTTGTAGTAGCTATAAAAGTACCTTGTAGTTTTTTGTAGTGTTTTCAAGTACCTTGTAGTTGATTTAAAAGTATCTTGTAGTTGGTTTAAACTGTAAAAGTACCTTGTACAGTGTAGTTCCTAGTAGTGTTTTCAAGCATTTTGTAGGTTTAAAAGCACCTTGTAGTTCCTTGCGGTGTTTAGTAGGACTCCCTACTGTGAGAATGGCTTTACGAGAACAGAGAACCGTATCCGACTCCCCTACTTTGATTTTCAAACTTCAATAACTGTTTTCCAGTTCCTCTTGTGGAAAAGCATGGTTTGGAAGCCGAAAACAGTTCTCAAAGTTTGAAAATCATAGTAAGGGAGTTGAATTCTGATGAAACGACACTTCCTTAGTAATTTGGTGCACAGTGCAAGTTGGCCAGGCAATTAGTAATGATCTGTGATGGTTAAGTGGCCAAGTTACCCAATCAAAAACTGGCCAACAAGCACCCACTAACAGCTATAACCATTCAGAAAATGACCTGCTTAATAATAATACTAATAATAATAAATGAAAAGATGATTTAAGCACAAGCGCTTTTACATCGTATCAATCAATGGGCATTGACAATTGAAGAATTATGTGCTGTGGTGAACAGACAACTCATACAACATCAGACATTCAAATTATGAGTCCGCAACTCACTCAGTTCATACTCAACCCATTGTCTTCTAATTCCCACCAAACCAAATTCCCACCCAACGGCACAAGTAAAATTGCCAGCTTTCTCCACACTGTCCCTTAAATGCTGAACGTAAAGCGGGGAAGCTGTGAATACCAATTTTGAAGTCATTGGTTTGACCCGACTCGTAATCGAACCCCAAGTCTACTGATTGAGAAGCAGACGCTCTATACCACTCGGCTATCTGATTGACCATCTGACCTGTAGTTACTCCAGGCTTTTCCAATTCAGCGCAAACTCAGTTGCCCTCTCAAAAATGTTCTGTGAAACAAAGTGGTGCCACAATTCAAGCAAGGGAATGCTAGCCTACGATACTTTTTGATAATAACCTAAAATACCGTAACCAACGGTGTTACTAAATAGTACATGTCCGCGATGTCAACGATGTCCGCGATGTCAACGATGTCCGCGATGTCCGCGATGTCTGCGATGTCCGCGATGTCTGCGATGTCAACGATGTCCGCGATGTCAACGATGTCCGCGATGTCAACGATGTCCGCGATGTCAACGATGTCCGCGATGTCCCAAATTGCGATGTCCGCGATGTCCCAAATAGCGATGTCCAATCTGGTAGAGAACGCAGAGCTCACTAATTTACAGGTAGGCTATTTATTTAGAGCACTGAAGCACTGCAGTGAATGTAAAGCAAAGCAAGAAAAAAGAATTTACGGTGGTTTACAATAAGGTTGACCCTAGTTAAGATTCAGAGAGGTTGGATTAGGCCAGTACCCAGGTATCAGAGTACATAGTGCATAGGCCTGGACGATTTGGCTGAATGGACTGAAGTCAATATACAGATTACATTCAAGTAAAAGGGAAGTTATCAAGTTATATTAAATGACAAAAATTGAATGCAATCTTCTTTTTACAAAGTTCAATATTGACAAATCTTAAACTCAGTTACTGAATTAAGCGACCTTTATCATAAATAATGCTGAGTATGTATATGACAAATCCAAAATATTATTTAAATGTTTAAAGGTTTCTTAGTTAGATTGTCAGTATTGAAGACCAGGAAGTAATGGCACTTATCTCTTTGTATTTTTGTAAACAGTATCTAAAAAAAAGAAAATTGCGTTTAATTTTTCTCGTTTAGTATTACACAGGTACTGGGTACATTATATCAATTTTATCTTTTTAAAATTTTATCAAACTCTTCATCGAGCTGTGTCTGAGGCTTTTTTTTTTAATTTTACCCACTAAAGGTTTATTGCAGATAATTTTGATTAGTGTAAAACTCAAAGTGGTAAGTGATACATATCATTACCGGTACATTTTTCAGATGTCCTGGATGTGGTTTTCTAAGAATCAGAATTTGATCATTGTATTGCAATAGCCCAGCTGTACTGTAACTGTTAATGTTTTTTTAGCTTTGATTGGATATGTGTTGATATCATCAAAATAGCAAAGTACTTGTGGTACCGGTATGTTTTTTTTTCATTTTATGTTTACATGTATGCCACATTAATTACCCTGCAATAGTTTGCAGTTTTGTGACAGTGTGATCGCCCTATAACAGTATAATGCAGTATCAGATTGCAGAAGCATGTAAAACAGTTGTAAAACATTTATTATCACAGGATCACATCCTTAAACTCAAATACATTACATTGGGGATTTATTTGTAAGCTTTTTCCTTAATCGCTGTACCAGTGTACCGGTACCCCATTTTATGACAAAATAATCTCTATAAAGAAGTTTAGCAAGCAAACAAACGAATACCTGAATACCGGTTCTTGCTTGTGTATTACAACCCCTTACTTGCCAAAGTAGGTATTGTTGTGGTTAGAAAATGGTTTGTTGTTACACATAGTTGAAGTTGCAAATTATAATAGCTAATAAGTTCAGTTGTAGGCAATTGACAGATTAAGCAATTTTAATGTATCAAATTGTGGTTGCAATCCTTGAAAGAATTATGTTTTGGTTGCAGGTTAAAACTTAAAAAGTGTAATAGCAAGATTACAATGTGAAAATTTAAAGCGTGTTTCCACAGTTGCAAATTCAGAAATTAGTGACAATTTGCCCTCGTTGGCACTGGCAACTACTGACTTCTTTGGCTGGTAACGCAGTATATAATTACAAGTTGTAGAAAGAAGTGAATGCATCAAAACAAGCTAAAACAACACAATGTGCTTATGAAGCAATATCAAACACAAAAAACATTGTTGTAAAAAGATAATATATGTTCTTTTTAGTCTTATGCTTCACAAAAATTAGGAACGAAGTAATAAAACAGTTAACACTTAACATATTCAGACATTGGACTGGTGAATGCAAAAAGGCAGCTTGGATACAGTTTAGCTTTAGGTCATAGCAACATCATTAATCAGTATATATCCTTTTTTGCACAATTTGAAACATTAGCACAATAAATGCTGTGATATATAGCAACTACTGACTGACTTTGTTGGCTGGAAATTGACAATTATTAGTTTTAGAAAGAAGTGAATATATCAAAGCAAGCTAAAACAATACAATGCGATTATGAAGCAATATCGAGCACAAAAAACATTGTTGTAAAAAGATAATATATACACGTTCTTTTTAGTCTTATGCTTCACAAAAATTAGGAACGAAAAAAAGAGCTTTAATAAGGTTTTGCATTAGGTCATAACAACATCATTAATCAGTATGCTAGTCCAGCAACTCTCAACTGGAAGCAATTAGGATATGAGCCATCGGTTTTCCAGTGCAATATTGTTTAACAATAATTAGGAAGCACTTAAAATCCATCAGACTGATGTAGCCATTGCAAATGATGCGCTGAAAGAAAATGGTATTGTGGAGGAGAGGACCATTGGTTTTTAGAGTCTCTAGAAGGGGGCCAAAAACTAACCTTAATTAGTTGACAACTACTGGCGTATGTGCTTGAAAAAATTATTATGCAGTAAACAGTGAGTATTTCTGTACAAAATACACATTGCATAATAAAAATCACATGAAAGTTTTTCTAGTAGCACACAACACATACTGTGCAAATCCATTTGGTTTTGATAGCTAATATCATCCCACATACCAATAGGCTATATTAAACGAAAATTGAAGGGTAGCATTATTTTTTCATTGAAGGTGTTAAAAAGTACGTCAAATTCAAAACTGGCGTTTAAGATCTTAAATGAGCGATCACACTAGCTGAGACGCTGATACCTACAAGCCATTGTACAGGTTTATCTCGTTATGACATCACATCGGCAAAGTCATTTGAGTCGTGATAATATCCTAATAAGGTAAGCATGCACAATGTATCAAAGGTCTCAGCGTCTCAGTCAGTGTGATTCAGTTTTCACCAACATTCTTATGGACAATAACAATGAATACAAAACTTCCAATTTTGAATACGAATACAACCAGGATGAAATGTGATTCACAATTCAATATGGCAACAAGAATGTATACTTGATACAATAGCAGGAGCAACGAAGTGTTAAGTGGTGCTAGATTGCTTATATGTAATCAAAAGAGCAGCTGAGAAAGAAATTTAGGATCCCAGGTTAGGGTGAAAATACTGTTCAACTTGTTTTTTGTGCTGTGTTTTCATTACAAATTTTTATTCAAGAAATTGATGTGTTTAACCTGCATTAGAGGGTGCTCTGTTTGCTGCAGATCGACGTCTTTGTCCAATTTTTTTTCCAGCAGATTTAGCAGGTCTTCGAGTAATCAAATTGGAGTTGGTACTAATGCTTTGATAGTTGGTCAATCTTGATGTGACTGGCTTGAATGTCATGAAGTTTTCGATGTGTTTTGCCTGCTCAGAACCGGTTTTTGCTTTAAATTCGTCGAAACTGCTGACAAACTGTTTGTAGGCAGGACTTAGTTCATATGGACCAATAGATGCTACAGCTTTGTTCACATCAACGTACATAGACGTTACCAATTCAAAAATAATCGTGATAAGATCTGGCAGTTTTTTTAGTTTCCACTCTGTTTTGCATTTCAGAACATGATTCATGGACTCGCTATTGTTATTGGTCCATTCCGTACCGACCAAGGAAGAAACTTTCCAAACCTTATCTTTTAACAATGGAAAGAATCGACTATTCAAATAACTTGCTAATCCTGAAAATTCAATATCGCATTCCTTTACAATTTTTCGGCACAAAAGGTCAAAAGAAACTTCGTCAGTGGCATCAAGAACGGAAAAAATTTTTTCGCTGAGTAATTTTCTAGCTTTTTTTTCCAGGCCAACTTTGTTGATTAGATACTGTTTCAAATTTGTCTTTAAATGAGAAGTGCACAGTGCGTGCTTGCTGGAAGGGAAAGCCGATAAAGCTGCTTTGTGGAGAGCTTGTTCGTCGTCGGTTCCGAAAATCAATTTTTTGTGATCACCCAATACTGCACGCAAATGAATGAAAAAAAAGGAAAAAGTTTCATAATTAGAATTACAATGCAACAAAATTGGGCCTAAAAAAAGAGGGTGCTCACCAGTGCTGGATTTGACCACACTGAGGTTTTTGAATACCATAACTGTAGCATATACCTTTCCCAAGTTAAAAGTTTTATCGATTCCCAAAACGGTAGATCCGGAACAACAGAATCTTTTGATATCTAATATTTGTTGTGCAACATACAAAATTATTGAAGTGGGACAATTTTTACCATGGTTTACTCTCTGAACGAATTCGTGCGTTTGTGCCATATTAATAACTTGTAATATTTCGTCTCCATAAGTTTTGCCATATGTAAGTCTCTGCTTGGTGTGTAAGTCATTGAGTTTTTTTTTGGCTTGGTTGCTTTTGGCGTTGTATATTAATCTAAGATCACGTGGCTTGTCAAGTAAATTATTGTTATCGGTTTGCAGTGCATCATATAATTTTCTTCCTGTTGCAAATAAAACTTTGTCTTTGACAGATTCCATGGTCTTTTCGCTTGTGCGGATGTAAACATTTCTATTGTGTTTCGAATTACCATGAGGGGAGTGATGAGGGAACTTTCCAGTATATTCAACAAATGCACGTTTTTCAAATTCACTGGAAAAAGATTTTATCCAGGTAATTTTTCTCCGGTACTGAGTGTCGACTTTCAATTTTGAATAATATTTGCTCACAACTACAATCTTCTTTGCATCTGGTTGAGGATCAAGAGGTAAGTAACATTTTTCACGTGTTTTTCTTTTGCAGTACAAACCATCAATAAGATGAATTTCTTTATAAACTTCTTTGTCTGTTTCAAGGTATACAGTTGATGACGTTGTGTTGCATGTCCACGCACCACAATCATCGTAAAAGCGTTTGCAAATTTTTTGTTTACCCCTTTCGTAATTGTTGCTGTTATCAACTACATAGTATACATTTTCTTTCTTTCCTTTGGGTATTGTGTCTAGAATGCTTTTGCCACTTTTAAGCAAAAGAACAATCACCTGATTGGTGGTTAGAAATTCGCCAAACGGCAAAGAGTTTTGTTTTAAATCATGTTTCATGTAAGTCTCGTCATCATATGGTTCGCTTGTCATAGAGTCATTCGGAGGGTATTCATCATTTTGGGGGTTGATGCTTGATTTTTTTGGTTTTATAAAGTTTAACAATTCATCTTGTTTTATGTCAATGTCATCAACAAAATCACTGCTTCTTGAAAGAGATGTTTTCGATTTCTTTGCTTCTTTTAACAACTTATCTAGTTGGATTTCAATGTCATCAACAAAATCACTGCTACTTGAAAAAGATGTTAAAGCGGTTGCGATTTCTTTCGATTCTTGCGCAAGTGACGGAATCTTTGTAGGCCGGTTTAGTTTAGGAATTTTATCATCTATATAGGAAAAAATTGCGTTTTCGGGTTTCTTTGCTTCCACTACTGTCTGGTAATGAAGTTTTGCTTTTTTTATGCTCGTGGTAAATTCAATTACATCACTTTCATCCAAATCTGATGTTAGAATAGCTTCATCTGCAAACACGTTTTCCTGAAAGGATCGTTTACTAGCAATGAGTTCTGATTCTCGTTTTGGTTTTCTTTTTCTCAATGGTAATTTTTTATCGTTCTCCATTTTCATTTTTTCGGGGAAAATGTTTTCTATTTCGTCTTCTTCCATGTGCATTTGAGCGTAGTTGGGTTCTTTTTTCTTGATGTTACTAATGTCCGTTCTTTTGTATTTCTCAGGAGTGGAAGTGACCTTATTGTGGTAGGATGTCGTGGGGAAGCTGAAACTACATTGGTCCCCATCATCTATAATGACTTGTTGGTTGTTTCCCCTGATTGGTGATAAAATGCTCTTAAAGTAGCCTGCAGTACTCTCTGAGGTGTCCGACTCTGAAATGGTGTAGCAGATGTCGTCTTGGTTTCGATTATCAATTGATTCATTATTCACAAGAGGTACGAAGTGATTGGGGGTCCAACATTTTTGGGAGGTAGGACCCATCCTCGTCCACATAATGTAAATAGGGTCGTCATTGGAGAAACTTCTCGCCGATATTGAGCAGCTTAAAATTTCTTTTGTCATATCGTCTGGGCCATTGCACGCTGGATAAACTGATATGATTCTTCTTTCAATCACCTGGGATAGTGCAAGGATTGTCCAGGCAGATGAAAACCCTCCGTTTTTGAAACAATCCCTGCAGCTGTCCCAGTAGTCGGGACTAACCAATTCAAAACCCCGTGCCAGTGAATGGTTGATATAGATGGACTGGTTGTTCACCATCTCAATACCGCATAGTACTTTAAGTGTTGTTGCCAGGCTTTCATCTCCGCAGAGAGCAATGGAAGTGGCGTTGAAGAGGCAGCTACCATCACCAGTAGTTTCGACTGCAGCTTTGTGTGTTATATTTGAATATTTCTTTAATATAGAATCGGAATACTGGTGAGTTCTTAATCGTTTACTGATCTGTTTTCGTGGTTCGCTCGTTTTAAAATTTCCAATTAATTTCTTCTCTCTAATGGCAATTTGTTTCAACACCTTCTCTTCCATGTTTGCAGCCTGTAACAACATTAACTTCTGTTATTATCGGTATTAGGAACGCATATCACAAATTTTATGAATAACGTATATCCCTTTTTCACCTCTAATCCTTCAATTTCTCTGATTTTGTTCACAACAGTCGCATTTTGGTGTTGTTTTGTTTGGAAATAACCGAAAACTTCTTTTCATATTTGATTACATAACTGAAAGTTCATTTTTTGGAAAATTCGAACCGTTTTCATAATGCGCCTACTTGGTGTACAATTATGCTCACGTGGGCTACTCCTACATAGAATATGAGCCTATATAAAAATTATAACCCGAAATGCCAGCAGCTTTTAAATTTAATCAGAAAATTTGTGTTGACATTTTAAAGTTTATTCCACCGCTATGATCTTAAATGTTTTTTTGCAGTTCCTCCCTAGTGATAAGAACTGACTGCACGACAATCACTGCCATAAAGCGATAAGCGTTTTACTGTTAAAACGTAAAACGTTTCCATTAAGCAGGTAAAATTTGTCCTATAGTCTAAATAAGTGCACTACAATATTTGCCCAATTCTTCAAGAACGAAGACGAATTTAAAGAAATTGTATGATAAGCTTCCTCTCGTTGTGACAAGTGTAAGCTCGATGACACTCAAGCAGGTTCCCCGCTGTGTGAAGAACAAGCCGGCAAGTTTACTTGTTGTGCCGTTGAGAAAAGCACTTAGCGGGATTCCCCCACATTGGCGTGTTAGACAGATGGCCGGCAACTCCTAAGCGAGCTCGTTATAGCGCTTTGATCGCTTTCTCGTGATGGGCAAGATAAATAATTTGATATGCAACTCTTGTTCTGTATGCAACGGTAAATTGTTCATAATACAAATTTTACAGCATTTGGTATAGACTAATTAAAAGCCAATGGCTTAACGGAATGGATTTCTAATTATACGTTCGTAATTGCTTTTCAATGCGCGTTTCTCAATGAATAACTGTAGTGTGATAATTTGAAAACAAGCATCACAGCACGAGCTGCTAGTGCTCAGCATTGGCGGCAATTACAGATGTTACAGTTTCAGCATTACAGCTCTTGCATTTACCAAAGCAATTCGATTACAAGCTCATTTATTTTTGAACTAATATCTTATTTACACGCAGGGTTACCATCTGCCTACACCAAGTAATAAACACGCTGCTTTGCGATGAAATTATGATGACGTAAATAGACATGCGATGACGTGATGACAAAGTGCGATGACAATTTTGTTTTAGAAGAATCTTATTTCTGTCACTTGGTATGAATCTCGGCTAGCGATTAACACATTGAAAAAACTTTAAAATAACGGTTCTCAAGTTAACAGAAATTGAGTATTTTTATACGCGTAATATGTATACAAATTGACTGATGTCTGTATCTTAATACAGAGCTCAATAATTAAAATAACCAGAGCATACATTGCTAAAATTGCAAAAGCACTACACGGTGTTTAATGCCGCCACCACGTACGACAATCATCAGCTGCGAGCTTATTCAAATAGAATTCTATTTGTGATATCTATTTATTGATCAAAAAGCCAAAACAAAGTATGCAAATCCTAGATTTATTAACCCATTTTCTAAAAAAACTAATACGGCAATTGAAAATAAGTACATTTTTGCACATAAGTGCATTTATGTTTTGCAAGACATTGTTCTTGAATATAAGCCCAAATCTTAGAAATAAGCACGATATGGCAACCTTGTTTATATCATGTTTAACGATACTTATAATTACATCAGTATGAAATAAGCTTGATAGCATCGACTAGATTTCTTTGTAGTACTGCCAACGTTTAGCAAAGGTGAAACGATGGGAGTCCGCAGAGGGGCAAGAAGAGCCACGTGCTTTCCCTTTAATTTCGCGTAAAAAGTGCACAACTATATTAATTTTAACGGATGGTTCCTGTGTTCACAAATCTTCACGCTTGTGTTAAGAGTTTCCCACCACGATAGAATAAAATGATACTAACTTAACAAACTTTAGTCGGGCGTTATCTCCGAAGATATGCCGGAAAGCTCTAAAGTGCGAATTTATTTTTTGAAGAATTCGAACCGTTTTCATAATGCGCCTACTTGGTGTACAATTATGCTCACGTGGGCTACTCCTATATAGAATATTAGCCTATATAAAAATGCATTGTCTTCAAACAGTCGAAATTGGGGCGAAAAAATATTACTCAAACATTGCCTTCAGAGTTGTTCGAAATGTATTAAAATCGCCACTAATAATTCAATTTTATCAAAATTTTTTCGATGAACCATACCCCCAAAATATCTTACTTTTAGGAGCGCTTTTTTTCGTTTTATATGTGATAAACTTTTGAAAGGTCTGAAAAGAACTGTGCTACAATGCTATGGCAAGCACACTTCGTTCAGCGCATTATTATAGAGAAGTATCAGAATAATTGCTCTCCTTCAGAATTATTGCGGACGCAATTTAGAGTTTTTTAATAACGACCGTGCATAGTTTTTGTTTTTACTATTAAAGATCTGCAGCTCTTTAACTAGACTATTTCCACCAAGGTGTTATAACCAAACGAATTGCAAATATTATCAGGCGATTGGTAGTTGCCTTTTACTTAACCATCTGGCATTGTTATCCGAAAAGATGTAAAAATTTTTCGCCGTTAGATGGCTCGAAAAAATAGTATATTTCGTAGTTTTCACCCAAATAGAATTCGCTAAATTTGTGTTTACACTCAATTGAAGAGGAAGCTAGCGCCAACACATTTGAAAAAAATGTATTTTAATCAGTCCTAAAATTAAGCGCGCTCACGAATAATTTGAATTTTCATGCAGTACATCGCCACGCATCATCGCTCATAAATTATTATGCGCTTCAAGTATTCAAGCTCGTTTCATGTATGAAAATACAATTAAAACTGTTTTACCTGATTCAATCTTGAGGCACTTTTAAAGAAGTCGAATTCTTTGTCGCTGTTTTGGTAGCAAGCAGAACAAACGAACGAGATATCATTTAATAGTTTCCATTGATCCCACGTAGGTTGGGAGGCGGAGACACAATTTTGATGGTACCATGAATTACATGTTTCACATAGAATACAAGATGTATTGCATTCCAACTGACACATACCACATGGAAACATAGGCTTATCTTTTCTTTTTGTAGACATTTTATCGGAACGTTATCAATATATTTTCTAAAAGCCATAGTCCATTATTATGATTAGCATAGTTAATGAAATAATTTTTTTAATAATTGTAATAATTTTTTTAACAATGATCAATAATTAATTTTTTTTAATAATTAAAAATAATTTTTTCACAATTTATCACTGCAATAAATTGTTATGGAAACCTCGTTCTTCGCTATTTTTTCGCTGCTTGTTAGGAAAATAAATTTCCCGTGCTAAAAATTATTTTAAACATTTTATCGGAACGTTATCAAAATATTTTCTAAAAGCCATAGTCCATTATTATGATTAGCATAGTTTATGAAATAATTTCTTTACAATTTATCACTGCAATAAAGTGCTATGGAAACCTCGTTCTTCGCTATTTTTTCGCTGCCTTTTGGGAAAATAAATTTCCCGTGCTAAAAATTACTGCCTTTCTACAATTACTGCCTTTCCTGTGAGAATATTTGGTTTAAACATCACATATTTTTATCTTATATCAATGACCAAAAACACCCGTCCAAGCTAGCTGGATTCAAGTCATTATCATTGTGAAATTAAACTTACCCACAGAATCACCTAGCTTTTTATATATCGAAGCTTTTTTATTAAAACATTTTTATTTCTTTCATGTTTCCCAAGAATGTGGAATCGGAAGTTGGAAGATGAAGTGAATTCGCCGACAAAGGTTTCCGACAGCCGGAAACTGGAACCGGATGCAGATAACTTTAGTAGAAGCGGCGGCATTCAAGCCAAAAAAAACTTCAGAGGGAACACCGCAATGTCTTGCAACTCCAAATATGGTAAAAATAAGTTTGGCCAATGGCCATGTGTAAGGGAAGTTTAGGAACCATTTTTAGATCTTTTTAGGTGTGTCTGCATCGATAAAGAAAACTTAAAAGTCGACTCCTAACTGGATCAACCGATAATTTACAACTTGGTCGACTATTCACAGTTTCCATATCGACGTTCAGCGTTCACCGCATAAGAGACAGTTTGAAGCCGAATAAAAAAGTCCACCGTCCAACAAATATCCTAGTCAATTCAACTGTAGTGGAAGTTACAATTACTTTTCTCCAACTCCTGCGCTGGCGTTACGCCAAACAATGTAAAATTGTATGATTTGACTAAGAAAAATGTGAATGTAGTGGCAGTTGTTGATGCCTCGCGGTAATCCAGCGTGTATTCTGCAAAATATTGGTTGTCAGCTAAAGTAGGGCATCTGCTCCTTTAGTCTTCCTGATTGCGTCCCAGTTTGTGATTTGGGGACATAAGATTCATGTTATCCCGCCTTCGCCAAAACTATAATTGGGCTTTAAGTAAAGAAAGGTTAGAATGAAACAGTTGAGCTTAATTGCATGTTATTTACCTATCTTGTTACAAGAAAGAGATCAAGCGCTAGTACGAACTAGCTTAGGAGTTTCCGGCTATCTGTACCATACTGACAGTGGCATAGCGAGAAGTTTCAAAGGGGAGGGGGCACGACCACATGCTCCAGCAGTTGCTTAATCTTCAACTGCCGTTCCTTCTGGACTTTGTGAAAATCCAATTAAGAGAGGCAAAAGGGGAGGAAGCATGGCATAAAACAATCCCCCGCTGAATACACTACTGGAAATCACGCTGAGGGAATCACGCTAAGTGATTGAAGTGAGGCTTACCCACGAAACCTGCAAGATAACTAGCTGCATTTAATATTTTGCTGGTTCTAGTTTTTGATGCTAAGCACATAACGGTATTTTCAGGATTGCAAGTTCGCACTTTCAATATCAGCGTGCTCTTATCTATACGTTCCTAACGGTCTATTTTATGGCGAACTGGAGGTCTGTGACTCCCAAAAGTCTCCCAATAGTCTATTGATAAGGTAAATTAGATTTTTCTGCGTTGTCATAGACTGATGTTTATTGTCTGGTCAAAGTGTTGATAGAGTTCTTCGATATGTAATACTTAGTTGACCCTTTAAGGGCCAACGGAACACATATGTGCCATGACGTAAATTCCAAATAGACTTCTACAAGGCGTATGTATGAAGCCAAAAGAAAAATGCAGGACCAATCCAATAGTGCACAAACTGCATATATATTATATATGCCATTCCATAACTCTATTTTGGTATACACCATTGGTCCATTTCAATGTTTTTAAAGATTTAATTTCGTGGAACATATCAACCATAAAAATAATGGTGTGGCAAAAACATCCACTTTCAATATTTAAGGTTCTCAGAAATCTGGACTTCGCGATTCATGAGGCATTTTCATTTAATTAGAGATGTAGGTAGGTCTAGTTTTGATGTGTATGCCATGCCACTATCTATGCCTTCATAAATTTTTACCGTTTTTTCATGCTTCATTAATTAGGAATAACTTAATTTCAGAATGATGGGGGTTTGACTAGTGTGACTATAATAGTATTTTTCATGTATCGATATAATGCGATTTATAGTTGTAGTATTGCAGCTAATTGAGTAAGATCTGTATGGCAGGACGCCTATCTGTTAGCTCGTATCGAGTTAGTATTCATGGTTTCGTGTTACTATAGTTGTTATAAAGGGTGTAAGCAGGGCCGGATTTAGACAATGAGAGGCCCTAGGCTATTTGATCAATGAGGCCCTAATGAGCAACGATCAGACTCATCTTTAAGCAGTGGCGTAGCGAGAAATTTTGAATGGGGGGGGGGGCATAATTTCCACATTTTTTTCAAGCGTATTTGTTTCGGCAGAACTAATTTGAAGCTGATTGAGACACAGAAAAGGCTCTAGGAGGTCCGGGGGCATGCTCCCCCGGAAAAATTTTGAAAATTTACATGCTGTAGTGCAGGGCTACTCAACTATAATCAGGATCGGTCCAGAAAGACAACTTCATTATTTGCAAAGGTCCAGAAACAAATTCATGGCTGATTTGATTAGGGCAAAAAAAATATACTAGTCGGTTGACTAAATAATTGAAGACTTGCTATCGGCGCGGGAGGTTTAGGGTTCAATTTCCGGGTTACCAAATCGGACGTAGTTACCCTGTCCACATGTCGAGTTTGAGTGGTTCTAATGACCGACACGCTTGCGGCATCATAACCATTTTTTGATTCTTAGTCAATTTGTTGAAGTAAGTGATTACGACATGAAAATTTCAATTGTGACGCAGACAGCCCGTGGGCTTTCGGAGCTGCTTGAACTGGACATGTGGACAGGGTAAGAATCGCCAACGGCTTGCCACCGCTGCTATGTTTCTTTGGAGTTCAAAGGTGTGTTCAGGAGCGGATCCAGAGGGAGGTGTGGGGTACCGGTATGCATTCCTTCCCACCAGCCATTTTTAACAATGTTTTGGATGAATAACATTTTTCCATAATTTCGAACCTCTTCACAGCAATACGTCTTAGTCGCCTTAAGCACGCATAATTGAAACTGTGCGAACAAAATGCATCATGTTATTTGGTGAAGCACTCAAAGTTAGGGACCAAAAATATGACAAAGTTTCCCAAAAATTCTTCAAAAAGCACTAAAATGGCCATTGCAAAATGAAATTTTCAAAGTTTTTCCTGCGGAGCATGCCCCCGGATCCCCTAGAGTCGTTTTTGGTACTTAAGTTGCTTAAAATTAACTCTGCCGGAAAAAAATACGCTTGAAAAAGTGACATAAATTGGTGCTCCTTCCCTCAAATACAATTTTGTATACGCCTCTGACATCAAACATTTTCAAAAGGCTTATTTACGCCCATTTGCGGGTCTAAACGTCTTTGCATTTACTTAACATTCAACCTAATTCAAAATTACATCCCCCCACCAAAACTTTCTGGATCCGCTCCTGGGTGTGTTGCTTAGACGCTACTTCGCAGAGATAGGCCCTGTCACGTGCGCTGGTTATCGCTTCGGCGTAATACCATGAACACCGGGGCTCTCCATCGCATTTATCGTTATCTTTTTACTTGTTACCTTCCATTGCGATCCATTATTGTTTTAAAAATACTAAATGAAAAGTGCCTTCAGTCGCTATTTTTGGCGCGCTGTAAGATAAGAATTTAAATAAAATCAAATCTTCGCTATACTCGGGATATTACGCCGAAGCGTGTATCGAGTAGTGGGGCCAATTTCCGCGGCTTAGCGCCTAGGCAATGCAGCTCCGTAGAAACATCGCAGCTGTAGCGAGCTGATGGCGACAATGTGTCCAATGTAAATAGCCCGGGAATCCAACCCAAGACCTGCCACAAAGATAACGTTATCCTTAATCGATACACTAACCAGTCGATTTTAGTTAAAGTTATATCTTAATTAACGCATAACTCTTCGATCGCACCCACGAGAAGGTTACAACAGGACAAACAAAAACCTCGCCTATTTTTAAGGTTTATTCTGTTGTATTTATGATAAAGTTTTACGTTATAACTTGGAAAATATTTGATTGGCTAAAAACTTTATTGGGGTCCAGCTTCAGCATTTGGAAGGTCCAGATTTGGACCGCGGGCCGCCAGTTAATGCTTTAGTGATTATTTTAGTGCTTTTTGAATAATTTTCACGCAAATTTTTTTTAATTTTTTGACCCTATTCGTGAGAGCTTTGCCAAATATGATGCATTTTGTTCGCTCGTTTTCGATGTACGTGCTGAAGGCGTAAGGCTTTTTGCTATCAAAAAAGTTTGAAATGATGGAAAAAATTGTATACATCAAAACATTTTTGAAAATGGCTGGTGGGAGTATGCATACCCCTCATCCCAGTCCCCTGGCCATAAGCTGCAGAAACCATTAAAAGAGTATGGCATACTTTAGTCACGTGGCACCATTAATTTTGTTCTTTTTTACTAAAAGGCAAAGTCAAAAAGGGGGCTAAGGCACAATGCTCCCACCTAAATACGCTCTTGTCTCTACGTTTAGACCTATAAAGGTCTTGTCTCTACGTTTAGGCCTATAAAGGTCTTTGATGGTCGATTTCCAAAAAAAGATCTTGATAAAAAGAAGGTCTTCGTTGTTCGTGACGAGGCCCCTTATTTCTCCGAGGCCCTAGGCTTCAGCCTGCCTAGCCTATTGGTAAATCCGGCCCTGGGTGTAAGTAGCTTTTGTGAATATGCGATGCGTTCTTTTCTTTTTAACTATAAGTGCACCTTCGCTCAGAGGCTTATGAGTACCTGTTAAAAAGGCGAGTTTGATAGCAACAAGTACGAGCTCGCTCGCACGAGCTCGCGAGCAGAGCTCGTTTCAGAACTATGTTTTTTATATATCGAAGCTTTATTACAAATTTTTATTTTTTTGATGTTAGTTTCTTTCCAAGAATGTGGAATCGGAAGTTGGAAGATGAAGTGGATTCGCCGACAAAGGTTTCCGACAGCCGGAAACTGGAACCGGATGCAGATAACTTTAGTAGAAGCGGCGGCATTCAAGCCAAAAAAAACTTCAGAGGGAACGCCGCAATATCTTGCAACTCCAAATATGGTAAAAATAAGTTTGGCTTGTTACGTAATTCGTTGTTGGAGCTCAACGTTAAAAGTACGACGTTCCTTGGTATGTAGGTATACCACTATACCAGTGAAACTCCGGAGCCTCCTTGACAGTCGAACTTTATTGGTATTCAAATCACATGCATTTTGAATAACTTTTGATTTTATGCCACAGCAGTGCTTCATATGCTTGTTGCTTGTACGTAGCGTTGGTGCTACAGCAGCTGCAAGTCATGTGTAAGGGAAGTTCAGGAATCATTTTTAGATCTTTTTAGGTGTGTCTGCATCGAAAAAGAAAACTTAAAAGTTCGACTCCTAACTGGATCAACCGATAATTTACAACTTGGTCGACTATTCACAGTTTCCATATCGACGTTCAGCGTTCACCGCATAAGAGACAGTTTGAAGCCAAATAAAAAAGTCCACCGTCCAACAAATAGCCTAGTCAATTCAAATCGAACAAAATCTTCGTCACCGAGACTTTGAGCAGAAATTGAACATAAATCATTATTATTCGGCTTTTTTGGTAGAAGCCTAAGCCAGTGGTTATTTTGTTGCTATGTTGGTTCGTTTTTATGTAGGCCAAGTTTATTTTTGATGTTATCAGTCATACAGCCATGCCATGTCAGAACCGACTGGCATGTCTAAGCATTAATCCGTTTTGCCTCGTGTATCGTTTTCCATAGTTGTTATTTTTGTGTTGATATGAGTTTTCCGGCGTACGGGAATAGAAGTCGAATTGTGCCACGATGAGACGTCTGAAATCAGGCGTTTACAAAAGGTTGTAAATATTTTCCCTACAGCCCTTAAAATCACGTTGTTGAATATTTTAGGGCTGCCGAATTACAACACGCTGTTATACCAAAAGGCTAAAAATCAACAACTAATAAGCTGAGGACAGTCAGCACACAGTTTAATCTGTCCTTTACCTTTCCTCGTATTGATGCGACTGCCCTTCAGACAGCACGAAGAGCGCCATTGTTCACCAGCATCTCTGGTCAATGATGGGACTACTTTTTTTTTTTTTTTCGGGGGGAAGGGGTTGGCATATTTATCCTCCCATCACGAGAAAGCGATCAAAGCGCTATAACAAGCTCGTTTAGAAGGTGCCAGCCATCTATCTACCACACTAAGATGGAGGAGTCCCGCTAAGTACCTTTAACCTTTCCCAACGGCACAAGTAAACTTGCCGACATGTTCTTCACACTGTCCCTTTAATGCTGAGTGTCAAGCAGGGAAGCTGCGAATACCAATTTTAAAGTTATTGGTTTGACTCGAGTCTACAGCTCCAGAGGCGGGCATTCGGCCATCGACAATTCGACATACATTCTTCAACGCCAATTATCGTGTCTCACTTATCACCTCGACCATGCTTCTTTTCTTACCCACCTCATATCCACGTACTTTCGTTGTGTATTAAAAGACGGAAACATTTTGAAATGCACATTACCAATGACATAATATCAACAGAATAAGTAACACTTCATAAGTAATTCAAGAACATTTCTGCGTTTTTGATAAAAGCTAATTTATGTGTTAAACAGCATCGCAAAGCTAATTATAAGACCTCAATAGAAAAGAGCCCATTCTGATTGATACCATTTCACCAGCTCCTTCAATAAAAATATCTTTACAACAAAAGCAAGGCAACGAACATCATAACCATGGACACATACCCAACAATGATAACTATGTCATGTTCAACATAAACTTTAGAGACATCAATCCAGAATTTTTAATGGTTGCATAAACGCTAGTAATTCTATATCCTCTATAATTATCAAGACTAATCATGATTTTGATTAGGGTGAACAGTGAGATTATATTACCACAACAATAAAGTACGGTATGCTTTTTAATCACAATTTTTATCGAAGCTACTGTACTGGTGCTAGTCGTAATGAACAGCTGGATTTACTTATTTGGCATGGCCATTTTGTTTTCTTGTTTACAGTTTAGCTCACATTGACTCACCCAACCGACAACTTTATCCCGTTTGATTATGCTGCCAACAAATCACTTGCGAAAAGTGAAAGAAAAAAACGTATATACAGTGTAATTAAAAAAGGTGATGGATTGAAAATCAATAACTTTGATGAAAGTAAAATAAAAGATAATAGCTTTGCCTTGAGCACGCAATGTAAAACATACAAATAAACCTATTCAGTTTATTGTGATCATATCAATCAATCAGTTTATTTCAGGCTAAATTAGCCCATAGAAAGAATAAATAAAGCACAACAGCCAGAGATAAAGCAAAAAAACAAAAGAAAAAAAAACATACTCAAAACTGCATACAAAAAAAACAACAACATAAGCAGCAAGCCGGAAAAAAAGACGATGAAAAGCACAGTGACCAAAGCTACTGTGCACCAACAGGCAACAACAAGTCCTAATAATGTACATAAAACCATATAGATATTGTTGCAGAACATTAGCAAAACGTTTTTATTTTTCCCCAAATCATCCTTGCAAATAATCTTTTCTGTGGGTTCAGACTTTTTTTCTTTAATTTCGTTGCTGACGAGAGGATCCTTTCCAAAACCATAAATCAATAGCTTTTAAAGTGATTTTGACGTCTGAGTTCCCATAACTTCAGCTTTCAAATTCTTGAAAAGATCGTTGTTGAACTACTTATCCGTCATCTACCAAACGTGTCCATACAGTATCCACAAGTTGTTACCGGTAATCACAATTAGCACCAACATTTACTTATGTTGTATAACATTTTCTAAACACCTAATATCTGTAGTCCACTGGGAGAAAGATGCTTGGACCCAGTTCACAGGTCCATTAATTTTTTCACTGTTTTCTCGATGTATGAATGGAAACATATAAACTTTTGTTGGTGTGATGAGCAAGTGAGTTTGCCTCACATATTAGTATGGCAGGCACTTGTTGATCAACACAAAATAATGCATTTTCAAGGGTATATAAGTCAAATTGTTCACCCCTAAAATTTTTATTTAAACATCAAGGACGACTTGAATGCTGAGTATACTTTCAGGATGATTGGTGAATGCTCTTGCTGTTAATCATGCAATACAACCAACTTTCTATTATGCACAGTTATTCATACTTTTGTGCAAATTCGACCACATTCAGCGTAAAACCAGCATTACCAGATTGCCCCACACTGATATATACTTCATTTGTTTTCTTGCATGTGCAGGATCCATTCTAGTAGTTGTTTAAATATGTAAAAGCAATATTTAGCAACTCCTTATTTGAAAATACCTGCAACAACACAGTACCGGTAAATGTTAAAATATCGTAACCAATACCAGTAGTCTTAAGAAAGGCAGAGAGGAGGGTTGACTTACCGATTGACAATGAGTACTGGTACTTAAATATAATTCATTTTTAAGCTAAATGCTAAAATATTTTTTGAATACCGTTACAGTAGCACTGAGCAGTTTGTTGGAAATTTGATAACCTATCAACAAACTATAAAAAAACACATTTTAACGGTTTAATCATTCATGACTTTTCCTAATAGAACTATTGCGGAAATACCCAGTACAGTACCCATCCTACGTAAACTTTTTGTTGACATGGTAGGGTAGCCTCGCCCTCACACGGTAGCTTAGCTAAGGCAGTTCAACCCCAGATCCAGTTCTGAGTTTCAACTTCCCACCCAATAATTTCAGAGGTACTGATAGCCTATTCCACAATGTGAAGCAAAAACCGCCACTGACTGACTGATAGTATGTTCACATATCAGTATTATTCTTAGTCATTGCCCAACTGACATTGGATTTAGCGATTTAACAACAATAAATAGCCTTCTGTTTGCACTTTGATGCATTGCAAACTGAGAATTATCACCTGGTAATCACAAAGTACAGTATATAACTTAGTACTCAGGCAGACTACTGCAGTCTCAGTCTTTATTTTCTTTTAAAAGTTCATCTTCTCCATCGTCTGCGACTGTGGTCAAACAAAAGCCCATGAAATCACTTGTCTAACAGTCTGAACATTCTGATTCTGAACAATTTCGAACAATTTCGCACATTTTAATTCTGAACAATTTCGCACATCGCGGACATCGCAACATCGGACATCGCGGACATCGTTGACATCGCGGACATCGTTGACATCGCGGACATCGTTGACATCGCGGACATCGTTGACATCGCGGACATCGTTGACATCGCGGACATCGTTGACATCGCGGACATCGCAATTTGGGACATCGCGGACATCGTGGACATCGCGGACATCGTGGACATCGCGGACATCGCAATTTGGGACATCGCGGACATCGTGGACATCGCGGACATCTTGGACATCGCGGACATCGTGGACATCGCGGACATCGTGGACATCGCGGACATCGCAATTTGGGACATCGCGGACATCGCAATTCGGGACATCGCGGACATCGTTGACATCGCGGACATCGTGGACATCGCGGACATGTACTATTTAGTAACACCCATT